>JANQBI010000001.1:1052500-1700796 GCA_030142935.1 Pichia occidentalis | reverse complement strand
ATCGTTGATTTTTCCAATACTAATAATACTAATATACATGGCCACTGTTTTTCCCATTCCCCTGATCTATCTAATGTATCTGTCCAAGAAGTCTTTATGGAAATCGCTTTTGAGTGTGTCGTTTGAAAACCGGTCACTCTGACTTTGGTTTGATTTCTTCGACAAGGATTTCACGTTTCTCCATGATTTCTTTTTCGGGGTTTCTTGCTGCTGCAAGTCGGGTTCCTGCTCCACCCGCAAGAGTGGGTTGGAAAACTTGGCTCGTTCCTCGATTTCTTTCTCCTCCAGTCTCCTCCTGGCTTCTTCACGTTCTTTCTTGATGAGTTCCATTTCTCGGAGCAACGCTTCCTCATCGTCATCTTCCTCTTCCTCGTCGTCATCTTCCTCTTCCTCTCGCTCTTGCTCTTCCTCTTCGTCGTCTCCAGACACGTCTGCACTGTCCGACTCGTTGCGCCCGCTGCCCGACTCGGCCCCAGCATCCTGCTCGTGTTCGTCTTCCGTCACCACATCTCTTTTCCCGTCGTTCTTTGCGCCGCTTCCCGGCTCGAGTTCCCTGCGCAGGTTCTCCACATGGGCTTCAGTGATGCCCGGGATTCGACGCTCTCCTTCAGCGTCAGCTTGCTCGTCGTCACCGTCGTAAAACTCAGAATTCCTTTTGGCTTTCTTTGCCCGGAATTTCAACCTGGAATGGGACGTCAACGCTCTCTTGTGCGTTATGGTCGAACTCACCTTCTTTTCCTTGCCTTTGGCATGGTCAAATGTTGGTCTGTGTGCTGAAGTCATAGAGGGGCCCGCCGACTGGTCTGCTACTCTCTTCCAAGCACCGGGTTCTTCTCCATCCACCGTCATTCCCCCGTCACAAAAGAAGAGTGTGCCCACTTAGGAGTTTGTCTATTGTGCAAGAATCCACCCTTCGCTCCTTCAACAAATCTCAACAAACATGTTTTTTAGGTGATGTTTCCGTATACGTCAATGGTGGATGGGTCCACCTGTTGACGTGCCAGCCACAGCCGAGTAGCACACCGGAGGCCGTAGCTAAACACATGCAGAGATCGGCACTTGCACAGAACGAAGGGAATACGCCATACGAGAGACGTGAGACATCGACAGAAACACACACCATGTCGAGCCCAAAGATGGAGGACCTAGAGGAAAATATACACGTCACTGAGCTGCAGGCGGACGCCGACACATCAGCGACGCCACAAGACGCCGACGTGCCGGGCGAAATGGCAGAGGAGAAGCCCGAGAGTGCAGAGGGAGACGGGGAGGAGGCTGCGGCACCTGTTGCCGATGTCAAAGACTTTGCATACAGCATATCGGATCCTAGGCATTTTGGAATATTCGACGACGAATCAAGTGACGAGGACGAGGACACCGAGGAGGAGGAGAGTGAAATAGGGCAGGACGAAGGAGGGGTGGGAGCCGAAGAGAAAGAGTATGGAGAAAACACGCATGGTGGATACAGAAATAACACCGCTGTGGACGGATGGGGCAATGTGTCCATAGAGTACGGTGGTGTCGGCGGTTATGCAAGCCATGGACGAGAATATCCGGACGAAGCCGCCACCGGGCTCTACGAGCCGGTGGACAACCCAGAAACAACCGACACATACTGCACCATCGAGCACAGTGAGAACGAGATAGCACATGCGATAGCACTGTATCCGTTTGTACCTGAAAACTCGAACGAACTGTCACTGGTGCCGGACCAACTGCTGATCATCAACTACGAGTGTGGCGACGGCTGGCTTGTGGCACACGACCCCGAGTCGGGCAAAACAGGCCTGGTTCCAAGCGAATATATCCGGATGCTAGACTCATGCCAGGTGGAAGATGACTACGACACGGCCGAGTACAACGAGTTTGCAGAGGACGCCAAAGACGCACAGAGATTCATGCCGGAGATCTTGGGCGGAAATAGCCCAGATCCGGTACCCACAGAACGGTTCAACAACTTGGCATTGTAGAAGTGTGGGAACTTTTCTTACCTAGAACTTTATATACCTAAATATTTCATTAAATTCTTCTATAGAGTATAGATGGAATGCTTGCTTACAAACCTTTCCCCCCAGCCTCTGCTTGATACAGTTCACATAGAGTGAGCGGCACCGCTGTTCTTGGGCACCGTTGGACACAGGAATTTGCAGCCCTGCGAATGCACTCCGTGGGTCTCGAGACGGAACCTAGTCATTGTTTTCAGGAATTTCGTTTTCCCAGTTGGATTCGTCGATGCCGGAGTCATCCTTCTCTTTGAGGAGGAACCCACCGACCTTCTCGAGGATGTCCTTAATGGTGGATTGCATTTCAGCATCAATCTGCGAAGCCAACTCTTCATCGTGTAGGGATTTGACCGCGTTACTGAGGGCCAAACGGGCGTTGTGAATGAATTGGACGCTGTCGTCAGCTTCTGCCACATCTTTAGATAGTGAATAGTTGTCAAACTCCCTGCCGATTTTGACAGCATCTTGTGGAGATATGTTGTTTTGGATTCTCAGAGCCTCGAGATAGTTTGCAAAACCCTCCACATACATTGCCTCCACCCCTTCCTCGTTGATATCTCTAGCCGAACTTGCGATGTCCGCCGCCAACTCAAAGTGGCCACACTCAATGGCGTATTTTGCCAACGTGACAATCGGCTGATACATCTCGATGTACATCATTTCTACCTCGTCTGGATCAATGTTCTGATTTGTGTTTGCAATGTCCTCCAACGCCTGCTTCTTCTTTTGAAAGAGCTGCCAGGATATTTCAATTTCTTTCACGGCTGCTTCCAGCTTCTGCTGTGAAATACGCACGCTGGCAATAATGGAGTGGGTTTCGGGGTTTTCCGAACACATCTCTGACAAGGTTTGGGTCCACTTTTCACACTCTGCCTCTGCCTGGGGCAGCATACAGAGGTCGGTCATCCAAATTTCAACAATGGCAGCTATACCCTGACTCAGCTTGCTCACAATGTACTCCCCGATGTTCTCCTCACTGCCATAGGCCTGTATCAAGATCCGGACACTGCTGTCCAAGTTTTCGTCTGCCTGGATTTCGCCCGTGCTCAACGCTTGCAATATCTGTGCCTGTTGGATCAATTTCGCAATACCGACCTCCAGCAGCTGGACACCTTCTTCACCTCCAACAATCTGACCTAAATGGAAAAATTTTTCGATACCTGCCTGTGCAACCGGGTCCAACTCACAAGCCTTTGAAAGCACGGTGTATGCCGTTTCCACGTCACTGTTTTCCAGGTATGCTTCGCCTAGCGTTTGCAGATAGAGCGGGCTTTCTGCATATGTTGTTTGATATCCCAGTAAATCCTCGAGAGCTTTCTCCGGATCCGTTGGAAGTAGGATCGACGCACGATGGATTAAACTTAATAATTGATCTTGCGACATTATGCTCTTGGTGGGCTTGGCTGTTCTATTGATGATCTCTACACCCGCAAGGCAAAACCAGATATCCCTATGCCCAGATATTGGTTATATATATATATAAACTACGAAATTTGGTGATTGAAAGATAAAATTTTTTTTTTTTTCAATGTTCCGCATGTAGAACAAAAAAATGAAAAATTCATGATGACAAAAAGTTGCAGTTTTCTGATATGAAGAGAATGTTTTGTTTTGAGCCAGGAGACGGTGGCAAACCCCCTGTTGTATTAAGAAACAAGTCGACATGGACCCGTTAGAAGAACAACAGCAAGAGCTTGAGATTTTGCAATCAATCTACCCGGATGAATTGACGGTATTGACGCCAACCCGGTTCCAAATCAACATACTGCTGGACACAGACACCAAATGCAGACATGCCGTTTTGCTAGATGTGTCGTATCCGGAAAAATACCCGGAAACCGTGCCTATTTTGAACGTCCTGGAAGGCTCGGTGTTGGGAGATGACGAGGAGCAAGAGGAGTCGGGGGATTCTGACGAAAGTGACGGCGAAAATAACAATTACGACGATGACGACGATCAGACACTATCCAAAAAGCTTTTGAACCTCATCGAAACGATCAAGCTGGACAGAGACGACTACAACGAGCTTCTGCGAAAGATAAGGGCCGAGGCAGAAGACATGGTGGGTATGCCAAGTGTCTTCTCGCTGGCCTCGTCGTTGAAAGACCATGCAGAAACAGACTTCACTGCCAAATTCAAAGCAAGAGAAAAAGAGATAATGGATGCTCGTGAAGCAAAAGAACGGGAAGAACAGAAGAAATTCACCGGTACCAAGGTCACGCCTGCTTCCTTCGGAAGCTGGAGGGAAAAGTTCCGTGCCGAAATGGGCATCGACAAAAGGCTCGACGAGCGGTATGCCAGCGTACACAACGGAAGGCTCACAGGTAAACAGATCTTCGAGCAAGGTCTAGCTGCCGGTGAAGAACTGGAAGATGCTGGAGATGGCAAAGAAGTCGATATGTCAGAGCTGAAGAAAACCCTCGAAGAAACTTCCATCTAAGGGTCTGTTTTCTCTGGTCCTGCTTTTTATAAAGTTCCATACACCTACATAACTACACAATACACATGCACAACAAAACCCTAGGATGCATCGCAATCAATAATCATTATACGTAAACCGGAACAGATCAGAAACATTTCCATCAATGCCGTCTGATCCCCGTGCCAGGTTCCTCTCGGCTCGTTTCTTCAGATTATGGAGGTTGGAGTGGCAACGTGTGCTTTGGAACACAAGAGGTGCCCCTCCAAACTCCGGCTTCCAACTTTGGCCGTGCAGTCTCTTACTACCGTAATCGATCTGGGAAAGAACATCAGAATAAAGTTTGCTGTTCAAGTCATCTGATGTTTCGCTTGAGGTCAACCGTGTAAGAAGTAAATTTTCATGTATGATGCTGTCTCTGATATCTTTCTCGTCGAGTCTACCTTCCTCCTCTTCACAGAGTTTTTCGTAGTACTCATTACCTGCGGTTGTCAAATCAAGTCCCATCGGAATCTTCGGCGTCTCTGCACTCTCAATATCAACTTTGTCAGGCACTATAAATTCTCGATCATACCATTTCAATCTCTCCATATTACCCACAACATCGTCAGAACTGTGGGACCTTTCCTCATCTTCTGTAATTGCATTATTGCCATCAGCATCATACAAAAATGGAAGGAGCTCGCTGTCTGATTGAATATCATCAATACTTTCAGGGTTCATCAATATAGATGGGTTTTGTAAAGTTTCATCATCACTGCTATCACTTTCACCCTGTGATAGGTCAGTATCCGAATCCGAATCCGAGACTACGGCAGCAACATCACCACCACTATCCTCGTCAGATTTGTCCGAAACGTCCTCCGTGGTTAACTTTTCTTCTTTTATGTCTAGGGGTTCCTTCCTTTTATTCAGAACTTTCATCTGTCCAGTTAGCTGCATCCACAGTTTATTCGAGCAGTTATATTCAGTCAACATTTCACGTGTCACCTCATAAACGTCTCTTTTATCCACACCTAATTTCCATATATCTGACCGACTCGAGATTTCTATTCCCTTAGGATCTGTATTTTCAACCATTCTAAGTTCTCTTTCCGAAAAGCTCGGAAGGTAATTATTGTCATCATCTTCGGTATCACTATAGGACCCTGCGGAGTCTGAAGCTGATGAATCAAAATAGTCAATTTCTTCTTTTACGCTCTTGTTGGGATTTTTCAAATTTATAATGTTAACCATGCTTTTTGGGTTTTTGGGAGATTTAAGGGCTTTCAAGAAATTGATCCACTCGAAATGCTGCGGGAGGTTCATCTCATTCATCTTTTTTATATGCAATCGGCTTACCAGTTCATATATGTAATCACAAACCAAATCGTATAGATCAAAGATCGAAGCCTCAGCTACCCCGGTTGTGGCTTCCTTCGATGGAGAGTTGAGAGTGTTTATTATCTTCAACAGGGACTCCAGATGCTTTAGATCGAATAGCTCTTTACATCTATTGACGAGGCCCCTGTAATTCTTACCACGGTACTCGCCCTGACGTGAGCCAAACTGGGCTTCATCTAGCTTTTCGATTGCACTTGCAAATTTTTCTTCAGTTTCAACATACAACCTGCTCATTTCATATGCAATTGGCATGTCATCAAAAGTCAGCAACTTTTTCCGCAAATTTTTATCCGATTTGTACTTTTTCAGTTCCTTCGATAGAGCGTTGTACAAGTTCATCACGTCCGCCGTTGACTTTTGGGGCAGCAACTTAGCAATCTCATCAACACGCTTGATGCCATACCTTGCCAGCGATTCGTAAAAGATGTCCTTCTCTGTTTCTGTCCATACGAGTGCACTCGATATATCATCGACATTCAAATCATCCGACGATATGTAGAGCGGTTCACGTTTCACCCGCATGTTCAGATCATTTCCAAAGCCCGTCGTCATGCTGAAGAACTCTTTAAATTCACTGCTCAAGATTCGGTAATATTGTAGGTTCAGATTTTTGGTGTACCGTTTTGAACATTTCGAAGCCATCAATATCAACTGGTGGGACATCCTTTCGTTAGCCGCACCCATTCCCTTGGTATATCCTAGATAGATCGTATTTAGCAGGTCAACTATCATTTTCCTATATTTGACAATGGAGTTGGCCACCTCTATAATATCGATTTTACCACCGATTTTTCTCCACCGTTCACGGTCTGTTGGAATGAACCTATAATCTCTAACAAACTCCTCCCAGCTGTAATATTTGACATGTTGAATTTTCTCACGTGGTAAATGGAGACCGGATTTTCTGACAAAGGTTTTCAACAGGGTTCCTAACTGGTAGCCCAAATTTTCATAGTAGAAGTATCCACGTAGTGGATCATTTATCACCGTCTCAAGTAACTGCTCATCATCTTCCTCGTTCAACTCGACAGGTGTGAAGTCTATTTCTGCGGCGTCTGTTATTTGTGTCTTCTGACGTTTATACGTTCTTACCTTCGTTTTACCCTGTTCTTCATCTACTGCTTCACTGTTTGATTGTGAATGTGGCTCATTATCCGATGCCAAGTCTGTGTGTGAAATTCGCCTCTTCTGTTCAGCTTCTTGCACATCTGCACGTCCAACATCCATACCTTTTCTTTTCTATTATCACCTGTGGCTGTACGTTGGACAAGATCTGTCTGACTCCAAGAAGATACCACTGGATGAAAGGTAATTATTTTATCATAACAATTAAAAGATTAGAAAGTGGTTTTTTTGGTGGGTTTTTTTGAATATTTTACCTTTTTGGATTTTTTCATTTTTTCATTTTTCCGGTCTACTTTAATTTTTTTCAGGTTCTCTGGAACAAAAAAACAGAAGGATTTCTATGTGAAAAGGGAACCATAACCAATTTAAGAATCGTTAGGAACCCAATATCTTTCAGTTGAAATTAGGGTTCTATAACAGCCTTTGAATAACCCGTGAGCAGGTCCTACAGATCCAGAGAGGAAATATCCGTTTGATTCAAATTCGATCGAAAAAAATGCTGGGATATTTCACCACAAGGGGTGTGCAGAGATATGTGTCAAGAGGAACTGCCATCAAAAGATTCAATTCAAATATTGGAAATAATGCCTCCAATATAGCCAACAAGGAGTCCCAAGAGGAAGGCGAGAGTACTGGTAGCCCCGAAAACAAGTATATGACACTTCCATGGGAAACGGGTTTTGATAAGACCAGTCCAAATCCAAGCGGAGGAAACGACATGGAGGAATTCCCGTGGTCAACAGCCACACCATCTGTAGAAAACGAACACGGGGAGACTCAGCGGGATATTATCGATCCGTCCAAAAGTGAACTGATCTTGGCACCACCAAGAAGAAAGTCATCTCCCATTCAGAAACTCAAATCGAAAAAAAAAGTGGCATTTCAGAAAAACCGGTCGGAAGAAATCAGCTTCCAAATGGAACGTGACTACAAAAACTTGATGAAGTTCCAGTCCAATATATCAAATACAGATTTCATCAATATCATTGATGAGCTGAAACCAGCGGGCGACCTCATCACGATCAAACAATTCAACGAATTGTCGAATACGTTAGAGAGATCGTTCAAAGTCAAGCAACTAAAGCAGTACATCAACACGTCTTGTCCCGAAATCGCACTGAAAAAATCGGATACAAAGAAGAGACTCATAAGTAAAATCATCTCGGAACATTGGAAACTAGAAATCACCTTGGATCCAACAGGAGACCTGGTGAGTGAGACCCGTATTGATTTGTCAAATAAGAGGGATTTATTTTTACTTTTGAGTAATAAAGGATTCTTGCCAAAACATTGGTCTTTAATCGGGGCCCAGCTTTCATTAGGCAAATCCAGAAAGGAACTGGTTGTTCGAGGTACTAAAAACATCACGAATTTTGTGCAGGCCTCATGGAACGAGTTATTGAATAATGTTTCAAGTGATACATTAGAGTTGAAGGACATCATGAAGTTCTATAAGCAGCTTAATAAAGAACTAAACCTGAATTCGTTGGAACAGGAAACCGGAGTGTATTTTGATAAAGTGAGCTTTGATTCAGACAAAGATAGTTATGTTATATCATCAGTTAAAAATGCCTCACTCAGTTATGCCAAGGTTCAGATTTTGAAAGCAACAGAATACAGGTACGGATGCAATACACTCGTCTTGAAAGAGTTAGTTGCAGATGCCCTGAAACTGGACGAGCAAAATGAGCATAAGACGCTGATCAAATTGGAGATCAGTGATGATACATTACCATGGTATATAAAGCAGGAAGATTATTTCAGATATTCCAAGATCAAAACCCGGTTGACTGAGAGCCTACTGAGTGACGAAAGTATGATTGTGAAGTTGTTGAGTGACGAAGTTCAGGAGTTGAAGATCGAAGTGGATGAGGCCAGGGAAAAATTCGAATATAATTATGTTCAAACCAAGGAAGAGGCGCAGGACAAAAGGGGTCAATTTGAACAGTCGGACAATCAGTTTTTCAAAATCGAAGAGGAAACCAAAGTCGATTCGGGAAGTATAGAAGATATCACCAAGCAAATATGCATGACGTCACTTGTAAAAGAGTTGGAGATAGAGGAACTGGAGAGGGATCCAAGTAAGCTGGTGCTTGATAATACGATCACGGTTAAGTATGGTAAGCTTTTATTCAACAAGAAGGATGAAAGTGATCGATTTTTCAGTGAGAATCTGCCGGAAGTTATCCGGAATGTTGGCAAACTAGAGTTGATGGACAAAAGCAGCCGGTTGTTTGGAGTTACGGGGGGTATTATGAACAGATTCAACAAGCAGCTACACATCAAGCTGATACCAAACGGCTTTTGGAACAACGAGATGGATAACTTTATCAAATTTCCAAGTCTGGATCTGCTTATTGATCTGAAAGATGACCGATTAGAAGTGAACAATTTTGTGTCGCTCGTAAGTGAGCAGGAGAAGAATGTGGAGGTTTGTCTACCTAGCTATGATGTTGATTTGAAATTCCAGAATAGTTTGAACTCCATGCTTGTTTACAACAAAGACCAGTGGCTTTTGAACGGGGGCCTAGAGCAGGAGTTCAGGGAGTGTAAGGACAACGGAGAGGAGAACGATATTGTTTTGAACAAGAGACAGATCAACATGTTGATCTCGCAGGTTGGCAAGAGGAAGTTTGACATCAAAAGCAGGGAGGGGCTACACGGGCTCATCACCCAGTTCAGGTGCAAGCCGTACCTGTTCCACTTTAACGGCAAGCCGGTCAAGTACTCTGCCATCGCGGTGGAGTACGTGAAGAGCATTGAGTTGGAATACGACGGATTCCCCGTGTCGTTGGAGTTGAGACAAGATGGTGATCATGACCGAGTCGAGCTCTCCATGTTGAAAGAAGACGACTCTGTTGACATGGAGACGTTTGTACGTACCAGTGTTTCCTTGGCTGCAATCCTATCGGCCTAGGAAACATGAGATGTCTAGCATCGATGGATAGATAGGTCTTTATCTCGAGATACTTACCTAAAGATATATATATATATACACATGTACATGTAAATAGAAAAGACCGAACTGTGGCAGTTGCGTCGATCGACCGCAGAGAAGATTTCTGCAGACCTTGTTTTTTCACCTGCCATGCACGTGACCCAGCAACATGCCGTTCTCCTGCTGGACACGTGATCGGGTCGGGCATTCTATTCTTCTGTTCCGCACGTGATCGGGTCGGGCATTCCATTTCCCTGTTCCGCACGTGATCGGGTCGGGCGTTCTATTCTTCTGTTCCGCACGTGATCCAGGGACGGTTTTTTCCAGAAGTTTCTCCCAACCGCACCGCTCAAAAACAGCCAGCAACAACAAGTGGGAAAGGGAAAATGTCGAAGGTGGTTTTGCCGATTTGTTCTTCGCGGAAATGGAAAAACGAAAGACGGTGGCCAGACTCCCATCGACTCTGCCCGGCTGGTCTATATATATATATATATATATGCATGGGTTTGGAGGCGAGTCAAAAATTTGCCCTCTTTACGAATCTGCCAGGTGACCCATACAGGCTTTTTTTCTCTTCCAGCAATTGTCCCATACAACCAACACACAACAAAACAACCATGTCCACCACATACTTCGACGTTTCCGCCAATGGCAATGCTTTAGGTAGAATCACCTTCAAGCTCTACCCAGATGTCCCAAAGACCGCTGAAAATTTCAGAGCTCTCTGTACCGGTGAAAAGGGTTTCGGTTACAAGGACTCGATTTTCCACAGAGTCATTCCAGACTTCATGTTGCAAGGTGGTGACTTCACCAACTTCAACGGTACCGGTGGTAAGTCCATCTACGGCGCCAAGTTTGCGGACGAAAACTTCATCCACAAGCACACCAAGCCAGGCCTCTTGTCCATGGCCAACGCCGGTCCAAACACCAACGGTTCCCAATTCTTCATCACCACCGTCCCATGCCCATGGTTGGACGGTAGACACGTTGTCTTCGGTGAAGTTGTCGACGGTTTGGACATCGTCAAGAAGATCGAATCCCTCGGCTCTTCTTCCGGTGCCACCAAGGCCGAAATCAAGATCACCGCTTCCGGTGAATTGTAAGGTTCTTTCCTGCTCTCTCTATAGCCCATCACCGTTTATATTCTCTCTGTGTATAGACCGTTGTATATGCCGTTACTGCGAAGATGCCTTTTTCCATGGCCCACACGCCCTGTGTCGATGATGTAATGCGTCGGCGCTTCTCTGCCACACGGCGCACGTGGTTTTGGCAGCCAGCCATGACACGCTTACTGTCGCACGTGTTCTGCATGGTGCACGGGAGTATGCACAAAGCAAAAAAGAAAAAAAAAACCGTTGGTAGTTTTTTGTTTTTCTATTCGGAAAACACACGTTTCCCAAAATGCCATATATATATAAGTATATATTGTGTTATGGATGATGATATGTACCTAAGAGAATAGATATATATATATATATATTTATATGTAGAATTGATGATGATGATGATAATGATGATGATGATATGTATATGTATAACTTAAGGTATCTATCGATGTCTGCATGAATAATTTCAATAGAGACGGATATAAATTTAATGTATATTTAAAAGAGCTCCTATATTTTCCATATTGAGTCATCGAAAGAATATTTTTTTTTTTCCATATATATATATATATTAAATAACTATCAAGATATTTAACTATTGAAGAGATTTCATCGGTTCTTTTCCTTTGATATTCACATTCATGGTCCTAATCCCTAATCATTTCTCTGTTTGAGTATCCATTTGGATCGGTTTTCTGATTCTTTTTATTCTTTGAAAGTTTATCTTTTCTCTTTAATTTCGTCCAACTCGTATTTGAACATATCATTATTTGCTCTGAAAGATAGACACAGGCATATCTATATACATATATCAGTACATATTAACAATAGATAGACACCATGGATTTAGTTAACCACCTGACAGATAGAGTTCTCTTTGCAGTCCCAAAAAAGGGAAGACTCTATGAAAAATGTACCAAGATGCTAAAAGGTGCCGATATACAATTCAATAGATCGTCAAGACTGGATATCGCACTCTGTTTGAACCTACCAATTGCTCTCATCTTCTTGCCAGCTTCGGATATCCCAACGTTCGTCGGCGAAGGTAGATGTGATATCGGTATCACAGGATACGACCAGGTGCTGGAGTCGGAAGTGGACGTCGACGTCGGCATGGACTTGCTCTTTGGCAAATGCAAGTTGCAGATCCAGGTGCCACAGAACGGCCCATACAAAAAGCCGGAAGAGCTCATTGGCAAGACGATTGTCACTTCCTTCGTCAACTTGACCAGAAAACACTTTGAAAAATTGGAGGGCGTGCAGGAAGGCGCCAAGCTCAAGACCAAGATCATCTACGTCGGCGGTTCCGTGGAAGCCTCGTGTGCGTTGGGTGTCGGTGACGCCATTGTCGATTTGGTCGAGTCCGGCGAAACGATGAAGGCGGCCGGATTGCACGCCATCGAAACCGTCATCGACACCTCTGCCCACCTGATCTACTCCAAACAGCCTTCCCACCCAGATCTGCTCAAGATCATCAACTCCAGATTCGAAGGTTTGTTGGCCGCCAACAAGTACGTCCTGTGTAATTACAATGCGCCAAGAGAGAGACTGCCTGAGTTGTTGAAGATCACCCCGGGCAGAAGAGCTGCCACCGTCTCACCACTTGAAGAATCGGACTGGGTTGCCGTCAGCAGTATGGTCGAGAGAAAGTGCATTGCAACGAAAATGGACCAGTTGAAGGCGCTCGGTGCGTCCGACGTCCTCACCTTTGAAATCACCAACTGTAGAGTCTAGCCTCCTGTTCTTGGACCTCCCATACATGACAATAATCAATCCCTTTATAAACTAGATAGTGCTGATTTGTTTTAATATCATCTCTTACAATGGCCCGACCCCAAACCCCAACACGATTGGGCTTCCGAAACTTAGGAATTCATCCATCTCCTCCATTCTGTTTTCATCCCGCCACCATTGTTCTTTCTTGTCTTGACTTCTCAGGTATTACCCCGTCAACCTTCTCACCATTTTACAGGACACCTTTACTCATTAATTTTCCTCTTTTCTTACCGTAGAGCAAACATACAATCAACTCAAAGACTCTCCAGCTCTTCTTCCACTCTTTACTGTGGCATGGAAACCCCATGTCTAACAAAAAACCGATATAAAAAACAAGAATGACGTTACTTTTACAGTTGATCTTTCCTTTCTTGATATACATGTACATATATATATATATATATATATATATATATATATATATATACCTATATTTATATACCATGTATGCCCCGCGCATGATTTATTCATGTTTGAAATAATAAGCCGCTTTTTACTACTGCTGTATATTTGGCCACCTATTCCAACTAGAAGACGATGATTCTTCTGGTGGTACGGGCAGCTAGAGACGCAGGATAGCCGGCTCCAACCTCAGCCAAGCTTAGTGAAAACACACAATTCCATGTCCAAACGATCGGAATCTCCAACGGGTAGTTCAATAGCATCACATACTGATTTCCAGGTACCCAGCCATCCAGACACAAACAGCCAGCCTGAAAGTGGAAACCGATCCAGAGACCAGAGTTTCAACCAGTTTCATCTAGATCAAGACTTTGAAGACAATTTGGATTTTGCGTTGGGAAATATCGAGCAAGCTAAAAACCCATTCCCGCTGGACAACAACTCCAAAAACAGTATCAGCAGAACCCCAGACCTGGATTCCTACTCCCTCAAAAGTTTCACCCAGACTCCAGATCCTTCCGATAGCTTGAATCCAAACATGTTGCATGGATCCAACGACCAGGACTCCACCATGGCTTCCCACTCCATAAGCTCCTCAAACTCTCTATGGTCAAAGGGCGTTTCCCGAGTTTATAACACCACCAAACGTCTCATCCTGCAGAATAAAAGACAAATCCATCTCTCAGATGAGTACGAAACCGAAATACCTCAATCCCTGGATTCAAAGTCTAGAAACATTATCCCGCATATGGACCCAATCTATCCTACAAACGAAGTCTCAAATGCAAAGTATAACGCCATCTCATTCTTTCCAATCATTCTGTACGAGCAATTCAAATTTTTCTTCAACTTATATTTCCTTTTGGTTGCACTGTCTCAAGCAATACCGGCTCTCAGAATCGGATATTTGTCATCATATGTTGTTCCTTTGGCTTTTGTTCTCTCTGTTACAATGTCGAAAGAGGCAATCGACGACTTGCTGCGTCGTCACAGAGATAGAGAACAAAACAATGAACTATATGAAGTTCTAGCCTCTTCGAAACCTGTAATGGCCAAGAACTTGAAATGTGGAGACCTGGTCAAACTGCATAAGGATATCAGAATACCCGCAGATATGATTTTGCTACAATCAAGTGAATCAACTGGCGAATCGTTCATTAAAACGGACCAACTTGACGGTGAAACCGATTGGAAATTACGTATAGCATGCTCACTGACCCAAAAGTTGTCAGAGTCCGATTTGGAAATGATCAAAATCCAAGCACAACCTCCAAACAAAGATATTCATACGTTTTTAGGAAATCTAACATATGGAGATATAACCGTCGGTCTGACAGTTGATCAAACACTTTGGACAAACACAGTTTTATCTTCAGGTACATGTATTGGGTGCGTCATTTACACGGGAAAAGATACAAAGCAAGCAATGAATACTTCTTCTCCCTCTGTTAAGACTGGCCTATTAGAATTAGAGATAAATAGAATCTCAAAAGTTTTATGCATCTCTGTGTTTTTACTGTCTGCAGGCCTAGTTTTATGTCAAGGACTCACAAGTGATTGGTACGTAGATTTGATGAGATTTTTGATTTTATTCTCAACGATCATTCCTGTATCTTTACGAGTGAACTTGGACTTAGGCAAATCTGTTTATGCTTATCAAATTCAACACGACAACAATATCCCTGATACAATTGTTAGAACATCAACAATACCTGAAGATTTAGGTCGCATAGAATATTTGTTATCTGATAAAACTGGTACTTTAACTCAAAATGAAATGGAGATGAAAAAAATTCATCTGGGTACTGTCTCTTATACCGGCGATACAATGGATTTAGTGAAAGAATATATTAACGATTTTGGTAATGCTACATCGAAACCAACTTCAAGACGTGATCTAGGTGTGAGAGTACGTGACCTGATTTTAACATTATCAGTTTGTCATAATGTTACACCTACAATGGAGGATAATATGTTGGAATATCAAGCCGCTTCACCCGATGAAGTTGCTATTGTTAAATTCACCCAATCTGTGGGACTCTCGCTAATTAAACGTGATCGTACAAGTCTTACACTATTGCACCAATCAACTGGTAAAGTTTATACGTATGATATTTTACAAGTTTTTCCATTTAATTCAGACACGAAAAGAATGGGTATTGTTGTTCGTGATAATGCAAAAGATGAACTGTGGTTTTATGAAAAAGGTGCAGATACTGTTATGTCAAAACTCGTTGTACAAAATGATTGGTTAGAAGAAGAAACTAATAATATGGCACGTGAAGGATTGAGAACTTTAGTGATTGGCAGAAAAAAATTAACAGCAAATGTGTGGGAAGAATTCAAATCTGCGTACGCTAAAGCCAGCTCGTCAATGTCAAATAGAGACATTCAAATGCAAAACATAATCTCTCAGTATTTAGAACATGATCTTGAATTATTAGGATTAACGGGTGTTGAAGACAAGTTACAAGTTGATGTTAAATCTTCTATTGAAAGTTTAAGAAATGCTGGTATCAAGATTTGGATGCTGACTGGTGATAAAGTTGAAACTGCTAGATGTATCGGTATTAGTACTAAATTGATATCAAGAGGTCAGTATATTCACACTGTTGAAAAAATAAGAAATTATGAAATTGCATTACAGCAAATTGAAGCTTTGAGAACAAACACCAATTCATGTTTATTAATTGATGGTGAATCATTGTCCGTTTACTTAAATTATTTCCCAAATGAATTTTTCGAAATAGCAAAACAGCTACCATCTGTTATTGCCTGCAGATGTACACCACAGCAAAAGGCAGATGTCGCCACCTTAATCAAACAATTGACTGGTAAGAGAGTTTGTTGCATTGGTGATGGTGGTAACGATGTTAGTATGATTCAGTCAGCAGATGTTGGTGTAGGTATTGTTGGTAAAGAAGGTAAGCAGGCATCGATTGCAGCAGATTTTTCGATTACACAATTTTGTCATTTAACAAAGCTTATTTTATGGCACGGTAGAAATTCTTACAAACGTAGTGCAAAATTAGCTCAATTTGTTATTCATCGTGGTTTAATTATTTCTATTTGTCAAGTTGTTTATTCTATATCCTCAAGTTTTGAACCTTTAGCACTTTATCAGGGTTGGTTGATGGTTGGTTATGCAACGTGCTATACAATGGCTCCTGTTTTTTCCCTGGTGCTTGACTACGACGTCAGTGAAAATTTAGTTACATTATATCCAGAGCTTTATATAGAATTAACAGAAGGTAAGTCATTATCATTTAAAACCTTCTTTGTGTGGCTGTTTGTTTCTATTTATCAAGGTTGCGTTATTCAAGGTATATCACAAGGATTATTAGGATTGGAAACTAGCTCATTCACCTCATTAGTGGCCCTTTCATTTACTGCGTTAGTATTGAACGAATTAGCAATGGTGGCGTTAGAAATCAATACATGGAACAAATCCATGTTTTATTCAGAATTGGTTACGTTAGCTATATTCATTGGAAGTATTCCATTTTTATCAGATTATTATAATCTATCGTACATTTTAAGCTTTGCATTCTATTGGCAATGTTCATTGATATTAGCTGTTAGTTTGATTCCAATATGGGCAGCGAAGGCGATTAACCGTAGATTACGTCCACCAACATATGCTAAAGTTCAACAGATTTAGGATATATATAGCTTTATTCGAAATAATAGTATAAATATATTTAATCATAAAAAATTAAACACAAGAGCATCGTTAAATCAAACAAACTCAAATAAAATTAGCTGAAACAAAACTCCAAAAAGTTATATCGAGCCATTATGACAAGTTGGATTCACATCTGATCTGTCGTCATCTTCATCGATATTATCAACAACCATATTTTCATTATTCAAAATATTGGTTGAGGTTAATTCATCATCCAGGTCAGAATCCCCGTTAAAATTATTTGCATTTGTTGTATTTTCACGTTGCTGAAATTCTTTGGTATGTGCACGAGATATAATTTTGGAAAGTTGTTGCCATCCGGATGCTTTGGCTGTCGTAACATGTGTAGCAATACTATATACACTTAGTGCATCACTATCATTAGCAGAACGGTTTGCTAAAATAGATTCTAAGTCTTGCGGCATTGATATATTGTTTGATGTTTCTGGATTAAGTGGAATATCGTTTGGAGATAATGCATTCAATGTATCTTCTAACTCCATAATTTCCATGGCTAAAGCTTGATTTTGTGACTTGAATAAAGTTTCAATATCAATATTCAATTCGTCTTTCACAAAGCTCTTTATTTCACTTGATTTAATCAATGAATTCCTGGTAAACACATATGGTAATGGGCATACACGTGAAACTCTAAACAAATTAACATTAGAAGCGTGTTCGTTTTCCATTCTAAAAAACATCCAGACAAATCGACGTGTTAATTCTGCAACTGCAACTAAAAATGCAGTAATAGGGCTATGTGAAATTGAATAGGGTGTAAAAACGTACACTATCCACTGAAATCTTAACAAAATGTCAAATATTATTGCATAATAATAGATTATTTTATGTTTGTAGATTAAAACATCACGGAGTAAATAATTATCAGATGAGGCTTGCATCAATGACCAATCCATGCACACGTCCCAAAATGAGCTATAAATTGAATTTATTAGGGAAACAAATATGAAAATGGAGGTAATCAGTTTATGTGAAGAATCAGCTGCGTCAACGGCAAGGTTTCTAAAAGTGGAAATACGATATAATCCTAAAGTGAAAAAATATGATGTCGTTATTAGATATTTAGCCAAGTTTGCAAAATGTGGAAACCACTCTCCTGTATCTAGAAAACGACGTAAACATTGCAAAGATCGCCAAAGTCCTGGTATACAGGAGCAAACAGCCAACACATAAGATTTCATTGGACCACAACTAACACAATTGTTCCAATCAAGATGTTGTAAGCAGTACAACATATAAATATTGGCAATTGAATATGTCAATGAGCATGTTATAACCCCCATAAAAAAATCTCTAAATTCAACAGGATAAAACCCACTTAAAAGTAGTCTGACAATAGAAACAATAAACCAAATACGTGCCTTCAAATAACACACATTCAATGGACAGAACAGAAACATCAAACAAAAGTAAAAGAAAATATACGGAAAATATTTGAAATCTAAAATGCTATTGAAAAGATCATTACAACTGAAGTATGCAAGAATTGAGCCGGTACAGAGTAGTCCTGATGGTATTACCAAAAACTGTTTATAATCCAATGCATCATGTGGATTTAATTCAAATACTAATTTATAATTAATCTTATATTTTTCCCAAACAACACAATTAACAGCAAATAGTAAGCCGGCCCAAATAAACAAAAACCACGATCCCCATAATTGAAGAATGAAATTGTCAATTGGGTTATGGCTAATTTTTGATTTTTCAATCATTTTCACAACAAAAAATATTAGAAAAGGAAATGAAATACCAATCAAATAACCGCTTAAGAAGTTTGAAGTATAGTGCGTTTTCTCAACTTCAAATGATCTCAGCTTTGTAATGGCCGTTTTGCGGTGCCCGTCTTCAAATGTTTCTGTAAAAATATCCTCTAATTTCTGAGTTAAGGTTGGTAAAAGATTTGAAGAATTGAAATGCATCGAATCCACTTTTTGCATGTAAGATATTAACACTTTCTCATGGCAACGTTTATCATACTTTTTTATCAATTTTCTGAATGCGGTTCGATTAATAACTCTGAAAGAACTCAGGAGTTCCATCTTGTGATACAATTCACAAATTGCCTTTTTGATCATGATTTTAGAAATGAATGGAAGGGGAGGAGCACTATCCTTTTTGATTGAGATCTGATAATCTATGAAATCTGCATTTTTATTTATTTGTTTTTTCCAGAAATAATTAGGTAAACTGGGCATTTCAAAGTAATCAAAGATGAAATAGACACGTTTCAATATTTTTGCCGTTGAAAATATTGGTAGCTTGCAGTTCAAGAACTTTCTCTTCCGTCGTCTCTGATGGTGCACACAGCTGAAGTCGTTGTTGTCATTGTTATTGTCACTGTCATCATCATCATTGCTGTCGTTATTGATATTGTCAACTTCGCCATTACTATTTTCAACACCTGCTTTTGATTTCTGTTCATACAATTTCAATTGATGTAGTTGTTCTAACAAAATAACAAATCTTTTGGCACAATCTTTTTCTTTATTTCGATAGAAAGTGTCCACTTTCAATAACTCGATATCCACCCAGTCTACAAATTGCTGTTTTGCCAACTTTGTGATGTCTGTGTCCTCTGATGTTAATGGCTGCTTATTTCCCTTCATATATAAGATACTAGTTGAATGTGAGCGATGATGACATGGCGAGGAAGAAGATGGCAATAACGGTGTATTTTCATTATTTCTGATTCCAGCATTCAATTTATCGACCAAGGAAACTATTTTAAAATCTTCGTCTTCACCATCATCCTCATCGCCGTCTTCTTCTTCATCCACAATTGCTTCATGTTCACCTCGATGGCGATCTAGTTGATAATTTGCGATGGAAATATTATCCATGTTATGTTGATCATTTACAGTTTGGTGTTTCAAATTGCCAGCGCTTATTTGGTGGCCAGACCGATTTTGTCCGACACTGCTCAAACCATACCTCCATTCTCGTGAATCCTGCTCCAACCCTCTACTACACTGACATTCTGTTGAAGTTTCCAAGAAAGCCGCAAGCTTTTTTAACTTTGTTTTACCCCTATAGTAGTCCAAGTACTGGGATCTCCACTCAGAAACGAGATGATTTTCCAAAAAATCCCCAAATTTCATTTTACCCCCGGCAGCGTTCTGGAGTGCTTTCACCCGACAATATATACGTGATTATCGGTTATATAGAAAGATGCATAGACCTGTAGCAACTTACACACAAAAAACAAGATATAAGAAAACCCTTCATCTGTAAGTGGAATAAATTTTTTCTCTCTCAGTTGATTGGATCATGCATATTTTCCTGGAAAACTTCGGATCTATGGACAACAGTGCAGTCTCACTCAATTACTGTAGATTGAACAATGTTTCACAATTTCAACATCTTGGAAACCCCTTCCACATATACTCTACTCCGAGAACGTCTACTCATATCGTTCCGGAGTCTTTATCTATAACAACAAACAAACAAATCTTAAAATTTGCAACAATTTCACCCCCACTTAACGGTTTCTGTCGGGGAGGTGATGTCACTGCACAGCCTTGTTCGTGGAATTATTTCAATTTTCAGATTCCGATCCATTTCCATCCTGTTCTTCTTCTTCTTCGGCTCTTTCCTCCTCTATCAGCTGTTTCTTGCTCACCTTACGACGCTGGAAATCCTTAATATGTGCGGTACGGAGGGTACGTGATAACTGCTGGAAATATCTGGATGCAGAGGAAAAGACACCATTTGTATGGCGGTTATCGGGAATCACATGACCGTAATCACTGGTCTGGGGTTCGTATCCTGCAGTAGGTCTTAGACCCGATACAGAGGACGAATGTCTCGAAATGGCCCGTGGTAAAACTGTAGACACGACTGGGCGATTTCCACTGGCAACATCCGCTGTTGTTGGGATAAATGCCAGCTGTGGTGTTGTGATATGCGGGTTTGACTCCAAATCCTGGTTCGTACCTGTTGTGGCTCTTTTCCTGACGTCCTGGTCGGTCAAATCCTCACCATCAAAACCGGTGGCAACGTCCGACCTACCACTGACACGCTTGATGACAGGGTACGGAAGCGGAGACTCCCGTGAAGCACGGAACAAATGGACGTTGGTCGCATGTTCATTCTCCATACGGAAAAAAATCCAGATGAACCTCCTGATGATTTCGGCAATTGCAATGCAAAAGGAGGTGATTGCACTCTGCTGGATCTGCTTTGGAAATAAAACATAAAAAACCCACTGGAACCGTAAGACAACATCAAATATCATCGCAGCATAGTAGACCTTTGGTGATTTAAAAGTAATTTCATCACGTAGCAGGAAATACTTCGAGTCAAACTGAAATAAAGACCAATCCATTAGAATGTCCCAAATACTAGTGTATACCGAATTCGTAGCTGCCCAAAATATCAATAGAACTTTGTATTTGTTAATGGTCTCAATACGATACATTGACAGCGTCATATAGTACAGCGTAGACACAGAGTATTTGGCCATATTTGCCAAATGTGGGAACCAATCGCCGGTGTCAGCATAACGACGAAAACATTGTAAAAACCGCCATATCGAGGGTAGACATTGCATAAAGCCCAGCAATCTAGATTCAGCAGATCCACATTTCGAACAGTCCACCCAATGGTTTGAATAGATACAGAAGAACATGGAAACATTCGACATCGAATATGTCAGAGAACAAAAAATATCACCGAGAAAAAAATCCCTAAACTCAACAGGATACAGTCCACTCAAGAGTAATCGAGTAAATGTCGATAAGAACCAGATTCTTGCGTTTAAGAAAAACATGTCAAAAGGACACAGCAACACAAAAATCGCAATGGCCAAAAATATCCATGGAAAATCATATCCGCTGAAAACATTTGGCCAAAAGTCTTCAAAACTGAGCCATGCAAGCAACCCGCCTATTGCAAAAAATAGACTCGGCAAAACCATGTATTGTTTAAAGTCTAGAGTATCATGCTGATTGAACTCAAAAATGAACTTGTAATTAACTTTGAATTTCGTCCAAACTAGACAATTAATTGCAAACAACCAACTCATCATGATGATAATTAAAAATCCACCCCATATCTGTAGCAAATACTTCCCATCTTTTAGTGAGCCATTCAAAGTTTCCTTCAATCCCAAATAAAATGTGTATGCGATTAAAGGAATAGATATACCAAAAAAGAAGCCACCAAGGTAATCCGAGGCGTAGTATGTCTGCTCAAAAACATTAGTCCTCAACTTTGTGATAGAAATTTTTCTGTTACCGTTTTCAAAATATCTAGTGTACAGCTCTTCAACGTTAGTCATCAAGTTTTCCAAGACGTCCGAAGTGCTGAAATATGCACTGTCAATTTTTTTCATATACACGTTTAACATGGTGTCGCCAGTAGTTTTATCATATTTTTTGATAATCTTTCTAAACCCAATTCGATTCATTAGTTTATAAGATTTAAGCAGTTCCATTGATCGATATAATTCATGAACCGCCTTTTTAATCATCCGACGTGCAACAAAATATGGAACATGAGGAGTACCAGCAGAATTTCGCTTTTTCCTTCTTCTTTGAAAATCTCTGATATGGGCAGTCGATGAGGTTGTACCGTCACGGTTACGTGGATTGTCATGATCATCATTGTTGTCATCAGAATAATAACCATCTTCATAATACTGTTTCTCGACTTTACCACCCTCTTTTAGCCATTCGAACCGAGGAAGTGAAGGCATGTCAAATTTATTGATAATTCGTAACTTTCTTTTAGTCCAAAATGACAACAACTTGAAATTTCTTTGTGCTGCAGTCAAGACACCTGGGTTGGCATTGCCAAAATCACCTGCAAAGTTCCAGTTGAGGTATTCGTCGTAGCCATTATCATCATCATCGTCATCATCTTCGTAAACGTCATCATCGTCGTCGTCCTCATCCTCCACATCTACATTTCCCTCTTGGGAATGCGATCCTGTTTGTCCCTTCAGCATCTTTTTGGCCCGTAACCATTTTTTCTTGGACAACAACTTTTGATTCTGCAATTGAATCATCTGGTCTTGCAATACCAAAAATCTGTCCACGCATGCGTTTTCTCTTTCACGGTAAAACGCCTCCACCTTATCCAACTCACTGTCCACCCACAATATGAAATTCTCTCTTGCGTATGTGGCCAAGTCTTCCAGTTCTGTCTCTGCGGCCCTGTTGTACGATGTTGACGGGCTCCTTTTAAATGAATCAAACAATGCCACCACCGAGGACTTTCTTTTAGCTGGTTGAAATTCGATCAGCCCCGTGTCTGCTCTATCGTGAGGATTGTTGTAGGACAAGAGCGGCGTGGTGTCGTCGTGGGGCCTATTGGAATCCTCCTCTACTCCCGGCACCACAAGGTGAGGCGTTGATGTGTGTTGTTTTGTTGAGCCATATCTTGGCGTTTGAAAATCAATTACGGCATCAGGCAACGCCCAATTGGAGGACGGGTTGCTGTCCACTGAGATCTGGTCCTCATTTGCATATGAGGCTTTGAACATCGAGTCATTCTCCTCGTTGTTTTTAGCACAAGACCCTGTCAGTGGCGACGGTGCTGGCCTCAGCCTTGCATCTATATCTGTTCCACTACTCCGGTTCTTTCCACCGTGTACGACCGACCTAGTTCTCAGTGCAGGCCTCAGATTATTCAGCAAGGGTGTACTTTTGATGCTATTCAAGACACTAGGTTTATTCTTTAGTTTCTTTAATTTCTTTTTTCCTGTTTTATAGTCTAGATACTGTGCTCTCCATTCTGGCACCAGATGGTCCTCCAAAGACTGCGCAAACTTCATGGTTTGGTACACCCCGATTCCAAGCTGCGGGCTCCACTTGTAGACCCGATCGACACGATCCCAATTACGGTGTCTGACTCTTCCAACACATTCTACTCAGTCCTCATTTTCTATGTTGATGTTTGCATTCCAAAAGAAGAATCCGCAAAACATGTCCGCACGTGGTTTTCCCTTCCGTGGACGAGAGGAAGTTACAAAAGAAGTAATTTTCGAATGCGGGATCAGTGTTCGGGAAAGAAAACCGATGGTACACTCTTGATTGATATAAAGACTATCTACTGTTCAACTACATGCTGGTTCAACAGATCTTCCAACTGTCTGATTTCTTCAGAACGCATGGAATTCTGTATAACGCCGGACGAGATCTGGTTATCGTCCACATAATTGTAAATGTTGGTACCTATTTTTGGCGGCAGAACGTCGAACTCGTAAACGTCATTTTCGGTCCAAAAAGCCTCTGGGATTTTAGCCATCACAGACGACTCGTTGGACAGAACGACGTGCCTTATGATGTTCTCCGGAATATCCTCGAGGTTGTTCCAGTAGTAGGCCGCCATGTTTGGTTTGCCAATCTCCTCCACAATGGAGGAGAGTTCTTTGACAAGAAAGCTCTTCAGAGATTGCTCTTCACACAAGGAATCCAGCCTTACCAGATACAGGGCGGAAATCAACTTCACGGTGTCGTTGACATCCTGCAGCAGCCAGGGATGTGAGACATCACCCAATTTCTCCAAAATCAGATGGCCCGTGTATGGATGCTTGGTGTACGCAGTCAGCAGTGCGTCCTTGGCGTCTTGCATTCTGTCCAGCTTGAAATAGCAGAGAGCAACCGTATAGAGAAGCGGAGCAGTAAGCCATTCTTCATAGCATTGGCACAATGGGGAATTGACAAAGTCTATCAAGTACTGAAATTCATCAGACAAGAAGGCATAGTAATCAATCAAATACCGAACACCGTAAGGATCATCCCGTGGATCAAAAGATAACAACAACTTGCAGTAGGTTAGGGCAGTATAGAAGATGGATTTCTGGGTCAAGACCGAAATATACCTAAAGATGGCCAAGTAGATTTGTCTATTGAAGAAAAATTCAAACGGCAATCTCGATTTGCCATTGCCCAATTCGAAATTGTTCGGTAAACTCCAATCAAAAACAAACAGTGCCCGTTCGATCAAACCGTTGGTGTTTGAATTATCACCCTGTCTTTGAAGAATGCAGGCAACCTGCAAAATGGTCTCAATACTGTACGGCGACTTTTGCAAGAGATGAATCAAGGATTCGTGATCCGGTTGCACAACAACGGACATGAAGAATTCGGTTGTGGCGGCAATGGAAAACATCGGTCCCTGATCCACTCTGTAATATCTAACACCGTATTTGTAATCCTTGTTAATATCATCGACCAAAATATCCTTCCAGTCGTTCTTATACTTTGTGGTGAGCAGATTCAAAATCTCATCCTTGGTCATTTCCTCCATCGATAGAGGCTTTTTGGATATTGGTAACCAATCATCTTTGATTTTTGTTAACTTTAATTTTCGTGTAGTACCCGGCAAAGATCTGTGGTCTCTACCCGACCAACCACGGGTACGCTTGGCTAGCTTTTTTATCTGGTTGAGTAGTTCTGGACTAATTGAGCTTGAAGATGTAGAATCGGCATCATCTATGGCAGCAGATGATAACTTTCCAAACAAATTTTCGTACTCTCTGTCCGGATTCAAATCCCTGGAATCAAATGAAATGAACTTTGTACAGCTATGTAACTTCTTTGGGGTCAGAATCTTGCCACCATGGGTGTATATTGGCCAAGGTGGCAGCACTTCTTGGGTCGAGATATCCTCGTCTGAACTATCCAAATCATCCGGTTCTTCGTCAAATTCACTCTTTGAAGGGTTACTTTGCGAGCCTCCCAATTTCTTATTATCCAATTTCACCTTGGCCAAGATTTCATCCAATTCATCGTCATCTAAATCATCCACTGTTTTTTGTGTTTTCTTTTTGCTTTTGCTACCAGTATTGGCTCTAGATTTGGACTCAGATTTCGCTTTTGCATTATTTTTCAATGATTTGCTCATAGTTGGTGAATCAGCCAGAGCTGGTTCCTCCAGATCTTCTTCGTCATCATCATCTTCATCTTCATCATCTTCGTCTTCTTCATCACCATTCAAAAATGCAAACGCATTGGCTGGTTTTTTATTAGACAAAAAACCGTCGTGTTCGTCACTTTCATTTTCACTACTTTCATCGCCACTTGCAGAAACGGATCGGTTCGTTTTACCTTGATATTTTGCCAGTTCATCCTCCAAAGATGACTTTCCCAATTTCCGTAAAGCTCTCGAACTCATTCTCTGTCTACTTGATATCACTACCAATATATATAGTTATATATTTACCCCCAAAAACCAAAGAAAAAACGACTGATAGAGCTCTGTTGAATCGCTTTGGAGCTGCGCTTGATTTCACTGCTGTTTTTGTTCATTTTCCACTAGCGTTTTCTATTGAAAATTTCAACATTTCCTTTTCTCTACTTGGTTTTACAACTTTATTCTGATGTAACACAGTAAAGGTACCCATTCAAATTTAAATCTTGGAATATGAAATGTCCATGATATTTTTTGACTCACGTAGGAGGTCTTAGACCAGAAATATAATTTTCTGCCTTACTTTTGGTAATATTTCAACAAAAAACTGTAATATGCATGGTATTACCAAACAAGAAAGTCTTCGGACTTCTGTGGTGTCAGTTTTCGAAGATTCAGTTCCGGTTCTATTGTAAACTGATAAATAACATTGTTTGCTATTTACCGTCTGCATTTACCAGTAAGCAGCGTGCAATCAAGACAAAACCAAAGTTAGCAACATGAGTGAGGTTTTGAACGAAAGGAAATGCGCCTAGTCGATGGTATCGTAGAACAGAAACTACAACTACGTGATAACGATCCTTTTCCATAAGCTGAAGATACAAAACAGAAAAAGGTCGACTAAACGGCTTCGGTCCCTTTATTGCCAGTGTACTAAGTCTTTTACACGGTAACAGTTTGTCATATTTTTTATGTTCACTTTTTTTGACAAACTGTTATGGTTAAACCGTATCCTTTGGGTACTGTAAGTGGATATTAAAGGTGCTGTATTATATAAATGGAAAATAAAGGATGAAGTGTCAACTGAGCTTCAACGACAATAAAAACAATAATGAATAGTATGTATATATGACTTCTAAGAGGGCCTCTTATTCTGATTATAACTGTCTCCCAACACTATCATGAATCAAACTGCTGAAATGATATGATTCAGTAGAAGTGCAATCGGTGTATGGATTGTTAACCTCACCGTCTGGTCCGTACAACCAATGCGCCTTTTCCTTGATGCATTTATCACCTTTGCATCCACATTTGAAGGTTAGGCTCGTGTCACTCGATCTATCATTGAGAATGAGTGATGGATGGCGCTCCGGTAGAGATGGCCTTTTCAATACTGGCTGTGGTGGAATGTATATGTTTTCCTTTATATATGCTATCTTTGTAGACTCCATTGTTGGTGTTAGTTGTGTAGATTGATAAAAGCTCCCAAAATGAATAAGGTAAATCACCAATTCTGTGGTTGGCACAACCCTTCTGTTAAGTTGAAAATTCTCAAAAAAAAAAAAACAACAGGAATAAGATCAGTAATTTAAATTGCACAAGTCGTAAAACTTGGTTGTTAACCAAAGCAAGACAACTGACACCGGCCAAGAGTTAATCCTGTCCTTATCTATCGGATAAAGTATGTAAAATTTTGTTGTATGATTTTTTTACCATGTCTTGTTTCCTAATCGGGATGCAACTCGCTTAAATCTTCAACTAGACAATTATCACGCTTTTTTCCCGGTGGACTTCACAGATTCTGGTTGTTGGATCAATCCCAACCACTTGTCTCAAAAGAAAAAAAAATGGGTTGATGGGTAGAACCATGGTTGACGTCCGGATCTTCCAATTCGGAGTTATATTAAATATTGTAGTTCTTTTTATTATTTTTCAGCATGAGCTGATTTATCCGACTCCTTCTATATGATCTCCCCATCGTTGCATGTTTGAAGAGCAACTCCTTCACCTTTGCAGAATCCTCGTAACCACGTTATTTCATTACCGGTGATATCTGAACAGTACTATTGCTGCTTTTATTATACTCTGCAAAGGGTTTGTTCAGAAATTGACAGGATGTAGAAAACCTAGTCAGCAGTAGAGAAACAAGCATACATGCCAATTGAAAAGCATAGCAATCACTTTTTCTAAAAATAGAATGATCGTGGTAGTGAATAGATGATTTGTCTATTTCAGAACCACAAAAATAGAATCACAGTTTATTGTATAAAAATATCATTTTGTCTGTGTTGCTTGTGTGCTTTTGTTTTTGTAAGTTATACCGAAATTCAAAAGTTTAAAACACCCCATTTGTTCAATTAAAGGTAAATCATTACCGGAATCAATTCTTTTGCAATGTGGCCTCGGATAAACTATTTATACTTCAGTAACAATATGTTATTCCAAAATCAGTTCAAATGTCTCTGTACATTGAATTTTCTTATTGCACTTCAATGCTTTTGAACCTGTTTTTTATCACATTAGCGTTTGAAAATAATCGATTTGGCCAACCTTTGATCTATTTTTCAGAAGTTTTTAATGTTGTCAATATATTTAAAAATACACTAAAGACTACTTGTTCTGAACTACATTTGCAGCAAGTACCGGTTAACCATCCTGTCTTGAAAATAATCATATATTTTTATTTTTAATATTTTTGAGAAGCTTATGTTTATTTTCTTACCGTATAAAATAGGTGATGTTCCTCAATCAACAGTCAACAAGGGGTCAGAGTATCGGTTTTTACCTTACTCTTACAGATATTAATAATTTTGAGTTAGTGTGGATCACATAATGATTCAAAGCTTTATTTCCAGCCAGCAGCATTAGTCTTTTATTGAATCCTGCTCAGATATTGAAGCTTTGAAAATCTGGTATCTCCGCTAAATTTACTCTATTGTTGCTTGTGCTAGTAATTTTCGGATGCCAGAAAGCAAAATTTGTAACGTAAAATGTTATGACCTCTATATTGGGTTTTAGATCTAGTTTATTCAACGTCATTAAAGATTTCAAAATACTAGATTTCTAAACCAATCTTCCACGTATGCTGTATACCTTTGTCAAAGGCTTTACCATAACTTTTAGTTTCGATTTCAGCCTTTATAATTCCAAAGCAACACCAACCGATCTTTTTGATTGAAGTTTCCAAGCTTTTGCAATCCTTTACAAATTTACAATTTGCAACCTCACTGATTATCTTCAGCACCCAATGAAGGTTTTCCAACTACCGATTTCAAAAAAAGGGTGATACTATTTCCACTTTTATTAGGTTTTGCAATTTTTATCTTATTATTATCAAACATGTTAGTTCTGTCAAAAAAGACTACTGGTTGTTTCACTATTTTTGTCTTGGTACAATTAACTTGTTTTAACAAACATAGGGAACGAAAAACAGTTAAACAATGCCAACTTTCCGCTAGGAAAATTGATAGCTGTTTTTTTTAAGATGTTGGAATATTTTAGCATTTGATTTTCCGATATTTGAATTACCAAACTCCCAATATTTTACCCACTTCTATTCTATTTTTGCACTTTACAACAATCCAACTTATAGCTCAAAAACATCAAATTAAATCCATTTTCGTATCAGTAATATAAATAGCTTAGGGTTGTTCTGACACAACTTCGTTGTGTTATTTTTGAAACAGGCTTGACCAAGGTAAGCATAGTTGCATTTTTACTTCGCTGTTACAGGCTTTGCTAAAGAAATTCCTTGAGTAACCAAAAATGTATGCACAGATTGCTCTGAATATTGCATCTGGAACATGGTAAAAGACCTTTTTTTTTGCTTCCGTGATTCTTTTTATTTCCTAACACTGGTAGCTCTTTTTGTTGATATATTTTCTGTTCATAAGATAACCGTTGGAAATTTTCACAAACCAATATTTGGTTTCAAAGCTAAAAAAAAAAATATTTTTGTTTGCAACATCGATCTTGCAAAACCAGGAACCACTTCCAGATAATTGCATTGTTTGTTTCTCCGAGAACGCTTTTCCTTGAGCGTTGGTAATAAAACTTTTGATTCAAATAATTTCCTCTTTCAACTCAAAATCAAAGCCAAGAGTTATGACGCCTTTTTAGCATATACAAAGTCATGAACTGACATGATATTTGGTTTTGCGGTTATCAGTAAATTTTGCCCACTTTCAGTTTCCGCCACCAAAACTAAAGGTTAGAGTTACAGGTCTTTTTGAAAACAGCCATTGTATTCCGACCCTAAATATTTTTTAAAGAGATGCTGCCATCATATTAGAGATTTCACTCTGTCAGCAGTCGTAACTATCTCTAAGCCTGTTTGTACTGCAATAAGAAAATACACCGTATTATCAAAAGAACCAAAAAATAGGAGTAAGAGAAAGAGAGTAGTATTTACCAGATGATCACCGACGAGCCTCCAACGAAGGACTCTTGGATGTCATATTTAGCGAGTTAAAGCTACGAAAAAGAAATAAAACGCTGCTTTCTATAAATTGTATTTAGTCAGTAAAAAAGGAGAAATGTTTGTTTTTTCAAATGATGTAATTACAAATATAGTTGTACACTCTAAATAAGAAATAAATATAACCGCTATTTAGCAGTTGCTTCAACCATGCCAATCAATCTATTCAATCCAACCATCCAGTCACCACATTCGGAAGGATGGCCAGTGGAAATTTCATCACGGATGGCCTTGGCCTTAGCAAAATCGGAATTGTCCAGAGCTGTTGATAAGGAGGTCAATTTCTCAACAGTGGTAGGGGAGAGCAAATCTCCAGCTGCTAGATGCTTGAATAAAATATTCAATCTTTTTTCGGCATCAGCAATATGCTTACTGAATTTTTCAGGCACCTTAGGTTTGACCTTTTCTAGTTCAGCGGAAAGGATTGAGACTATTGGTTCAAAAGATGGAGCAACTGGATTTGCAACAGACTTTTGTTGAAGTTGTGGTGGCGGTAGGAGTGAGCCTGATGGAGTGCCATTCTCAGTTGGATATGTTTTGGACACACTAGAAGATGCAAACGCTGGTGGAGGGTTAACTACAGGAGGTGGTGGAACAGATTTCGAAACGGGTGGCACGCTAGCTGGTTTCATAAATGCTGGAGGTGGTGGAATAGCGTTTGCACTGAAAGAACTTCCTTGAAACTGTTGTGACAACGGTGGTGGTGGAATGCTTTGTGCTTGTTGAGGCTCTGGAACATATGCATTGGCCACTGGTGCCTTTGGAGCGTATGGATTCTTCAAGTGGTTTGATGGCGTCAAAGCACTAGTTGGAGGCAAAAATTGACTGGATTGCGAAGACATTCTTGATAACGGAGATTGTGCAACCGGAACAGTTGGAGGTTGGAAAACCTCAGGTTTTGGAGCATAAGGATTTTTGGCAGACGCAGATTTTTTACCAGTACTTGGAGTTGTTGTGGAAGCTCCAGAAAGTGGTGAATTTCTGCCATTAGCATCTCTAGTGGAAGGTGGAAGTGGGACAGGTAATGCTTCTGAAACGACCCTTGTAGTTGACTTGGTGTGGTTGTAATTAGGAGATAATAAAGGATTTGGTGCTGGAACAGGAGTTGGCTTGATAACAGGAGCTAAATGAGTTGGCAAATCGTTCCAGCCACCAACATCCTTTTTCACTGGCGGAGGAGGGATACGCTCTCTAGTAACGGGGTTTGTTGGTTGGGGATTTTTAAGAGAATCTAACGCAGTCTTTGGGGCGTAAGGATTTGAAGCTAGGTTAGCATGTTGTGGAGCCGGTGAAACGTTTTGAGAAAACGATGGCTGGTAAGGATTAGCTGATGGTGTATATGCGTTTTGGGATGGTGCATATGGATTATTAGATGTCGAATATAAATTATTTGGAGGTGCATACATGTTTGCAGGTGGATTAATAGGAGATGGATTCGAATTTGGTAAGACGTATGGATTTCTCTTAGGTTTATTGGTAGACTGATCAAATGATGTGTTAGCGGCAGGTTTTGGTGGAATGCCAGCAGCCGCTGAGGGGACAGTTGATTGGTTTGGAATTGCATACTTTGTCATTGGTTTTTTGATGGATGTTTGATTTAATTGAGATGAAGGTTTTTTGGCCGTAGTCGTGGTCGAAGAAGAAAATGGTGACGATGAAACATTCGAGATGAAGGCCTTTGCGATTCTATCTTTTTCGATTTTAATTTCAGGAATTGAATCCGAAACCATGCTCAATAATTTGTAAGCCAACTCAAAATGACCAAAGTTAACCAAGTCATCAGCGTATTCAACAAATGCGTCACCTAGAGCAGACAAATCACCAGATAAAGTTGCATTTGAAGTTGATTGAAAAACAACGATTTTTTCAATGACTTCGCCTAGGGCCTTGAATCTCGCTTCGAAAAGTGTGTTCTTGGAGCCATCAGAATTTTCAGTTTTCAAGTAATAGTCTTCATACATTTTCAACTCGGATAACCAAATATTTGAAACCTTTCCAACAGCGTTAGAGATGACATAACAAGACAATGCGGAATCACGTGCATTTTCCAATTTTGAAGTTAACAATCTATCCCCTAACAGTGTCATTTCTTTGTTAAACTCAGTTGTGTTGTCTTTTGAAAATTTAATAATTGCTTTTGCAATATCTTTCCAAGATTCGATATTTGCATTTTGCACAATATCAGATATAGAGTTATTGCTGTAGCTATATAACAATCTTGAAAATGAATTTTTGTCAGAATATTTTCTGAAAAATGCATTTTTCGCCTTTTCCTTCAAAGTTTCAGTTGCGTTCATTGAGATTAGTAGCGCCTCCATAATATGGTCACTATCGATACAAAGGTCCAGCAATTTTTCAATGTTATTGGATAATAGTAAGTCAACTGCTGAGCTTTCAAATTCAGAAGAATTCGAATTGTCTGATTTTGATAGGTTAAATTCACCACTTGGTACGAAAAATTTATCAGCAGAATTATTCTTATTGTTTGAAGAGCTAATTTGAGCAAAAAAGTCGTCATCGTCAATCAATTCGTCATTCGAAGATTTTGAAATCGTATCATCTTCAGCGCTGTTATCCAAATCTAAATCCAACAAACTTTCAGTAGAAGTTTTGGATAAGAATTTTTTCAATAGACACCAATCATTCTTATTTTCTGGTGAGACCAACATAGATTTTGAATCACATAATTTATCAAAATCTTTAGTTGAGATTGCAGTAATCAATTCCTTTGCAGAAGTATTCAAAGCCTCATTCTTATCGGAGATGTTTACAATCTTGATATTATTCTTGCAAGACACAACCAATTTACCGCCGTAGGCAAAGTTTGCGGAAATTGGTCTCTTGAGCCACATAGGAGCTTGTTTAACCTTAATGGATGGTTGCTGAGTTTCAGTTGTTGAGATTTGATTCCAAAAGTCATTTTCATTTTCAGCTTTGACTTTATCGGACAAAGGCTGGGACGTATCCTGCAACGTTTGAACGACAATTCTCTTTGACAAGGAGGCCGAAGCAAAGATTTCTGGAATTTTTGGAGCAAATTTAGTTTCGTGGACCCAGTTTGGAGAGGAAGGATAAGAAGCCAATTGAATACCTTCGATGGGGTTCCAAAGTAAAGTTGCATCGTCTTTACCGGAAGACAACAAGAGGTTAGGGTCACTGAGACACCAGTCCAAAGACAAGATACCCTTTTTGTGGCCCTTCAAGATTTTTTCCGGGACGCTTGAATTTCTCAAATCCCAAGTTAAAATGACGGGTTCGTTATCGTTGTCTGTTGCGGTGACGAGCTTTGTACTTTGATTTGGATGCCACTGGATCACGTTCAGGTTAAGGTTTGAGTAGTTCAGTTGTAAGACCTCTCTCTTTGCCTTCAAGTCCCAGATGGAGGTATATCCGCTATCACCTGCAGTACCGAAGATGTGGGACATGTTGTTATTCCAAGCCAAAGAGGATATTTTGGAGATTGGGGAGATTGCCTGACCTGGGGTGAAGGAGGTATTCTTTGTTGTATCCCAGATGAAGATTTCTCCCTTTGAGCCCGAGGAGGCCAAGATGTTGGATTGCAATGGGTTGAATTTCACCTGCAAGACGGGGGTTGTGTGTTTTTTGTATTCGGCGATTCTTGCATCGATCAAATCGGAGGGTTTCTCCGACAGGAGTTTATTGGAGTCCAAGAGTTGGATTGTGGTGTTCTCCAAACCACACGCCAAGACGCCGGAGGCGTTCCAGTCGATCGAGGAAAACTTGCCAGGGGCCGATGCTCTATAGACTGGGGATGTATTTTTGGCATTGGAGTCGAATGGGGCATAGATCGAAAGATACGAATCGGACGAGAAGGTGTCATCCATCACTCCCGAGAGTGTGCCTGTTGCTATCCGAGGTAACGAGTCATTGGACCAAGCAAACACTGCGGTCTGATCAATTTCATGTAATTTAACCATGGCTAGTTAATGTTCCAACGAGATGAATTGGTATGATGATAATTGATAAGAGCCGATTCTATTTATTTGGTGGAATGAGAAAAAAAAAGTCGATAGGTGTGTAGGTGCCAACAGAAGAAGTTGATCAGCTGGTGGAGATAGGAGGAGGAAGAGAAAAGGGAAAGAAAAGAAAAGATAGTCATCACTGTCTCCTAATAGAAATCAACAACCCAAACAAACAAAAGGGAAAAATCAAAAAGAAACACGTCTAAGAAACTCGAAGATGTGAGAAATGCGAAGATTATAGAGGGAGACACAAAGGAGAGCCAAATCAAAAATTGGCCTTTGGGAGATTCCAACAATTTGGCGGAGCAAAAAAACGGGAAAATGCGAAATTCGAGAAAAATGAAAAAAATGAAAAAAATGAAAAAAATGAAAAAAATGAAAAAAATGAAAAAAATGAAAAAAATGAAAAAAATGAAAAAAATGAAAAAAATGAAAAAAATGAAAAAAATGAAAAAAATGAAAAAAATGAAAAAAATGAAAAAAATGCGAAATTCGAGAAAAATGAAAAAAATGAAACTAAAAGATACAAAACTCGAAACCCAGAGAATCGGCGAAAAACAAATCCGCCGCGCCTCTCGCTTTCTGTCCCAGGCAAGTGTGACGTCCTATTGTCTCGCCATATCCCGTGTGGCACATATCGTACATATATATATATCTATACAAAGCTAATGGATAACATGGTCAGATCAAAAAAAAAAAGTGGATATAAGCAAGATCGTCTGTAATCAAACAAACCATCATGACAGAACACGAATCCAAGACGACGACAGCCGCCGGAAGGGCCGATACTCCCGAGCTTGAGATCCCGCCACTCTCTACATCTGGGCCAGATCAGGGGTTGGATAAAACCAACGCAGAAGAAGAAGAAGACGACGACGACGAAGAGGACGGTGATCCTGATGAATGGAATCAGAGAATCAACGATACCGGATGTGCAAGAGAAAACATGAAGTTACAGCTATGCCATTATGACACAAACGATTGGAGACAATGTATACCGGAGATGGAAGCCTTCAAGAAGTGTTGGGCCGACCATAATAATAATATCCGAACACATACTGTTGATAACAACAACTGAGGCCTGAAAGTTATTCATGCTCTTCCTATGGCTTCTTCTTCTTCTCCTTCTTCTTCTTCTACACAACCTCCTACCCTATCTCCTGTCTATAGTTCCCCCTTTTTTTCTCTCTCTATTTCTACTATAAAAAAATCAAGTGCGCTCTATAAGACTTTAGAGATAGTTTCTCTTCTATATATATCTACTGCTGCTGAGCATCTTCTTCTTTTGGAAGGTTGTGTATGGCCAGCAGTGCACGTTGCTGCGATAACGATGGAGGTGGACGAGCTGGCTGCCCGCCGAAAGATATCGCTTGCCAAGGTACGAGACACATGGCGGTCGATCATCAAGAAATACTCCGCCCTGCCCCCGGACCAGCAGGGCGACGTGGTTGACTTGAACACCGGGGAGATTGTCAGAGACAGGGGACACCTGCGTTCGCTGAAACAGCCCCGAGACAACCTCTGGGCGCCGGGGTCGCCCGAGCGGGCCCATGCCGCCGCCAAGGGGAAAAGTATACCCATCATAGACCTGGACAGCGTCTCCGCCACGCAGCCCGGCGGCCGCAACTACGTCGTGTCCTCGTCCCAGCATATGACCCGCTCCAAGGTGACCGGAAACGACAACCTCTTCGTCCGGAGGCAACGCTCCCCTCCCGCCACAACCACCACACACACACACAACTCCAGACCAATCTCCGTCCGGTCCAACCATGATCCGCTCAATATCCTCTCATCCTCCCCTGCGCTGGACAGCCCCAGCAAGGTCAGGCGACTTCGAAAGGCCCTGGACAAACCCATCCGGCACCGGCCTCTCCATTCCCTGATTCTGAGAAACAGAAGGTCCAGGAAATCGAAAAGTCCTCTGAAATGATAGCCGTCAGCCAGTTGCCAAATCAGGATCGGTAACGAACTGCCCTTTTTTCGTCTTTTCCTTTTTTTTTCTTGTTGACTATGGACGCGTTCTCTTTTGTATAGTAAACCTTCTTGCTAATGTACTCTACATTTCTATTGCTCAATATAGATATATCTATCTACGTGGATAGCCGAACATACCGAAGAGTAGGACAGCTGTGCCATAGCATGCCACCTACTTGCACTCATTGATGGTATCCAGTATGGAAACGGTGGATGAGCTTCGAAAACAACGGGATGCGCTCGTGCAGAGGAAGAATGAGCTGCAGCAGAAGGCCACCAGCCGCAAACCACAACAGACCAAGGCATACACAAAAGACACACACAGCTACGCCACGGCCCTCTTGGCGAACCATTCCCGGCTCCCGTCTCTCGACATCGAACAGCGCCTGCGCTACGTCTCCTTGACGTGTCCCTGGATGTCGGTGGTGCAGTTCGACAGGGAAAAGTCGGGCCCCTTGTCAACCATCCACACCGTGGTGCATTTCAAGACATGCGGCACCTTCACCCTCCGGCTGGAGATCGAGCCCCTCGGAGAGACGGTGGAGGCGTTGTCGATCTCGCCCCAGCCGCCCCTGCTGCTGGACGAAACGCCGCTGGTGGAATCCCTCATCGACAAATCCCTCTCGGACCTCGACGTCTCCTTCTTCATCTACGGGCTCAACTCGCTCCTCAGGCTGCGACATAAACGGAAGCGTGTGTGGATGTCGGTCCTGAAAGACCTCCCCCTGTCAAGCGTCCGCTCGATCAATTCGTTTCCCGTCAAGGAAAACATGTCGTTGCTCTCACTGAACGCGTTGCTCTTTCAGCACTCACCGGCGTACGTCGAGTTTGTGCTGCACTCCGGCTCTACGCTCTCGATCTACTGGAACCTGACGTTTGCCAAAGACACGCCTCATTGTCTGTCGGACTTCCACGTGCTCTCCACACACAGTCGAAATATCACACAGCTTTTCAAATCGCTGGTCGCCGCAAACGACGTCAAAATCGCAACGTTACAAATCCTAAACGTTATATAGCAAACTCTCTGTTTCACACGCATGTCGGCGGCCTCTCGGCGGCTGCCTCCCCACTCTTACGCGTGCCTGTCTACCTATATTCCATCTCAATACCTGCTTTCACCAATCCACACTTCTCGTAGAAGACGACGTTCTTGGCGTCGCAGTCGAGAATCACCTTGTAGCATCCCTTCTCGATCCCCATGTTGCACAGATATCTCACCATGTAGAGCCCGAGGTTGGAGCCACGTTTTTCGTCGTCGACAGCAACATCCTCTATGTGGCCAACCTTGGAGAACCCATGGATTAGTTTGGTTTCAATGAGCAATGTCGATATCCCACACACCTTCTTGTCCGCATCTCGGACCACTATGGTATTGTACTCCTCTCCTTGTTGGAGCTTCACAAATTTGTTAAAATCCTCACGGCTAACCTCTCCCACCGTTGTCAACTGTGAAAGAACCTGCAAGGCTCCGTTATCATAGTCATCTTCGTGTAAGTCGGACACCGTATAACACGACGCAATTTCCGGCAACTCTAATTTCTTCACCACTGGCATAGCTGTTGTTCACTTTGGTTTTTTCTGTATTTGGATAGCCCCAACTCACGTGCAAAGTTGTAAAAGAATCCCCAAAACAAATGGCTAGTGGAAAAGGGAGACAAGTCTAGCAGACAAATCCTGACACGACATTTCAGGAGGAAAAAAAAGTGTTCCTCCTTTTTACCCAATATGGAATAATGAAAACTTGGTTTATTTATATATCGAAATTCTTATGTTCTGTCTTACTTCTTTTTCCATTTGGTTTTCTTCTGTTCTGGGAACTTCTTTCGATCTATAGGATAGGGTCACAACGTGTTCACATTCCACTGGGAGTTGCCACGGCCATAGAGCTAAGGCCAGCAGCCGTCCATATTAGAGATTTCTTTCTTTTTTCTGTTTTTACAATTATTTTTCTATATAAACATCTATTTAGGTTCGACATTGTACTTCATTGAAATACCCATAGCTGCCAATTCACTATCTAAATATTTCAAAACAAACGGAATGGCAACAGTTGTGGTGTTGCCACCTCCAATGTACCTCTTACCGGTACCATCTTCCCACACATCACCATTTTCAATAAGGTTCATACGGTGATGGCTTCTGCCACCATCAACCCTGACGGAACAACGTCTACAGCGCATACCTTCACCACCACCAATTCTAGCAACACTGACTTGGGTCGTCAGTAACCCACCACAGTCTCTACAGATACTCGTGTGTGTGTAATCTGAACAGTTCAACAGTCTGTCTTGTAACAAATACGAGGTACCGTGACCAATCAATGCATCCCTTTCCATCTCACCCACACGGATACCACCGTGTCTCTTACGTCCCTTGACAGGTTGCATTGTAAGACTATTGACAGGACCAGTCGACCGCACTTGGAATTTATCATTAACCATATGTCTCAAACGTTGATAATAGACGACACCGATGTAAATGTCCGCCCTCAACTCCTCACCCGTGGCACCAGAGTACAATGGCTCATTACCGTGGTAATTATAACCAGCCGCTTTTAATTGCTCACCAAAGAAATCGGCTGGCATGTCGTTCTCGTTGAATTTCCATGGAGTTGCATCTTGGGCAATACCATGCAACGCACCAGCTTTACCGGCCAATGACTCAACAAACATACCAATTGTCATACGTGATGGGAAGGCATGAGGATTGATAATGACATCGGGTTGGATACCGGTTTCTGAAAATGGCATATCGATCTGTGGCCATTTACGTGAACAAACACCCTTTTGACCATGACGAGATGAAAATTTATCACCAATTAATGGCTGTCTTGTAATTCTGTATTTAATTGTGAGTGACTGGCATTCTGAGTTTCCATTCTCATCGGAGATCAACTTAACCTCCTCGATAAATGCAGGCTCGCTTGAGTGGTAAGTTTTGATTTTCGTTTTACCTAACACTTCATCATAATAACAACAGATTGGATCGCCTTCTTCAACATGGACTCCGATGTATGGCAACCCATCTTCATCTAACTTATCTCTCCATTCACTTGGTGTGTCATCTGGGCCAAAACCAAAATGTTGAGTTATTGGATCATTTCTACGTCTTTGCTGACTCAAATCAACTTTCTCAACCTTATAAACAACACCATATGCAAATCCACGTTCGTCCGCCGATTTGTTGATAATCATCGCATCATCCATATCATAACCTGTATATGAGATAACTGCGACAACTGCGTTGGTACCATTGGGGAAGTTATCCATTCCATAATCGTCATATAGATTGGCTTTAACAATTGGGGTTTGACCAGCTTGTAACTTATATAACTTATTATCAGATCTATGCATCAATGCAACACCAGGAGTACCCATAGTTTGCTTACCCATTTGACATTGATACATATTTCTTGGTGATTGGTTGAAATCAGAGAATGGTGTCAAATTTGCCAAGATCGATAATATATTAGTTGGGGAAAATTCACAATGGGAATGAATGTTATTTTCAATTTCATCTGGAACAACTGCAACATTCATGAATACTTGTTCAAATGGACCAACAATATCAAGCTTATTTAGTGGAAGATAATTAACAGGTCTAATCATACGTGAACAACCACCAAATAAGTATAAACCTGGGTATTGACCATGGTTTGAAGGTGGCACATAACCAATTTCTAATGATAATGGTATACCGTACTTCTTCTCATCTTCAACTTTCCAATATCTCAAAGTATCTGCGATGATCTTACCCTGTTCATGAGAACAGTAACCAATTATTTTACCATCTAATTGAACACAACAAGTATTTGGACCAGCAATGGAAATTGCAGAAGTAATTGGCTTAACACCCAACTTGTATAATGCACTTGGAATTTTACTCGTATCGATATTTTCGGTTGTAATCTCACATTTATGAGCCAAATGATTAAGCAAACCACATGGAGAACCATCGGGCGTATGAACGGGACACAAGAATCCCCAAGATTCTGGCAATAATTTTCTGACAGTTGTTGTCTTCAACTCAGCAAAGAAAGAACCTCTATGGACCATTCTAAAATGTGAAATAAATCTATGGAAATTAATTTTTTCTGCGACAACTGTGTAACCACTAACTTGTTGCAAATCCAAACCAGATTGAGAGACCAAGTTACCGGTGGACAAGAAATATTGTAATTTTTGACCAATATTTTCATTGATTCTACCAAAAACCCTAGTCATATATTTTCTATCATTGAAATTAACGGCAATACCTCTTGTGATATCAGATTGAATCTGTAGTTTGATATTTTGCAAATATTCATCGATTTTTTCTTTCAAAATCATACCATAGAGGAAACCACCTAATAAGATTTCTTGATGTTGGGTAGAGTCTGGATTATCGGGTGAACATTCACCTGCCACTAATGAATATAATTTTCTGATCATGAAACATAGCAATCTAAACTTGTCAATATTACTATCTAAATGAACCAAAACAATTCTATTTAAAACTTCATTTCCTACATCAATATCGGACATATCAGGAGTTGCACCGAAAACAACTCTGAATTTTTTACCTAAGTATGCAACAGATTGTTTATTTGAATTCAAATTGTAGTTTTTGAATGTTCTTAATAACAATTCCAAACGATCTGTAAGGAAAGAATTGCCAACATCGGATCCGACAATATTATCAAAAATTTCTTTATCGGAAGTCTCAATCAATGCTTTTAAAATCAATGTGACTGGGACTAAATATTCGTTTTTTCTCCATGAAAATCTGAAAGTAACATTACCATCATTTAAATAGTGTAGAACGTTAGTTTGAGATGATTGATCCGGTCTGACCGATCTTAATTGCACACCATACGCTGTATATGATGCACCTCTATTTGCAAATGATGGTCTAATAATGGCCATTGGATGATTTCTTCTTTGGACAATCAACATTCTGATCAATTTTTCAATACCATTAACAACAAAATAACCACCTAACTCGTCTGATTCCTCTCTCAGATTAACCAACTGATTTGGTGATAAGTTATTCAAGTGACATCTGTTGGACTGCACCATAATTGGTAGTTGGCCTGCGTCTCTGACTTCGGTGATTTCTTCTGCTGGTTCATCATTAACCCTCCAAGCCAGTTTTAATAATAATCTACCCTTGTAAGTTGACAATCTTTCACGACACTCGCTAGGGTAGGTATTCCTGTTAACGGATAACTTGTCTGTTAATGGAACAGATGGCTTTGCGATTTGGACAGATTCAACCCTGATCGATAATTTGTTTGGACCGATTTTATCCTGGTCTTTCGAATCAAAGATTGTTCTGGTACCAATATCTTTAACGGCCAAATTAAGTATATTTCCGTCAGTCAAAGCATTGAAAGATCCAATATGTGGTTTAACGGCATTGTATAACAACGGAAAATCCGACGAATCCTTTGGAGGATTCTGGAATCTTTTTTCCCTCTCCAATGTTCTGAATTGTGCTTTGGTAGACATTGTGTGGCTACTTCTTTGGTTAAGGGGGAAGGATTGGTCAGAATGATACTAAGCAACACAAAAGAATTTCTGAAGAAGAATAATAAATTGAATTATTCATTTCAAACATTGAAGATACTAAAAAAAAAAATGAGAAAGAAAAAAATTTTTCAAATTTAAAAAAAATAAAAATAAAAATGAAAATGGAATAAAATTTTTTGAAAAAATAAAAAATAAAATAAAAATCGCGTCGATCGACCGGTATTGATTCCAACCTCTCTTTTCCCCCCTGCCTATTTTCGTTTCTTTTCTTATTTGGTTTTTTGTTGATCTATTTGAGGCTCAGCTCATAACTAAATCCTCCAAAGCAAATTAGATGTATTTTTGAGTAGAAGTTGAGCATATAGAATATGCTATTTGTGGCCAATGTTACTGATGCTATCATTATCGATATTTCTTTCAGGGGAGTTTGTCACAAAGAATATTCTTGGTAAAAACTTCAAGGTTGAAAACAGTCACACGTTTATTTGTCGCAATGTTAATGTTCAAATATAATAGTCGATGAATGGATAGCTTTTGGGCATCACTTCAACTGGATATTGACCTCCCCGGACTTTTTATTACCATGATCCCCGCTGGAAGATGGATATGTTGTATTCCATTTTTTAAACTTTGTCATTCGTATATTGGCTATGAAGAGGGCTACTCTTGTGGTGCCAAGGTTTCATCTAAATGGTGTTTCAAAACAGAGCCACTTACCACTTGAGGCAAAACTGGTTAGGCCTTGTTCATGTATAACCAAGCAAAAATTAAAGCTTAAGAGCACGGTTTGAAGAAGAAAATGGCTCAGGGCCCCCGTTCTTTATTTCTGCCGGCAAAGAAAAAGATTGTTGGAAGCTGGTCTAAATCCAACTAAAAAGCCATAACACAAACAGAGGGATGCAATAACACTGGTAGACTGTTTGGCAGACACAAAACGTGAATGGACCAATATTTGAAAAGAAGAGTAGTAGAAAAGATCATATGAAATACACCCTCTTGATTAGGTAATTTCTCCTGATTATCAGATGTGAACACTGAGAAAGTCGCAGTATGGGAATTTTTTCATCTATTTTCCTTTTCTTCTCTGTTTCAACATTTATTTCCCAGAGGGTATATCAACCTGTTGATGATCTGGCACTATATCTCATCGGTAAGTGATCATCAGCAATTTAATATGGATAGAGGTAATGCTATAGAACATCTACTTTTATCTCGGTGTGCCAAACATAATAAGAATGGAGATCTTGTTCAATTTTTAGAACAAAGGTATTCCAGTACTGGATCACAGAAGAATTATTTGGTGTTAGAATCGACAGACGGTGGCCAATATTTTGAGGACACGAAGAAAGAAGAGCAAAAAGCGTCTGAAAATGCTGAGAGCTTTTTGAGTGGAAAAATAATACCAGGTAGCAACAAGAACAATAAGTACAATGGCTTGAAAACCAAGAACGAATTCAAAAAATTTGTTCAGCAGAGTCTCCGATTACAAGACAGAGTTATCAAAAAACTTCATAAAAGAAGCAAAACCAATCCTGATATATTGAAAGGAGACGTGATGAGGCTGAAAATGTGCCAGGGAATTTTGATGTTTGAAGATTTCATTGAAATGAACAATTTATGGAAGTCGTACATGAGAGATTTACTTGAAAATAGTAAAACTATCGATGTTATTACCGCTAAACTTTCAAGTGCTGAATACGTAGGTGCCTATTTCACCGTCACACATTGCAGCTGTCCCGACAATATTGGCATGGAAGGAATAGTTATATGGGAATCGCAAACTTATATTTTGATGATCATTCCTCGTAGAAATAATTGGAAAGAAAATATCAGTGAGGGATCGTTATCGATCACTTATTCAGCTAAAGAATGTCTTGGAGGTCTTAGAATGATTCCAAAGAAAAATACAAGATTTACCTTTGGCATTGAAATGAAAAATGATGATACAAATTCCAACCGAAGTACCGGTGATGACCATAGTGATGAAAATTATATATATTTTGAGTTCATAGGGGACAGATTATCTATAAAAAGTCTGGATCGTGCCAATAAAAAATTCAAAAGTCATAATGTCAGAGATATTGAGCTTTAAAGATACTTATACATTGTCATAATGATATGCGGCTACAATGGTGTAGTTATTTGCACTCGAAACTTTGCTACACTCTTTATATATACATGGATTCTATATACACGGATATAGTTATATTAGCATAAACACTAACATAAACAATTGTTTGCACTTCTAGGAAATGGAATCACATCCCTGATATTTTCCGTGCAACTCAAATATAACAACAGCCTTTCAAAACCCATTCCAAATCCACCGTGAGGAACCGAACCATTTTCTCTTAACTTTAAATACCAACTCAATGGTCGGGTGTCCATACCTCTCCTGTTGATTTCGTCTTGTAATTTACCGAAATCGTGTTCTCTCATCGAGCCACCAATCAATTCACCTACATCAGGTACGAGCAGATCAAAACAAGCAACCGTCCTTCCGCCTTCTCCCTCTCTTGGTTCATTAATCTTCATGTAGAAGGCCTTCTCCTCCAATGGGTAATCAGTGACGAAAACTGGATTTTTGTAATATTCTCCAGCCAACCATTTTTCATGTTCCGATTTCAAGGATTCACCCCATTCCGGCCTGGTCGTGAAATTTGCCGTCTTTGAGTCAAAAGCATTCTGCAAAATTTTAACTGCTTCAGTATACGTAATTGAATTCCATTCTTTGGCTAACAGCATCATCCATCTATTTTTCATTGTTTCAACTACTTCCTTATCCACCGTGTTGAGCAAATTGGCACCCATACCATTCTTATTATCAACTAAATTCGAAACAACCGATTTAATCATCTTTTCGGCAAAAGTAGTGAGCTGGGCAACGTCGTCAACAAACGCAATTTCTGCTTCTAACATCCAAAACTCCGACAAGTGTCTATTTGTATCACTTTCTTCGGCTCTGAAACATGGACTCAGCGTCCACACACGATTAAGGGCCGCACACAAAACTTCTAGATGCAATTGTGTTGAAACAGTAAGAAATGCGTCCTTGTTATAAAACTGTTCGTCGTTGTTTATCTTTGAGTTGGATTCAACTTTGAATAGTTCACCTGCTCCTTCGCAATCAGATGCAGTCACAATAGGGGGGTTTGTCTTGGTAAAGGACTGGGAGTCAAAAAATTGTACGAGCGATGATTCAACCTGTGAACGAAACCTCAGGATGGCTGCCAAGCTTGAATCCCTCCATCTGTATTCCGGAATAGTTCGTAGGTATTGAACTGTGTGATCTTTCTTGATCATTGGAAATAACTCATCGACTCCTCCCAAGATATCCACTCTTCCTTCGTTCTTGTCACTCACTTGAACTTCATATTTTTGTCTCCCCTTACCTTCAGACCATATGCCGTTTATTTTAATCCCAGTACCATTCTTTATATCTGATGGCAATAACGACGGAGGGCGAACCACGCATTGGATTCCTTCGTATGTGGTTCCGTCGTTGATATCCAAGAAAGCAACATTTTTGGAAATACGTGACGATGACACCCATCCGCTGATTTCAACCTGGGTGCTGGAAGCAGGTGCCGTTTCCAGGAGTTCTTTAGTGCATAACGGCAATCCTGGCTTCTTTGTCGTGAAACGACAAAACTGCTGTTTCAGAAATGTCGTGTTTTTTCTTTGTGAACGACCACTTTTCAAACAAGTTTTGAGCATTGCTGGTTCTAGTTTTCCTACTGAATTCACGTAATTGAAGTGTTTAAAATAACGTCCTTAAAAAGCCATACCAGGTGTTGAATCAATAATGTCCATAATCATGGAGAACGATTAATTTTATAAGTGAGAAAGTACAAGAAAAAAAGACTCATTATTACATGAATGTAAAATTGAAAAATTTGAAGAAAAAAACCAAGAAATTGAACAGAAAGGCTTGCTTGATCAGATATTGATGCATAGACAAGTTCAATCTGATTACAAAAGTGTGAAGTTTGTTAATTAGGAATTTATAGAGATTAGAAAAAAAAAATGATATACATTATAAGGGTTTCTAATAAGATCTACCAAACATGGTGTAATTAATAGCAGCCCTTGTACATCTAACACACTTGGTACCTGCCTTTAAAGTTGGTTGCGCAAATGGAATACACAAAGATTTGGCACCCATGGATGGAGCCTTCTCATCGACTTCGAATTCTTCACCATTGTCCTTTTTAGCAGAACCATCCTTGATGTCATCTTCACATTCCGGAACACCACACCATGGTGCAACAACGACGTTCTTTTGGTTTAATTGGTGAACAAAATCGGACCATTCATGAACCATAACTCTGTGGTTGTCGAATTTTGCCTTTGCAGTTTCATATAAGTTTTCGTGGATTGCGTCAAGTAATTCTGGTAACTTGGTGTCCAATTCCTCCAATTTGATGGAAACCTTCTCACCGGTATCTCTTCTAACGGCAAGCACGGACTTGTTTGCAAGATCCTTTGGACCGACTTCTAATCTGACCGGAACACCCTTCAATTCCCAGTTGGAGAATTTCCAACCTGGAGAGTAGTTGTCTCTGTAATCAGAAGTGACTCTGACACCGCTGGACTTCAACTTGGATTCCAAATCCTTACAAGAAGAGTACACGTGATCTTCAACCTCTTTGGTGGTCTTGGAAGTTAAGCCGACAGGAATGACAACTACCTGGTATTGAGAGACTCTTGGAGGAATAACCAAACCCTTGTTATCAGAATGAATCATGACCATAACACCAATAACTCTGGTGGACAAACCCCAGGAGGTTTGGTGGGTGTAAATCTTTGGCTTGTCTGGACCTTCTGGATTTTCAACAGTGATGTTAAACATCTTTGAGAAGTTCTGACCCAAGTGGTGTGAAGTTGCACCTTGGATACCTCTTCCAGTGGTTGGGATGTAACCTTCAACAGTGGTGGTGAACTTACCACCGGCGAATTTTTCGTTTTCAGTCTTGACACCCTTGACAACTGGAACAGCCAACAAGGTTCTGTAGATTTCTTCGTACCAATCCAAGATTCTCATGACTTGTGCTTCCGCATCCTCATGGGTCAAGTGGACGGTGTGACCTTCCTGCCACAAGAACTCTCTGGTTCTCAAGAATGGTTGAGGATGCTTGAACTCCCATCTGACAACCGAGTTCCATTGGTTCATCTTGAATGGCAAATCTCTGTGAGATCTGATCCACTTAGCGTAGTATGGATACATAACCGTCTCGGAAGTTGGTCTGATAGCAATCGGTTCATCCAATTCGGACTTACCCGCCTTGGTGACCCAAGCAACTTCTGGAGCAAAACCTTCGATGTGGTCTTTTTCCTTTTCCAACACCTTGGAGGAGACAAACATAGGGAAGTAAGCATTTGCGACGTCGTCAGACTTGATCTTTGCGTCAAAGAATTTTTGGATCTGTTCCCAGATTGCGTAGGATGCTGGTCTCATGATGTAACAACCTGAAACATCGTAATAGTCCAGCATCTCACCCTTGGTCAAAATTTGCTGGTACCAGCCCGAGAAGTCCTTTTCCTTGTCCACGGTGACACCAATCAGTTTAGCATCGTCGAGTGCTGCGCTTTCTACTGCTGCCTTTGGAGCTGGCTGTTTCTTTGCTGGTGCTGGAGATGCTGCGGCTGCGGCTGCTTCTGCGGCAAAATCAACAACGGTTGGTCCAAAGGTCGATAAGTATCCAACTAACTGTTTACCTGTTAAAGCCAACTTGCCAGACGCATTTTCTAAGACATATTTGGCATCGTCAGAGTCGGCAACGGCTGAATCAAGGATGACCTTGATTTTGCCGTCTTTGTGGGTGGAGTTTAATGTTGCAATGGAGAAATCGGCGGCTGGAACACCGAAAAATTCGGCCGTCAATTCGTTCTTGGCCAATCTTGGATCCTTGGCATTGGCAGCCTTTGCGATGACACCTGATGGGGTCTGTGTGGTTTGCAAAGCAACAACGACGATTGGAACTGGAACTGCTGTCTTTGCAGTTTTTGGCTTGAAAACAAGAGACTTGACTGCAAGAGAACCCTCTGGAGTTGGTTCGGCAAGAGATAATAAAGACAATGATGCTTCTAAAGACATTATAGGCTTGTTGGCTGTCACTAAGGTCGATGGATCCTGAGCCAAGTCCAAAACAGAAGAGGAAACCGTTGGCTCTGATTACCTTACAACAAATTTGTCATAATAACTCGTCGATCCCCACGCTAACCAAATAATCTGAAAAATTTTGCAGCTTTTAAAAATTACTCTATGTAGAAGCTGATAACCCACTCACACAACCACAAGGAGTACTGGAGGTTATACATTAATCATCCATCTTCTGATGGTTAGATTGACCAGAGGGAAAGATGGATGTAAGAGCTATGTAACTATGTAAAAAAAGGGGGGAGGGGGGGAGACATCTGTAAAAAAAAAGATAGAATCTACATGAATCTTGCCTCGGGATGGTAATAGACAGGACAACGCCAGTATGCACGTTTGATATCCTTCCAAACAGAGTCATCCTGTGTGTCGTTCTCTTCCAAGGTGGTGACGGGTGCCTCCATTTCTGTGAATTCGACGGTGAGACCATAGTTGGAAAGATCCAAGTCGACCACCTTTTTATAGACTTCGTAACAAACCAAGCGATCTGCTCCTAAACCGTTGAAGAACGAAAAAGTACCAGTTGGTTTCAACAAACCAACAACAAGATCAAATAGATCCTCAACCATATCTTCATAATGCTCACTGAATGTGTCATAATATATACCATCGAAAAATACACCCTGGGTAAGTAAGGAAGGGAGTGTGGCTTGCCATTTCCCCTCCAAGATGACAACGTTAGGCTTGTCGTACCAGCCATCCTCCTTCATCTTGCGCAAGACGTCCGGATGAGCTTCACAGATATAATGCTTGGTGGGATGTTTGCTTTGGATCATTGTATCGATGATGCCCATACCAAACCCAATATTGATAATATTAACGTCTTCGGGATCCTCGATGGATTTGAACAGTGAGTCACACCCAGCCTTCATGAGCTGATCTTCCCATTGCATCATCACACCATCCAATCCTTCCTTCGTGACCAACGCACCGTCTTTGTACTCCAGTTCGGTTTTAAGATAGGTGTCGGTTGCACCCGCCGGCCCGTTGTACATCTCGTCTATCTCTTTGGCTTTTGAATCTATCTCCTTCTTCTCTTCAGAAATGGCTTCCTCTGAACGTTTCGCCTCCTCTTCTCCAGGCACGTCTTCTTCAACCAGATCGGGAACTTCCTCTTCATGGTTGCCTTCACCTGCCTCTTGGAATTGGTCTGCTAGCTCATCGGCCGGATCGTCCAAAAATTCAACGTTTGGATCATTCAGCTTTCTGAGTAACACCTCTGCACGGAACCCGGAATCAACAGCACTCTCCCAATATTTAGAGCGGTGTAGACCTCTTCTGAGTAAAACACACGCCGGAGTCTCGTTCTTTTCGTTCACTAAACACCAACCAGCACCATTTAACCACAGCTCTTCCATCATGTTTAAAACTACTGCTTGTTCGTCTTCCGGTAAGTCAAGAGGAACGTTTTCACAAATTAAATGCATCGGAGTGGTGTTGCTTTCTGGTTCTTCCTCGATTCCATTCTCATAGTTATATGCTTCTTCAATTGTATACGTTGCCGGTATACCTGCCTTAAGGTATGTTTTTAATGGAACCAAATATTCTTCATTGGTTATGGGTCTTGTTTTAAAATAGCAAAGTTCGTGTAAATCGGACATTTTGTTAGTCAAGCTTCAAAATATTCCGTTGATTCAGGATCGGGAAGATTTACCTTTCCAAAACCTTTAGAGAAGCTCAATTTTAGAAGGAAAATGCATGGCAAAATATATTTACGGTTTTTTTTTTCAATAAAAAAATAGTTGAAAATGTCAGGCTGATGCACAGCCCGATTTGATATTTTTCAGTCCATTTATTATTTTACCTGGTATATAATTGTTATAAATAGCTGAAGAGATGCCTGAAGAAAAAGGGAGTGAAAAGAAGGAAATTGTATTCAAAGCAGAAGATCAAAAGTGTGCCGAAACCATGGATATTAATACATAGACAAAGATAGATGACACCCAAGAATCCAAAAGGCCATCTAATTGTTTACACAGGAACGTCTTTTCCTAGTGCCATGCTTGCAAGAAGCCAAAAGTTCAAGAAAGTAATGAGAATCCATACCAGGATTGCTGCAACCGTGGTCAATTTGCTGTTACTCATATTCTTAAACTCTCTTGTCCTCTGTTCATTAACAGGTTCAAAATCATCAACAGAGCCCACTTCCATTTCATTTTCGGCAGGAACACGAATAAGTTCTTCGGAATCCGCTTTCCTGTCCGTCAATTGGTCCAACTCGATGGCATCTTGGCAATTGTCCGTCGGGTTGGAAAAGCCGGACTCTTTAAATAGCTCAACTTTCATGATCTCTGGTTTTGAGGTCAAATAAATTAGTGGTGCACTAATGAAAGGTAACATGAAGGATAAGACAACTTGTGAGGCATTCAAAACAGCACTCAGTCCTTCTCTTCCACTAGCCATGACAACCAAGATACACGGTATAAGCGCAAAGGCACGCGTTATGATTCTCTTGATTCCAGGTGGCAGCCTAGCTTTTGAATGCCCCTCCATAATCATTTGACCCGCAATGGTGACAACGGTACCACCACATAAGCCCGAACATAGAAGCGCAAATGCAAAAACGGAGCCGGCAGCCTTGGATAAATGGCTGGTCAACAGGTGGTGCAATGTGAACAAATCTGCGGTTTCTAGGGCTCCGTCGCCGTCGTCGTCGGTCGGATTGGACAACGCTGAGCCCGCAACGATCAAAATGGCAGAATTGACGAACAACGCAACTGTGATCAACGATACCACCAGCTCTGCGATCGTGTAACTCATGGTTTCATCGATGGCGTGGATTGAAGGTTTATATTTTCCATCCTCCGATTCTTCTGCGTCGTCATCAGGGTTTGAAAATGAGAATAAACCACGGGTCTTTTTCTGGATTGGAGGCACGAAATGACCCATTTTGATATCGAATGCTTTCATTCTAGCCTGAACAAGACCTGAGCCTAGATATAACGAATGTGGCATCAAATTGCTGCCCAATAATGCCGCCGATAAATACAAGCCCTTGATATCTGTGAAAACCTCTTTTGATGGCAAGAATCCCAGGGCGACGTCATTCCAGTTTGTGGTGGGTGAGACCTTGGCCAGTTCGATTGCGAAACAAATCACCGTACCAAACACCAACAAACTGACAAAGCCTTCGAAAATCCGGAGCAGTATCATCGGGCCGTCTGGTCTATATGCCATGATGACAAACAGCATGTCGAGGATGGACAAAAGCACGCCTATTATGAGGGGGACGTTGAAAATGATGTTAAAAGCAATGGCGGTACCGATTATTTCTGCCACATCGGTTGCAATCACGGAGATTTCCGCAAAAGCGTAAATGACATAATTGAGTCGTGGGGACAAATGCTTTCTACAATTGGCCGCCAAGTCTTCTCCTGTGCAAATCCCCAGCTTGCTTGCCAAGATCTGTAAAAACCCGGCCATTATATTGGAAATGACCAGAGAAAAGAGCAGTTTGTACTGGAATTGGGCAGACGCAATGCTACTGCTGAAATTGCCTGGGTCCATGTAGGCAACACTCACCATCAAGCCCGGTCCTATGTATTTCACAAACTTTCTCAGAACCGACACGGAGTGGAACACGTATGAGCATCCTCGTGAGGAGGCGAAAAATGGCCGTGCATCCGTGCTTGGTGACGACGGCAGTTGGTTATATGACCTGGCCCATTTCGCTCGAACCTTGGACATCAACGAGTCCACTGGGTTATTGCCACCAAACGTGAAACTGGAATCGGAGGCGGACCTCCCGTGGTTACCGTCCATACTTTGACTTCCCTGGCTGTTTGTTTTGGTGTTTCTGACTACTCTTTCGATTGTGCTTTCAACTGTATACCGCAGTTTAGCAGTTGATTCTGGATGATACTTCTGTTATATGTGGATGAAGTCAATGTGTATCAAGCTCAACCCAGGAGTAACAATAGGAAAGGAATGGTGAACGGTTCTGACAGGGTCCAGAGATGAAACGACCAAGCCTTGTATACAGCAAGGCTCCTTCTCCTCATCACAAGTGAAAGCCTCCGATATCACCTTTTAAAAATAGAATAGCACCATATAGGCGAAAACAAAGGGCACGAAATTCTCACACCTTGTGTTGTTTGTTTGGCGCTGTGTTACTTGTTTATGTTGTGTGTCTTTATATTTTATTTTTTTAAAAAAGGGGGGAAAAAACGTCACAGCACATATTCTGTCGTGTTGAGACAGACCCTTTGTCGTGCTATGACATTCTCTTTGTCGTGGTTGAAAATGAAAATATTCCCATTCGAGAATCGCAAGTCAGTTAAGAATAAATATTACTAGAAAATGTAAGGAATGAAGGAATGAAAAGAATGATACAAGTAGAAAGAGTAAAGTGTCTAACTTTCCAGGATACTCAAGAGAAACCAAGGATGCTGAGAGTATGTTTGAGAAATAGAATTCTGTCGAAAAAGTTGGCAGCCAGCAGGCCGGTGTTGAACAGATGCTTTGCTTCGGATGCAGAAGGAAAAACACCAGACACAAAGTTAGATGAAACCGAAAAGGCCAAACTGGAAGAACAAATCAAAAAGGCGGCTAAAGTACTGGGGTTGGATGAAAACGGAAAGACGAAGGATTTTGTGCTACCCGAGAGAGAACGCATGGAGTCGCTGAACACGTCGTTAACAAATTCGGAAAATCTGGCAATCATTATTAAGAATATGATCAAAACTACAGGACCGATATCGATAGCCAATTTCATGAGAGAGTGCTTGGTTAATCCAAATTACGGGTACTACACAACCAGAAACCCGCTGGACGCAAAAACAGGAGATTTCATTACCTCTCCAGAAATCAGCTCGACCTTCGGAGAGATCTGTGGCCTGTGGTTCTTCAGCGCATTTTTGGCACAATTGAGACACCAGGCAACGCATAATAGGGAAAACTTCAAAATCAAAGAAAAGAAATTCAGAATCATCGAATTTGGCCCAGGAAGAGGTACGCTGATGTTTGACATGGTGAGAACCCTGAATAAATTCGTCAAAAATAGTAATCCTATCGAGATTGTTTTCATTGAAAAATCAGAAGTGTTGATCAACGAGCAATATAAGACTCTTTGTGATGCAGACAAGACAAAACTCGACAAAGTCGATGAGTTCACATACAAGGCTGTTTCCAAGTGGGGCAATGGCATCACTTGGCTTAAGGATGATAAACCAGCCTTACCAAAGGATGAATGTTATATGAATTTTGTCATGGCGCATGAATTCTACGATGCCCTTCCAATGAACAAATTCATTAAAACAGACAAAGGTTGGAGAGAATTTCTGGTCGATATCAGACCAGACGCTAAAAGAGACAGTCTGCTGCCTAATGTCACAACTACAACTACATCCGATTTGGGAGAGAAGAAGAAACACGATTCGGAGTTTGTGATTGTTCAGGCACCATATGCAACCCCTAGTGCAGCAATTCCTAAAACTACTCCTAGATACGACAGTCTGCCTGTCTCTTCTGAAGTTGAAATATCACCCGACGCTCATTCCTATCTTTACGAAATGTCGCATATGGTTCAATCATCAGATATCGGTGCTGGGTTGATCATAGATTATGGTACAACAACCATTCCAATCAACTCGTTGCGTGGTATTAAAGACCACAAATTTGTAAACCCTCTAAGTGATGTTGGTGAAGTTGATCTTTCAATCGATGTTGATTTCGGTAGTCTTTCAGAAATTTTGAAACAATCCAATTTCCAAACTTTTGTTGCAGAACAAGGGGACTTCTTGAATTCCATGGGTTTGGGTTACCGTATCGATCAATTAATGTCTAAAAATGTTGATGATGATGCAATGAAAAAGAAGTTATCGGCTGCATACAAAAGGTTAACTGCCAAGGGAATCCAGGATATGGGTAAAATATATAAAGTGTTAGGATATTTTGATTCTAAATATAAGGATATTCAACCGCCTGGATTTAGCAATGATACTAAATAACTGGCCAGAAACATTTCTTGTAAATATTATATATTGTTTATGTTTTTAAAGAAGTGTAATTTACATATATACTAAAAACATATCATCATAGATTCATTACGTATAAAGAACGGTTAGAACAAAATACGTCGGCAACAAAAGAGAAGGAAAAAAGAACAGAAAAGAAAAGAATCGCAAATCATGCCTTTATTTTCTTCTCAGTCAAAGGTGCATCAGCACACTCTTCTGCTTTTCTCTTTAACGTGTCGTCTTCGTTTACTACTGTCGGTTCTATTATGTCTGTCTCGATCAACTTGCCGGCATCATCCATTTGTTTCAACAATATGTCAGAAAATTGTTGTCCCTCCCTTGCCTTGCTAACCAATTTATATATTTTATTTTCATTGCGTACATTAGGTATCATTCTCATTAAGCAATACTTAGTGTTTGCAGGATGATTGTTATATTGATCGGCAAACCTAATATATTCTTTAACTGTCTGGTACCAAGGTAGAGGACCATCCTTATTGAAACATGTTGGATTAATTTCAGCTTCTGAGGCAATCATAGCGCCAACTTCTTCGCCATATTTTTCTTGCAAGACACGATAGTCTTTATAATCTTTAACTTGACCGTTGATAATAAATGTCACATTGTTCTCCTTGCATATCTTGTATATGTCCTCTAGATAATCTCTAATGGGGTTTTCTCTATTTCTCATCTCTCTTTTACGACAATGAAGAGTCAGGTTGGTAATTCCTGTTTTCACCAATCTGTTCACAAGCTCCAATGTTTCCTCCTTTGTTGGTAGTAAACGTATTTTAACACTAATTGGCTTTGCATTTGGTTTTCCGACTTCATTTACCAAACGAGTCAAGATTTCGCATAATAAATCTGGGGTACTTAACAAAGCAGCACCCATGCCTGAATGTATTGAAAAATGCTTTGGACATCCTGCATTTATATCGATTGATCCTACATCCTTGATCACAATATTCGCCGCTTGAACTGCAAGATCGGCATTGGCCGTACCCATTTGAAAAACAACTTTATCTTTCTCCAGTTCGGGAACCGTTCTAAATACCAAATCTGTCATACCTGGTATTTTTTTGTTGCCGGTCTTCGAAAGGAAATCCACCGATCCCAAAGTTTCATTGTATGCTCTCTCGCAAGTAATTAATTTCTTATCGATAATCTCCGGACCCCAGACTAAATCTGCACCGTATTTCAATGCCAGCAATCTTGTTGGAAGTTCTCCGATTCTAACCATAGGTGCAAGAACAAACTTTGCACGGTAATCTAACATGATTTGAATTATCCACTAATCTTATAAATATATCACTTTCCAGTGATGTTCATGCACTATTTGATTTACATGTGGCAGAGAAGTATTAAAGACTGAAATATTAATTCCAAATGGAAAAAAAATATTCTTACTAAAAAGTGAAAAATCATGTAATGAAAAATACTCAAACTTTAAATTTAAAAATCAAAAAAAAAATTAGAATTACAAAGTCACGTGCCTAAATCTCTTAAAAAATATTTTTTTGACCCGCCAGATAGAGAAACAAGCTAACTTAATTAGTGGAAGCTGAGCATGAATTGCAATAGGCATTTTGAACAATATTATCTTTCTTACTTAAACAAGTAATTTGTTGCCTTTTTAGTTCTCTTTTAAAAGAATTGACCATTGATATGATCCTTTTGCTATAAATTAAACGATTTGTCCCTTTTTTTTGCAATGAGCTGGGAAACCAACTCATCTCTCTCTTTTTCCTTGTTTATTGTATGTGATTTTTTGTGTCTTTTTTGTTGCTATGATTTATCTTTCCATTATCAATCTACGGGTTTTTTCTATCAACATTAAACTAAAAATAGTATCCTAAAATAATATTGGTTGTTATTTGTGTTCTTATCTTTTATTTGTTCTTGTTGTATTCCTTTTTGCATAATTATCCCTCGAAAGGCTTTCACAATATTTCTTGCACTCTGCTACCATATTTTTGCAATATTTAAAACTTGATATTTGGATTTTCTTTTTACCATCTTTTTTGCAGTAGCTTTACAATTTAACCAGAACTATCCACCTAAAAATAACAATTATCATTCAAAGTTACAATAGGCATATAATTAAGAATAAAAATATTATTTAGGATTTAGACTAATATAAATGTCAGTTGTTAATTCAGACATTAATAGCAAAATTGAAATCTCGGAAGTAATATCAAAAGATAGTGCATTTCCCAATAAGAGTTTTCCTGGATTCCTCTGGCGGAATCGATATTTTGTATAAAGAAGAAAGTGATGACGACGAATCCATTTCAGATTCAGGCTCAATTGTCTTTGATCATACAAATATATCAAATTTGCGTGAAAATATGAATACGGAGCACAACAGCAACAGTGTCGATAATCATAATAACAGCGGTATCTTAACTTTAGATACAGATACTGTTGATACAAATTATTTAAAGGAGCTTAAAATTACTGCTGATGTAACAGTTGGAACTAGTAAAGATATAAGCAGCAGTGGAGATAATAATGACAGTGATAATGAGAACACTAATTCTTCTTTGGAGGTTTTGAATGATTCGGATAGCGAAGACCAGTTAATTGACAATTTGTTAGATATGGGTAACGATAATGCTTTTGAAAACCAGAGAGACACTGCGATGAATTCCACCTACAAAAATAAATATGGTTCTTATGATAGAGAATCAAAAGAAGTGAAAGGACGGCCATCGGCTTGTGTATTTGTTGCTAGTTTATCCTCAAATCTAAGTGATGATATATTATGTCAATCGGTAACTAATCATTTCAAACAATGGGGAAAGATGTCATTGGTTAAGGTTTTAAGAGATCCCGCCAATCGTCCGTACGCCTTTGTTCAATATGAAAAAGATGAAGATGCAGATAAGGCAATTACTGAAGGTCAACATTCTATTTTGAATGGTAGAACAGTGAGATGTGAAAAAGCTAGGGTTAACCGTACCCTTTTTTTGCAATTATCAAATTCTGGAATCACTGAAAAAACTATGATGAAATTGACAACAAGATTTGGTGAAGTTGAAAGACTTGTTGCTGTTAATGAGAATTTTGATGTCATTAATTCCTCAAATACGAAATTGGCTTACAAAAACTGGTTTTGCAAGTTCATCTATAGACAGGATGCAATAAGTGCATTTGCTAATCTTAAAACTAAACCTCTATGGAACGTTGAGTGGGCGCAAAATTTAGACGATGAATACAGTAATGTCCCAGAAGTCACTATTGATAAGTATTCCATTTTTGTTGGGCAATTAGATCCTCGTATTAGTAAAGAAGAAATGATTGAAAGGTTTGAAAAACATGGAAAAATTAAAGAAGCAATTTTAGTAAATAGATTGTTGAGTAATTTTGCATTTATTAAGTTTAAAACTAAAGAAGCTGCAGCATCAGCAGTGGAAAGAGAAAATCATTCGATGTTCAAATTCAAAACTATTCATGTTCAATATCGTGAAATGTATAACAATTATAGAAGAAAGAACTCTAATGACTATGGTTTGAAATTGAATTTAGCCCCTCCACCGATTAATTTTAAAAGGCGTTATAGCTTTAACAATGATTATAAGCCAATTAACTTGCAAAATCATCGAATCAGAAATAATTCTTATGGAAATGGTCTCAAGAGTAAGTTCAACTCCACTCCTGAAACATTTGCCCAAGTAATGAAGCTAAAACATCAATATCAACAAAATCCGAGATTAATTAATGATGGATATAAAACAATTAGAAGTGGTACTGGCGTTACTCAAAAAAGATTTGCTTCTTTTGATTCTGCCAAAGATAAATATGAATTGTATACCCCCGTGAAAAAAGATATGGATGTTGATCCTAAAAATATTAATCAATGTGAAAGTGATGTTGTTGAAAACGTGAATGAGATTAAAATTAGGCCTAAAAGTGGTAATGAGTTTGAATTTAATGGTATGCAGGAGCATTTGGCTTCAATCAAATTATCACACAAATTGCCGCAAGATAAACAGGAACGAACAACAGAAATTGAAGAAAGTGAAAATGCTACCAGTCAATGTGTTGGTGAGCATAATTCGTCCTCAACAAGGGATAATGTTACGTTTTCTAGCGGCAGTCCACTGACAGGTTATACATATAGCTCATATGATAACGGGGAAGTTGAAGCTCTAAATCTTAATGACGATAATCATTTGAAAAATCCAGCACCTTATCAATATCGGTACTGCTATTATTATCCTCCGAAAGATATTCCCTATCTGAACCCTCAAATGCACGCTTCAATCCTGCAGAATGAGCCTGTGGAAACTAGCAAAACTTTTCCGCCACCTCTCTCAGGAGCTGGATATTACTATCCATATCCAAATTACCCACTTCCGGGCACACCTAATGGTCAAATGACAATGTATCCAATGTATTTATACTATAATCCAGTTGCTATGCTAGATACAGTCCCTTCAGTGAATCGAATTCCTCCTAATAATTCAGAAGGTAATTGACATACAGAATAGTCTGACCAGTTTTATTTTAGTTTAGCTATATTTGATGATAAAGGCTTCGTTTTATTTCTTTAGCTATATTTAGTTATATTCTTTTTCTTTTTTGGAAACTCTTCCGTTTCAGTTTCGATCTTTTTTTTTGACTTTTATCTTATTTTATACTAATGTATTTCTTTTATTTATCGGCCGATATACTTCTGATTTTAATATTTTCTTTTTTAATGCTATCATTAGTTTCGTTCGTTCAAAAAAGCAGGTTACTTACAAAATATTATGATCTTGAAGGTATATTGATTTGTTTCAACCAGTTCACAAAATCAACCTTTTTGAGAAGGTCACGTGCTTCGTTTCCGGAACAGCAAAAATGAAGGTGAGATGTTAGTATATTTTTTCATGGCTAAGGAAATCATGTAGTTTATCGGAAGTTGTATATATTAAATAGAAATGGCTGGTGGATGATTGCCATATAGACACATAGCTGCAATGTCAAGCAAATGGGAATTCTATAGAAGGGCATATAAAAATGCCAATGAGCTTGTCCCAATTTCCATCTCGGATAGGAATAAACTCGAAACGGCTGCCAAAATGGAAAGGAATTTAGATACAATCTATCATTCTTCCAATTTACTAAAAAATCTTACATTCAAGGACACCTGTAGTTTATACGATATACTAGCACGTAACGGGGTTGAGCTGGTAAATCCACTTGAAAAACCAAATCAAGAAAACGGTGGCGATATAGACATGGATGATGAAACTACCGGAGAAAATAAAGAAACAGAAGAAGAGAATACATCCATAGCTGATCCTAAAGGTGAAATACATAGGTTTATAGCTCTGCATGACATGGGGCAGAGAAATAAAGAGCTTGTGATGTCGATCTCAAACATTTCTAGCAGCATTGTTGAGTTTTCTGCATTGGTTGAAAACACATTGGATTTCGCAATCAAATCACTGTTCGATAGTATTCCAAGTTGTATCAAGAAAGATACGGAGGAGACGATCGCAATTTCTCCCGGGTTTCAATGGACATACATGGGGGTGAATTCAGGCAGTACAGACTCTGAAAATGTTTATGTCGTTTTTGAAGACGCCATGATGTTATATTTGTTTTTAAAGGCCTTCGACGGATTAAAAATATCTGATAGTGAGAATGATCGTATGAAGGTATATTGTGATATCGGTTTTGAAAAGGACATCATTCCAAAGATAACGTCCATCTTTTCATATGATACGGATAAATTAATAGAAATTAGGAACATGGTTAAGAATCACATAACAGAAATCGAGAAGATTGGAATAAGGGCAAAGCAAAGAAACAAACCGGTTGATGACTATTTAACCCGGTGTAAGAGGCTTTCGGAGACATATACTGTGAACCCCAAAGATTTATTCGATGTCCCTGGAAATATGGTGGATGTGGTGAAGCAGAATATCATCGATTTCCGTCTACACGTTCTAAAAGATCTTGAGAAAAAGCAGAAGGAACGTGCATTGCAGGACCAAATCGAGGCTCGGAAGCAGATGAATCTAACACATATTTCGCCAAACAATGAGTCAGTGTTGAAAAAAGAGAATGAAAACAAATATAAGTATATGGAGAATCATGCGGTCAAAAATATGTCTGACATTGAATTTGAAACACTCCTACAAAGCAAGGAAAAATCACTTGTTGAAAAGAGATATTACAATAGATTGGGACAATATAAGAGGAGAGAAGAAATCCGATTGAAAAATTATAATAATTTTGTGAATATGACCAAACATGATTCGTATACTAATAAAGTCATCCCGCTAAACAGAAAGAAATTCCTGGCTAATTTTGTGACAAATATTACTGCCGAAAGCAATAAAATTGATTCTAATTTTAGCTATTATATAAAACATGCCAACTATGCAAAATACAGAGAAAATGTGAAGGCTAAGGAAGAGATGTTGGACAAAGAGGATGAAGCAGAAGAGCAAAAAGAGAGGGAAACAGAGATGACAGAGCAAGAGACAGTTGTAGATTCCTGTGACAAAGAGCAACACAATGAAGAAGGTAAAGGTGACGAAAAAATGGCTTAGTATATGCAGCCAAGAGAAAAGATAGTGGCCTGGATGTTGACGGGCTTTTACTGGATACAGTATTGCTGAATATAGTGGCCAAAGTACTGAATTAAATGGAAGATGTTCTTTTGCTAACCATAATCCAAATCTGAAAGGTTCAAAATGGCCTTTTAACGTATTTCGTAAATTGGAAAAACATACTCAACACTGTTCTATGGAGCACAACAAAGATTACCGTAACTGCAACTATAGAGAAGTTATTCACCATATATAAATAGCTAATTGTATATCCTGATAGTAATAGAATAAATGTAGCATCCATGCATGATTGGATTTGAACAGGAAAAACGAGGTCGCTAAACACGGTTGATCCAAAATAGAAGAAGTTGATATTTCTCAACTTAAAAACATGTCATCAGGAAGAAAACATCTGAAAGTAGAAATAGAGATACAAACCAAAGACACATACACGGAGAGACATTGGTGACTGCAATGAATGGGGCTGTAGACCTTGGATCAAAGCTTTATGAGCCAGCTTTAAGAAAGACCTTATTTCATTCTCGATTGCCCCTATTTACATTCTATCATTTCTTGCCATCTGTCCCGAATGCTAGTGTAAAAGCTAATCATATGCATTCTTCAGACTCAAAGTTGAGTTCGGAAGTATGGAAGGAGTTATTTGGAAGGAATTCCTCATCAGCAACGTTGGGTTTGGATGAATCAATAGGAGAAGATTCAAATATGGATATAGTGACTGACGAGGCTTCCAATCTGCATGACGATATTTTGGCAGATATGGCAGAAATCACGATCTGTGTTTACAATAGTTCATTAGCAATCAATAACGGAGCGTGCATTCCACTCCATGAGAGAGTTCTAGCGGCATGCGTGATAGAAGAACGAAGTCGATTCAATGCAGACACTTTACTTTTATTATTAGAAACTGAAATAGTTGCAGTTAGAGTTAGAAGGAATGAGACTTTGGCTGAAGATAAAAAGGAATCCTACGATTCTTTTGTCATAAATTCTGTTAGATTGTCGACACCATTTGACTCGTCGGTATTCAAGATGTCGTTTAGTTTTCGACATAATCTCCTGTTTTTGACTTGCTCATCAGGTGTATGTCTTGTTTATGAAATTGGATACAATGACATGGGAGATATAACGTTGAGCCATTCACATAATTTTTCTACAAGTATGATTTTAAATCAATGTATTTTACCCTTGACCGCCACAAAAGATGCATTTTTAACACTTGAAATTTCTAATAATATTTTGAGATTGAATTGTGTGCAAGATTATGAAACATTCCATAAAGCTAGTAATATCATGAAGGCCAGTTTTGAGATGCCCTTACATATGGTTCCTTTGGAAAAAACTAATGCTGTTTTATTTTTACAGGAAAGTGGAATTACCCTTAAATCATTTTTATTTTGTATTGGTGGTGAAGATTTGGATTTGGTAACAACGAAATATCCACACACTTCCGGTAAATTCATTGTCAACTCATACTATATACCAAAGGTTAAAATAGACTCGATGTCGTCAAACAATTACCCAACGGCCTCATTCAAGCACGATCAAATACTTATATCGGCAACGCATAATGCCTCTGTTTATGTGTTAGATGTGTTTTATGATAAGGTTCGTCACAGATACTCTCTGAACATCAGTCGCTTGTTTAAGTATAAACACATTCTCTCTTCTTTTAAGTTTGAACCTCTGAATAACAAATCGTATTACTTGGAGTATTCAAATGAAATGGGAATTGTTGAATCCAAAATAGTGAAGTTGACAGTAGAAAATGCTAAACCAACATTGAAGACAATCGAAGAATTATGGAAAAATATAAATTCTTATCCTATGTTTGATTTTAAAGTTATTTCATCCCCAGCCTCCAAAAACTCAATTGAGGGCCCCTCTCATGAGTTCTGGGCTCTGGCTGGTGCCGGCTCAAATCATTCTATAATTAATTTAAAACGAGGTTATGTTTGTGATAAAAAGAGTTTGGGGTTGAATTTGTATGATATTCAAGCCATCATTCATTTATTTCAAGATAAATATTTGCTTTCTGGAGATTCAAGAACTATATTGGTGTCCATGGATAGCAGCAACAACATTAAACCACTTATTGAATTGTCTCCTGGGCATTACCTCGGTTCTTCATTTTGCCATTCTGAATTGGTTGTTGTCACTTCATATTTCATTTCATTTATTAATGATAACAAATTAATCTATCAACTTAAATTTCCTTACGAGTCATTATTGTCTGCATGTTCTGATAATCTTGTTTCAATGGTGTTTTATGATGATGACGTTAAATCCTTGAGCTTTACTTCATTTATGTTTCTTCCAAATGAATCGCAAAGTGAGGAATACATGTTGGAAGATATAACATGTGATATTATGGAGTTTGATCCCAATAAGGTCACCATGCTGGAGTTCATTGTGGTTTCGAATACCAAGTATTTGGTTATTGGTAGCATGGACGCATATCTTTATATTTACAAATGTGATAACAGACAACTAAAATATATTAATAGTTCGAAGCTTGTGCTTGCTAATTACAACAAGAATGAGCAGCAGTATTATAAATCACTTGAATATCTTTTCGTTCCAAATAAACTTCATGTATTTGATGATAGAAATAATTGCATAATTACTTCAAAGAATGGAGAGTATGTGGTTCTAAAACTGGATTTTGAAAGCAACATCAGTGTTTTGAAATATAGGCAATATGGATCAGTGAAATTATCGAATCAGGGAGAGCTAGATATAATAAAAACTGCAAACCCTCATGTGGTGTTTTTGCATTGCAAATCATTATGGAAATTGGATATAACCAAGTCTTTGTTTCCCGAACAGATGCTATTGAGTGACTCCAGCAATTTGTCAATTAGATGTGCTGCACATTTGGATAACATTGATAATATTAAAGGAGATGATTATCTTTTAGTTCTACAGTCCAATCAATTATTCAAACTATTTATTCCGAAAACACAGACCACATTAATTAGGAGTAAAAAGTTTGGCGTCCCATGTATGAAACTTTTCTATTATTCTGGACTAGATATTTTTATAATGGTCAAAATTCCGGGCTTAAATACAGATTTACCTCAGTTGTTATTTACCGAACCGAGAACCATGAAGGTGATAAAGTCTAGTACAGATCTAAATACCATATTTAAGAAAAATGAGATACCGATATGTTTGTATGAATGGAGGGTACACAGTTCAGATGGATTCCATCTGAATTTAGTTGTTGGTTGTGATATTGAAGGCGGGAAGCTGGGGGCAGTGAAGGTTTTGAATATTCACAAAAGCGGATTGAACATTAGGGTACGGCTACTGGGTACCATACAAGAGCAAACTCCGATCACGCATATTTCAGATTTAGGTAAGAATTGTCCTGCGTCATCGTTATTCTTATATTCAAGCGGATCTGAAGTGATTTCGTGTAGCTATTCTACAGTGAGAAAAACGCTTGAGAACAGGAAGGTTTTGATCAAAACACCTACACCTATTAAAAAGTTTGAAGCTTTGAGGATTAGCAACGATACCTACAGAATAATAATACTACTTCTAAACAGCAGCACTATCAGTACGGTCTATAATGTTAACGAAAATAGCATAAGTGATGAAATGAAAACATTAGACGGATATTATTCCGATCTGTTGCTCATGGACGAGGAAACTTTGATTCAAAGTGATTATAATGATGAGAAAATCCTAATGACGACTTTAGCTGGAGAGGCCAGTGAAAAAATTGGATACATTCCTAGGTTGGGAAAATTCAATATATTTCCTCCATGGGTCCCTCCCAGAGACAGAAAGGACCAACCGAAGCAGTTTTTAACTGTTGGTTTGAACGGTGAAATTGATGTATTCAAATTTCATAACAATCCCGACTTGGAACTGGCATTGCAGTCAAACAGACTGCGGAGAACTGAACAAGCCAGTCAATGTCTTGTGGAGAATTACTTTACAGAAAGAAATCAAAAACTATTGGATACATACCAAAATATGCGAGACCCAATATCTGGCAATATCTTAAGTAGTGAATATAATTATGCCTATGACGAATACTTCCATTCTATGATTATCTAGTTTCACTTTTGTTTTCTGAATTATCGAGGATTATATTATACAAAATACTGTTTTATACTTATCTATATAGTCGAAGTCAAACTATCGATATCTACTCCGCTGGTTCTTTTCGAACAGACTATCCATATCTACTCTGTTGGAACTTCTCAAAAAAACTACTGATTCTTACTCTGCTGGATCTTCTCCAACAAACTGTTAATTCTTGGGCCCATCAACGGTTGGCCTTTTCTAGTTTTTGTGTTTTGAATACGTTCGGTCTGACGTTGACGTAGCAATTCCTTGGATCTCATGGTTTCCAATTTTTCTCTAGTTTTCTGCATCTTTCTGTCTTTGTCCTTTTGTCGCCTGTCTTTTTTCAACAGCATCCTTTCTTGGAAGGACAACGCCTCTCTGTTCTTCACTTTCTCCTTGATTGTGTCCACCTCACTTGTCTTGGTGCTTTGGTCGGGGTTTTCGTCTTCCGACTCATTCTCTTCGGATTTTGTCTCTTCTTTCTCCACATCGCCGTCCCTGTTTGGAACGTCCATACCCTCCTTCTCCAACAGCTTGAAGTAGTTTTTTCTGAGTCGGGCTCTGTGTGTCAATGCCTTTCTGATCTCATCGGTCTTTCCTTGTTTTCCCTTGAAATATTTTCTGGTATCTTTTTTGCCGTTATTATGACCCTTTTGGCTCCATTTTTCCCTTACCATTATGACTTTCTGTAATAGTGTCTCTGCGATCGTATGCCCCCGAGCTTTGTCGTCCTAAGGGCTTGGCAACCTAATGCTTTTTGTGTACTTCAACAGTGGATTTTCTATCTCCCATAAAAAAAATTTTCACCTTCCCGATTGGTCGCAGCGTGCTTTGATTTTTCATCTTCTGGTCTGATATGTTCATTTCTACTGTTCAGGAATATAGAAGGGTTGTAGTTGCTGGTCGGATTGAGCTGAAAGATCCAAAGCCATAAGTTGATCACCAACTCCTGTATATAAAGCTAGGGGATCAACAATTATATTTTCTTGTCAATACATAGCACCCGCTGCATCTTTGTTGATCTTTTCGAATTCAATTAACGAAAACAACAGATCCTCATATAGATTCCCACATTTCAATTCCCGTAATACTCAAAACCCATAAATTTATAGATTACGACAAAACAGCACATTCCGAACACATCATTCACTTGCATTTATAGAAACATCCAAACAACAAACCCTACCAGATAACACAGGTCTATGATGAATAACGTTAAACTTGCATTTGAGAGGTACATGGACTTCTTGACAGTCAAACGACGGGATTCGATGCTCAGGTGGTCGTTAGAATTACCAGGAATAATACTGGAGAATACCGTAACGGACGCCAAGAATCCCAATGGGTCCTCGACGTGGAGGCAGAGTATAATCACACCGAACCTCTTCAGAAAGCTGATGCACCCACAATTGAGGAACATGAATTTAGTTACCCTGAAGAAGCAACTGCGGTTGGTCAAGAGAGATTTCACATCCACCACTACCAAATTCTTTGATAATAATTTCGACATGATCGTTGATAATGATACCACCGATATAGAAGTACTGGAAAAGTCCATCTCGAGGTACGAAGAATTGATGGAAGAATTGAAATATTTTAATAATAATGAGCCTGAGTCATTTACCCCAGATATCATCGCCAAGGTTTCCAAACTTTTTGACTGGCTATATCTCAATAAACAGCTTGATCTGGCTTATAAATTGATCAAAAGAATATCTCCAAACTATAGGGTGTTTTTTAAATTCAATCAGTACAATAAAATGGTCGAAGTGATTGATAGATATGGGAACCCAAATGATTTGTTCCAATTCTGTGAAGTGTTCAAGTACGAAAAACTTCCCAACATATGGAGAAAAGTTGAAAGACTAAAGAACGATCGATCGATTAGACAGTTGATAGAGTTATCAGCTGTGAGGACATTCTCGGAGGCATCTCTGCTGATTGGCAATATCTTACAGGATAAATCATCTTCAGAAGGATTGAAGTACTTCACCTTCCGTGTATGCTCATCTTTATACAAGAATTTTGATTTGGAGTCCAGAGGGTTACTGTATACCCATCTGATGGAACTTGACACCCAATTTTTGAAGTATTTCCCTCCAGCATTGATTTCAAGGCTTTTCATCACTTATTCCGAACTTCATCCCAATGATTTGACATCACAGTATGAATTTCTAGAAAAATTCATCAAACCTCACTACACCGTTAATGATATCAACGAAGAGTCGTTCCAGTACAAGCTCATTTCCTCTCTACCAAAAGATCCTTTTAGTATATTAAGGTTTAAAGTTTGGTTCAATTATTGTTTCAATGATGAAATACTGAGGTATGATATGGATATTCCATCTATCATCTATCTACGAAATAATAAATTACATTACATACCAAAGAAATATGTCGAGTTTTTGGATTCAAACCCAAAAAAATTGAGCACTGCATTATCGGTATTGATTTATACCCATGCAAAGTACGAAAATAATTCGAAACTGGGGCAGATGTACTTTCAGTTGAAAAATAAGCTTTCATTAGAGATAAATAAGGTTGATAAAATTGGGTATTTACAATTATTGACCAATTCAAAACAATATAATAAGGCAGGGTTATATTTAGGTAAATGCCTACAGGAAGATTCCGAATTTGAATCTGATGAAACTTTGGGTCCAATACTAATCATTCTTGCCAAAACCAAAAACTGGGGCAAATTGGAAGATATTTATGAAGAAAGATATGAAAACAATGAAGCAATCACAAAAGATCAGTATATTACATTATTCCTTGTACTATCGCTCAGACCTGGCACAGATAAGATCATGTTCAAGCTTTGGGAAAACTATTTAAAGAGGGGTTTTGAACCAAACGATCACATTCTATCATCAATCATCAACGGCTATATCAATAACAAATCATATGAAGAAGCACTAAAATGGTTCACTGCTTACTCACATTATAAAGTTCAATTAACATCCAGGTCATATGGGTTAATGCTGAATTCTTTGGCGTGTCTTAGAAGTTTTGATTCTGTTTTCAAAGTGCTAGATGAGTTAGTCAATAAAGATATTCGGTTACCAAAAGCTATATTTATCCCTGTTTTTATCCAACTTGCAGAAATAGGTGATTATAAAAGCATTGAACTGATATTAACAAAGTATTACCCAAAACTAAATCTACCAGTTGAAAGGGATGATAGTAGATGGATTATGCAATGCCACTATCATGCACAACGATTCAATTTAATTATTGATAATTACCTAAAAATGGATGCGAATGAGATTGTGTATAAGGATAGTTTACTAGCATTAGAAACGGCAATTAAATTTAGAGACGTGAACACATTTGAAGTTGTTTGGGATAAGGCGTTCAAGTTTCATTTTAAAAGAAGAGACTTAGATATCAAGGCGTATATTTTTTATATGGCATATTGGATTAGAAAATACGGTGCATTTGGAATTCAAATGAAAATAAATCAGATGAAAGAAACAATTGAAGTTAAGGAACTGCCAGCAATTTTATTCAATCAAATGATATTTTCGGGTTTAAGAACCCATAGACCATGGTTGACAAAAAAACTTGTTAGGATTGCATTATCAAACAATGTAATTCCATCATCCAAGACATATTCATTGATATTACAGAGTAATGTGTGTATGCCATGGGTTGCAAGGAACAGTATCGATGAAACAATAAATCTTTTAGAAGAAGTTCTAAATAACCGAAAAGAAGATAGATTTGGTAAGCTTAATGAAGATATCAATCCGATGTCACTAAAGATGGTCATTAAAGCCGTAATGAAATATAAGAACGTTTATGAAGCACGAAGACTATTTGAATTATACGTCGAGGTTTCACGTGACAATTTAACAGATAATATTCATATTTTAAATACTGAGTTGATGTTATTAGGAGAAGAGGAGAGATGGATTGAATTTGACAGTTGCTACGATAGATATATACAAAAGATCACGCAATTGCATAATCAAGCGAGACTGAAAGATTCATCATTGATTGATAGGTATGATGAAGTCGGAGAGTTTAACAGATTGGATGTTTTGAAAGATATCAACTTAAGAAGCAGGTACGATGAATACAAAATTAGTGACGTTAAAGACGCAAGAGTGAAGATACCTAATTGGGTCAAAAAATCGCATTATGACATTTGGATTTATAGAGTGAAACAATTGGAAGTTGCCGAGAGACTTGGAGAAGTCAACGATATTGTGGCCGATTTGATAGGCAAGGGGATTGTATTCAGCAATAAGAATTTGAACGAGACGGCACTGTTTCTAAGTGAGAGAGGGGCGTTGTTGGAAGAGGCAGCGTCGTTTATTGATAACTTTTTATTGCCGTACCATATTGAAAACCGACAATTCAAAATGATGAAGTTGAGATACCGTACAGACCAAATTCCAGGATTAATGAAGCAACCAAAATACGGGTTTAACAACGACACATATTTCAAAGTGATGAAAAACCTCTCGCAGAACATAATGGAAAGATTGACGGAGGAGCAACGGGAGAATTTCTTGAGCAATATATCGGTCTCTTCCAAAAAGTACATTTTGAAGAATGTGGAGCAGATAACTAGAGAGAGGCGTCATATCCGGTCCAGCTATTTGCAGACGAAGAGACTCCGGACAGTTTTCTATAGAAACATCCGGAGCAGAATGAAGATCCAATCCATGAGGATGAAGAAACACATGGGTACGTGGAAGGTTGATCGGGTGATCGATTACAGAGGGCGGATGGAGCAATTGAAGGAGGAGATGGTGTATATTGTGAGACGAATCCATGACCGGGAGTTGCCTGGTCGTGATAGCGAAGGAAGCAGGAGCCGTCCTTTGAGTCGAAAAGAGATTGGCGACTTGCGTGAGCGCAAGCGGGAGGTCAGAGGCCGCATGAACAGGCTGAGGAGGGAACGAGACGAGAAGTTGGAGGAGATCATGCAAGAGGAGGCTAGGATGAATCGTGAGAAGGCGGTTAAAGTTGGCAAGATCGATCTGACCAAGCTCTGAAGCTAGATGCAACGGTGATAGGGAGAAGGCAGAAGACGACGAGCCGACAGAAATATCGAACGGTCTGTCATTACTGGGACATCAGGATCCAAACCACAATTGTCTACAGTGATCGGTTCCATCGACAGATTTGGGATGATGCGACATATGTCGAGTATACGGGATATTTGAGAGATGCAGAAGTGTCATGATCGGGTTCTTCTTGCAAGACAGACAAAGGAGGTCTATACCTGGAAGCATGTCGCTGTATGTTTAGGACTCCAGAATTGGATCCACAACCATGGGCGTCTATATCCGGGATAGTAAGCCTCTCCACATGTTGTACGTTTCTATGTACGTTTCTCTGTAAGTTTCTTTGTATAGCCATGTTTACCTCAACACCTGCATCGGTTTCTACAAGCTTCGATGACCTTCGATGACCTTCGATATCCTCCTCCATCCTCTTCTTTCCGCCCCGTACCTCTTCTTTCCACCCATTACCTCCTCTATCCTCCTCCATCCTCTTCTTTCCGCCCCGTACCTCTTCTTTCCACCCATTACCTCCTCTATCCTCCTCTATCCTCTTCTTTCCGCCCCGTACCTCTTCTTCCCACCCCTTGCCTCCGCTTACCTCCTCTATCCGTTGCTAACCCTGTCTTTTCCGTGCATTGTTCCTAGTTCTTTTTTTTTCTGTCACTAACAGTCCGACATATTGAACAATACAACAACGGTTGACACAGAAGAAAAACGCCAAAACAAAAGGGGTGCAATGCTGTCACATCAGCAGCGTCGGTTCGAACCAGGAACAGGTGCGTTTGGGCTCTGCTTTCGGTTTTTACTTTTTCTCTCTTTGTTTTCCCCTTCTTCCTCTTTCATCACCTGTTCCGTTCTGTTCCGGACCCCTGCTTGCCAATGAGCCTTCCTTCGAAAGCGTGCAATCGGACAGCAAAGCTTGGACAGGACCCCAGGCATGAAGAGATTGCGTTCGATCAGACTCAGGGTGAAACGAAACATAGCTGCCAAAACGGGCCTCGTGGATAGGCTCGCAGGAGGCTCAGGCGTTGCCGGCGTCGGCTCGATGGCCACGTTGGTGGCCATGGCGGTGGACGGGAGGCGCCACGGGCCCACAGCACAGGAGCTGAACGCCATCTGCAAGTGCTCGTATGTCGGAGACCTGGAGTGTCTCGAGCTCCAGCAGATCCTGCTGCGTCTGCTGACACAGTGTGTGGAAACGGGCGACCTCGCAGAGACGGCCAAACTGCTGGCCGTGCTCCACTTCCTGTTCATCAGCGGGTCGGAGCAGTTCTATTACCTGTTCGTCAACGGCCACGGCGTGTGGAAGCTCAAGTCCCTCTGTGGAACAACGGCCGGAGGTTCCGACGCCGTCGCAAAGGTGCTGGCCAGGGCCAGCACCCTCTTGCTCCTCTGCCAGGACCACACGGAATGGGCCCGCCGTCGCTCGGAATACCAGGCAATCCGCAACGAAATCCAGGCCCCGACCGCCCGCCACAGCTTCGACTCCTCCTTCTCCAGATCGTCCCTAGAACCAGCTTCAGCTCCTCCTCTCTCCACCTCCTCATGCACCTACACACGTCCGAACAGACTCAGTATGGCTCTCTCGCTCGAGTGTATTGAGGAGTGAAAAACGCCAGTTCGCATCAGAGACGGGAGCGGGAGAATATGAGAGGAAGGGGAAGGGGAAGTTGTAAGTCTGCCACGCCACCGTCTTACACAGGTTGTCTTTTGAGGAAGGTAGATATACGTATATATATATACGTATATATATATATATATATATATACCTCAGGAGGCTGCTAGACATACAATTGGAAGAAGCATGCATTCAATCAGTCAGAGGGCAAGCACGCTCAGCTCGATGGTGACGACGGCGGCGTTTGTGGTGATGGTGTTGGTTTCCATCATGACGCTGGCCGTACCGTTCGGAACGGTGGCGCCACTGCATATGAAGAACGTGAGGCCGGTGGTGTCGCTGAAGAATACCCGGAACTACGGCGCAAGCAAAAACCAGGCGAAGGAAAACGCCCGGTTCAAGTTCGACCTGGTGGCGGATTTCTCCAACACGGTGGACTGGAACACGAAGCAGATCTTCACTTACGTCTTTGTGGAGCTGGACGATGTCGCTGGGGAGGACAGCGGCAGCAGCAGCAGCAGCAGCAACTCCAACAAGCTGGTGATATGGGATAAAATCTTGACCGACAAAAACAACATGTACATCAACTACAAGAACATCAAGTCCAAGTACTCGGTGTGGGACTATTCGCCACAGCTGCATGGCCGCAGTGGCCACTTCAAGCTCGGCTACAACGTCCAACCTCATGTTGGTCCTTTGACCTTCGGCGAAATCGATCTCAACCAGACCATTACTTTCCCGGATGTCAAAGCATGAAAAACCGGGTTGGCCTTAGGTAGACATATGTTACAAATTCTGTTATATATAGAGATATATATCTTGGCATAATATATTGATACACTTCTAGGTCCTTGCATTGTATTTTCTGGGTGGTTTGAATCTGTTTCTCTGATTTCAGCTCTCTCCTCTGCCCTCTGTTTCTCTTCTTCAACCTAATTAACAGTCGCCTTGTATAGTCCATCCTCTTTACACACGAGCAATGTACACCTTCCATCGTCATTATTCAATAGTCCAACAGCCCGGGAGTTTTCACCAGCATCAAATTGCGAAACTTTGACAAAGGCCTTCCCCTTCCTATCCAAAATTGCATATTTCATGTCACCGGACACCACGATGGACGTGAATATGTCCAGGTAGATATCGCAAGGAGCAGGAGCTCCCAAATTGGTCTCCAAAGTTATCATGTTCTTACGCAAATCAAATAACTTCAACAGCTCATCCGTTGAAATGAATAGGAAGTATCCGTTTGACGCAAACTGGAAATCGCCATGATTTGCACAGTCAATGTGTAACTTCGTTGTGCGCTCTGATAAATCATAGATATCAATACCGTCGGATCCCTGATACGATAAGCCAATTAACAAACCATCAGGATGAAACTTGATGGCCTTCAATTCTCCGTTTAATTGCTGGCTATAAATGCTACGTTGATTGTAGAAAACTTCGAACTCCGTTTCTGTGGATAAAATGAATAACGGCAGTGTAGGATGCGCAGCCGAAATGGAGAAGTGTTCCAGCTCCGTCTGGATGTTTTGTGTTTCTTTTGTTCTGAGATTGATCAACTGGTACAGAATGTGTTTGTCGGTCGATTTCTTCTTGCCTCCCTTCTGAGGAACATAGGTGAAGATGTATGGCTCATTGCACATCCAAAACGAGAGTAAAGACGAGAACATGTCCGACTTGACGCTGACACTAATCCTGGAGGCAGATGTCAATCTTGCATCCGCTTCACTGCAAGAAAAATCAACAAGTTCAAACACTCCAGACTTGTAAACTACTATACCCTCTTTGGTCGTCTCGTTAATCTCGACGTTCAATATTTCATCCTTCTTCTTGAACGCCAGGCCCGTTTTCTCTTCAATCGAAATATCTATGGAAGAAATGTCGAGCTCGTGCATTGGAGATTTACCTTTTCTCTCTTTATTTTCTTTCTTGTGCAAGGCCAATAGTCTTTCCTGTTCACCCCTTAAGCTTGAAGCAATCTCACTCCATTCTTCGGCTCCTTCTTCTCCTTCCTGTTCTCCCGTATTGGCATCTGCTGGTATATCATCAACATTCATGGCATCAGAATCACCGATTAATTGTGCCAGTGCATGCCTTGCCTCGTCACGCTCTTTGCACGCATTGATTGCAACTTTCACGGCTGCATCCTGTCGATACAAAGACATAGATAGCTCCTTCCTACTTTTGTCCAGTTCTGCCCGTAACTGGAAGAGCTCCAAGCTCAGTGAGTCCCATGCATTTTGAAACGAGGAAAGCATTGTTGGGATCGACGAATACGTTGGCTTTAAAATCTCCTCGGAATTGGGTAGGCTGAGCTTTTTCGAATCGTTAGCTATGGCAATTATATCGTCCATATCCATTGGTTCATTGTTTATTGGGTCTGTACCATGCGTTTTAACGTATGTTTCCAATGCCTTTCCATCGAAGATACAGCGTGATTTCACAGATAGGACAGGATTTTCAGTTGGTGAGTTGGTCAGCGTGCATACAAACATGGTTCCTGTTTTCAAGTGTGCTTTCCAATGTGCTGCTACCTGTAAAAACGGTTCTTCTGGAAAGGAAATTTGGTGGCACATACTGCAGAAGATGTTGATCAGATTAAAAAAGAGTATCATGAATTTTTCTCTTTGAGCGAAGGTAAAAAAAGCAATTATTTTGCTATATAGTTTCAAGTTTTACAAGTTTTATAATTGTACTATTTTTTTTAATAATTTAATTAACCAAATATCCGTTGAGGACTTAGAAAAGGACTATTCTATAGATGTATAAAAATATGCTATACAGAGTGCCAAATGCTGGGTCGTGCGTTGAATGTTGGACCAGCCTATAATTTGAGAAAAAGGAGAAAAAACAGGAGAAAAAAAAATAAAGTAAAGTTTGAAAACCCAGGTTGAAAAGATTTTGGAATAAGATATGCATTAAAATAAAAGAGAAAAAAATTAAGTATTTTCATTATCATAATTAATTAGAGTGTGTTGAAAAGAGTGAAGTTTTGTGTTTGTGTGTGTGTGTGTGCATGTCTGGTATGAAAGCAAGAAACGAAATTCCTTCCAAAAGCAGATGCCGCTTTCACAAAACTGACAGTTGATGTCAAGGATTAAAGGGGGTAGAAATCAAAGATGAGTGGAGGCATATGACATACTTAGATATCTTTGAAAAGTTTGAAGATTCTATCTTGGGTATCGACATAGTCATTGTCGACAATATTGACCAAAACATAATCGTCAATTAACGATTGAATAAATTTAGAACTTTTGAGATCGTTCAATCTGTCGCTTTCTTCAGGCTGATTTTCTAAATCCGTTGAAGATGAAAGCAAAACGTTCGACCATTTTTTCAAAATCAGATAAAGTTCATCTTTCCATGCAAGGAATGAGACTTTTTCCACAATTGTTGGTTGCGCAACTTCTTTCCCTGGGAAACAACCCCAGGTGACAGCGTTGACGTCAGCCGAATCAATTACATTTGTTTTCAACAAATTGTTGGACGTTGAATCGGTTATGAAATAGTTTAAAATACTATAGTCATTTTCCTTGTTGACATTGTCGATCTGCTCGATCAATTTATCAACCTTGGATTTTGGAAGTAAGAACTCCAAGTACTGCTTTTGATAAACATAACCATTGGATGGTCCCCAACCGTAAACGGTGTCGGTTGATTTGACGCAGTTGATTTTTGGTTGCGAGTTAATGGTCAAAATACCGTTGGAATTCAACTCCATTAGATCCGATTTGATCGAGTCGATCTCATTGGTGACTTGAGTGTCGGACCAAGGTAAGCAGTTGATTTGATTTTCAAGATACTTGTTGATCAAATTACCCATATCCTTGGAATTCGAAGGTCTCTCCCATAACGACAGGATTTTTGTTGGTGAATGGCGAATGATTTCATGTTCAAACATATCCAAGCTACCAAAAGCCGGGGATCTGGAGTCACCCCAGCGACCGTTTGGATACTCGTCCCAGTTATTGGTACGTTGGATGTAGGAGAACTTTCTATTCTTCCAGAAAATTGGTCTGACGTTTTCAGCTTCACGTGATGGGTTGAGAGACTTCCTCCATGGTTTGGAGTGTTCTGCTTCGTAGTTGACCTTGGTTGAGCTGGACAGCAGGTTCAAATTATCCAATAATATTGTTGTAGCTTTTTCCAAATTCATGGTGTAGAAGTGTAAATGGTTGATCAGCTTGGATTCGATCAAGGTAGTACACAGCTCGGTCATCAGGAGACCACCTTCTTCTCTCACCTTCGAGTCATCATCTTTGATTGGGTCCAATCTGTCCAGGAAGAACTGAGGGATTTTGACTCCGTTCCACTTGGCCCTTCTTAAAAATGCGCTGTAGTTGGAGATTGGCATGATACCTGGTATGATAGGCATTGTGATTCCGATTTTTCTGCAGTCGTTACCCCAGTTGATGAAATTTTCCACGTCGTAGAACAACTGGGTGACTATGAAGTCGGCGCCGGCGTCCTGTTTTTCCTTCAAGAATTGCAAGGTTTTGCTGTTGTCTGGTTCCTCGGGATGGCCTTCCGGGTACGCAGCCACACCGATGCAAAAGTAATCGCCGTACTTTTCCCTGATGTGCACCACCAGGTCTTTGGCGTACTTGAAGTCACCGGTGGACTCGGATCCATCCAACGGAGGGTCACCTCTCAGGGCCAAGATGTTCTGGCAGCCCGAGTTGTACGCCTGCTGCAACGCGTCGTCGATCAACTCGATCGGCATGTTGGTGCAGGTCAGATGCATGCAGGTCTCCAGGCCCAACACCGTGGACGTGGTGTTCACCATTTCCGACGTCAGGTTCGACAGCCGACCGCCTGCGTTCCAGGTGATGTCGATGAACAATGGGTTCAGATGGTACATTCTGTCCATTCTGTCGTACAGATTTTGAACGCCCTGCGATGTTTTTGGGGTGAAAAATTCAAACGAGAACGTTGTTTCGGATGCCTCGTCCTTGTGTGCCTTCAGCAGCTTCTCTGTGATCTTCATGATTAGGACGTAGAGTGGTTGGTCTGATTGGTGCTTGCCAGAGAGTAATCCAGCAAAAGCGAAAAAAAGCTAGCTATTAAATTATACAACGCACAGGAATTCCAGCAGAAGAGCAGAAGACTCCAAATGAAGTGGGGAGACAGAAGGAAAGCCAAACTGGAAGAAGGCAAGACAACGTCCAGCCCGCCGTCAAAGGAAAAGAGAAACACCAGAACCAAAAGAAACAAAAAGCACATGGAGCTTTGCAAAAAGAAATGATTCATCCTTTCCCTTTTGGAAAAAAATCTTCGTTCCGACACAGGAGAAACGAAAAAAGTGAAAAAAGTGAAAAAAGTGAAAAAAAAGTGAAAAAAATGCCAAAAACCCGGAAAATTTTTCGCATGTGAAAAGGACGGCGTCACGTGACTGCGCCGATCGACGCGCGGATGGAAGAACGAGCCCAAGTTGAGAGAAAGGGTATCAAAGTATACAGAGGAATGCCAACATGGCACGTTGGAGGAGGGAAGTCTCTTTTGGGAAAGCTAGATGAATAGATCCTTGAAACCGTTGAGATCGAGCAGCACCTGCCAGGTGTCCTCGGGAGAGGTGGAGTTGGCCCAGTGGAATTGTAGAAACTCGGTGACCCGCAACATGGCCTGGGACTTTTTCATTTCTCCAAAGATCCTGATGCGGTAGAGCAGGTATTGTCTCTGGTGGTCCTTGATGACGGCCAAGCCAGCAATCACCACCTGCCACAGACACACGCCACTCACCAAGGAGTAGAGGCCGATCTTCTCGAAGTTGCGGAAGAAAATGTCGAGCTCCTCCTGGATGTCCGGCGAGTCGGCCTTGGCCGCCGGGTAGAGGATCTTGGTCAACAGAATGTACGAGGCCTTGGCAGCCATGACGCCGATGTAGCAACTCTCGAGCAGCTTGGTCTGGATGTGCAGGGGCTGGTTGAAGCGGGCCTCCTTGGGCAAAAACGTGGGGGTGTAGTAGCGGGCAATCTTGCGCAGATGCTCCGCCACAACAGCACTGTTGGCGTCCAGGGGGAACTTCAGCCGCAGCCAGTTGGACTTGGCAACAAGCTCGAAGGCCGACAGCGACGCTCCCATGATCGGGTTGTTCATCCAGCTCACGGGACACTTGTAGATGGGCTGTGTGAGAAACGGCTTGACCACCTCAAACACCCGGAACGGCGACTCGACAAACTTCACTAGGTTCAGGTCGATGTTCAAGAGGTTGACGCAGTAGTTGTAGAGGAAACTTTCGATCATGGTTCTCTCAAACGCAGAGATGGAGTACTGCACGTTGCTCAAGGCAGAGACAAGATCGTTGTCCGTGGACAGCCACTTGTCCCGTGCCGTGTATTGCGGCTCGTCGATGACTGTTAGTGACTTGAAACTGAACGTGTCCAGCTGGTCACTGGAAAGACACGCAAAGATCTCGCTCAAATCACTCTTGAGCTTGAGTTGGTCCAGGTAATCGAATAGCGCATTCCCATACGCATCGTCGCCGTCGCAGCTTTCCTCGGATTCGATGATCTGATAGTTGTTCTTGCTTTTGATCCTGGCCCAGAAGCATATGATTTTGAACGAGGCTATCAAAAAGATCGCATTCCGGATCCGGTTTTTGCACTGGTATTTCTCCCGTAGGCACAGCGTGATCATCGTGATCAAGATCCAGTCCTCGCTGCCCCCGATGTAGTCGTCCGAGTCCAAGAAGTTCTGAATAGACACCATACAGTCCTGGTACTGCAGCTCGGCAAACGAGCGGAACTCCTTGTTGTTCCACGACAAGAACGTGGCTCCGCATGTCAGAAAGACCTTCTTCAACGTTTCGTTGTTGACGCATCGAGGAATCACAATTGTGGAGAGCTGCAAATTTTCGTGTGCAAGCTGGGGGGAAATGGAGACTAGAAACCCGTTGATGAAGGCGTCGAAAAAATGGCTTTCTTCCTCTGTCACGTTCAACAAGTTCTGGCTTTTCAACGACAGGATGTACCTCGATCCCAACAGCTCTAGGTATTTCCGGAAGAGGGCGTCTGCGTCCACGTCGAACTCTCTCTTACTCTCGTCCAGCAGTTGCATCGAGCGTTCCTCCTCTGCGTGCTGCACTCGGGTGCTCACCGCCAACGGGCCGGCCTCGTTGGCGGCGATTGCCGTCATCGTCTTGGGCTCCTTCTGTTTCGATGGCTTGAATCTGTTCTTGCTTTTCTCCACCGCAAACACCCTGAACGAATCCGACACATCGATGAACTTGTTATTCCGGGGCTTCTTTTTTCGCAGCACAAACCTGGCTATGCTCTCCAGCGACTCCTTGCCTTTGGACCATTCGCAATGGTAGAGTGACTTTTCACAGTTGTTGCACGACGGTTTCGTCTCGTCGCATTTGATCTTCCTCTTCCGGCAACAGAGGCAGCCTGTCGTCACTCTCACTTTCTTCTTCTTTCCTTCCGGTGACATCAATACCGTTCTGCACTTTCTGTTTTCTCTTGCGCCTGTTGCAATCGCTCCACGTGGTCTCAGCGGCGGCCCAAATAGTGCATGTCAAACCACTTCTTCTTGCAGCATAACAAACCGATGGCAAATCCATTTCCCAAATATTAGACGATACTTCGCTCAATTCCAAGATAAGACTTTTTCTACGGGATTTTCCCAAAGCGGGCAAGTCAGCTCGGCTCTCTGGGTGGCAAATATCAAGATCCTGGTATATATTATACCCAACAGGGAGAGGACAACCGTGTGTGTGTGTGTAGTACAGGATAGCTGTGGAACCGTGGGCGTGTGAGGCAGTAGATGGAGGCGGCAAGCAGATATTTCCAGGTGATTGGGATACACACACATCCGGGTGCAGTAGGATTGGACACATGGAGTTGCGTGTGGTAGGAGTGAACATATACATCTACGGCACACAGAATGACAGGCACGGCAACAGAATCAAGACACAGCGTGGTCAAACTTCAGCCAGGTACGGAAGATGCAGACGGCGGCGTTGGACCAGAAACAGGTGCCACTCCGGGCAAAAAGGAAGGAAGCAAGATCGCAATGGGCGTGTATAAGCATCCGTACCGGCTTCCGGAATTCAAGGATGCGTACAAGAAGCGGGATTGGCTCCTGAACCAGATGGCAGGGGCGTTCCGGATCTTTGCAAAGAAGGGCTTCTGCGAAGGCCCGGCCGGCCACATATCCGTCCGAGACCCGATCGACACAGACACGTTTTGGATCAACCCGTTGAGTGTGCACTTCTCGATTCTGACGCCCCAGGATATGGTCCACGTGGACGAGGACGGGAACGTGCTGGGCGGGAACAGGACGACGATCAACGCGGCCGGGTTCAAGATCCATTCCACCATCCACCAGCACAGACCGGATGTCAACGCCATCTGCCATGTCCATTCCAAGGCCGGCAAGGCCTTCTCGGCGCTCGGCAGCACGCTGGACATGCTGAACCAGGATGCGTGCATCTTCTTCAACAACCACACGACATACGATGATTTCGGCGGCGTCGTGCTCGAGTCGAAGGAGGCCCAGCACATCGCAGAGGCGCTGGGTCCAGCAAATCGCTCGATCATCCTCAAGAACCACGGCCTGCTCACGGTCGGGACCAACGTTGGAGAGGCCGCCTACCTGTTGACTCTGCTGGATACGTGTTGCGACGTGCAGATGAGAGTCGACTCGGTCCAACATTCGGGCAGGTACAAAAGAGATGTCATTCCTGATCGAGAGGCAAAATATACGTACGACATGACCGCATCTGCGGCGAATTTATACAGCTCCTTCTGCTGTGACTACGAAGCCGAGGTTGCTCTCTCCGGTGGGGTGTTGAGATCGGCAACGTCTTATCATACCGACTGACGTCAGGCGGGTGTTTTGCTGCAGCTTTGTATAGAGTCTTTAGTTTATTGAACACAGTTGTCGTAAAAGGACGTGCCAGCTGAAGAGCTGGAGGACATGTGTGGGGAATCCCCCTGGCGACAAGATGTAGGCCTGTGTGGGGAATTCCCCTGGCGACAAGGTGTAGGCCTGTGTATGGATAAACGCCTGGTTTGGACTTTTCGAATACGATTAGATGGGATGGTTTCATTTCGGTCTATTTCAATCCCACAAAAGCTGGAAGATGAGACACTTGGCGCCTTGCTTCTTCGCCGGCCCGTGATATCCACCGAAGAGCAAACAGAAAAGAAAGATAAGCCCAATGTGGCAATCTCCGAAGGACATAAGATAAGCGAAAACGTACAAATCGAAGTTTATCAAGAGAATCGGAAGTTTTCAAGCATGTTCGTGTGGCTATTATCTCTGATAACGTGGTGGAAGTGAAACACGCCGACAAGCTGGAATCTGCAATAGTGAAGTCTTTGACTGCAATCGTCATAGAAGTCTCGGCCGATAAGATAGGTTTTGCCAGAATAATCAGATCTGATCTTAACAATCCGGATGTGCTTTCTTTCTCCTTCTTTGGTGGGTGGTTTTGTCTTTGTTGACCATGCGTAGTTGCTTTTTGGTGGTGTTATCGCCATTGGCCTCTCATCGATGAATGTAGCCATATGGAGGTGCCAATGATGTGTTCAAAGGAGGTGAACTTTGGCAAGATGCAATAAGCTTAAGGGAGTAGAATAGCCAATTGTTGAATCTTCGTATCTTATTGCCGCGTTAGTCAGAAAGTTAAATTGTTTATGGTAGCTATTTTTAATTTTGGGGACTCTACTGATAACAGAGACGGTCTCTTGGGTTTAGACAAGATAAGACAAAGGTTCTCGGTAGGTTGTAGCAATATTGAGGAGGTTTGTGTGCATCGATAAGCGATCAAAAGATGACAGGCCTGGACGTATATAAATCAATCGGTTCGTCGGGCAGGTTTCAGGAACATCTCGTCTATTTTTTGCTTGTCGGGGTTTACTTCCTATTGTAGCTCCTGTGGGTAGCAGCTTAGAGTAGACAGGCCAAAGAAAGAAAAGAAACACATGTCGGACATAGAGAAAAATGACATCAAAGTGGAGCTCCACTCGACATTCTCCAAGGAAAACATCGACACGCACGAGGTGCTATCACACGTCAGAACAATAGATGGCAGGTTGGTGGATGTCACGGGAGATGTGGACGAGGCCATGAAGTACGCCTTGGACAACGAAGAGGTGGAGTTGACAGAGGAAGAAAATAAAAGGTTGCTGAGGAAAATCGATCTGTTTCTGCTACCGTTGATCTGTCTTCTGTACGCCTTACAGTTCATGGATAAAGTGTCCTCCTCGTATGCAGCGGTCATGGGGCTGCGTACCTACTACCACATGGTGGGAGATCAGTATTCCTGGTGTGGGTCGGCGTTTTATCTAGGTTATCTGGTTTTCGAGTTTCCAATTAGCATGGCACTACAGAGGTACCCGGTTGCAAAACTCTCCTCTGCCTTTATTATCATCTGGGGCGTCATTCTGTGTTTACATGCAACACCGGCCAACTATGCGGGATTTGTCACGTTGAGAACCCTATTGGGCGTGTTCGAATCGGCCGTCACCCCCGCAATGGTTTTGATTACAGGCCAATGGTATAAGGCGGAAGAACAGTTTTTAAGAACGAGCTTTTGGTTCGCCTGCAATGGGTTTGGTACAATTATGGGCAGTGCAATCGCATATGGTTTGGCAACCAGGGAGGGAAGCTACACTCTAGAAGCATGGAAAGTCCTGTTCATTGTTGTGGGCTGCATAACCATTTCTGTAGGCTTTATGATTCTATTCCACATTCCCGATTTACCCGTCAAAGCATGGTTTTTAACCGAAACTGAAAGGAAGCAGGTGGTCGTTAGAATCAAGTCCAACAACCAAGGGTTCGGTAACAGGCATTTCAAGGTGCACCAGTTGAAGGAGGCGCTATTGGATGTCAATACCTGGTTGTATTTCTTCTTTGCATTGGCAAATGATGTTCCCAACGGTTCGTTGACAAATTTCGGTTCGATTCTCCTCACCGACACTTTTGGTTACCATTCACCGGAAAACCTCTTGATGAATATGCCTGGCGGAGCCGTCGAGTTGGTTGGTTGTATCCTGTTTGCACTTCTGCAGAGATTTTTCAAACATAAACTGGGGATTGCAACCTTTTCACAAGCGTTGACGTTGGTTGCCACTTGCATGTTGGCCTTTGCGTTAGATTCACCCAACGCCAGACTTGCAGGCTACTACTTGTCTTCTATTTCCCCCGTTGGTATGATCTGCTGTCTTTCATGTTTCTCCTCCAATGTGGCCGGCCACACCAAGAAGATCACCGTCAATGCCTTATATTTGATTGGATACTGTGTTGGCAACCTAATCGGTCCACAGACATTTATTGCGTCACAGGCACCGGAATATCGAGGAGGCCAACTTGCTATTGTCATCTGTTATGCGGTGTCCACTGTCTTGATTGCTTGGCTCTATTTCAACTACTGGAGGGAAAATAACAGGAGGGACCGGTTGGCTGCAGAAGGTTCCTTGGATATTCCATACATTGAAAATATTGAATTTGCCGATTTAACAGATAAGGAAAATGTCCTGTTCAGATATCAGCTGTAGCCATGCGTTGGTTTTTTTTTCTTCAGGAGACTGTAGTATCTACATTTACGATGTACATACATTTCCTTTTATATTCCTTTTAACTTTGATACTATCTCTTTCGGTGTTTCGTATAAGGCCATAACCAAACCTTTTTAATTCACACCAATGGAATCATGATTAGTGGTAGCATTGCTGGTACTGTCCCTCTCTCATTTTCTCTTTTCTCTGCTATTTTATTTTTTTGTTCATAATAATCAGACCAGTTTTTTAGCAAATTCTGAGACTGGACTGTAATATACGGTTCCAATGTTCGGATAAGATCATCAAAAAGTTGTTTCTTCTGACGTATTTTCAAAAATCTGGTTGTAATTATGTTACTTCCTTTTTGTTTCAGCTTTCAAGTTTTTGTGACAAAACAGATACAAATAAGGATATACAAAGTTGAACCTCTTTAAAAAGCAAGTCTCTCTGTTTAGTATCCAATTTATTACAGGGCAAGCGTTAAACTTGATAGAATTTAGCATTCACTATTCATCCGGATCAAGAAGTGAGCAAAATCCTGTCTCACATCGAATTAGTCGTTTGGTCTAGTGGTTACGACGTCCCCTTTACACGGGGAAGGCCGCGAGTTCAAACCTCGCATCGACTAGAAGTGATTTATTTTTTTGTCAGTTTGGCTCTAACTTTTACATTAAAGACAGAGGATAACTCCATTTGCACGTATTTAGATACATATGTATATACGGGGTTTAGAGAAGATATTCTTTCGTCCTGCTTCGTTGTCGTAATTTTTTTTTGATTGAAAAGAACACACACAATTTACAATTTACCCTTAGTATGGCGGTTTTTCAGAACCATAGCCTTGAATGCCGATTGCGGTTTTTCGGCAATCCATTTTGAAAGACCGGCCATGCTTTCGTGAGTGATTTGGGCGTTCACCTGGTTGTCAAATGCCACCCTTACCAATTTTTTGTTTTCCATTATGGAGTCGTGGTCCAAGGTTTGGGTGAGTTTTGCAACGTGGCCTCTAACCAGGTCGTTGAACTCTTCCACGGAGTCTTCCGAGAAGGTCGAGGACACCAGGCCACGGTTCTCCAGTTCGGCCAGGGTGATTTTCCTGGCCAGACAGACGGCTTCCAGACTCAAGGTCAAACCCAATCTGTAGGGCAACGAGGCCGACACGCCGCACTCGTTGACCAAGCCTATCGAGGCAAAAGGGAACTGCATGTACGGCATGACCGAGCCGGGGTTCTTCGGTTTGCGGGCGTAGATCACGTCCATGAGACACACCAACGCCGCCGACAACCCGATCACAGGGCCGTTCAACGCCACCACGATCAGTTTTGTGTGGTTCACAATCGTGTCCACGAGCAGGATGTTCTTGGAGGTGATTTCCTCGTAGTATTCAAGTTTCGTTTTGTTCACCATCTTGGAGACGAACTTGATGTTTGCCCCTGTCGAAAAGAACTCCCCCGTGGACGTGAGCAGGGTCACCGAGGTCTCGGCACACCTGTCTGCCAGATCGAACAATTCGGCAAGCTGCACAAACTCCGGAATCGTGAACGAATTCAGGGCGTTTGGGTTGTTGATGTGTATTTCAAAAATGGTTCCATCTATTCTATATGAGAGCGTTTCCGTCATCTTCGGTTTTCCAAGCACGCCTCTGTATCAGACATCCCACAAAGCCCAGCATGCCTACTGCAGAGATCGATATCTTCATCTCGGGCGGATATCTCTCTCTATTTATTCACTTTTCTTCCTCAGGGTGGGGTCAATCTACAGCGGTTTCTCCGAGCATAGTAAAACATGATAACGGCGAAAAACCAAGAGAGGGGCAGCGGTGGGAAAGGTCACATCTTTGAACGATGAGACGTCTACGAGAAAATCGGTTCTGTATAGATCCATCGATAGCTCTGTGGCTAGACAGAGGCAGGCCGAACACATATCAAGGAGATGTTTGGTTTGTTGTGATGTTTACACACGTATACATATATATATAAATAATTATCTGTTCGCAAAAGAAACCCAAAACAAGATATTTACAAGCACAGTAAGAAGGAGGCAATCAGTATTTACCTTCGTTTATGAGATGTTTACCGTATTTCTTCAAAGCGTCTCTGATTTCAACGAAGGAGCCATTGCTACCACTGACACAACCCTTGACCAGGATGTAGCCGTCCTTGGCATTGGAGTCTAGGATCTCCAGGTTGAAAATGGTGTTTCTCTCGTTACCGAGTCTGCCCGCCATCTTCTTACCCGGGAACACTCTCGACGGAGTGGTGTTTTGACCGGTCGAACCGGCCGATCTGTGTGTCTTGGAGGCACCGTGCGATGCGTTACCACCGCTAAAATTCCATCTCTTCATGACACCGGCCCATCCCTTACCCTTGGTGACGGAGATGCAGTCCACCAACTGGCCGATCTTGAAGTGGTCGGCCTTCAGCTCGGTGCCCAGCTCCGGCAGCTGCTCTTGCTTCATGACTTGGAAGTCGCAGAGATACTCTTTTGGCGACACCTTGGCGTTTCTGAAGTGGCCCAACATCGGCTTGGTCACGTTCTGGGGCTTTTTGTAGCCTGCACCCACCTGGACCGCGTGCACGCCGTTCTTCTCCACGGTTTTGGTATACACCACCTCGTTCTGGAGGATTTCCAAGACGGTGGCAGGCAAACGACGGCCCTGGTTGTCGAAGTAACACGTCATGCCCCTCTTGATTCCAACCAGCCCCGGTCTTTCCAGCAAACGACGACGCTGGCGCTTCGACTCGTTCGCCGTGAAGGTCACTGGTTCTTCCGACTTGATATATGCAATTGTCGATGGCGCAACCAATTGATTCGATCTCTTCAACTTGCTCAGGATTGCTCCCGCCTCGGAAACGGTGCTCTGGTGTCTGACTATAACACGTGAAAGGAATGTCATCTTCTTTTCTTTCACTGCTTCCTCGATCGATGCTTGAGTTCTCCCCAATCCAAAGCTTCTGCCCTCTCAAAACAGAAGGAGCCACCTGAAATGCTCAGCTTCTCTGGTTTATGCTGTTCTCACTCTTTTTCTTCAATCTTCAAGTTTTTCATGGAGACCAAAGACGAGAACGAAAATCCCCTACAAAGTAGAGAAAAAAAAAAAGAAGGAAAAATTGAAAAATTATTTTTTATCCATCAAAATCGACGCGTCGATTTGTCTTCTTTGTTTGTTTGCATATATAACATGTACTGTGTACAACATAGATATACGAACTTCAAATTGAAAAACTACTGGGAAAACCATTTTTTCAAGTTTTTTGGTGGGACTTCTGGGGAAACACAAGGGAAAACAAACAACTGATCCATTTTTTTTAGTTTCCCAGGAAAAAACAGTGGGAAAAGATGTTTCTTTTTTGGTTTCCCATGAAAAAAGTGTGGGAAAAGATGCTTTTTCCAACGGAGCCTCTCTTTTTGGTGGGTAAATTGTCCGGCGGGCCTCCGCACGGAAAATGACCTGGCCTCGGTTGAGGATCTATATCTATATCCCAGTGAGTAGAGAAAGGTGGTTAACCAGTTTAAACTGATATAGTGAATTACTATATATATATATATATATATATATATATATATATCTATGATATAGATAAAAGTAAAGTAGTATACAACAAAACCATCACAATGGAGTGTAAGGGAAAGAACAGTCACCGACAGAATCTCTCTTAACACGTCTTCTAGCATTGTTACCATCATTGTTACCGTTGTTGTCGTTGTTGTCGTTGTTATCGTTGTTGTCGTTGTTCTCATCATTGTTGTTGGAGTCACCACCTTCTTCAACATAACCTTCATCCCCAGGCTTGATTTCTCCCTTACCGTTGTTCTTCCAAGAACCACCAAATTCGTGATAAACGTAACAGTACTTACCACAGTTGTTGAGATCGTCGTCTCTGAAAGATAACCTTGGGTAGATGACAACGTCGTCGATCATCACAGGAGCAGCCAAACCGGTGAAGAACTTCCAAGAGATGAGTTGGTCCTCACTGACCTCCGGGCCGTATAGCTCGCCGGTGACGTATCTGTTGGCATCGATGTCGACGATTGTTGGGTTTTCCAAAGAGTTCAAGTGGCCATAGATGGTGTCGGTCCAGACGACGGGGCCGGTCCATTCCATGATGTCGATCGAGGAGCACTTGTCGACACCCTTGAAATCTTTATAGTAGGCCTGTAGCTTGTTGTCCCTGGCGGCGGTGAAGGTGGTTTCGACGATTTTGGAAATCAACTTTTTCAGAATTGGATGTCTTGCCTTGGCCTTGAAGGTCCACTGTTCGAACTGCAATCTTCTGGTCATGTAGTGTTCCCAGTTCTCCACGTTCATATCTTCTTCGACTGCCACGACGAAACCGACGTTTCTGTCGGAATCGAACCAGGTGTCCACCGGTTTTTCCAACCGGGTGTCGATGTCTGAATACACGCCACCGAACAAGAAAATGAGCAAATATCTGGAGAAGTCACTCTGGATGATCTTGTTTGGCATCAGATCGAACGCCTCCACCACCTCTGGGACTGTATTACCGAAGTGCGTGATCAAGATGTCGTGGATTTCTGCATCTGTGTAGAGGTTGTACTTGTAGGTTGGGTTTTCGTTTTTCCACTTGGTGATCAAATCTCTGTGGGGGAAATCCGGGTCTGTGGCCGGCACCTTCCACATCTGGACGATGTTTTTGTTGATTCTCCTTGGGGAGTTATCGTAGGGGAAGTACGTGGTCAATCTGTCCAGCGTGGTTTTGTAGTTGTAGGGGTTAGCACCACGTGTATGAGGATTGAATCTGTAGAAGTTTGTGATTGCCTTTGACGTTTGGCTGGACGAGAGCTGGTTTATCATAAACAAGAGATAGCCCAATGCCAACCCGATTGCTATCGAGAAGTATTTGAATTTGGTTGAGGTGTTTGCATTTTTGGCAAACATCGAGTTATAACCTGACATGTTTGCACGAGTGTGACTGTTCCTACCAACCAGAAAACTTATTTGATCCAGAGACCGATATCAACTCGAGTAGACGATCTAAAAATGAAATAGGATAGAGACAACAACCGGTTGGATCTTCGAAAACAGAAGAAAGAGAAAAAAATATTCAACTGTTCCAAAGGAGATGACTACGATAAACACAGGCAATTCCAAATCTACAACAAAACAATATTAGGAAGCCAATAAACCACCATATATATAAAAAAACACGACTCTTTTCGTCAACTTCAAAATATCATTAACAACCAACACCAAAAGCAATATTACAATATGATTGTCACTATTATTATTATTCCAATTGTTATTATTGTTATTATTTTCTGGTTTTCATTTTTAGGCGCGAAATTTGCTTTTTTTCATTTTTGGAAAAAAACAAAAAACGAAAATCGAAAAAAGAAAAAAAAAAAAAAGTTGGAGAAAATCAAAAAAGTCGCGAATTGGAGTTGAAGATTTTGGGCAGACAGAAATAGTAGGTATCTGTGTACTTACGAAGAAGATAGTTATGATAATGATAGAAAGAAGAACTTCAAATGAAAAGTGTTGGTGAAGACCAAATATCTTCATTTATATTGGATTCAGACGGTCAATATCCATATATTCCAGATATAGGATCGACCGATTTATCGATTTATCTACATAAAAGGACAGAAAGAGAGAGAGAGAGAGAGAGAGAGAAAGAAAACATATAATGGCCAATTCCAGGTTCGAATACGTCAAAACCTTTGAACGGGAAAATATCCTGCTGCCACAGACACATATAGTGATCCGTGTGGATGGAAGAGGATTCCACAAATTCTCGGACTTGTACAAGTTCGACAAACCAAACGACGTGAAGGCGTTGCAGGTGATCAATTCGGCAGCAAGGAAGGTGATGGAGTCGATGCCGGATGTGATTCTGGCATACGGCGACTCGGATGAGTATTCCTTCCTTCTGAGAAAAGACTGTGAGCTGTTTGAAAGACGGGAGTTCAAGTTGATCACAACCTTTGCGTCCACGTTCAGTGCGTACTATCAGTTCTACTGGTCCTTGATCAACCCAGACAAACCCCTCGATATCGGTCGGCTACCCACGTTCGATGCCAGGGCCGTGGTGTATCCCAACGACGCCAACGTGATGGACTATTTCAGGTGGAGACAGGTGGATTGCCACATCAATAACCTCTACAACACCACCTTTTGGAATCTCGTGATCAGGGGCAACCTGACAACAAAAGAGGCGGAAAATCGGCTGATAGGCACCCTGAGCTCGGATAAAAACGAAATCCTCTTCAAGGAGTTTGGCATCAACTACAACAACGAGCCAGAGATGTTCAAAAAGGGCACCATCTTTGTCAGGGAGCTGGTTGATTTCCCCATCAACAAATACTTGGAAAACCCCACGCCCGACAACCTCACCAGATTGATCAAACGTACAAAGAAGTCTTCCATTGGAGAATACCACTGTGATCTAATCCATGACAAATTTTGGACTGATCGACCTTATCTGTTACGTTGAGGCGTCAACACCTATGTCTCTATTGATGTTTTTCATATTCCATCCTATAATTTTTTTTATAAAAGTTTCTATGTACAGTCAGTAATCAGCCTAATATTCTCAATATACCTGGAAATATCGAACCAAAAACCAGTCTATGCAAATTTGGCATCCTTGGTGTTGATTTCCGGTCTTGGAACAACCTTGGCTGCCTTGGTTGGACTTGGCCATTGCTCATGGAGTAAGCCCGCCTTCTTCAATAATCTGGCAACCGTGTCACTTGGTTGGGCCCCAACAGAAATCCAGTACTTGGCTCTATCAAAATCAAGCTTGACATCCTTGACTGGAATAACTCCCTGTTCCTTCATTAACGGTGAGATAGGAGTCGGCACTGGGTTGTATGTACCAATCACTTCAATTGGTAGTCCCTGTAGCTTTCCTCTCTTCTTACCAACCGCAATATTGTACACTGGTTGTCTCGTTCTACCCTTTCTAACCAATCTGATTCTCACAAGTCCCTTCATTGTGTGCAATTGTTTTCCTTCCAAGCGTATGGTTTCCGGAAAGCTAGATTTTACCACCCCGTTTATTACTCAGTACTAGGTACTCTCCTTGCGTATTCAACTTCTTCTACTATCGCATTTTCAACTCTCTCTAAGTTTTTTATTTTCTCTGATTTCGTCCAGGAAGAGGAGCCAAAAAAAAAAAGGTAAAAGGCAGAGAAGAACAAACCGAGGAAAACATCGGTGCACCAAAAAATATTTGGATTTTTTGGTTCCAAAGAAAAAAAGAGAAAAAGAGAAAAAGAAAAAAAGAAAAAAAGAAAAAAAGAAAAAAAGAAAAAAAGAAAAAAAGAAAAAAAAAAAAAGAAAAAAAGAAAAAAAGAAAAAAAGAAAAGAAAAAAAAAAAGAAAAAAGAAAAAAGAAAAAAGAAAAAAGAAAAAAGAAAAAAGAAAAAAGAAAAAAGAAAAAAGAAAAAAAAAAAAAAATAAAAAAAAAAAAAAAGAAAAAAAAGAAAAAAAAGAAAAAAAAGCAAAAAAATGCAAAAAAAGGAAAAAAGAAAAAAAGAAAAAAAGAAAAAAAGAAAAAATGCAAAAATGCAAAAATGCAAAAGTGCAAAAATGCAAAAATGCAAAAATGCAAAAATGCAAAAAAGAAAAATTTTTATCAGAATTTTTCAGACCTGAAAAAAAGAAAAAAACTTTTTTTTTAAATATTTCCTTTTCCTTTCATATCAACCAACTCCTTGTTGATCCCTATACCCCAGACTGAAGAAGGGATATCTGGAACGGAATTGTTTGTCATCAACACACCATGGCTAGCGAACATGAAGAAAGAACAGATCATTTGATTGGTCTCATGGAAATGGATGACAAGTTGGCCAAGATCAGAACTCAAGTCAATTCAAAGCTTGACAATCAGAAAAAACTGGCAGTTGTACTGCAAACAATTGAGGAAAATTTGAAAGATCAAAATCAAAATACCACTCCAATCACCTATTTCGTTTCATTTTTAACATTACTAGACCAATGTTGTACCGAAGATGAAATCAACGATTTGGATTTGGCGGCATGTGCCTTGTATTTCCTCGACTTGGTTTCTCCTTACACACCTTCCAAATTGTTGAGATCCAAATTCAGTGAAATTTTGGTTAGGATTGCCCCAGCTTTGACAAACGAAAAAGCCGATGCTCCATTGATTAGATCAAGTATTGGTTTCTTAGAATCTCTTTTATTAGCTCAAGACTCAAAATCTTGGAATAATTCAGGTAATTATAAGATTTCCCCAAAGAGAGCATTATCCGCCTTGTTGGACCTCTCATTGGATCCAAGACCAAAGGTTAGAAAGAGAGCTCAGGAGGCAATATTGAACATTCTCAAAAAATCACCACTAGGTTGCAAATCTAAAGAACACCCAGCTGCTTCTTACGCAAGTGAATTTGCCTTGAACAATTTGATTACTTTGATCAACGAAAATTCAATCACTAATAATAAATCCAGCAAATCTTCCAAGGACGCAAACCCTTCGAACCCTAAAATAATACACAATTTGCAATTGATCACCTCGATTACTTCCTCAAATACGTGGCCATTGAAACAAATCACCCCATTATGTGATATTTTGCTAGAAATCTGTAAAAGTGCAGATCAGTTTTTAATATCAGCAGCTTTTAATTCATTTGAAGGCATGTTTATATCAATGACAAATGAAATTGATTCGAAAAAATTCATTCACGTCTTGGACATTATTTTTGATTTGAAACCTTCCTTAAATGACCCTCATTTGGCACCATCTTGGTTGGCAGTTATTGCAAAAGCCGTATGTTCATTTTCTTCCAATGTCAATTCCTTGGAAATTTTATACAAATTGCCTGATATTTTCCAATCTGTTGGTCATTATTTCCTGAGTGAAAATTCAAACATAACCGAGAGTGCATCTCAATGCTTGATTGCGATCATCATTGATGGTATAAAGGAAAAGGATTTATTGTTACCACCTGCAAATAGTAATAAAATTTATGAAGATGTTGATGAAATCATCTCCAAAATTTCTCAGATCACTCTAGACTATTTAACCGTTAGATATAGACAAGCTGCAAAGGACGTCTGCGAAGTGATTTCTTCCTTATTTACCAAATTAAGACAAAGAGCAAACCCTGATTTCTTGGGTCATTTAGAATTGATTGGTAATTGGAGATCTAACGAACAGGATGGTTTCGAATTGAATGAAATTTCTGAAAAAGTCATTGCAAGTGCCATTTCTTCTATTGGACCTGAAGTTGTTTTACAAGTTTTACCTTTGAATTTGACAGATGCTAAAAAGGTGGGTAGAGCATGGCTATTACCTATTTTAAGAGAAAATGTTCAAATGGCCCAGTTAAATTACTATATTAAGAATATTTTACCTAATGTTGAATTTTTCAAGGAAAAAGTTTCCAATGGTAATCCAAATTCTGTTAACACTAAGATCTTTTCTACAATTATTGATCAAATTTGGTCGTTACTTCCTTATTTTTGCTACTTACCAACTGATTTACAGGTTGCATTTACTGACGATTTTGCAGCAAGATTATCAAGTTTATTATATGAAGAAGTTCATTTAAGACCGGTATTATGTAATGCATTGAAGAACTTGGTTATAATAACGAAACAACGTTTAAGTAAAAATGAAGAAACTGATCAGCAAGACTTAATTTTAGATCAAGAATTTCCAGTTGCAAAGACTGAATCTGATTTAAACTATTTATCAACCACTAAGGCAAATAAGTTATTATCAGTTTTATTTAACGTTTTCACGCAAATTCCAATGGACCAGAGAAATTATGTTGCAGAAGCAATTGAGGCTTATTTTACAATTTCCTCATCTGAAGACATGATTGCAACTTTTAATAAAGTTTGTGTTCTTCTAAGAAAAGCTTTAGATGATGAAAAAAAGGAAGGCACTTTAAACAAGGAGGATCATTCAAATTCTAAATCGAATATTCCTAAACTTTCTGTTACAATGATGGATTTAATTGTTATGATGACAAAGTATATTCCTAACGAATCCCATAATGCGTTACTTACTATTTTTAATGAAACTGTTCACATTGAGAATTCTCAAATTCAAAAGAGATCTTATCGTATAGTTTCAAAATTGTTAGATATTGAAGACGAAAACAGTAAATCAATGATTACTCCATTAATTCCTAGTATTATCCAAGTTTTCATTGAAACTACAACAATCACTTTACCTTCAGCAAGACCTCAAAGATTAGACGCATTGGAAAGGTTAATCAAACTTCTTCCACGTGATTCGTTACATTGTATTACTGGCATTCTGTCCGAAGTTATTGATTCAACTAGAAGTGCAAATGAAAAAACCAGAACAACATCTTTTGCCTTGTTAGTTCAAATTGGTAATAAATTTAAAGAATTTAATGGTGAACTCATCAGAAATACCTTAATTGACGCAGAAATTCCCGACTCTCAAGCCTCCATCCAAGAACTGTTTTTGATGTGTTGTGCAGCTGCTGGTCCTGAAATTCCACATCAACGTAGTGCTGCAATCACGGCATTGTCATGCATTTTTTATGAATTCCATAAAGATCTAGATATTTCGTACCAAAAAGAGCTGATGCAATTTGTCGAAGTCTTTTTGCATCAAAATAATAGGGAAGTTATTAAACCAACCTTAGGTTTTATGAAGGTTGCTATTTTATCATTACCCGAAGAAGAAATTTTACCTGAGTTGAAGGGCTTAATGACTGAATTTTTGGTTATTAACAATAAACATAAAAATCACTTCAAATCAAAAATCAAGCATTTAATTGAAAGAATGATCAGAAAGTTTGGTTTCGATGTCATTGATAATACTATCCCAGAAGAGGATAAAAAGATTATCAACGGTATAAGAAAGGCAAAGAATAAGGCTAAAAATGCATCAAAATCTACAGATTCTACAAAACAATCATCATCGACTACCTCCAAATCTGGTTTATCTGCATTTGATAAAGCGTTATACGAAGAATCGGATTCAGACGATTCAGATGAAGAGGTTGAAGAGCAATCTAGTTCGAGACCAAATGGCAAACAATATATTTCTGAATCTAAGGACACTCCTTTGGATTTACTAGATAAACAGGCATTATCCCATATATCTACTTCAAGACCTAAAAAGTTCAACAAAAAATCAGTGGAAGAACTCACAAACTTTAAAACCAAAAATGGTAAATTGGTTATTAAAGAAGGCGGTGAGGACGATGATATTTTATCAAATAAGAATTCGCTCAATGCTTATGTTGAAGCAGTAAGACAAGGTCCAGTCAGAGGTCAAAAGAATAAATTAAAGTGGAAAAAGCAAGGTGGCCAAGATAATATTGATTGGGAGAATGATTCCGATAACGAATCCAAAACTCCAAAGAAAGGAGGTAACTTTAAAAGTAGGGGTGGCAGAGTTGGTAAACCGCAACCAAAATTTAAATCCAAGAAGAAGTTTTGAATGACTAGTTCTTATAGTTTTGGTTTTGTTTTTTATTTTTGTAATTAGTATAAAGCTCTCATTTTCTATACATATACATACAAATGTATGCATATAAATACACAAGATTAATTAGTAAAGAATTAATAAAAATTAGATACTCCCCCTCTCTTTCCATTCAATGGAATGAACGTTAGCAGGAAAGGATATCGAGATGCATAAATGGATCTATCCAAATAGATTCAAACCATTTGAGTTGGAATCACCTTGTCCGTAAAGATCCAAATCCTCCATTTCATTTTCGTATAACGTGTGATGTTCATAATAATCATAAGCAGCCAACCCAGAACTTGCGTTGTTATCCACATCCATTTTGCTATTATTTTCACTCTGCTGTTTCTCATCACTGCCAACATGACTGTTATTTCCTTCAGCACCGACATCGTTTTCATCATCATCAGTGTCACTGCTGTCGTCATCATCATCTTCATCATCTTCATCATCTTCATCATCATCCTCATCTTCTCTCTCGTTTTCACCGTTGCCCCCGTCACTACAGTCGCTATCAAAATCACTACTTTCATCTTCACTTTTATAATATGGAAACGTATGCAATAATTTTTCAGGCATTGGGCCTGCAATCAAAAACTCATTGTTTGGTTTTTTGGAATTTGGAGCAACCAGTGGTTTCAAATCTTCCGGAACATACTCCTGAAGAACGCTACCTTCAAAAATATTGGGTTTTAAATGTGTTATTTCCTGTTTAAATTGTGAATTTGTTGCTTGCGTCGAGTTTTTCTGTATTGCGTTATTGGCCACTATAAATGAATATATCTGATCTCTGATCAAATATTGTATCCAATCTTCATCCATTGCATTTGAGGGAATGTCATAGCCTTTTTCGTCATCGACTTCTGCTGCTCCGTTTTTATCGCCAGTGAATATCGGTTCTACTTGAGGAAACGGCTGAATGTTTTGGTACATACCGTATGATGTTGGTGTCTGTTTGTTCGACACCACCGAAGGTGGCGGCAAGTAAGGCATTGTTGGGTTCTGCAATTGTGCTTGTTTTGATTGTTCGTCCAATGCCTTTGTCAAGCTGTCCATTTTTGAACTGACGTCGTGAGTTTTCAACTTCGACATCTTTCTCTCCTGTAAAAAGTCCCGGTCCGGTCTTGCCACCTCTCTCATCCTTGTATTTATTTCGTGGTTAAACCATTTCTCGAAGTTTTCGATACCCGTGCTAGTTGTTGCGCTGATATCATATTTATCCAGTCTTTTGGCTGGCGAAATTATTTTCAGGTCCAAAAATGTATCCGTGATATCCTTTATATTGGGTACACAATCATCCCTCAATTCCATGTACTTTGTGAGCTTACGTACAAGCAGATTCAGATATCGGATTGCGATATCGGTAAACAGTTCCAAAACATGCTGGTTCTCTGCTTTATCGAAGCCGTGTGCTTTTAGCATCTGCACTATCGTCACCTTCAGAAGATGAAAATAAAACCTATCCTTGCTCATACTCTCTTTTTTTCCAAAGCTAGTTGATTATCCGATCCGTTTGGTTTCTTCTTTTGTCTCTTGCCACCTGGGATTTCCAAAGTTTTCTCTTCTAATTGTCTGATCCATATATTGTTGTCCTTATATTCTTTTCATAGGTCCATGAAAGGTTCAATAAATTGTGCGCGTAATCTTTCAAATCCTATCCACTTCTAACTACTTGTATACTTCTATAATAATATTATTATATAACAAGATGATGATGTTTAGCATGTGATGTCGATAGCTATCAAAGACACAATCAGATTCAAGCCAATTATATTCCAGTTTTTCTTTTTCAAATGTACAAGCTTATTGCCAAATGATAAAACCTTTTTTATTTGTGAAAAAAGTCATATACGAGTGTAATAAACTTGAAAAAAAAAAGATAAAAAAATTGATCCCTAGCAGGATCGAACTGCTGATCTTGGCGTTATTAGCACCACGCCTTAACCAACTGGGCCAAGGGATCTTTTTATAATGCTTTGCATGTTGTGATAATCCTGGTATTAACAATAGGAAGTTACGTAATTGTCAAAATGCATGAAATGATGGATGCTTGGATGATTCTTGCTTGATGATTCAACTCCAGAGAAATCTAGGCCTCACAAGAACAAGAAGCAGATACCCAATCGAATTCACGACAAGAATCACGATGGTAACTAGATCAACTCATCATTATCCTTTTCCTTTTAGACGGTCTAAACAAAACTATTACTTACGAAGCTATACAGATCACACCCATCATGCAACTCAGCTAGTTTTTCTTGCAATTCTGCTCTAACTGCACCATTCTACTGACCTCGAGTTTGACGAGTGACTTTTTCATTGTGATATGATCATTATAATCTTTGAACTCAATCAAATTATTTACCAGAAACCTCTTCAATCTGTCCAGGGGAAAACTATCCGGAACCCTGTTGATAACATTGACAAACTTGTCCATTCTATCTATTGTACTTGTAGACGTCTCGGTGTTATCATCCAATAAATCATATTTATTCAAAAACCTATCGATAAGCCTGGTTTCTCCCAGCTTTAAATAGACATCAAAAATATTCTTCAATAACTTTTCAGTCAATAGATTATCTTGCGTCTTGACTGGAGTTTCATCGTTGATTAAGGAACTGTTGGTCGCCATATTTTCCATTCTTGCGGATTGAACGGGTGTCTTCTCAGATAAACTACCGATATTGAGGCTCACAGCAAACTCTTCTGCAGATGTGTAGTCCTTCAACTTGATGAACCTTTCGACAATGCCCTCATAGTCTTCATACTTGAATAGTATCACCAAGTCTAGCAGTGGAAGGCTGTTGCTCATCTCGTCGGATTCCACAATTCTTTCTCTACATCTCTCAATCACTGCTTGTTGATCTAAAATTGATTTCATGCCAATGGACCCTAGATTAATATATGAATATAGTTTGTTATGGTAGACTGAAAATAGGGTGTTTTTCAACTCCGTTTCCTCTATAAGATTCCAATATTTGTAAATTGTCATTTTCGGAATTTCCATCTGACTATACCTGTCCATTGCTGTATCAATGATCCCCCTGATTTTCGGATTCTTAATATACTCATTCACAACAAGATTCAAATAAATTGAAATGAGATCACCAATAAATTGTTTCTCGTTTTTGTTTTCAAAAATATATTCCAGGTATTGCAACTTTAATTCCTCCTTTTCCTCACTTGAATTTAGTAAATTTAAAACCTTGATATCGTTAATTTCCAATTTTTTTATTCGATTATCCGTCACAAGCTTCAATCCAAAACTAGGGTAAGATTTTAACAGCCATTCAGAATAATTTTCTATGGTGAGCTTGTCATCAATACAATTTGAAAATATATAATTAATTAAAAACTGCAGTGACTTCTTCTTGTCTTTAAAATTTTTGTCAAACTCCTCATCTACAAACTCACCGTCTATAAGACCTTTCCAGTAATATAAAAACTGTCTGTGATCTTTCAAATTTGCATAAAACCTTGAAAGCACAAAATATTTCTTGCTCAACAACAGCAATTCGATTATTTCGTTATTCGCATGCTTTATTTCATAAACGACAGGTTCCAAATCATCTCCACTCTCAATTCCCAGTTTCACCAGTGCAACCTCAACACTTTTTTTAATGAGAGCCGTGTTTTTCTCAAAATCTTTAGTCAAACATGTATTGAAATACAATTTTAAAAAATCTTGAATCTCTTCGGACTTGTGACTTTTCTTTATTTCTTCAACTTGATCAAACAAAATTCTATATGTCCAGACCGATCCAAAGATTCCGTCAGACCCATCTTTACCAAACATGTAAATCATTAATCTAGGATCCAAATATTTAAAATTTGAAGTCCATATTTCAAATGCTTGGTTATATAAGCCATAATGCAATGTGAAAAATCCCATCAATGTAATTAGAAATATATTACTTTTATGTCTTGAAAAATCTTCTGCAAACTTATCATAAACATTTTGGCAAGACTCGTTAGTTGTTGACTTATATAACTGGACCCATCTTTCAACATCAGCTATTGGTTTCAAAATTTTAAAATGCTTACCAGCAGTATCCACGACTATACAAGAGGAATGACAAACTGCCTTTTTAATTGCGTTGTCGGACTCGATCACTATTCTCTCTATCTCGTCGTTATCCATTGTTGATACTATTGGTGCTTGCATAATATTTTTAACTAATTCTGGATCTTCAATTTCAAATATTCGTGATGTACCGAAAACTGCCAATTCACTTGTATCACCAAATTCTATCTGTTGTAATACCTTTTGATCAAAAATAGAATAAATAATAATTTTACCTTTAAAAATTGCAAAAATGTATGGGTATTCTACTGAAACTGACGAGGGATAGCTTTCGAATGTCAATGTACCCCTAACCACATCACCCTTTAGATTAATGAACATACCTACCGCAGAATCTGTGTCATTTGAGCCGCCACACACCAGAAATATTTCATTTTTGCTAACATATTCTATAATTGGCTTCAAAATTGATGTGGATATATTTGTCGATAAAGGAAATAAAAATATTCTTTGAACTTGTGAGACATCAACCAGCTCATAGTTGTCCGAGTTTGCCACAATTGAGAAATTTGATACTTGTAATCCCTTGCTTATATCGGCATATTGTATTTCTCTATGTAATCGGATACCATCGCAAAATATTCTCAACAATTTGATGGATTTTCGTGTAAAAATTGTCACTCTAGAGAATGCATCGCCATGATAATCTTCTGTTTTACTAATTTTATTATGTTTCTTGCTATCAATTTCCAAATCGCCCCAATCTATTGATATATCGTTAACGTCCTTAGCCTTTCCTATATTTGCAGGCGATAATTCTGGGAGTAAATATCCACTAACTGTAGACCCACAATGTACAAGACAAATGGAAATTTCCGATAGTATTACTATCTTTCTGATTGGTTTGGACGAAGTAGAGGAAAACTTTTGCTTCGATATTTGAATATACCCAAGATCGTCATCTATTTTATATAAATGAATTATTTCTCCCAAACTTGTTCCAATATATAGATTAAGTTCCCATGCTTCAATAAATGTTATCTTTGATCCAGTGGAGTCGGAAAATTTTAAAGGAGTTTCCTTCAATAAGTCTACCAATTGGCAGGGTATATCTGGATTGTATGCTATCTCATTTTCAACTGCTTCAACAGAAATCACCTCATCATGTTTATCAGATGCTTCTTGACCTGTAGAATTGCCTAAAAGTTCCTGACTGTTCTGCTCTTGATCATCTGTTAGATCTTTATCAGTGCCTTCCGGGATTTCTTTGTTATCTTGTTCAGCGCCACCTTCACTTTTCAATTGAGCATCTGCATCATCCAAGGACATTGTCTGTTTCTAAAGCAAGATTGAACGATAGTATTGGTTGTCTGCTGCTACGTATCACTTTTTGGTGTATGTACTACATATACCATTCTCTTTAACATAGAGGGATTCCTATGATACAAAAATCTGTGCGGATGAAACAAACTGATTTTGAATTTTTTATCAACATGAATTTCTTAACTTTTACGCCTACACTTTTCTTTTAACAAACTCTATATCGATGGTTATCTATCTTTATATATACATATATAAAGAGTAACTATATCTTTTAGATGTGTATTATCTAACCGAATAACTTAACCCCAGACTCTTTCAATGCAGTTATGTCCTCGGAATGTTGTTCGTCATGATTGGTTTCTTCGTTATCACTATCATCGGAATCATCCATGTTAAAAGACATACCAAATAAACCCGAAAACAGTTCATCAATTTGATCGTCACCCCACGAGTAGTATTTTCTTCTTGGAATTTCGAATTGGACAAGAGGTTCTTGAACAGTATACTTTAATTTCCTTCCCTTAGTAGCCATCCTGTCGTAATTCTTTTGCATTTTATTTTTTGAAAGCATCAATACCGCAGAGTTGTTGGCCTGCTTTTGGTCCAGTTTTTTGTTGATCATATCATTTAATAACAATCTGTAGAAATCATCATCATCAAAAATGTATGAATTGGTTTGCAAACTTTTATCAATATTGCTCAAACCGGCGGTTTTAACATCATTTTCATCATCACCTTCAGATTCGATTTCGTCATCTGATCTACTTTCTGTCTCGTCACTGTACCCCATTGGTATTACACCACGACGGTTGACTTTGGTCTTTTTGATGAGCCTTTCGACATCACCTAACTGATTGTTTACTTGTGTCCACACATTTTGATTAATAACTTTGAATTTGCCTTGATTCAATGCACCCATTCCTGAAGCGGATTGGACTCTGTTTGACCATTTCATCAAAACGGATTTTGTGACGGGAGTCACAGCTTCATCCAATGTTTTATTTGCAGCAAGATAATCTGACAACTTTCTCTTTTTGGATATTTTCAGATCGACCTTATTTTTGAGCAATCCATCCTTCAGAAGTTGATCGGCTCTTACTCGTATGAGTTTATCAATCAACAGATAGAGCTTCTCCTCAGTTGATTCCAAAATCAAATCCGACTCTTTTGTTTTATTTTTATTGTAAACTGATTGGTTAATTGGAAGACTATTTGCTGAAAGCATGGCCTTTTGTAATTTAATCCTTGCATCAAGAATTCTGTCATATTCCGATCCTTGCTTTAAAATGGTGTACCCCTTTAACGCGTCCGATTTTGCAGACGTTGATAATCTGCTCAAAATCTGTTTCTTTTCAGAATCTAAAAGTTTCACAATTTTATTCCTTTTATACAATTCATCATCGTCAATATCCGATTCGTCGTTTTCAGATTCATTCTGTTCACTTCCACTAACTTCTTGTTCTTGTTCCTCCTCCTCATCCTCTTCTTCAACCATGTGATTTTCATCATCACTTTGATCTTCTTCTTCCGAATCGGTGACATCTGCTAAAATATCGCTTTCTTCATCGTTACTTTCGTCATCTTCACTTGCTTGCTCATCAAAAAGTTCATTTCTTCCTACTTTTGAGCCGGTATATTTTTCTCCAAGGTTCAAGGAATCATCTCTGATTTTACTTTTCGAAACTGAAACATAATGATCTCTTTTGGAAAATTCTTCTAGTTCCTTTTGATCGTCATCTTCATCGTCATCATCCTGGTTATTATCATTTCCTTTATAATTGAAATCTTCGTCTTCAATATCATAATCCGCTTGTTTTGGCTTGTTCAACTTTGCCATGAGCTTGTCTGCAAGCATTTTTTTACTGGAAATATTTCTGGCCATGGTTACTTCTAGCAATGCCCCTCAATTAAGACAAAAATTGTGGTTACAGAGAAGTATGATAGAGAAGAAGGTTTGTTACTTTTTTTTAGAGACATATCTAAGTGAAAAATAAAATTTTTTTCTTTTGAATTTTTTTTTCTTCTTGGATAGGTAAGTGCGACAGACAACGCGTTGTATTTCAAAACATGTATTACCATATATTACCACTACCTATGATTGAATATAAATAAATATAAACTATTAATTTTACGTTTGCCATTGAAAGAACGGAACTGATATGTGCCTTTCATTCCTTTTAGCATCATCAGAGTTTTAGGTTGTTCATTTTATCAGTCAATGACGATGCATGCTTATTCTTTATTCTACTGTTATCCTTGGTAACGGACATTGCCGCTTCTCTGTATCTTTCCATTTCATCGTTCTTCTTAACCACACGACGTCCCCGTTTTTCTAATTGATAATTATCTAGGAAATCATCAACGAGATCCATGAAATCGTCTCTCTCGCTTTTCAAATCGAATGGTTGGTATTCTTCTTCGTCTTCACTATCCATATTTTCATACTGTTCCTTTAGAACATCGTACTTATCATCAATGATGGTCATTTGCTCAGTTCTACATAGAGCAGAAGATGACATAGAATATGAAGACGTGTCAGTTTTGGTACCCTTCTTTCTCTTAGCCTTCTTTTTTGAAGATTTAGTATTGGCAGACTTTAGCCCTATACCATCGATATTTGGAAGCTCCCCAACAGTATCAAATTCATCATCTTCTTCATCGGCTTCACTGCCGTCAAACTCATCATCACTATCGAATTCATCAGCTATTTTGCCCTTTGTGTTTTTATACCTGGCAAAGTCTTTTTCCCAATTGAAAGTTTTAGCACCTTCATCTTTACCTGCATCTATACCATCGAATTCATAATCTTCATCTTCAAAATTGTCATAATCCCAGTCTTCATCTTGATAATCATCTTGATAACCATCTTGATAATCATCATAATTGTAGTCATATTCTTTCAATGTTAATTCATGTTTTTTACCACCATCATGACCTAACAATTCCTCAAAAACGTCAATCTCATCGATATCTTGATCTTGATCCAAATAGTTTTCATCTTCTAGAGCAACCAAAGCCTCTCTTAAATCTGGGTTCAAATCCGGTTTAAAACCTTTGATTTCATCCGGGACATCTTGTTGTTCCTGATAATCATATTTTCTTTCTTCACCAGGAACAATCGAGTCATCCAACAAAGCAGCCAATTTTGAGTTTTTGTTCTTTGCAGATAATTTTTTATCCTCTTTTTTGGAAATGAAAATACCATCACCTGAACCGATGGGTTTTAAATGTTGCAAATAATCATACTGAGAATCATCATAGGTAATACCATAATTTGCTGCTTTACCTTCATCTTTTTTAAGGTCTTTTGCTATATCTTCCAAATCTTCACCAGTTTGAGCACGAATGGTATCCTTACGGTGTTGGTTTTTATCAACAATCGGAACTAACACCGATGATGAAGCGTCTGTATCATAATAACGAGAATCTTGATGTGATCTATGTAAAAGTTGGAATTTCACCGAGTTTTGTTTGTTGAACGCTTTCGACATGGCTAATCTTGGACACAAACAAAATACTTTGGGGTCTTATTAATATGTCAGATAATAACGAAGCCAAAAATACAGCAGCTGAACAAGAACAAATCATGTGTTTCTATAACCTGAAAGGTTTACAAGTTGGAAATCGAAAGGTGAAAAAAAAAATTAATCAACTTTATTTTTTGCTCTATTTTATTTTATTTTATTTTATTTTATTTTATTTTATTTTATTTTATTTTATTTTATTTTATTTTATTTTATTTTATTTTATTTTATTTTATTTTATTTTATTTTATTTTATTTTATTTTATTTTATTTTATTTTATTTTATTTTATTTTATTTTATTTTATTTTATTTTATTTTATTTTATTTTATTTTATTTTATTTTATTTTTCCCATTTCATCTACTAGCGAACACAACAGGTTGAAAAGCCCAGAGGAGGCTCTTCTCTATAGGTTGTATCTGGTTATGTTTTGGATTTCATCAGAACGTTTTCAGGGGTAAAAAACACAACCAGTAAGTAATAATGAAGATCACAATCAACAGCATCACACCGGTCTATTCGTGGCATTGGTGTGTCCCTGACGATGAATTATGTGGGATCTGTCGAATCTCGTTCGATGGTACCTGTCCAAATTGCATCTTCCCAGGCGATTCGTGCCCATTGACAATCGGTACGTGTAACCATGCGTTTCATTTGCATTGTATAGAAAAATGGCTCCAACAGTCGTCTTCCCGTGGTCTCTGTCCAATGTGTAGACAATCATTCACAATTAACCCAGATTTGGATGTCAATGAAGGTATTGTATTATCCTGTGAATCCAATACAGAGGCAATCGATAATACCAATAATGAAGGAGAAGATGAACTTGTGATATAACCGATCACGTGATGGAGAATTATTGGAATTTTCCAGGGATTTCGAACTGACCATACAAAAAAAGCAGGAATCAAAGAAAAAAAAATCTTTTTCTATTTTTTTTTATTTTCAAGAAGCTGTTTTTATTTTATTTTTTTGTCTCTTCATGTCTGTTGAGTCATTGTAAATGATACATCTCCATCGTTGTCATATTTATGGGGAAGAAGACTTATTCCCCTTTTTATTTTCCAAATTCCGTCATAATCAATACATCAGGATACAGAAGTTGGAAAACTCGAACATTTTTCAAAAAGAAACATGCCAGAAATAGAATCAGAATCACAAAAATTTACGATTGTTGTGAAACTAGGGTCATCCTCTATTGTTGACGAGGTTACGAGGGAACCAAGAATCGCCAATATTTCCCAATTGGTTGAATCGTTGGTCAAGCTACGTAGACAAGGCCACAGAATTGTGCTTGTGTCTAGTGGTGCTATTGCTATGGGATTGAATGAAACCAAACTGGATAAGAAACCAAAGAGATTGGCAGCAAAACAGGCACTGGCAGCATTGGGCCAAGGTAAATTAATCTCATTATGGGATAACATGTTTAGATATTTTAACCAACAAACTGCGCAGATCTTGCTAACGAGAAATGACATTGTGGATTTCAGCCAATTTAAAAATGCAGAAAATACATTGGCAGAATTATTGAATATGGATATAATACCAATTGTGAATGAAAATGATACCATTTCCACACAGGAAATCAAATTTGGTGATAACGATACCTTATCTGCCATAACAGCGGGTATGGTCAACGCCGACTATTTGTTTTTATTAACCGACGTGAATTGTTTATACACCGAGAATCCAAAGACTGACCCTGAAGCAAAGAAGATTCTGATTGTTAAGAATTTATCAAATTTGAATGTCAGCACCAAAGGTGGGGCAGGATCATCGGTGGGAACTGGTGGGATGGAAACCAAATTAATTGCGGCAGATTTAGCAACCAATGCAGGTATTACAACCATCATTTGCCACTCTCACAATCCCGAGAATATGCTGGACATTGTGCAATATTCTCATAAATACGATAAGGAAGTTAGGTACTGTGAAGAATCAGAGCTTGAGGAAACCGAGAAGGAATTTGAGCTAAATAATCTGGCCGAGGAAGAAAGACTGAAAAAGTTGGAGATCCCACTACACACCAGGTTTATCGGACAACCAAAGAACCAGGTCAAGAATAAACAATTTTGGTTATTGCATGGATTGAAGGCAAAGGGTGCCTTGGTTGTTGATTATGGCTGCTTTTTAGCAATCACCAGACAGAATAGGGCGGGCCTATTGCCTGTCGGCATAACGAGGGTGGAAGGAAGCTTCAGCCAGTTGGCATGTGTTGAAATCAAACTTGGGTTCCCGCAAACCAAAAAAACCGTCACCTTTGGACGTGGCAGATGCAACTATTCGAGCACCGAAATCAACAAAATCAAGGGACTACAAAGCGAGAAAGTTCCTGACTTGCTAGAGTGCTGCGACTCGGAGTATGTGGTGCATCGTGAAAATCTGGCCTTCCCGATCCATTGGGACAACGAATTACTGGACTTTATAAAGGAGTACAAATAGACAGACGAATAGATAGAATCAATTAACCTGGTTTAGTTCCATCAAGAGCAGTGCACGATTTCTGGACAGTCTTCTAGTCTGTTGCACGTAGTCCTGGAATGTGATTTTTTTAGTGCTGTAAAGCAGTTGTAGCAAGTGCAACGCATCTTGTGTTGAAGCTTCTTTGAATTTTGTATCGAGATAGGTGGCTTTGCTGTCATCCACCGGGATGATCAGAGGTGTTTTACTATCGTTGTAATCGTCATCCACAAAGTTGGAGATGGCCTGCGACATGCGTCTAGTTTCGTTGTATGTGCCGTGCAATATTGGGCTATTGGCTGTCAAGTTTTTGTCGAGGTTGTGCACGTAGTTTTCGAAATTTGCATACATTACATGTTCCCGAGCAAGCCTGTTCTGCGTGGATATCAATTCGGCGTTGTATCCATTCAGCGTGTCGTGCAAGGTGGTGTTCAACGATTCGGACAACGCCGACAGAAGCGACGTTCTGATGGGGTTGGGAGGCAGCGGAGGCGGTGCGGCGTGCGGTTGTGCCTGGTGCTGCTGGTGCTGCGGTTGTGGTGGCGCCGGCTTTGGCGGCAACGACGGCGTCGGTGGTGTCTGTGGAAGCGAGAGTGACAGGAAGAGTTTCAGCAGTCGGTTTTCCGGCGGAGGGATATTTGCATTCGACACCTGTGTCGAATAGAGCCGGCTCCAATCCGCCAAGACGGGTGTGTGCCGATCCCTAGGTTCCAGCTCGGGCGGGCTCTGCGGGTAGTTCCTAGGGAAGCTGCATTTCACGCCGGGTATCGACAGGTGGACGGTGCTGTTTGGTGTTGCTGCCAGTGTTGCCTCCGGGTATATTTTCAGGATCAAGGAAATGTCCTGGTATAGCAGCAGTGGGTTGGTGTAGTTGAGGGCGTGCAGCGAGCCGTACAGCCAACTCAGCAGGTCCGACATTGTTTCTGTGCTCGGGGACGCCACCCCGAGGTCCACGGATCCGAGCAGCAAGACCTGAGAAGGTACAGACAGGCCGTGATCTTATTCATGAAGGCGAGGAACAAGGAGGAAAAAAAATGCCCGTGAAAATAACAAGGTTCTGCAGGTTCACACTGAGAGCGAGAAGCAGCCATGTTGGTAGTGTTTGAGGCCAGCTGGGGTCTTTACGTCTTCTTGGTTGCACGTTTGGCTGGTGGATGTACAGGGCTCTGCATCCATTTTGGACTGGACGAGAGACAGACAACACGACGTGAGAACAACGACAGAGAGACATGAGTGGATATACGGTATTGGCAGTGATGATGGTGACGCTTGTCACAGGTGCCGTGTTTTGGCGGTTTGCACCCAAGCAGGACCAGACGGTGTGGAGAAGCACGGTGTCGTTGGCCCTGGCGATGATGTTTCTGATGTGGGCGTTCACGTATCTTTGCCAGCTGCACCCGCTGGTTGCGCCTAGGAGAAGTGACCTGAGACCGGAATACGCCGAGTAGGGGCTGTTGGGCGGCCGCCAGAGGGCTGCCAACGCACGGGCGCCGCCAGCACGTTACGGCCACGGCTGGGACGTTGGCGGCCGGGCATGTGTCTGCTATAGTGTGTGTAGAACAACAGATCTAGTTTAAGATTACAGAGTATGATGTATCCGGCACCGCCGACCTGTGCGCAACGCACACGCACAGGCCAACAAAGGACGGCCTCCGAAACGGTCCCGTCATCAACACGTCTCCCCAAGTATCAAGTAGGGAGAGATTGTCAACGGGCTTCTTCTTCTCCATCACCAGAACCATGCGCATACTATGGAAGAGTAGAGTATACGGGGCAGAAACAGGAGTTGCTCCTCGTCAGAGCCGACGCCGAGCCAGTGCAGAAAGCGCTACGCCCATTCCTCCTGGAATGCGGCCTTTCCTCCCTGCTCGAGCGTCTATACACACCGTGGCCGCTCGAGCCAGGCGTCTTGTTTGCTTGGCATTCTTTCCGCTCACTCTGGACACACAGAAGAAGTGACATCCCTAAGGAAAAAAGGAGAAAAGGGGAATCGCGGCCCTTTTATAGGGAAACAGAATATCGAGAGCGGAAATGCTCAGCACATCGATTGGTGTGTTTTTTTTTCCTTCTCCTGTGAAGAGCTGAGCATCTTTGCCTCTTTCTTGTTCAGGGTTTTTAATGTTGACCAAGAGAGACAGTTGACTAGACAGCACGACGTGCCCAGACAACCACCACAAGAACAACAGCAGCAGCAGCAGCAGTACTTGCGGCAGACAAAACAGCGGGAACACCAACAACAAGAAATATCAGACAATTGACCGAACATGTGGCTGATCTCGGTGGTGGCGGCGGTGGTGTCTCCATTCATCCTGCTTCCGCACATCTTGGTCTATGCGTTCTGCACGCTGCCGCTGAGAGGAACGTTGTTCGTCTTGTCGGCAGCGGGAGTCGAGTACACGCCGGAGCTCTTCCGGCTGCTGGCGGAGTTCGCCCTCTATCTCTACCAATACACCACCATCGCCGTGATCTTTGGCGTGGTGGCCGGAGTCGTCAACGCGGGCATCTTCTACGCCGTGTCGGAGCTGTTCTCCTGGCTCGGGGCGCTGCTCACACTCGACACGGGCCCTCTTCTGCAGACCACAGGCCTCTCCCACGTCCTGGAGAGGGTTTCTGGAATCGTGCACGGCCAGCCAAGAGGGCCGCCACAGGACAACCCCAAAGCCGAGCCGCCCCGGCGCACAGACCCGCAGCAGAGCCATGGCACACGCACACGGGCGTCGGCCGCAGCCCAGGCACCGTTGCAACCGGGCCCCTTGGACCCAGAAACAGTCGCCCTCCCGCCGCTGCACACGACCTCCACCACGCAGACCAACCCGCACAGAGACGTCCCTGGCGCACAACGCCGCCAGCGGCACCGGGGCGGCGGCCGCACAGCGGGCCGTGGGGCCCAAGACCCAGACGACCGGCCCCAGCTGCCCCCGTCCCCGTCCCCGTCCCCGTCCCCGTCCCCGTCCCCTTCGCCTCCGGCGTCCTCACCACCTCTCTCGCAGCAGTCCAAGGTGCCTCCCTCGTCACGAACCTCTTTTTCAATCGCTGAGCCGAAATAGAACGAGGCGCACCTGCTGCCCGATTGATGCACAGATGCACTCCCTCCCGATGCTGCCCCTGAGGGCTCTGTTCGTGCAGGGGGAGCCGTACCTTGCCGGGGTTCTGTTCCACAACAACTGCTCCTAGAATACAATGCAGCTCACGTTCATAAACACGACCCTGCCCAAGAACCGACTGGAAACGAGGCACAGATCGAAGCGCTCGTCCCATCGACAAGCGCCAGCAGGCGCAGGCGCAGGCCAGGGCAACAGCGGCACAGGCACACTATGCGTGTCGTTCTTCAAATACTTGAGGATGGGACACGGCGGAGCGTCGCTGAAGATATCCCTCTCGCAGTTCCTAGACTTGCTCAACATAATACCCTACAACCTGCCGCAGAGGACTTCGGCACCGCCAAATCAGTGGTTTCTACTGCACGTCTCGTTTTCCTTCCGCATTCCGGGCAACCCCAGCAGACTGGTCAGAGTGCACATCAAAATCGAGTTCTACAACATCCACAGCACGGCGTCAAGAGCTGCCCACCACAGATTACAGCACTTACTCAACCAATACTTCCTCGGCAACATCCACCTCCTGGAATTCCAGCAACTCCACTTGCCCAAAGATTGGCTGGTCAGCCATCGCTCAATAATGATCTCCTAGTTACCCGGCATTACATGACGTTTCTTGTTGAAGTTTTCTGGTTTTCCCGATTTTCCCGATTTTTTGTTTTTCTTTAATTTGTTTTCTATTTTTCTGTAATTTTTTTGTAATTTTTATTTTTTTGCAATTTTTTTCTTTTTTATTTTTTTTTATTTTTTTTTTACAAATTTTCTTGAAATTTTTTTCAAGGAAGTTTTTTCTCTAGTTTCTCTACTGTCATGTTGACGGATAGCACCAGTTGGCTGAGTTAAACACACTGGTTTCCAGACACTTCGATAGCTGACATCTACATCGACAGGCTTCTCACCATATACCTCACTATATTCAAGTTTGTTCAGTCACAAGATGTCGGATGAATATATGATCAAACCATCAAATGAAGCACCATCAACGGATGCATCATCATGGCCTTTACTTTTGAAGAACTATGACCAATTATTAGTTAGATCCTCACACTATACTCCTATACCTGCTGGTTGTGCACCACAGAAGCGTCCAATTGATTTGTATGTCAAATCGGGTATCATCAATTTGGACAAGCCATCCAACCCTTCATCGCATGAAGTGGTTGCTTGGATCAAGAGAATCTTAAGAGTCGAAAAAACCGGTCATTCGGGTACCTTGGACCCAAAAGTCACGGGTTGTTTGATTGTCTGTATCGACAGAGCAACGAGATTGGTCAAGTCCCAACAAGGTGCAGGTAAGGAGTACGTTTGTATTGCAAGATTGCACTCTGCATTGGATGATGCCAAGGACATGAACAGAGGATTGGAAAACTTGACCGGTGCGTTGTTCCAGAGACCACCATTGATTTCTGCCGTCAAGAGACAACTCAGAGTTAGAACCATCTATGACAGTAAGTTATTCGAGTTCGATAACGAAAGGGGTCTGAGTGTGTTCTGGGCCTCGTGTGAGGCAGGTACCTATATGAGAACCTTGTGTGTCCATTTGGGTATGTTGCTCGGTGTTGGGGGCCACATGCAAGAGTTGAGAAGAGTCAGATCGGGTGCTTTAAGTGAAAACGACAACTTGGTCACCTTGCACGATGTTTTGGATGCCCAATGGGTTTACGACAATTCAAGAGACGAGTCCTACTTGAGAAAGATCATCATGCCATTAGAAACCTTACTGGTTGGCTACAAGAGAATTGTGGTCAAAGACTCATCGGTCAATGCCATCTGTTACGGTGCCAAATTAATGATTCCAGGTTTGTTGAGATACGAGAAGGGTATTGAACTCTACGACGAAGTTGTGATCATGACCACAAAGGGTGAAGCCATTGCCATTGGTATTGCCCAAATGTCCACGGTTGATCTTACCTCCTGCGACCATGGTGTTGTTGCGACTGTGAAGAGATGTATCATGGAAAGAGACACCTATCCAAGAAGATGGGGTCTTGGTCCAATTGCGCTGAAAAAGAAGCAAATGAAATCCGACGGTAAATTGGACAAGTTCGGCAGACCAAACGAGAAGACCCCAGACTCGTGGAAGAAAGACTACGTCAGCCATGAGGATGTCAAAGCTCCTGCAGTTCCTGAAGACAAATTGAAGACCCCAGAGGTGCAGAAGGCCAAGGGTTCCTTATTTGAAAAGAAGGAAGACGACGAAGAAGACAAGGAAGACAAGGAAGACAAGAAGGAGAAGAAGGAAAAGAAGGAGAAGAAGGACAAGAAGGAGAAGAAGGACAAGAAGGAGAAGAAGGAGAAGAAGAGAAAGGCGGAGGAAGATGATGGTGAAAAGAAGAAGAAGAAGAAATCCAAGAAGGATTAGTTGATACAAATGTAATATATCTTCTGCAGAACCTATGCGCTCTATACAGTCTAAGTAAATATGATAGAACCTCTATCTCCATTTCTCTCTTTGCTTATATATATATATATATATATATCAGGAATAAGTTGTTTTAATTGAAGTTTGTGATTACACCACCGATGACAAATCTTATCTGTAGTTTTAACGGTCCTATGACAAATCAGATGTCATAACCACTCTTTTTTCATGTTTTATTTCTCAGTAGTATTTTTTAAATTTTCTGTTTTTTTTTTGTTTGTTCTATATGCTTTTAGATACGGGATTTCTCGCCTTTATTAGTAAAGCTATATGTAGGGGCGTGTAGAGAGTAGTCCAATTCTCAGTAATACAGAGTGTACAGAGAAAGAGGCTTGAGAGGGAAGAGCAGGGGAATTGCTTTGTTATTTCCAAGAGTCAAGAGGAACGACAGGACCTAGACAAAGATTTGAATCGAGGCACACCTAGCTCACTAGCAGAAGAATAAAAAAATGTCATGGGATGGATTTAAAAAGGCGATCAACAGAACAACGGGTTCTGTCATGGTGAAGGCGGCAGATAAAGTGACGGATAAAGAATATGACATTGAGGAACGCCGATACAAAGTGCTTGAAAAGGCGGGCAAAGAGCTCCAGAAGGAGACGAAGGGTTACCTTGACTCGCTTAGAGCGGTCACAGCGTCCCAGGTCTCCATGGGAGAAACCATCAACAACTTGTACGAGGATGCGAGAAACCTAGGCGGGGTGAATGTCGGCGGGATGTATCTACAGGCGGTGACGGACTACGACACGGAAACCGTGAAGCAGTTGGACGGGCCATTCAGGGAGACGGTTCTGGACCCTATTGCGAAGTTTTCGACGTATTTCAACGAGATCGGGGAGGCAATCAAGAAGAGGAGCCACAAAAAACAGGACTATGAGCAGGCGAAATCCAAGGCCAGAAGATTGATCGACAAGCCCGCCAAAGATGCGTCCAAGTTGCCAAGGGCAGAGCGGGAGTTGGCGCTGGCGAAGGAGATCTTCGACGATCTGAACAACCAGCTGAAGACGGAGTTGCCCCAGTTGATCGACCTGCGTGTGCCATATTTCGATCCCTCGTTTGAAGCGTTGGTGAAGATCCAATTGAGGTTTTGCACAGAGGGATATGCGAGATTGGCGCAAGTGCAGCAGTATTTGGACCCGCAGACTCGTGACGAGTATGCAAACGGCCAGCTCGACATGCGTATTGACCAGATGCTCGACGAAATGCGTAAACTGAACATCTGTTCTTTGGGTATCAAATAGCCAAGTTGACCAACGAGAAGGGGAGGGGACCGGTCGAGTCAGGTGATCGATTCACCGGTTCTCCCATGAATAAATGGTGTCACCATTATTTAAGTATTATAAGTGTTTTATATTTCAACTCTCTCCACCAGCATGAACTGTTTGATATTTGAACTCTCTTCACCAGCATCAACTGGTGTAGGGACCATTGGATAGCAGGCACCAAGACGACACGGATGCCAAATCACTGCTGGCACGGGATAAGCGTTCGGGGTGCTCTGGCGACCGGAGGTGTGTGAGCTTACGGGCTGTCCTGCGAGCTGTGTGTCTTGCAAGCTGCGTGTCCTACGAGCTGTCTCTCCTACGGAGTGTCTCTTCTACGGAGTGTCTCTTCTACGGACTGTCTCTTCTACGAGATGTCTCTCCTACGAGCTGTCTCTCCTACGGACTGTCTCTCCTACGGACTGTCTCTTCTACGGACAGTCTCTCCCACGAGATGTCTCTCCTACGAGATGTCTCTCCTACGGACTGTCTCTTCTACGGACTGTCTCTGCTACTACAACCATTTCTTGATTATATCACCCCCCCTCCTCCTCCTCCTCCTCCCTTCTACAGTTGCCAGGCCAGCCAACGGATCACCCCAAACCTCATCATCCACTACTCCTACATATCCTTTCTTTTGAAAGCTCTATTCCTCCCCTCCCATCCCAATGATAACGGCCAGACCCTTTTGACCTGATAACCCCCCCTTGACCTCTCTATACCATAGTAGAGATCCGAGCTGTCTCAAAAATCGGTTATCGAATCTTCTCGAATCTTCTTGAAAGTTCAAGAAAAAAAAAAGTTCTTCATTTGGCAAATGGCGGAATCACTTCATCTAATTATAATATTTTGAATCCATCTCCATATATAAGAGAGACCTTTCTCTTCTAATAGTAAGGAAGAGGAGCTCGTGATGTGATTGTATATAAATATATGTACGTTGAATGTTCTACGTCTATTTGTTTCTGGTAATGGATTGAATCAATTAAGTCAATAGGATATAAATTTTCTTCTTTAGTATTTCTTGTTGGAGACATTCACACTCTTTCACTGAATCTTCCCATCTTATTATTCAAACTCTACAGTTATTTTGTTTGGCAATCAATCAATCAATCAATCAATCAATCAATCAATCAATTCAAGCAGCATATAAAGAACCATCTACACACATACAACAATGGTTAAAGAATCAAAATTGTACGATCTATTGGGGGTGTCGGCCGACGCCTCCGACGCCGAGATCAAAAAAGCATATAGAAAAATGGCCCTCAAGTACCATCCCGATAAACCAACCGGGGACACGGAGAAATTCAAACAGGTGTCCGAAGCATTCCAGATCTTGAGCGACAAGGAAAAGAGAGAGATCTACGACAACTACGGCCTCGAAGCAGCCAGGGGAAACGCCCCGGCAGGCAACCCGTTTGCCGGTGCTGGCGGCGCCGGCGGTGCAGGCGGATTCCCAGGTGGAGGCTCCTTCAGATTCAACTCGTCCGGCGGTGGCGGCCACCAGTTCTCTCAGGATGATGCGTTCCGTATGTTCGACCAGTTTGGTGGTTTCGAAAATCTGTTCTCAGGCGGCGGCGCCAGCAGTGCAAGAGGCGGTTCACCATTCGGAGGAATGGGTGGCATGGGTGGCATGGGCGGTATGGGCGGTATGGGCGGTATGGGCGGTATGGGCGGCATGCCTCGCCAACAGCAACAGCAACGTGAAGCCGAGGTGGTTGATATCAACGTCCCATGTTCCCTCGAGGAGTTTTACAACGGAGGTGTTAAAAAGCTGAAAATCAACAGAAAAGGCCCAAGCGGGGCCAACGAAGCCAAGATAATAGAGATCAACATCAAGCCGGGCTGGAAGGCGGGCACTAAGTTGACATACCAGAACGAAGGAGACTACAAAAACGGCCAAAGACAGACGTTGAGATTGATCCTGGCCGATAAGACAAACCCCGTCTTCAAGAGGGAGGACAACAACTTGAGATCGATCGTCAAGCTCTCCTTCAAGGAATCCTTGTTGGGCTTCCAAAAGGAATTCACCACCATCTCTGGCAGAAAGCTCCATCTCTCACGTAGTACCCCAACCCAGCCGGGATTCACAGAAACTTTCCCAGGCCAAGGTATGCCTATCTCCAAACAGCCGGGCAAGTATGGTGATTTGATTGTTGAGTTCAAGGTGGACTATCCTGTGGTCTTGAATGAAAATCAAAAGCAGGCCCTCAATGCCAACTTTTGATTGGATTGCCTAGGACCCACGGTTGCTCTGTTTCCGTGTCGCAATTCAACAAACACCTAGACCCAACTAAATAAACACACACACACACACACACATATATATATCTCTTAATTTTTATAAATAATATGTACAACAATACGGGTCTTTACGTATAATTATAGAATTGCGTAATGATCGTGTAATCAGATTCGCACATAGTAAAATAAGGATTCAATCAACAATTGATTTTTAGTTGCTGGTTGACTTGAAATCTTCTTCTTTTGAATGACGGTTTGAATACGATATTGCTTTTGAAACAGAGAGGCAGAAATCGATATATACACACACAAATACTTCTATACAGATACCTCTATATATATATTCGAAAACATGTCTGTTATATTGGTATCTGCGGGATATGACCATACAATCCGATTTTGGGAAGCTTTAACAGGGGTTTGCTCTCGTACAATTCAACACAGTGACTCGCAGGTGAATCGGTTGGAGATAACGTCGGACAAAAAGTATCTGGCGGCAGCAGGGAACCCAAAGATCAACCTCTATGATATACGGTCCACAAACCCAAGCGCCGTGACCACGTTCGAGGGACACACCAACAACGTCACGTCCTTGTCGTTCCAGATCGACAACAGATGGATGTGCTCTTCAAGCGAGGATGGAACAATCAAGGTGTGGGACATCCGCAGTCCGTCTGTGCAGAGAAATTACAAGCACAACTGTCCCGTCAACGAAGTGCTGATCCATCCCAACCAGGGTGAGCTGATCTCCTGCGACCAAAACGGAACCGTCAAAATCTGGGATCTGGGGGAGAACAAATGCACCCACCAGCTGATTCCGGAAGACGATGTTTCCATCCAGTCAATCAGCTGTGCGTCCGACGGCTCAATGATCATAGCCGGCAACAACAAGGGAAACTGCTATGTCTGGGAAATGCAAAACTCCATCGAAAAAACCATACTGAAGCCGTTCCACAAGTTCAAATCCCACTCCAAGTACATCACAAAGGTCTTGCTGTCCAGCGATTGCAAGCATGTGGCCACATGTTCGGCAGACCACACCACCCGGATCTGGTCCACCGAAGATGGCTTCAATCTCGAGACCACCTTGAAGGGCCACCAGAGGTGGGTCTGGGACTGTGCCTTCAGTGCCGACAGTGCCTACCTTGTTACCGCGTGCTCCGATCACTACGTTAGACTTTGGGACTTGAGCACCAACGAAACCGTCAGACAGTACAATGGCCACAACAAGGGGGTTATCTGTGTGGCCCTGAACGATGTGTAATGGCGACCTGTATACTCTCCATAGTGTAATATATATTTTTGTAAGGCATTTTTCCATTTTTTTCGATTTTTTCATTTTCATGTTCAAGTTCATGCTTATTTTCATGTTGATTCATGTACTTGAGTTTCAATGTTTCCCTCTTCTTTATTCGGTGGGTTCTGCTTGAAACCATGGCAATACCCGGTAACGGAACATCCTCTGGTCCGTGTTTATACAAAGTGGGGGCCCATTTCCACGCACACAATGGCGTTACCTGTGTCGAATCTAAAGTCTCATCGAAATATAGTCTACAATGTGTATCGATGTATGATGAGAAATGCAGTGCATTTGACTACCATTGATACCACATTACAATCCAAGTTAATACAGAAAATACGGGGGAGATTCCGGTCAAATACATCGGTTCCAAATTCCATAAGCATCCAGAAACTGTTGCTTGCTGCAAAGGATGTGAATGACAAAATCGTAGACGCATATGACGAGACCAAAAAGGAACCGTTGCTGTCACTGCTCTCACCCATCAAACCGCTTCGGCAGCAACAACCAGTTTGGCCCGAATCCAGACTTATTTCCAAGAGGATAAGGAAAAATCCCCTATATTCCAATCTTACCGATGACGAGATCAGGGAGTTTCGGGAAACAAGAGAAACCTCAATACCAGAATCGGCGAAATATTTGCTTTCAAATATCAACATACATGCCGACTGGTATTTTAAGTCGAACGACTTTCCAAAAATGAAAGGAAAGCTAGATAATCGCTATTTACGAAACATACTGGCGTCAGCAATTGCATATTCAAAACAGTCATATTATCTGAACAAACTTGACAAAAAACTAAAGGGACCACCGACGCATAAGTTACGCCGAATATCAGGTACAGGCAATTACATCTATGTCATAAAGACACCTTGGAATAGGGACCTGAGAACCGAGGATTTCAAGTTCATTGGCGACGTGAGGAGACGGTACGATCAGCTGGTGGTAAATCTACAAGAGTCCGAATCCTACCGCCAAAAGTTTGAGTTTGTAGCCAAAGAAGAAACCAAGTGGGAAGCGTTGCTGGGAGAAAAAACCCGTGACGACTGGACCTGGCTATTTGAGACTTCCGAAAGAGAACTACATAGAGAAAAGCAAGCGTTGGAAGACTCCGTGTTGGAGTTTTGTAAAAGACAGGGTTTGATATATGAAAAGATCAAGCCCGTATTTGATCAAATGCAAAGCCACAGTGTTTCAAATATCAAGATCTTGAATCAAGATATCGAGTTAAACAGAATGGGCCCATACACCGATGTTGTGGACCATGGCTTGGGATCTGCTCTGAAAAAATATGGGTTCAAGGACCCTTTGGAGGTGAAATATCGTAAGTCACTTTGCAGATGACTCTGTATACGCTATCTATTTGCTTTTTTATAAAAAGAACAAATAAAACTTGAAATGCAATACACCATATACCAAATACCAATATTCTTTTGTAGATCGTGGGACTAAGCCTTTTCGTCCATCAACTCCTTAGTAAATGGGTAAATATGCTCCCCTGCAAATTTCTTTAAAACCGTTGCCTACAATTTGCCTCCTTTTATATATTTATACATCTACACACAGCTCAATCTATCTGTCCATAGACTTCATTGGATGGTTGCCCACCTACATGCTCAACAATTTTGAAGTTTTCAAACTTCTCTATGAGTTCTTCAGTCTTGAGCTTGGAGCTTGAATCTTGCACGTTGAGATTACGTAGCACCTCGATCACGCTGTTCAAATCGTCCACATCCACCCCCTTTTCTTTCATCGAAATATAGTCGTCCAGCAAGATGATGTCATTCTCAACACTTCCTTCGCTGAACCATGGTTTATTCAAATTGACTCTCATGAAGAGTGCATCTGTGCTCAACTGACTCCGGTAAAACTCCGAACACAGATAGTGGTTTTTGCAGCAAAACTTCGAGTTGTAGTAACGTGGCATTTTCAATGTTTTCACAAGGTGGTTCATCTCCATATCCTTGATTTTGTTTGCGTTTCTGTAGTTGCACAGTGGATAGCCACAATAATGTTCGATGATTCTTTCTTCCATCATTTCATCATATGCTTTTCTCGACAAGTATCTGGCCAACAGTCTCAGCACTTTCGAATCGCAGTTGTTAGACATAAGTAGCTCGGTTATATGGAATGTCAACTGGTTCGCCTCTTTTGGTGTCAACAGCGGTTTATTGGCAACTATCGATACCAGCTCATGGAACTTCTCCAAGGTTACTGTGTTTTCGCCAACCCTGGTATTTTCTTCACTCATTTTTCCCAATTTTTCTAACTTTTCAACAACAGTATATTTACACCTAAGTTTCTAATCCCAATCTTACCAAAAAGTATCAATTACATCTTTTTTGAAGCAAAAAGAAAACGTTGATGACGCATGAGAATTGTGACGATAAAAGACAGAGAATTATTATCTATCTACTTTAGCGAGAGGAGATCAATTGGACAGAAAGAGAAGAAAAAAAAGACATAATCTTCAAACATTGGAAGGAATCCTTGTGGTTTTACTTATGATTATTGTTTTCAGGAAGCGTTTAGAATGAGACTGATTTTTCCATTGCTACAAATAAACATCCAAAGCAGCCACAACATGCCAAGTGAACATAAAATGAAAAACCGGAAGAGCAAGAATAGTAAACCATCGCAATCTCCCAATAAAACTGTACGATCGGCTCAGCTTGTTACTTCAGAAAAGAAATCCAGATTGCCTTCCAGAGGGAAACAGATAGGTATAACATTATGGAAAGTGTTGCTATCGGAATTGAACCTGGAGTACATAATAGAGCCAGCGGGGAGGAAAAATGCTGACACTTCAAAGCAGAAAGATTCAGAAGCATGGAACGAAAACCTCAGCTTGTTGCTAAATTATATTTATTTGCCTTTAAAAGTGGAGAATTTTATGGTTTTTGGATTAATATACTCTACAGTGATGTTTCTCAAATGGCTGATTATACTACCGTCGAGATGGGTGATCCATAGTTTTCTGTTTGTGCTACACAGCATCAAAAATAGGGGTCTCAAAACCAAAAATGGACACTTCTCCGAGAGTCTGTTGATCATGTACAAGAACGACACCTTGTCGATGTTAGGGATCTTGTCGACGTTAATACTGTTGAAGGATTTGGATACAAGCAAAATCTACCATAATATCCGGTCGGGAACGGCTGTCAAACTTTATTTTATGACACAGGTCTTGGAGATTGCAGATCGATTGTTGAGTGCCAGCGGGCAAGATATCTTGAAAGTTTTATACGACTTTAACTGCATCTCAATCAAAAATAAATATAGTTTGACGAAAATGTTGCAGTTTTCTGTCTTGTGCGTGGTCTCTGTCATTTACCTTTGGTTTCACTCGTATGTGTTGGTATACCAAGTGATGGCCCTGAACGTTGCAATCAATTCGTATTCCAACGCCCTCTTGACGTTGATCTTATCGAATCAGTTTTCCGAATTGAAGAGTGCCGTATTCAAAAAGACAGAACGGGAGGGTCTGTTTCAAATGTCGTGTTCCGATTTAAATGAGAGGTTTTTGATTTTGATCATGCTTGGAATTATCTCGTCAAGAAACCTGTTACAGATCATCCTAAACACCAATTCGTTAAACGGGTTTTTCAACAACATCAAGCCGAACTCATGGTCGACGCAATTGACTCCTTGGAAGTCTTTCGACGACTGGCTTGGACTTTTGATTGGTCCCTCAATTCTCGTGATTGGGTCTGAAATTTTGGTTGACTGGGTCAAACATGCGTATATTATAAGATTCAACAGAATCAAACCAAGCATTTACGAAAAATATACAAGGATTTTGGCCAACGATTTCATCAACGGGCTCACCTTTTCCAACCTGTCAAAATCCACAACATATTTGAATGAACATCCAAATTTGCTCACCAAACGAACAGGTTTCCCAATTGCTACGGTGGTTGTTATATTTTGCAAATTGTCACTGTTCCCGTATTTGAAATACCAAATTTCATCTATAACTGCAACCACAGAACATGGTACCATGGCCGGGGTGGCTGTAGTTCTGGTTTCCTCACTTCTTTTTATTGCCTTGTTAGCATTCCTACGACTACTGCTTTCTTTGATACTGATTCAGTGGTCCAAGAGAATATTACGTTCACAGAATAACGCACTGGATTATATTGCTGGTGATCCAAACGTCAATTTGAGTAAGGTTGATGATGTTCGTGTGACCTTGTACGACATTGACGAGAAAATCCCACCTTCACTTGAGGAACTCCGATTACAGAAATTAAATCAAAATAAAGACAACAAGTTGAATGGTGTGGTACGTTTCGAAATGGCGGATAAGAGAATTTGGTGATAGTAGATCAGTATCGCTTGGAGTATAATTGGTGAATCCTCAAGTGAAATAGAAGAGGATAATATACTGTAAGTCACGTGTGAGCAGTTACAATTTTTTTTCTTTTCAAATGGCCGTGGGGGGGTATTTTTTATTTGATTTTATTACTTAATTGATCTTAGAGGTTTATATTAGTTTACCACATTGCCAAACATCAGGCCTGGCTGTTCTTCCATATTCCTGGTCAAATTTACAATTTCACAGAAATATATTATCTGCCCAATTAGCAGATACCAAGATACTGTCGCCAATGTCAAAAAGACATACTGTTACAGCTAATTCATTTACGGTAAATGATTCATCCGTCTTTCATTCGGGGAATTTTTCTGCAAAATACATAAGGAATAATTCGAATATCGGAAAGACAGAAGCATCGAACTCCAAAACAAGAGATCAAGCAGAGGAGGATGCAGAAGAGCTTAACCAACAGCCGAAGCCAACGAGGCCAGTTACTATCTCTGGAGGATTCCAGCATACCCCATCATCCGAATTCAACGATAGTCACCAGTTGGGAGTCAGCTTGAGCAATAACACCTTCCGAAGAGAAAGTTTGCTAAGTTCATCCATATCACAAAGCTTGGCGTCGTCTAGAAAACAGAAACCTCAAAGGGCAGATGCGACCATACCGTTAAGGAAAGCATCCGACGAAAAACCGGAAGAAGAACCGGAAGAGGAGGGCCATGAGGAGGGAACGCAAGAGACCACCGTGCAGTCGGTAGAACCTGCGGGTACCAACTATCGTTCCACCAAATTACAAGGCGGTTTTATAACCAGAGAAATTGAACCATGGGTAAACGATAAAAGACAATCATCCTTTTCGCATACGGGGATACAACCGTTACGCCGTACCAATAGTTTAGGATCCATTAAGACTCAACACACGTCCAATTCCACACATGGAACTGAGGGCTTGGATTCTGGCGTTAGTGTCCGAGAACTTATTGCACCTGGCGCATTTCGGAGAAATTTCATTCTAAACCAACACTCAAATGGTAATCTGGCATCGTCAAATTTAGTCACGAAAAATTTCCTTGAGTTTTTAGATTTGTACGGTAATTTTGCAGGTGAAGATTTAAGAGAGGAGGAGAGTGAATACGAGACTGAAGGAGAGGATGAAGAATCTAGAATTGATGCTGTTGAAGAATTGGACAATCGAAGGATTCCACGGACACAGCAGAGAGACCGGAAAAAGGTCAGAGGGGCTGGAAAGAAAACATCGACTAAGAAGGCTTTTTTGTTATTACTGAAAGCGTTCCTTGGCACCGGTATAATATTTTTACCAAAGGCATTTTCCAATGGGGGACTTTTGTTTTCGAATGTATTGATTATTCTGTTTTCGTTCATATCGTACTACTGCTTTGTGATTTTGATTAAAACCACGTCCAGATGTAATGTATCTGGTTACGGAGATGTTGGACTGAAAATTCTGGGCAAAAAAGTACAATTTATCATATTACTTTCGTTGGTCTTATCGCAGTTAGGGTTTGCGTCCACATATGTTGTCTTTGTCAGTAAGAATTTCAAACAGCTCCTTGAAATCATCTACAGCACCGAATATTCTCTAGGAGTATTTATTGCGATCCAAGTTTTAATTTTCATACCGATCTCTTGGACACGGAACATTTCGAAATTGGGAGTCTGTGCGTTGATTGCCGATGCTTTCATATTTTTTGGGCTCATCTACATCTATTGCCAATCGGGTTTGAAGTTTGTTAGAGATGGTGTGTCGCCCAAAGTGGAACTCTTCAAATACGACAGTTGGACGCTATTTATTGGAACGGCCGTTTTCACATACGAAGGCATTGGATTGCTCATACCGATTCAGGAGAGTATGAGGGAGCCAGAGAAGTTCGACAAGCTATTGTTGCTTGTGATGGTGATAATCACCCTTATTTTCACATCCCTTTCCAGTTTGGCGTATCTAAGTTTTGGTGACGATATCCATACAATCATTCTCATGGATTTTCCGATGAACTCGACCACTGTGACGGTTCAACTGCTCTATTCGGTTGCCATTTTACTATCGACGCCGATCCAGTTGTTTCCTGCCATCAAAATCATCGAAAGCTATCTGTTCAACCAGAAGAGAAACACATGGAAGGACAGGATCAGACGCAACTCCGAGGCGATTTCCATCAGAAGCAACGGCAACGTCTTCAGCAACACCGACGCCACGCCGCTGGTGCCTACGCTGTCGTCGAGTTACGAGGCGGTGGAGTTGTCCACCGCCAACCTGGTCAACAAGGACGGTTTGATTTCTGGCAAGTCGGATGCCGGAGTCAAGATGCTGAAGAATCTGTTCCGAGTCTCGATGGTTCTCCTGATGTGCGGTGTGGCGTATCTGGGGTCCGACAAACTTGACAAGTTTGTTTCTCTCATTGGCTCTGTCACATGTGTCCCGCTGATCTACATTTATCCCCCACTGCTATATTACTACGAGTTCCGGACCGATCTTGGCTTGGCCAGCCGCATGCTATCCGTGCTGCTGTTTACATCGGGCTGCATGCTGATGCTGTACACCAGTTATGAAACCGTGTCCAACTGGTGACTTGCTTCGGCCCTCTGATCAGCGCCCTGTTGCGGCATCCAGAATCGATTACGTCTTTTCTTCTCTTTTCTTTTTGTCTCACACCCATGCCATGTACATTGTCTTATCCACATCACACACCTGCACCTCTTCTTATGCCATTAGATGAAAAATTTTTAGTCGAGGAACTGAAAAAATTTCCGGAAGTTCTTTAAAATTCGAGAAATATTGCCCAATATGGAAGGTGTAGTGTTGTTACTGCTATACTGGTCTGTGTGTATATGTGTAGGAAGGCATGTACACACACATATATGCATGTGTTATGAATATTGTACATATACACCGTCTATAATTGGGCATATACGAAATATCAATATTAGACATTCAAGCATCCAAGTCTCTATTGGAATTCGGTTGTGCTAGATATTTGCTGGCCCACCTGTTCTTCTTTTTGATCTCTCCTCTTCCCTTGTTATGCTTTTATATATATAACAGACAGGTGTTTAAGGTTAAAGGATGCCAGAAAGTCAAGTAGGAAGTAGAACATCCACAATGTCGAAGCTGGGGAGACTGTTCAGTACCACCAGCAGCACGGCTGGGGGTGCGGGCGGTATTTCCAGTAGAAGCAACAGTAACAAAAAGACCAACAAAGGCAACGAAGGTGGTTCCACCGGCAAAACAACCAGAGAAGCAGGCAACGGATCGTCAATGACCCAAACGAAGACTCGGAATGGAGGGAGCTACACTTCAGATGTGGATAGGGATGACGCTGGCGCTGACGACAGCAGCCGAAGAAGCTCGAGACGGCAGGTATCCCCCAACAACAGAGACCCCACTAAAAATAGATCGGATGGAGAAACGCAGACACAGTCGGACCTTTCATCAGTTAAATCAAGAACCTCCGTCGGCAAAAACACCCCCAATGGACATCCGACATCCGGTGCTTCTCCGGACACACCATCAATACCCAGCTCGACCACATCAGCGTCGAGCGTGCCAACAGAACAATCCATTTCACGCAATGCGTCCCTGCGTGGAGGGCGCAGTTCGAGCCATCACTATGGCTCCGGCCTAGGCGGCCGATTTAGAATCCTTCCAGACGGTAGCCATGAACATCATTTGAGGAGGTTGAAGAGACAGGAAAAACTGGGCCAAATGATGAAAGACTGGTTGAGCGTTGGTGGCGGGAACAGGCGATCCGATGCAGTTTCGGCAGTTCCCAAGATTTTTTCTTCAAACAACCTGATGGAAATGGACTCACAGATCAAGGCAGTATTGAACGATTCCGAAAATTCCACAAAACAGTCAGCAGCTTCGAGTGCCAGTTTGACAGCAACCGAAGTTTCAACTTCCTCGTCCGCCTTGGTGAGCACCACAACTGCACCTGCGAAGAGCGGTGACAGATTACCACCGTCGTTATTTTCGACTTATGTGAAGGAACAACAGATTCTACCCAACCAGAAAACTTCTGTCAAGCAGCCGCTGTTTCAATTTACCGATAAAGAACATAAAGAATCTTTTTTCGAAAAATATGGCAAATGCCAGGAGACGGTTGGCCGTGGAGCGTTTGGAATCGTCAGGGTGGCACATAAGAAGGTCAACAACAAGGAGATTCTATTTGCGGTCAAAGAGTTCACAAAGAGGACGAACGAGCCCGACACCAAATACAGCAAAAGGTTGACGTATGAATTTTGTATATCGTCGTCACTGAAACACAACAATATAATCGATGCATACGACCTCTTCAAAGATTCCAAGGGTGAATACTGTGAGGTGATGGAATATTGTACCGGCGGGGACCTATACTCCTTGATTGTTGCTGCCGGTAAGTTGGAATATGTGGAAGCGGACTGTTTCTTCAAGCAAATTATGCGGGCTGTCCATTACATGCACAACATGGGTGTCTCCCACCGAGACCTGAAGCCGGAAAACATCCTATTGACGCAAGACGGCCGGATCAAAATCTCCGACTTTGGTAGTGCCGAATGCTTCAAGACGGCGTGGGACGATGAGATCGAGCTGAGCAATGGAATCAAGGGTTCGTCGCCATATATTGCGCCTGAGGAGTTCACCAGCAGGGAGTTTGACCCCAGGTTTGTTGACGTTTGGTCGTGTGGTGTCATCTACATGGCGATGAGAACGGGACGACAGCTATGGCGAGAGGCCAAAGTTGACGATGAATTTTTCTATGAGTATTTGAAGAAACGGAAATGTGAAAAGGGTTACGAGCCGATCGAGATGCTCAAACGTGCCCGTTGCAGAAACGTCATATATTCCATCCTGGATCCTGTTCCCGAGAGACGCATCACTACCTTGCAAATCTTGAACAGTGAATGGGTACGTGAAATCAATTGTTGTAAAAACTGATGACACTGATCTCCATCCAGCCAAATACTTACACATTCGTACTTCTCTCCATCCAGCGGTGGATTTATACATTCGTACTTCTCTCCATCCAGCGGCGTATTTATACACTCGTACTTCTCTCCATCCAGCCATATATTCATACATTTATACTTCTCCATCCAGCCATATACTTATATATTCATACTTCTCTCTCTTTATAGCATCAAAGACCATTTTAATAGATAATTTAACCATGGAAAGTCGATCGACCCGGACAGCAGGAGATTTTCAAAACCCGACATCTGTACACCGCCAAATCCGGTAAATTTTTCAAGATTTTGTTTTTGTCTTTTTTCTCCAAAAAGAAAAAAATAGAAAAAAAAAATAGAGAAAAAAATAGAAAAAGAAAGCAAAAGAACAAAGTAAAAAAAAAAAAGGAAAAAAAACATATATTCTATTGACATATAGTGAGAGATGAATAAAGATCCTGTAAAATCATGTATATTATATTATATATATATATATATATATATATATTATCTATACATGTATTGGGAATTCTGATTTCATGATTTTTCTGACATATTGTAAGAAATTCTATCCTGATCCCTAACTTTGGATGCAATAGGGAATTGTCTATTAACTGATAGAGTCGAACCAGATACTAGGGAAATTGAGATCAAGTTGAAGTAAGCTCAATTAAATCACACACAAACATCTTCAATTGCAGTTTCTTATATATATATATATATATATATATATATAAATAAATATATATATATATAGATATATCCAGTTCCATACTTTACCGGTATCGTCACCATATTTCTTAGATATGCTATGCTCAATTTAAAGATAAAATTCTTATTATAATCCCATCTATCACTCCATTGACAAGTAATAACCCACAGTCATAGCATACCATCAATCCCACACATAAATATACCTATTCTACTTTCCCTTTTGGCTTGCCTCATTCTTGATTGTGAATTCCGGATCCATCATCATTTGCGTTCTTAGTGCTGTTTTCATTTAGATCCACGTTCATAGTCCGAATTCCATTGCTCTCTCATTCACATCAATATCCCCATCCACTTTCACAGCCAGAATCACATCCAGACCCCCATCACCATAACAATGTCCGCATCCAAACAACCCGAGACATTGGGTGTGCAGATACAGTTCATCCACAACTGGAACAAAAAATTGGTGGGCTTCTCCAATCTCTTGTTGAATTTCATATTGTCATATCAGATGTCAACAATAATATGGTCTTGCATCTTTGTTTTGACACTAGCTTATCCTGCGCTCTACAGCCTGACAATCTCACCGCAAAGCTTGTTCTATTCGATCTTATATGATAGATCCAAGAATTTCGAATCGGTCTCCTTTCTGAATCATGACGACAACTCACTTTCCGATGTGACTTTGAAAACATTTTCAATTAATTATAACGACACGAATTTGTTGACCACAGACTTTTTGGCCAAAATACACCATCTCCAGTCCGAATTATTTCAGAATTTATCTGTGAATACGGGCGATTTGTATTCAGCAGAGAATATTAACAATACAATAACGGCATATTCCCCCTTGGAATATTGGAATAATGATTTAAATCTGTTATTGAACGACGATAATATACTCAAAACAATTCAACTTAATGGTTGGTATAGTAAAGAGACAATGACTCAACCGTTACACAATTTCTATCTGTTTTCAAATATAACAAAACTAAACGGTTTGATCAAAAGTGCAACTTTAATACGAATTGTCATATATTATCAGAAAAATTCCTCTGTTGATGAGATTTTGATGACAAATTTGGCAAATATAAAGTCCAAATTTCCACAATTGAGTGTCTCAAATGGTGTAGATGATGCAGCCAATCCCCAAGAAAAACTCAAATTGAAAATAATTGAAAAATCTTTCAACATCTTGGAAATCCCAACTTTATCGTTGTTACTGTTGTTATTGGTGGTCTATTTCGTCTTCAAATTTAAAAAGTTAAAGTTAATCAAATCCAAAATGAGTTTGTTCCTGGCCTTTGTTGGACAGTTAGTCACAACTTTATTTGCAAGTCTAACAATAGCTTCGGTCTTTACAACCAACTTTGAATTTTTACAAATGAACCTTATTTTTGTTTTCTCAATACCTCTGATCGTTAACATCGAAAATATTTTAACACTGATCTTGTCAATTTCAAAATTTGCGAATGAAGCGTCTTTTACTACCAGAATTCAAAATGCAATCAACCATTCGTTCCCCAAATCTTTCAATTTTAATCTGCTTATAATATTTTCACTTTTAGTTTCATCAATTGCAAACTCAAAAACATCATTTAATTTTTGTTTATTCCTGATGGTGTATGTGGTTTTAAATTTCATATTGACCTATACTTATTTTTTAACAATCTTTATTGTTGATCTAAACAAAGTTGAACTGCAGGATCTAATACATATAAATACTAATTCAGATAATGATAAGCAGCAAAAACACGGAAATTTCAACGACTGTCAAGACCTTCAGAATAATGAAATAAAAAAGTGTTTGGTTAAATACTTATCTTTTGACGTAAGAATATTTTCGGCCTTTTTGTTCTTTTTATTATTATATTCAATTTTGAAATGGACAAACGGTATTAATGGAGATCTAACTTATTATGATGATATCCGTAATAACAGCAACAGCAAAATATTGAACATATTTCGTAACAAACGTGGGTTTGTGTATGAATTGTTAAAAATTACCAGAAAAGACAAATCACTGATACTAGATATTTCAACACCCATTATTTTTTCTAGTTTAACCAATAAATACAGTAACTTATATTCACATAATGTCATCAAATATCAATATGATATTAATTATATTTTTGAATTTGTTTCATTTTTAGTATTTTCAATCTCAACTATCATTCTCATTTTACAGTTTACACTTGGAAATGAAATACCGAAATTGAATCTGTCAAAAAATTCAAATTCACAATTGAAAAATCATAGTATATCAAAACTTTCAGTGAACTCAAATGGCGTACACTCATTTCATTCAAAAGATTTGCTTAAAGGCCATGTATTGGATATAGTCAAACTATGTACATCTTCTTGCCCTTTCATAGTCTCTGTTGGTATAGATCACAATATTTTAGTTTGGTCTCCGTTGAAAAATCCAATTCCAGCACCTATAAAATTGCCAATTTCAGGTAAGTTTTTGCCCGTTAGTCACGTTGTGATGTCTGAATCTGGATCTTTTATAGCTGTGTTTAGTAGATCGGGTGAAGTTAAGTGTTGGTCAAGACTATCGATGTCATGGGTTTGGTCAATCCAGTTAGATCAATTATCAAATGATACTCCTCTTGAATCATTTTTCCGTAGAAGAACACATGTTAACACGGGTAGAAGGAAGCTTGTTAGTAGACGTTCGAAACTTTCCAAAGAGGTTGTTCCTGAAAATACTTCCGAACTGCCAGTAACGAAACCAAAGACCTCCAAGTTAAGTTCTTTAAAGAAGACCCCTGCATTCCCAGATATTGATGCGAATAACGTTTTGAGACCCAATAGATCAATGTCATTAGATTCAAATTTTGATCAAAGTGTCAATATAAAAAAACTAACATATAACAGTGACATGGAATTCATTATTGTTTTGAGAGACGGATCAATTTTTTCTATCGATTGTACAACAGGAGATTCGATGAAATCAATTTTGAGTAACAATTCAATCATCTGTGCAAAGAAGTTATTATCACCAAGGGTTAATGACCGGATTGTTGGATTCCAAGAAAATGGAGAATTAGTTGTCGCAACAGCAGTTAATAATAAATGGAAAAGTAGGCCCGTCAAAATTGATTCCAGTAGTTATAACAAGGGTAAGAGTTTAATTACGCCTGCAATTTTATCTCAATACCAAGATTTTAATCATTCTTTGTCGACCACCGTTTCTCCATCGACATCGCCACCAATGTCTCCATCAATGACATCAGTTCTATCGACATCATCACCCAAGTTTGACAATATGGTCAACAATCAGTCCACCAAAAGAGTTGATTTCAATGATGATATTTTGCATGATTTAAAAGGCTCAATTATTGAGACCGTTCCATTTGTTGGTATGGTTGTCAGAGCATGTGGAGCAAAATGTCATCTAATTGACGTTCAAACGGGTATTGTTTTGAAAGAATGGACAATTGGCAAGTTCAAATCAAATTCATTCAGAGTTTTCCACCCCGAGCCATCCCATTGCAGATTTTGTGGTTGTGCATCGGTTGAATCGTTCAGTATTGCATATACCGAACTTGAAACAAGCCATTTGCTCTTGCATACCTTCTCCATTGACAACAGGGCCAAGAACAACATTTGTCTCAGAGTTGAAAGAGATGCGAGAGAGACGAGATGTCTTGGTTTTGCCAGCGTGACGGAACATCAACATTGTCTGAGCGATGTGGAAGGCTGGTGTTTAACCGATTTAAATATGTTAATGGGTGTTCGCAAAAAGACGCTTGATTTTGACCTATTAGATTCTCCAAACATCAAAGATATCAGCCCAAAAACCGACTCATCTGGTTTGAAAGTTTCTGAAAATTTAGGAATGAAATTACGGAAGGGAGCTGGCAAAGTCGCAACAACTGTTCCAGTCGAGAATTCTGCTCGTAATACTAATGATACTAAGTCACTCAAACTGAGTGATATCTGGCAAGGTTGGACCATGTCTGCGGATGGCAATATCAAATATTACGAAATACCAGATGGACTAGACAGTGGTCTGTTAATTAAAAAGTTAGGACCAGTCTGCAAATTTGGACACAAATCCATTGTTGTTAGTTTTGGTAATATCATGAAGGTTCTTTACTTGGGTAACGACAATCTGATTGAGGAAGGTGAAACCAACGATGAGAATGCTTCTTTGTCATCAACTTTCCAATCAACAAGTACGCTGAGTTTTATTAATCGAAGAAGAAAACTGAGAATCAAAAAGTATGATTTAACACATTCGACGGACTTTGATAATTCCAACTCTAACGCCAACTAGGCCTTGGGCGAGCTGATACAAAATGCTCTGATCCTACAAAAACAGTCATCCAAAGTAGCATTGACTTCTTATGATGTATATAAAAGTTCTAGTAGAAGTAAAATAAACCACAGTGTACATAACATATTATAACATTATACATGAGTAATATTCTCTTGTCTTTTTTATAGAAGGAAAAGAGTCATTTCCGCGGAAGGGAAATCTCTGCATAAAAGCAGCTGTTTGAGCTGTTGAACAAAGGTAATTTTGAAAGGGAGAGGTGAACAGTATGCATGTTTGGTTCTTCGTAGTGAAGCAGAACCCATAAATAGGACCAAAGAAGTAGTTGATACAATTACCAAAAATAGTAGAATGCCATTTGACATTGCCAAAATCGCCAGACCTAATATCCTTACATTAGAGCCATACAGATGTGCAAGAGATGATTTCAAAGAAGGTATCTTGTTAGATGCAAATGAAAACACACATGGGCCATCGTTCGTCGAAATGAGTGAAGCTGAGAAACAACTTGAACTCAATAGATACCCTGATCCCCACCAACAGGTCTTGAAGTCTCAAATATGCGACTTCAGAAACAAGGAACGTAATGATGTTTTGGCAAGTGAGAAACTAAGTGTTGACAATCTCTGCCTTGGTGTTGGTTCAGATGAAAGTATTGATGCGTTGATGAGATGTTTCATCAGTCCAGGTAAAGAGAAGATGATTCTCTGTCCTCCAACCTATGGTATGTACACGATTTGTGGTGTTGTGAATGATGTTGGCATAGTCAAGGTTCCATTGGACCTTGAAACCTTTGATATTATTCCAGGCGACATCTTGAACGCAATCAGAAATGATGCAAGCATCAAGCTGGTGTATATCACATCGCCTGGTAACCCCACAGCTAAGAAAGTCAGCGAACCATTATTGTTTGAACTACTGGCAGCCATCGAAAAGGAGTCATTAAACGTCGTGATTGTTTTGGATGAGGCGTACATTGATTTTGCCCCAGTTGGCTCGTCATTGTGTACCTTGGTGAACAGACACCCTAATTTGATTGTGTTGCAGACCCTCTCGAAGGCGTTTGCGTTGGCTGGTATTAGACTCGGTATCACATACTCCAATAAAGAAGTCTCCCGCTTGCTCAACTCGATGAAGTATCCTTACAATATCAGCAATTTGACCAGTGACGTGGCGATCCGTGCCACCAAAGAAGAGAGTTTGATTGAGACAAGAAACAAAATCAATAAGATCATCCAACAGAGGGAGATTGTTTTGAAGAGTCTACTAGATTTAAAGTACGTTGGCAAGAATCGTGGTGGTTTAGATGCCAATTTCATCCTTATTGAGATCCTTAATAAGGACTTGAAGCCTGACAATGAAATTGCAAACAAACTCTATCTGAAGTTAGCAACCGAAAACAAAGTTGTCGTCAGGTTCAGAGGCAAAGAACTTGGATGCACTGGTTGTCTCAGGGTTTCGATTGGTACTGCCGACGAAAACGCCGTTCTCATCGAAAGATTCTCAAAAGTTCTTGACGAGCTCAACGCTTGATCTGTATAGCTATTGCCATCTTTATCGACCGACTTCTAGATCAATAAATAACTACATTAATAGATAAGTACATTATTCTCCCGCCATACATTTTGTGTTACGTAATGCGGAACATTGTAGATATTTCCACCTTCCTATTTGGGCAATGATTACATAAGATTTGTCAGCTATTGGTCCTTGATTATCAACTAATTAAGGTCTGTGAAAACAGCCATCTGCAACCAATTGGAACTTTGATTCTTGTCTCCCAGTTTTCTGGTAACATGCATCTAAAGAACACTCTGTTTTAAGGGAATTGTAGGTGTAATTACTATGTCGAGACTCGTTAGATCAATTGGGAAGATAATATATGCTGCTGAACGTTCCGAAGGTGTTGGTGCCACCGTTAGACGTTCGATAGGTGTACGGGACCTGAGAAATTTTACGCCATTTTTGTTATTGGATCACTTTAGCGTGCCAACAAACGCTGGGTTCCCGGATCATCCACACCGGGGCCAGGAAACCGTCACCCTGGTCATGAAAAACTACATGCTCCACGAGGACTTCACTGGCTCGTCCGGTGTCTTGAGACCCGGAGACCTGCAGTTCATGACGGCAGGCAAGGGAATCTGCCACTCGGAGATGCCGTACTCCCCCGACGGCACCAACGTGGAGGGCATGCAGTTGTGGGTGGACTTGCCCAAAGACATCAAGCACACGGAGCCAAGATACCGGGACCTCCGTGCGGAGGAAATACCTGTTGTGCGTGCCAACGACAAGGTGCAGGTGAAGGTGATATCCGGCAAGTCGTACGGCGTGGAGTCTGTGAAAGAGCTGGCATACACGCCAATGGACTACTACTGGTTTACGGTGCAGCCAGGAGGAGAGTTCGAGCAGGCCGTGTTGTCCGAGTTCAACGGGTTCATGTATGTGTTGAACGGGACGGTGGAGCTGGAGACGGGAAGTGCATCGGAGGTGGTGAAGGCACATCACACGGCGTTTTTCAAGAGGGACGGTGACTGCATCAAGGGACGGGTTCCGGAGGACTCTGCTGCTGCTGATTTTGTGATCATTGCCGGCCAGACCCTGGACCAACCAATTTTCCAACAGGGTCCGTTTGTGGAGACTTCCAAAACTGGGATACACAACGCCTTGTTCGACTATCAGATGCAGATGAATGGCTTTGAGAAGGCAAAGAACTGGCACTCTGAAATCGGCACTGGTGTCAGCAAGGACATCTTTGACGAGCGGGTACATTCTTTGGAGGCAGACGGTCTTCCATTTCCTTCTGAATGAAAAGGTTCCTGGTATGTACTGCAAATGACTATCTTATATAATCAGATTTGTAACAGCTAGTTAAGCTCTTAGTAAGATCATCGTCCTTTTTTTTTCCTACCCGGTTCTGCTCATGGCTGAATCCCATCTACGCCTGTGCCCGACAAATTCTGCCGGCCATCCATCCAATTGTTGACTTGAAATGAATGACTGTAAGAAACAAAAAGATATGTGAGAGAAATCAGCAAACACAGTTTTATTAGTAATAACATGAGAGGCTTGTCAGATTACATAATAGACCTTTGATAAATATTACTAAGAAGATTTCACCGATTCGAGGAAAAAAAAAGTGCAGCTTCGGAGTATAAAAGGAAGAACAAATTCTTCCGGGTGATCAGATATCGAATTTTCAAAGCAATGAGTGCCCATTGAATGTGATTTCAGATTTAGTTTTGTTATCCATCATACAACAAGTGAGTTATTGTACAACCTTACTTTAAACTTACAAAACTAGAGAGAGACAAATAATATATTTAAAAATACATGTCAGAAGAAAACAAAATGGTTTCATTGCGGTCTATTTTGAAGGTAGTATATGCAGCAGAACAGGCTGAAGGTGTTGGTGCCAGAGTGAGAAGATCGATTGGTTCTTCTGGAATGAGAAACTTCACTCCATTTTTGATGCTAGACCATTTCAACGTTGCTCCCGACGCTGGGTTCCCGGACCATCCACACCGGGGCCAGGAAACCGTCACCCTGGTCATGAAAAACTACATGCTCCACGAGGACTTCACTGGCTCGTCCGGTGTCTTGAGACCCGGAGACCTGCAGTTCATGACGGCAGGCAAGGGAATCTGCCACTCGGAGATGCCGTACTCCCCCGACGGCACCAACGTGGAGGGCATGCAGTTGTGGGTGGACTTGCCCAAAGACATCAAGCACACGGAGCCAAGATACCGGGACCTCCGTGCGGAGGAAATACCTGTTGTGCGTGCCAACGACAAGGTGCAGGTGAAGGTGATATCCGGCAAGTCGTACGGCGTGAAGTCTGTGAAAGAGCTGGCATACACGCCAATGGACTACTACTGGTTTACGGTGCAGCCAGGAGGAGAGTTCGAGCAGGCCGTGTTGTCCGAGTTCAACGGGTTCATGTATGTGTTGAACGGGACGGTGGAGCTGGAGACGGGAAGTGCATCGGAGGTGGTGAAGGCACATCACACGGCGTTTTTCAAGAGGGACGGTGACTGCATCAAGGGACGGGTTCCGGAGGACTCTGCTGCTGCTGATTTTGTGATCATTGCCGGCCAGGCGTTGGACCAGCCCGTGGTGCAATATGGCCCGTTTGTCGAGACTACAAAGGAAGATATCTACAAGGCATTCAATGACTACCAGAGCAGCTCGAACGGCTTTGAAAAGGCCAATGGCTGGGCGTCCGAGATTGGTGCTGGTGTCGATTCTGGCTTATTCCGGGTCAAGTCGAATTCCCTCTTGAGCCAGGGGATTCCCGTCGAAGCTGAGCCCAACAACGTTGTTATCCCAAAGGACGAGTTGTAATTGGCTTTGGGCTCTGTACTTCTTTTTTTTTCCGTCTTTTGAATCGGGAAAACTTGCCTGTGGCTGTTCTCTTTTTTTTGCAAACCAAAACCAGCAGCAACTAGCATCTTTTCTCGTTTTTTGTATATCTGTGTATCTCTGCTCCATTGGAGTTTGTCGTGTCTAATGCTTTGATAAAACTACATCTAACTTATAACTCTTTGAAGAATTACCGAAAGAAATCGCCTAATAGCGGAAAATAGAAATCACCCTCGGTGGAAAATTCCCCAATGGCCGCAATAAGGCGGAAGGACGTTTTCCACTCGAGTACCAGTATTTTTCCTTCTTCTGATAGTACGATAGCAGTTCCAACTTGCCAAAAGAAGAAAGCAGGCTGACCGATTTGGCAACAAGAACAGAATCAAATAGAACAGGAGGTGGCTATGTCAGAGGCAGTTGGGGGGACATCGGGAACGGGCGTGAATGGAAAGTCCAAACCTCGGAAGCGGGCATTATTCAGCTGTGATAGATGCAAGCGTCGCAAGAGAGCCTGTAAGAGATACGACGATCACGGAGGTCGAATCTTCGACAACACCACACCATGCGAACAGTGCAAAAATACAGGATCCGAATGTGAAACAACAATCTCCCGAAAGAAAAGGAATTTTTTCTCTGTTAGTGAAAATTCCTTGCTACAGTTGAAATGTCTGGTGAAAATCGTCAAGGCTATGTTTCCGGAATGCAACCCAAATAACTTCGAAGACATTGAAAACATTGCAAGACTTTTGTACGTGCAATTACCGGAAAACCACCTCGGGGATGCACTGGAGCTCGGGTTTGATCCCGTTTCAAAAGCCAGTCGGGATGGAACTCCCCTAACCGATCCATACACAGATCCGGGAATCGTTTTGAGTAGTGAACAACTGGCCAATAAAATGGAGTTTTTAAATGAAAAGCCGGCTGAGGACGAGAAGCCGTTGGCTTCGGGCAACGAAATCAACAATGAAATGCCCGAGACAGAAATAGGATTGGGCGGGGCGGAACGGTTGTTCACTGCATTGCTGGAAATCGAAAAACGTAGAACCCAGAAGGAAGTACCCTCTTTTGACATGAATAACTCGTTAACATCAATTGCAACACAGCGTAAAGCTTGTACTTTTCATCCATCCTATGTCATCAACGGTAATGACATAGAAAAATGCCTAATATTGGATGGTATTCCGCAAGACGAATGTGAACTATACACAAGACATTTTTTTGAACACATAAACGAAAATTATTTCTTATTCATCGAGTCTGAGTTTAGAAAAAGACAGGATGCTTTCTTCAAACTGCTGCAAGACAAAGAAAATTACAAAGACACTTTTGAAAGGTATGACTTCACCAAGGAAGAAATATGCACCATCTATTTGGTGTGGATCCTGGGTCGGAAAAGCTACTTGCTGAACCTGCAACAGGAAAACATTTCAGAGGAAAACAAATACACATCAGATATTGATATTGGCGATTATTTAAACGCCATAAATTTGACATTGTCGGGGGCTTTCTTCACCAATAATCTGGCAACGGTCCGATTGCTATTCTTGGCGGGCTTGTTCCACGCCTCAATCAAAAATAGAAATTCGGCATGGCATTTATTTGCAAACAGCTGTTTGAAATGTGTCGGATTGGGGTATCATAGAAATCGTCGGGTGGGAAATCTATCGGCAGTGGAACAGGAAAATATTAGAATTACGTGGTGGTCGTGTTTTAAAATTCATATGAATAACTCTGCAATCCTGGGAAGGCTGCCGAATATATCACTCTACGAGGTGGATCTGGATCTGCCAAAGCTAGAATTCATAACTGATGTAGGTTTTAGAGAGACGTATAGATCTGGAATTAACTTATTCAAGATAATGTTTTCCATTTTGAAAAACAGAGAGTATCTACTGAAGAGTCGGAATCCATGGTGTCAGAAAAACTTTTTCAATGTTATCTATATCAAAAACCAATTGATCGATTGGGAAAAGAATTTGCATCCTTTGTTAAAAACATACGCAAAGCCGAAAACAAAACGTTCCTTAGTGAAATTGCATATGCAATATCAGCATTGTATAATGTCATTAACTGTTCCCTATTTGATTGCATATGCTTTAAAGCCGAAATATTCAACATCAGATGTTATATCAACTTTGTGTTTTGGGCTAAAGTCTGCTGTTGATATGGTGAGTGTGATTTCTTATTCGTCAAACCAGACAAATTTCAATGGCCTTTTATATTACGATCTGTTTTACGCTTACAATTCCTTGATGATGCTGTTATTAGGATTTACATTGATGAAGTCAGGATCAATCAATAAAACAGATAATAACTACAACGTTTTCTCCGATTTTTTACAAAATGAATTTCAAATTAATAAAGTCGTTATTCTTGAAGCTATAAATAAAATCAAAGACATCAATGATCGTTATGGATCAACGGCAACTAGCGTGATGAAAGATGCCAGCAATAACATCAAGCTGTTATTGAACCATTTTAAAATCCACGATATGGGTATGCAGCAACTAGAAGAAGACACCTCAATGGAAAAGCAACAAACTCCTGTTTTAAAGGCAACGACTCAATCCCCTCCGACAGAGAATGATACTAGTAATGTAGACACCATTAATTCACCGTTTTTTGTGTCAAATAGATTATGTGACAATTTTGCTGCAATCTATGCCGAAGGCTCTAATATCCCAAATGAAGAGGTAGAGGATATAAGTTATATTAGCGGTTTGGATACTGATTTCTTTGATTTGATTGACCAGATCAATAATGAAATAAAACAGCCGGCAATTGGTATCAACGACAAATTTTTTTGGGATTGGGATAAGCTATTTTCGGGAGAGTAAGGATTTTTGGCAGTCGTTATACACGTCTGAATTGGTTGACTTCCCAATGATGTTGTTTTCCTTTCTTTATCCACTTTTCAATTCTTTTTTTTTTTTCATTTCTTTGTCTACTTTTCACTGTATTTTACTTTTTTATCTACTTTTCAATGTTTTATTTCTTCATCTATATTTCACGATTTTTTTATGGCTATTGTCACCCTTTTTCTTCTGATTTTTCTTCACACGGACAACCTCCCCAATTTCCGTTTTGGCACGTTCCAGTGAAATCGGTTTATTACCTACATATTGCCCATTCATTTCTCTATAGCATTTAAGATAATCATCAGCATCGGCAAAACTGAGAAATGCAAATCCTTTATTTTCATTTTTAGTCTGGTCAATTGGCACCTTAACTTTCGATAGTGATTTGTACTTAATGAAGGTCTGGATCAACAGCTCCTCTGTGACATCGTTACCAATGTTACCAACAAACAGCCGAAAGTGTGAAGCATCCCACTCTGTCAGCGAAGTATCATGCCATTCTTTTCCTGTTTTGGGATCACGTCTGACAACCGCAGTACTGTTGTTTTCTGTTTTCGTACTCTTGATCTTTTCGATTGTATCGCTTGAAAGTTGTGTTGTTGGATTGTGGAGATATTGGTTCACACGATATCCGACTGCTGATCTACGATCCGATGTCTTGTAATTGTTATATTTTTTTTTTGGTGCTTTGAAAGAAACCTTGTTTCGATTCATCATTTCTTTCGTTCTTTAAAAGACTAATGTGGCTAAAAAGCTCTTAGGGCTACTGTATGTTAAGTTCCACTTGGCTTTCTTTTACAAAAAAAAGATATTTAAAAAAAAAATTATCCGAAAAATATTTTTTTTGATACAACTTAAAACAAAAATAAAACAAAGACAAAATCATGTCACCATAGAACGTGCAATATTTCGCTGAAACCTACAACTTCACCACAGAAACACCTAGCTTTAAACCAGTTCTTCCTGTGATCCATGAGAGATTTTACGAAGGAATCACTCCATCAGATAACATGATGTTGCATTTAATAAGACCATTTGCATGCGGGAGGGTTTCACTGGTTGGTGGCAGGGTTTTGAAACACGCTATTTCAAAGCCCATTGCTACCATGAATTTCTTGCCAATCAACAACTCAAGATCATTTTCCTCTTCAGCAATTCTATTCGGTAAAACGGATGCCGAAAATGCCAAGAGTGATATCATGGTTCCACATCAAGGACAGGAAATACCTGCCGAAATTTATGAAAAGAAACAAGTCATTTCAAGACGTATTCCGGGAGAAACACAACAGGAAAACGACATGAAGTCCAGGTTTCCTAGCTCACTGCACTTTGAAAAAGAGGCGGTACCAACGTTACTACCACGTCCGGGGGTGCCAGCACCTAACAAATATCCACTTGCAAGACTTTATGACGTATTGACGAAGAAGAGTGAACCAGAACTGATTTACGAAGCAGAACCACACAAGTTGTATTTCGTATTTTGTTACGCATTTGCTTTATTGTTTGTATTCTATGGTATCAATGCCTTCAATATTGGCTATGGACTTGCGTGGAGTATGTTTGAAAGCAATGATATGAACATGAATGAAACACAACTGCACATGCAACTGATTATGCATCTCTCAATTGTTACAGTGTTGGCCTCAATGCCGTTGCTTGCAGGTATCGCATTTCTCTTTGTGCCATCGAGGCTAATCAGAAGAATTTGGTACTTACCACCAACCAGTCTAACCGGAAACTCAAGAGCTGATGGCCAAGCGTTTATCAAATTTACAACCCACCCATTGTTACCAAATCGCCCAACGCCTGTCCATCTTTTCCCATTGGGTGTTTTACAAAAAAGTATAACGTCCAAAATTTATAGCGGTAAAGGATTTTACGGCACCAACGATTCATCCTTTTTCTTTTTCTTGAGAAGACCAGATAGCAGAATACCATTTATTGTCGACAGAAAAGGTTTCTTTTGGGGCGATGGCCGTGTTTTTGATCTTTTGTTCAGTACCGATTCCATTGAGAAAGTCGAAAATGCCAAAAAAATTGATGCAATCTATGGTGATCTAATCAGAGAAAGAAAGCACAAAGAAATTGAGCTGAAAAAAGAGTTAGGTTTTGGTTGGAGAACAAAGGCAAGTGCAAAGTTAATGAAGGAAGATATCCAAAAACTAAAGAACTTGGTCACCGACAAAAAGGTTCCAACAATCAAATCTGATGACAAAAGAAAAAAATCGATTCCAAAGGAATAGTTTGCGAACAACCTGTACATAGAAGGAAAATCCAATTACAGTATCGTTGTGTTTATCTATATTAAATGTCTATATATGTCTGTTAAATTATATATATTATTTTTTTTAATGATAGTAGATTAAATCAACATATCCAACCACTTTAGATATATATAATAATATGACTTTCCTATGTTTATCTACCTTGAAATTATAACCAAATAATTTCAATTCCACAGCACCATTGCTATGCAACCTCATTAATTGATGTAATTTAAAATCATTCAAAAATTGCTGCCAAAATAAAACCAATAAATTTCTTTCATTTTCATTGAAATTTTTGAATTCATCAATTATGTAACAATCAAATAGCGGATCAACGTCTTGTCTCAACGATTCTGATTCATAATGTTTAAAAATATCAAATTCTAGTATTGAGTGTTGGAACATAAACCAATTTTTCAAATTATTGATCAATTTCATATTTATGAATTCATCAAAATATGCCAATTTTTCCAAATGTTTATAACTATTGAGAATTGATAAAACTTTGTTGTAATTTTCCTTATTTAACGAGTCTGTTGATAGCCAGATACATTTTAATTTTTGATGTGCTTTCAAAAAGTGTAAAACCGAATTAATTTGGCAATCTTTGCAATTTTTAGTTGGTTTTAAAATTATTTTTTCTATGTTTTTCAATTGCGGCGATAGGTATGAAAGGGCAGTATTCTGGTGATTGCAGCTACTATTCAGCTCACTTTCTGAGTGTTTCATGTTTTTGTGAGAATATTCGTAAATTTGCAAATATAAGGATTCAAGTTGTTCAAGCGGTATCAAGTAAGATAGTTTTGAAGTTATCGACTTTGAGTCCGACCCCATAAAGCAATCTTTCAATACTAACTTTTTTAAATTTTTAAAAAGCTTAGGAGAATTCAATAAAGGTTTAAAAAATGAAAACCATGTTGGATTAGTTAGATAGTTGAAATCTGTTTTGTCATACTTAAGCTGCAAAGTTTTCAAGTTTGACAAGATATTATATTCATTAAAATTGTTCGAAATATTTTCTAGTATATCCTCAGTATTTTCTTGGAATTTTATTCTTAGTACCTCAAGATTTCTTAAATTATTCAAAGGCAATTTAACAAACTTGTCATTTTCGTAAACCATTATTTTCAACTCTTTCAAATTTGAAGTTTTCAGTAACAATTGTGAAACTTGCGGTAAAGCAAACCTTGAAACAAGCAATTTTTCCAAGTTAACGGTTTTATCCAGTAACAATAATAAGCAATCAAACAGCGTCAAATTTGAATCAAAAAATGAAAATTTCGTTTTAATGAAAGCCAGCTCCTCGATGCTTAAGAAGTTGTCAAGTGTTTTGTTCCAAATCGAATTTTTATTATTTGAATAATCATCATTTCTTCTTTGCCAGGGTGATGGTTTCAATACTGGGTTGATTTCTATAGTTTTTAAATATTTTCCACGGGCCGGATTCGTCAAAATATTGTAAACTAAATGCAATATACTCTTTGCGGTTCCAATATTTGAAATATTATTGTAGACCCACCAACTTTCATTTTCCAATGACTCATCTTTGAAATCTCCGAAATGCTTTTGAATTATGATTTCATCTTCGTCGATAATGTGATCAATATCCACAATTCTCATGTGTTTGTAAATTCTGTATTCAACTTTATTTTTAATTTTTGAACATGTCATTGACAACGCCAGGACATCATTCATTGAGATGTTGGTGCAAATCCTATCAAAGACCGATCGTGGGAAGTCTTCAAATCTAGGAGTCGTTGCTTTTTGCTTTCCAGCTATTGCTTTCGCTGTATGTTTTCTTCCTGTTTTTCCATTCTTTAAATGATCTTTCTTTGATCTAGATGTGGTTGAGCCATGAAGTTTTTGATCAATATAAAAAGCATTCAAATTTGATCTTACGGAATCACCATCATCGGTTTCTGACAATCTCCTTTGAGAACAAGAAGTCATCCTTTGATTAATATATGACTTGTGTTAATCTTATGTTTGTCTTTGTGTTTGTATCAAATCACCCGATCAAAGAAAAGTGTGGTAGAAAAGATAAGAAAGCAAAAAAAAAGAACATATTTTTATCTTTCTTCCCTGTGTAATATTCTAACAGAAAAGATAAGAAAAAAAAAGAAAAGAAATGAAAAAAGATGAAAAAAACGAGAAAAAAAAAACGAGAAAAAAAAAAACGAGAAAAAAACCGCATAAATGGAACGGTTCACCTTTATTTAGCTAACAATCCCGTGATGTAAAGCCAATCTTTATGCTGGAGGACGTCAATGATAAGTTTCTGAAGAACAGGAATAGTATTGGGATTTGATAACAACTTGTTGTTTTTGGCGTATGCAAATCGCACAAGTAATTGATTGTAACAGAGATGATGCAGCTGTTTCTTTTTAGCCGCTAAATACTTGACTCCGATACGTAATATTTCTTCGGACTGTGGAAAATGTTCATCATTTTGTAAATATCCTAATAGAGTGTCAACATATATACCGTCAAAAGTTTGGAATGATTGTAAACTTTCTGCAGTTGGAAGATTCTGTAGTTCCAATAAAGTCAAACGTTTCAAATTTTTATATTTAAATTCATAGATGTCGTCGTCATCAACAATATGACTAAAATCGGCGTCTTCAAGCTCATTGTGATCCTCTTTTTCTCTATACAATGCAAGCTTTTTTGTCCTTTCAGACGTAGTTTTTGAAAGGGAAAGCTTTAATCCATCGATGTTTAAATCGGAATATTCGTTGTCATCATTAAACTCATCAATATGGTCCAAGATGTCTCGTTTGGCTTGTTTTATCCAACTTGTTTCCAACAGTCTCTTTGCACGAGATCTTTTGATTGGGTCATATTGTAGACAGCAATCTAAAAACAACCGACAGTCCTTGCTGATTCCGCCAGGATATTGGATCTTTTTCCCACTGCCAACTGCATGGCATGCAGTCAAAGGGCCAAAGTTACTGAAAGGTGGATCACCGGTCAACATTTCGATTAAAGTAGCACCTAGCGACCAGATATCTGATTTTGGGGTCGCCATTCTATGCAAAATAATTTCCGGCGCAAGCCAGTATGCTGACCCGTTGGTAATGATATTCTGCAATTTTTCATTGTCGTCTTTATTGATTGCATCATTATAATCGTTGCTGTTTTCATCGTCCCATTGGAAGCTCAAACCAAAGTCACAGAGCTTGATTTCACCATTCAAAAAGATAAGTACGTTTGCCGATTTGATGTCACCGTGTATGATCGATTTATCTGCAAGGTAAACTAATGCATCCAGCAACTCCACCATTATCTCACGTGAAATGAACTCTGGTAATCTCTTGTTTGGTTTACTTCGAATATATTTCAAAAGAGTTCCATATGGGGAATACTCTAGTAAAAGGTACAAATTCTTAGGATTGGATAGTTTATATTCAACGTGATAATGGACCAACTTGATAATATTCTTATGGTGCAACTTGCTCATAATTTCAGCTTCTTTCAACAACGACTCCCATAACTGAAACTTAACTTCTTTCAGGTGGCCCGGTGTATAGCTACGATGTCTTGGTGTTTTTGCCGGTGACTCTTGAAGATATATTTGCGTAACCCTATCGAAATTTATCACTTTCAATGCATAAGTCTGGGATGGTGAGTCTGTTGTAATAACTTTATAAACTCTCCCAAACCCGCCTGAGCCGAGCAATTCTTCTTTATTTTGGATGTATTTGGAAAATCCACACTTATCCAACTCTATTCTATCATGATCCACATGCATTGGAAAGCTACTTCTTTTTTTTATAAGAGAAAGGGAAAAGTATAACGTAAACTAGGAAAAAATAAGGCTCAGAACAATTGATATATATATATATATATATATTGTTACAAATAAACACACAAAAAAGTGCACATACCCACGCCTTCCCTATGTAGAACGAGGTTCAAAAAAATATGCAGAATATATATATATTAAGTTGTTAAAGGTAGATACATAAATAAACATATTTGTATAAATAGACTTATATATGATACAAAAGCTTATGGCTTACATCTACCACTGAATCTTGGATAGAGAGAACAGTCTCTGACGGTAAATCTGTTACATAACCAAGCTAAGATTCTTTCGGTACCAAGACCATAACCACCGTGTGGACAAGTACCATAAACTCTTTGATCAATAAACCAGTAGTAGGTCGAAGGATCTATGCCTTCTCTCTTGAAACCAGCCAGTAGTTCGTCAACGTCATCGATTCTCATGGAACCACCTGTGATTTCACCAACAGTTGGCATCAAGACATCGACGGACTCGGTGACTCTTGGATCGTCAGCACACTTCTTCATATAGAAAGACTTGATTTCAACTGGGAATCTGTTCAATAAGATAGGAACACCTATCGTGTCGGTCATTTTTCTTTCGGCCGCTTCTGCGATATCATCACCAAATTTGAACTGTTCACCTTCTTCGTTTGGAATGCCGTTTTCGTTCAACCATTCGATGGCATCGATGTATTGCATTCTCTTGAATGGCATCTGTGGTGGAACAAATCCAGGGTTCAATTGTCTGACCAAAGGACCAGCAACAGGATCCTCAAGAACGTACTGGACGGTCTTGGTGATCACTGTTTCAATGTGAGTCAACAAATCTTCGAATGTCAAGAATGCCAATTCGGCTTCAATATGAGTGTATTCAGACAAATGTCTTCTAGTGTGGGATTTTTCGGCACGGAATGATTCTTGGATACAGTAGACATCACCCAACGCAGGTAATAGGGTTTCTAGATATAATTGGGAAGATTGAGTCAAAAAGGCCTCTTCTCCATAGTAGTCCATTTTGAATAAAGTGGAACCACCTTCAACTTGTGTTTGGACCATACAAGGTGGAGTCACCTCGCACAGGCTTTCTTCTTGGTAGACTCTTCTAATCGATGCCAAAAGAGAGGCACGGACTTTCATCACTGCAGAAAGGGTTTCACCACGCAAAGTCAAGTGTCTTCTATCGAGCAAGAGGGAAGGATCGGAGTCTTCAGCAATCTGGTTGGTAAACGAATCTTTACCTCCTGGAGCCAGGCCGACAACTTCATAATAGTCTGCCACCAGTTCAACACCACCTGGGGCCGATTTACCCTCAGGTAACTTGACAATCGAACCATAAATGGACAACGTGGATTCCACAGTCAACTGTTGGGTTTGGTATGCGTTAGCCAGATCACCTTGCAAGATACACTGGACATAACCGGAACCATCTCTGAGAACGATGAAAGCAACACCCTTTTGGACTCTCAATCTGTGGATCCAACCTTGCACCTTTACTCTTTCACCAACATGGTTGGAAATGTTGACCATTTTGATTTTCTTAGCTGCTGGCAATGATTTGTCTTCCACGATGGAAATTTTCATCGATTCCAACAACTTGGCGCTTTCTTCGGCATCTTTAGCTGCCTTTTCTTCTGCTTGTTTTTTGGATTTTTCTTCTTTCTTTTTCAGACTCTCGGATCCCTTCTTGGCCTTTTTCAACGCTGAGGCGGAAATCTCGTAATAGCCTGCTGGTGATTCTTCACTTGCTTCTTTGTAAACTTCAACCTTGGCAGTTGCATCTGACGATACAAACAGCGCATATGCAGCTGATTGATATGGGGCTTCTTTGCTTCCTGTAGCAGATGGTGCGTCGGCACCGGTAGTTGGATGGACGTATATTATTCCAGACATTACAAGTTATCTAATTTGATAATGGAGTAGTGTTTTTTCCTGTTTAAAAAAAAATAAAAAGAAAACTAAATGATAGAGTGAAGAAAAAAGTCCATATAAGTAAGTACAAAGTCCTGTATTATATACTCTGAAATGTTTTTTTAAGAGAAAAAAAAAAAACGTTGCTATTTGTCAATATGACTATTTTATTGAAAATTTGTGGTTTTGAAAAAAAAAAAAAAATGTCCGCGTCGATCGTCGCTAAATTGTTGAAAATTAAGTTATCCCTTTTTTTTCTATTTTTCGTTTTTTTCATATTTTATTTTTGGGGAAAAGAGGGAAAAAAAGGTACAAGGGATGAGAAATAAAGAAATCAAATGAAATTAATCTATCTTTCATGAATGTTGTTTTGTTCTTTGTATTGTTTGTGTAAGTATTGAATGCATGGACATTAAAAGTTATCTAGAAGAATCGATTCTACACTAATAACTTAATATCAATATTTATATCAATAGGAACAATCATTGGCTGGAAATAATCTGAATCCGAGAAAAAGGAGTTTAAAAAAAAAGGATTTAAGAAATCGATAGATATACATATACATATCCGTAATCACATATTCATTTAAGATTTGTTGAATTGTCCACATCTAGACATTATGCTCTCTTCCGGTCTCAGAAAAGTTGTTTCGAAGAAGCTAGCATCCTATCCAATTGCAATGTCGGTGCATTCTCAATATCATACGTTGGAATCGTTGAGAAAAACATCTCCTTTCACAAAATATTTGCCTCCAGATGAAGACGTGGACGATATTTCCAAAATCAGTGAGAAACTTTGCAAAAATCCAAGACAATTGAAATCGGGATTTTATACCTATACTTACCCAACAGAACGGAAAGAATACAAGTTCTTGCACGCATCAAAGGATGCCTTGAAAGACTTGGACCTGGACCCAATGAATGAGCCAAATAGCGAATATTTCAAAGACATTGTGTCTGGTAAATCGGTCTATAAGTCAGAAAAAGATTCGGTGTATCCGTTTTCAATGGCATATGCAGGTTTCCAATTTGGAAATTTTGCAGGTCAGTTGGGTGATGGTAGAGTGGTGAACTTATTCACCGTTCCAAAGTCCCAAGAGTCAAAGGCAGACAGCTCCAATCCTTCCAACAGCTTTGAACTGCAATTGAAAGGGGCAGGTAAAACTCCGTTTTCGAGATTTGCCGACGGAAATGCAGTTTTGAGGTCGTCGATCAGAGAATACGTGATTTCGGAATATTTGAACTCGATTGGAATCCCCTCAACCCGTGCATTGTCAATAACAGCATTGCCAAAAAATAAGGCCCAGAGAAATGGTGCAGAAATGTGTGCAATTGTTTGTAGAATGTCCCCATCTTGGATTAGAATCGGCCATTTCGATTACTGTCGTATGAAAGGTGATCGAATTGGATTGATCAAACTCTGCGACTATATCAATGAAGAGACTTTAAACAATAAAAAATATTCAAAAGAATTGCAAGATTTCATCATATCGGAAAAAGTTGTCGAGTCGATCGGAGAGTTGACCGATTATGATAGGTTGTTTTTGGACATCATCATCAGAAATTCAAAATCGGTTGCATACTGGCATGCATATGGATTCTTGAACGGTGTTTTGAATACCGACAATACGTCGGTTTTGGGTTTGGCAATCGATTTCGGGCCCTTTGCAATCATGGACAAGTTCGATCCAAATTATACACCAAACAGTGAAGATCATGAATTGAGATATTCATTCAAAAATACCCCATCGGCTATTTGGTTCAATATGATGAAACTGGCGGAGTCCATGTCTGAGGTGTTGGGTGCTGGACCAGCATTGATCAATGACAGCAAATTCAGAGAATTTGGATTCCCCGATGACAAATCTATTGAAGTTGCAATGGAGAGAGTCAACAAGTTGATCAGAATTGCAGGCGATACATTTGAAAAAATATTCATTGAAGACTATTTGAAACTCATCTGTGGCAGATTGGGTATCACTCCAAGGGAGAGGGATAATGGTGAGATTTTGACATATTTATTTGAAACTTTACAGATCACAAAATTAGAGTATAATAAGTTTTTCACAATCTTGCAAAATCTCAAATTGAGGGATGATGCGACGTTCAACTTGGAGACTTCGCCTCTGGTCTTTTTACCTGAATCTTTATTACAAAAAGATAAAGAGGAGGAAAGGGAAAAGGTGTTGAAAGAGTTGAGAACATTTTTAACCATCTTCAAGGCAAGGGTTGAAGAAGAGCTTTTGACAGACGAAATTAGACTTGAAAGAGCCAGTAAATTCAATCCACAATTTTTACCAAAAAATTGGATTTTACAAGAAGTTATTGATTATACGACCGAGAAGTTGCAAGAAAATGCAACCGACGATGAACTCAAACTGTACATAAACAAAGTTATGAAGATGGCTTCGAATCCTTATGATAGTAGCAAATGGGGTGATGAGTTGAAGGATATTGAAAAAAAATGGATTTCAGACACGAGTGATGATAATTTAATGTTGACTTGTAGTTGTTCTAGTTAAGTATATAACCATTATAAAGTTAAGTGGGGAAAAAAAAGTAATTACATGGAAAAATATATCGTCCATAGTCATATATAGGTATCTTTCATACCATACCGTATCTGATTTATGAACTGATGAACTATGCTGCCAGTTTTTTGGCAATGTTTGCAAATTCTCTGCCTTGGATTTCTGCAATCTTCAACTCCAATGGTGTTGGCTGTCTAGAACCATCAGCACCGGCAAATGTTCCTGCACCCCAAGCTGAGCCACCGTGGACTTCATTTAAATTGGTGAGTTCCGGAAATGCGGACGCATAACCCAATGGCACGTAGATCATGGAATGATGGACAAACGTAGATAGTGCATTGACTGCTGTCATTTCATTTCCGCCCCCAGTACCGGTAGAGACAAACAAACCGAAAGGTTTATCCTTTAGGGAGCCTTGAGCCCATAACGAGCCAGTTGAATCGATGTAGGCTTTCAACTGGGATGGCATGTTACCGAATCTGGTTGGTATGCCAAACATGACACCGTCGCAGTCCGTTAATGTTTTCAAATCCGGTTCCGGGTATGGGAGTTTTCCTGGAGAACCAAGTTTTTTGACCAAATCGGCTGGCAAGGTTTCTTTCACTTGGTAAATTTCACATTTGGTGCCTGTTGACTCGACCCCAACTTTGACCGACTCGGCCATTTTTGCAATATGGTGGTATAGCGAGTAGAGGATAATATTGACTTTCTTTGCAGACATTGAATTCAGTTTGTATCTGGGCTTGTTGTTGCAGTTGATTGATGATGAACCGATGTAATGGTGTGTATAGGAAAGAAGATTTTTTTTACACAAACCAAGAATTAACAAGGAAAGAAAAGGGAAATCCGGGACTTATACAAATCAATTGGATAAGGTACACGTTGGGCTACAATTGGAAGAAATCATTGGTGTTTAAATACACTCTTTTTCTTCGGGTATGAATCTCATTTTTTGAGCTTCTACCTAAATAAGAAACACAGATTACTCAATAAGATAAGAACCTTAGTCAGGAATAATACGGACTTACTCATCAGTGCCTATGGAGGAGAAAAAAAGGTGGCGATGAGGGGTGGAAAAGTTAAAAATGGAAAAATCGAGGAATTAAAAAGTTAAAAATGGACGAACCGAGGAATCAGAAAGTTAAAGTTTTGAAAAATGGAGAAAACAAAAATGGAGATGTCAAAAAAATTGAGCAGTCAAAAACCGGAAAATTGGCAACTCGGCAAAAATTGAAAATTGAAAATTGAGCAAATCGGCAAAGTTGCAAAAAAAAATTAAAAAATTAAAAAATTAAAAAATTAAAAAATTAAAAAAAATTAAAAAATTAAAAAATTAAAAAATTAAAAAATTAAAAAATTAAAAAAAATTAAAAAATTAAAAAATTAAAAAATTAAAAAATTAAAAAACAAACAGAAAAAGAGGCGTCCTTTTTTGTTTTTTTTTTTTTTTTTCTTCTGTGTTGTTTCAATTTTCTAGGCTTCTAAGAAATTGCCGTTTTGGGAAATGGTGTTGTTGATGTTTTTCTTTTGTGTAATCTTATTTTGAGATCGAAATGTTAGCATTTGAAATCTTCTTCTCTAGTGAATAGCTACAACACCAAGATTAACGTATCTTAAATAGTGGTACATATTTTGATTAGTGGGGCATATCTTGACTACTTGGACCTATTGTGATTCATTGCACATATCCTCATTAGTCGGGTATAATTTGAAATAGATATTTTTCTACTGTTGTTTCTCTTTTCCTGCTTTCACAGACATATAAGTAGGCATTGCTTGTCGAAATACAACGATGTCCAACATTGATTATGTGGGTACATCTCCTGCTACAAAGATCAAATCAATAATACCAAATTCCAAATCCAAAAATAATCTGTTTTTAACGTATTTCAAAAATGCAGAAGACCATAAGAACTTGCTTAAATCAAGTTCTGAGTATCAAATTATACAATCAAAAGCTGATACTTATAACGAAAATTACTGGCAAAAAATGATCTCATCTGCTGCCTATTTCCACGTCGAAAATTCAATACTGGGTGATGTATTTGCAATGGTTTACAATAATAATTTGAAAGATGAAAAATCACACACTCTATCTACCTTCATAATCACAAAGCATGGATGCTCAGTGAATCCTTCAATTGACGTTTCTCCCAATTCCAAATATTACCCCGCAATTGAAAATCTGTCAGAAATCCACAAATCAAGTAAAGTCAGAAAAGCCTTGGCAATCTCATTACTGAAAACATTTGCAGATTTCTCTAATGATTTAGTTGAAAATTTGTACAAACAGGCAAATCTATCAATTGATACTTTTGATTGGGATGAAACTCAAGCAGGTTTGTTGGCCTCAGAAATGACATTATTAGACGATAGATCTCCCACTGACGTTGGTACTTTCTTATATGATTTGGGTTACATAACTTCAAATCTATCAACTTCCTCGTATGTTGTGGATGTCCTTTATTCAGAGCAAGATAACAATGAAAATATTTCAGAAAAGAATAATGCTCTGGCTTTCTTGTTGGGAAAACAGTTGGAACAGTTATTTGACCCATTGACTGAGTATTCTCCTGAACCAACTGAAAACGTTTACAAACCTCCAATTATACGTAATAAGGATATACCCATTGGTTCCAATGATGACGGGCAGTATCCTTATGATAATAATGATGATGACCATTTGATTAAATCAATTTGTTCAGAATTAATTGCAGTTCAAACTAATTATACTGTCTCATTGGTGCAATTTTTACAAAACTTCATTGTTCCCCTACGTATTCAAGTTTTAGAAAATAAGCTACCCGGTTTCACAACAGAAAAATTGAATCATATATTCCCTCCAACAATTGACGAGGTCACTAGAATAAATTGCATCTTCTTGGATATGCTTAAATTGGCCCAACCTTTCGGATCTTATGAAATTTTAAAGGCTTGCGGTACAACCATTCCTTATTTTTACAAAGCCCAAATGAGACATGAAGCTGCAATTAAACATTTCCATTCAAACTATTTACAATTTAAGGAGCAAATCGAGAAATTAAATAGAAGTGATTTGTTGTCTTTTGATCAGAGAACAATTGAAACTTGTGTTTACTCCTCATTGAATCTGGTCAAAATCCAATTGATTATTCAAAGATTAGTTAAAAATAAAATTTGGTCCAAACATTTAATTGAAAATGTTAATATTTTTGAAAAGTCCTGTAATGATACCATTTCCTCATTCGCAAACGATCAATTAAAACCCTATAATGGGCGTGTATTCACTCCAACTGGTAAAATATTAACTGAAATTGCAAAGGGTTGGCCATCCGAGTTACAATATGGTTGGCTTACCAGACGTGTGGTTGCAGTTTTTGATGCAACCGACATTTTAGCCAATAACGTAAAAGATAGATCGGTTATAATCGTTTTCAGTGATCATGTGTTGTTTTTATCAATTGATGATGATGAATATTATTATAACTATTGGTCAAATACACAATCTATACATAAACCTTCAATATCTGATATATTGCTACATTCTTTAATCAATGAAACACCATTAACACAGCTACCTCATATGAGTGTGAAATCCTGGTCAAATATTAATGATTTAAATGCATTATATTTTACAACATGTATAACTCCGGATTCAACTTCAAAGCCAAATTCTTTTGTTAGATTTTTTAATGACAAAAATGCAAGTTTCACGGGTATTTATAAATTAGATAAGGTGTCAGGTAAATATGTTACCGAGGTGTTGGCTCGTTCAAAAATTTTGAATAAATCACAATCATTTCACTTATTTATGGGCACTATATCAAATGATGAAATTTCAAATTTGGATGATGATAATAAAGATGAAACTAGTATGAAAAAAAAAGCAGGTGATAATATTGTTAGACGTGTATATTATACAGCACATGAAGCTTCTACATATGAAAAAGAATCAACAAAATCTCCATTTATTGTATTGTTCAATCAAGACTATGATGAAAATTTACTTTCCAAATATAATGTTTATGCGTTTATTACATTGAATTTCATCAACGAGGACACAATAAAACTAGAGTGTTTGTCGAGGTGTAAATTTGACGGGCAAGAGAAGGTGAAATTAGAATATAATATTAGAGCAGACTTGTTAAGTGCTTCTCTATCATTAATTTTATCTGAATTATTTGCAACACATATTAGTGTGTATAATCCAATGATGTTGGATTATTTATTAACCAATAATGGCAATTATAACAAAAATGCGTTTAATGTTTTAAGTATACCATTAGAGCATTTAACTTCAGATTCTGAAAAAATAATTGCTCAAGTTAAGAAAAATCAGGAAGAGCGTAGAGTTGTGAACGAAGTCTCTAATGATAAGTCGGATAGGAGAAAATCATTAGAGTTATTGTCAAAGGATTTGAATTTGAAAAAGAAGATAAAAAATCAAACAAATACAAAGACTAATATAATATCAGCGCCAAATCAACGCCCACAGCATCAGGAGCAACAACTAAAAACACAAAAAGATTCAAAAGGGAAAAAGAAGACCAGTAATGGGTTTTTGAGTATCTTTACCCTCAAAAAATCTAAAAAGCACAAAACCTCCAGTAGCAAACCAAAAATCGTAAGATTAGAAGAAGCACCGGAACGTAAATCCAGTGTTATCACTAAACGAGTCAGTATAAATAAACATAAGAAAGAATTTGATTATTCTGACTTAAAACCAGCACAGCCGAAAGTTCAGAGAAAAAGGCACTCGCAATCATTTTCATTATTTTCCAATAAAAAGCCAGAGTCACAGGTTGCCAAAGCTGACGGTGAAAACATTGGAGGGAAGCAACTGGATACAGGATCTAATTTGAAAGCAACAGCTAATCAAAATAATGACAATGTGAAAAATGATGCAAACATCAACATTCACAATTCTAATGATAGTACGACAGTTTCGACCAGTATATATGTTAATTCGCATTTTGAATTCCCAATGGCTCCAGAATGTGAAGCTGTAATTGATGAAAATAATTCTCCTCATGCTAAAACTGAAGTCATGCCTCGACTGGCTAAATTGAATGATACACCAAAGCGTGTTCCAGCATATAAGGATTCAGTTGATTTGATGGGGAGACTGGATACAAATTTGGTTAAGAGTAACAAGGTTGAAAAGAAGATACAGAATGAAGTCAAGAATGATATTTATGATACAGATTTATTTGAATTGAGTAATCCTACAAGTCCGGTAGTTGAACAACAATTTAATAAAGACACACCACAAGCCGGAAATGATGCAATAAAAAATAAAAAGATACGTAGTAACAATACGGCGGTAAAAGCATCAAGTGTGGAACAACATATATCACCAATTAAAGAGACACCATGGCGTCAAATTGCACTTCCCAAAAAGATTGATGCAATTCAACTAGATAACAATTTCAGTAACATTATACAAAGATCTCCATCATTTTATATACGTTTTAAGGAGATGAGGGAAAACCAGGAAAACGTGTTACGTGCTAAAGGTATATCATATATTCCAGATGTTAATAAATTACCATTGAAGGATAGGCAAGTACTATCTGGAGGGTTTGTATTTTCTCCAAGCATTATGTCTAATTTAAATAAACCTTCAGATACTGATGACTTTCCAAACTGGACAAAATTTGAAACAATTGCAGAGGACATAAAATCTATTGAGTCTTTAAAGGATGATATTACAATTGTTGAAAAACAACTTGAGAGTGTTGAAATTAGATCAGTAACATCACCTAGAGAACCTGATTTTGAAACCGTGAATTCCCCTAAAATTAGAGTTGTTGATCCAGTTATAAGGGTAAGGAATTCCTCCGTCGAAACTAACACGTCCAGTGCATATCAATCTATTGAGGAAAATGAACTTGATAAATATGGTAGCGCTGAAAAAAGAGTGTGTTCTGGTGATAATCCATATGCCACTACAGCTCAAAAAATATACCTAGACGATATCGATTTCTTAAGTACCATCAATATTGATGAAGTTGCTTTAGATAAAAGTGAGTTCAACATTAGTAGATGGGATATATCATCTTTGAAAGATACTTCAATTTCCAATAAAGACAGTAAAGCTGGTTTCAATGAAACTGAAAAGGCTGAATGTCTTGGTGTCGATGATTCTAGTGATTTTGAAATTGGGCAATTAACTGTTGGCAACCTTGATGCGTCAGATTTTAATACCAGTATTGAAGAGGAGGAAGATTCTAAGACAAATTTAAAAAAAACAAAACAATTGGGTACAATAAATGATTTGAGCGTATTGATTAATAGTGCATCATCATATGCATATTTAAATGATGTTTTCAATGGTATTTATGAAGAAGAGCCTAAAACTACTTCAGCAGTCTCGGTTGTAGTGCCAAACCAAATGACAGATAATACTGGCATCAGCTTAAATGGGGGTGCTGAATTTGACGCAAAGAATGCTTCTAATCCAGTGGTTATAACTGAAAAACAAATTTCAAACGAAAGAAAAAATTCCATGGCTAGAGACTATACCGATTACGATTTGGTATATCATAATGGACTGATGAGTAGTTCAATAAACTATTTATCACATTATATTAACAATGAAGATGTTAATCCGGGTGTTGTTTAAACCAGGAAACGGAAAATGGAAAGCTTTTATAGATTTCTATTTGGATTTATATATATATATATATGTATGTATAGTATGTACAGAGAAGTTTTAATGACAGTAATTAATCTATTAACCTAAGCGTCTATTGTTCCTTAAAACTTTTGGTAAACCTTTAAGGTGACTTTTGTCAGAGTCATTAATTATCATAAAAACACGACCGCTTTGATTCATTCTACCAGTTCTACCAGAACGATGCACTAAGTCGGCTGAATTGGAAGGAACATCTAATAAGATCACATTTCTAATACCTTTAAAGTTGAGACCTCTACTTAATAAATCTGTACATATGAGTACTTTTAAGATTGGTTTCGTTGGGTCTGTAAGTTTGGAAGGATTTGTTATGAAGGGCAAAATCTTTGAGCGTCTTGCATCGGGTGTGTCTTGAGAGGTGATATATGTGACATCGTGACCATAGCCTTCCGATAATTTTTCTGCAACTTTTGAGCAATCTTCTTTCTTATTAACAAACACAATAGCACGTTTTTCATATCCTTGTTCTGTACCATCACAATGAATTGCATACAAAGCTTGCGCCAATGCTTTAATTTTCGAGCCTTTGTAAGGAGGAACCGAGGCATTGATAACCCTAAATTCTATGGATTTTGGTAATTTATGTAAACTTGGAGTTGAAATATTAATAACATCGGGATACAAATGGGAAATTGTTTTATTAAATTGAGATGGAATTGTTGCCGAAGCAAAGATTAGTGTTTCTAAGTTCAACATATTTCTAAGTATACCGGTTGTCTCGTCAACGAACGAAGGATCCATCAAAGTATCTGCCTCATCGGCCACGCAGAAAGAAACTGAACCAAAAATCATCTTTGGATTATGTTGGATGGAAGGATACTTTGATAGTGCGTGTAATTTGCCCGGGGTTGTGATCATGATATCAATACCTGATTTGAAATTTTGCATGAAAGTTTTGAAGTTGGATTCCGTATCCCATTTCAAGACGTTCAAGTTTAATTGTGAGCCTGTGAACTCGACCGTCTCATAGACCTGATCCACCAACTCGTGTGTTGGAACCAAAATGATGGACTTGATACCTGAACGGTGTTTGATGAAGGGTTCATTTTTTTCGATCAGCACTGGCTCGTGCGTAGTTGGATTTTCGCCAATTTCGACCTGCTTGGTTGTGCTAGCCTTGTGTCCTTGTAAGAGCTGTTGCAACAACGGTGCAAGATAGGCCCATGTTTTTCCGCTACCGGTTTCTGCGGCCAGGGTGAAGACTTTGAAAAAGTCGGAGGTTTCTCTTCTATCATTGATGATTTTGATGGCAGCGGTCTGGATCGGGGTAGGTCTAATGATCAAGCCGTTCAACTCGCCTTCGGTTTTCACTTTGGTTGTTAAGTTTGTGTGGTTTTGGGAGCGCAGAACTGTGTGCGCTTTGATTTCCTTCAGCAGCACGTTTCTGATTTCTGGGAAAATTTTAAGCTCGTTGAAATCGGTGATTTTGGAGACCAAGTGCTTGATCCCTTCTCTGCCTTTTTCATCTGGCAAATTTAGAGACGAGTAAGGTCCAAACTTGTAAGGGGGGTAGGCGTCCGCACTGGCGAGTTGGGTATGTTTGCCTCCCGATCTGGCGTGTCTGGGACCACCAGGTCTCGAAGTTGGTGGTGCTCTAGAGTTCGAGTATTTGGGAGGCGAGTTTCTATACTTGGAGTATGACGACGCCCAACGTATCAGGGAACACTTGTTCCGCCATATCATCCTGGTATCTAACATATCTTTTGCTCCGCTGTTTGACAGTACGTTCAGGACAGTGAACACTAAAAGCACAAGAGCTCTGCAAGATAAACTCATCTAAAATTTCAAAAGGTGCAAAAGGCGAAAATTTTAAAGATTTTTGCCTTTTTTTTCATCCTTTTTCTGTTTCTTCAGAAATTACCCGTTTAGGAAGGAGGGGCGAGGAAATTCATGAAGAAAAACAGGGATCCATCAAAGACCATATTTTGGTCTGATTGGCTTTAGATTGCCCTGTTTTACCCTGTTTTGCCCTTACGAGTCTGTGTTGTTTTGTCTGCCAACACACATATTCTTCTTTTATTGCCATCAATCAAACAGCAGGAGCACGGCAGAGTGGGAAAATGGGGAAAACGGAGGTACGGAACAAAGAGCCGGACGTGTTTCGTCGTCTCAGTACGAAAACCGTACGAAAATCGAGTATATTGCCATCGGCCAGCCAACATCGGTGGACACTGGCGGATTTTGAAATCGGGAAAAGATTGGGCAGGGGGAAATTCGGCAAGGTGTACTGTTCCCGGGAGAAGAAGAGCAACTACGTCTGTGCAGTCAAGGTCATGGGGGTGAAGAATAGTCTGCAGGAAGCTAATGGCGACACACAGCTGGAGAGCCAGCTCGAAGGCCAATTGGTCCGAGAAATCGAAATCCATGCCCGGCTCAGACACCGGAATTGCCTTGCGCTGCACACATGGTTCTTTGACAAGAAATACATCTACCTGATTGTGGAGTACGCCCCGCGTGGCGAGCTCTACGCCCACCTTTCAAAGGCCAAGGGAGGACGCTTCAACAACTTCCGAGCAGCGTCGGTAATTGCGCAGATTGCAAGAGCCTTGATCTACCTGCACTCGCGTGGGATCATCCACAGAGACGTCAAGCCGGAAAACATCCTTGTGCACAGTAACGGCAGGGTTGTTCTAGCCGATTTCGGCTGGGCCACATACACAAAGACAGACTCCGCCCGGGGCGACAGTAATCGCCGGAGCACCCTCTGTGGAACACTCGACTATTTACCACCCGAGATGGTAGAGGCCAAATCGCATGACAAGAGGGTCGACTGGTGGGCGTTGGGCATATTGCTCTATGAGATGTTGGTGGGCAAGCCGCCTTTCGAGTCGCCTCAGATGTCTGACACCTACAGATTGATCTCACGTTGCGATTATAGCATCCCATCCTATGTCAATACAGGTGCAGCAGATCTGATTGCCAAGCTGTTGCAGAGAAATCCCATGGAGAGAATGGAACTTCAGAAGGTGGTGGTGCACAGGTGGGTTGTTGAGTTTGCCGGTCTGACGGTCGCGGAAAATGAAATGGCGTTCGACAAAGACGAAGTTGAAGTGAATCGAAGTTGATCTTTGGAAATTGCAATAGTGGAGGATAACCAAGTTGCATGTGTGCATGTAGGGGTTCCGGCGGAAGATTTATTTGCAAGCTGTAAAATTAAGGGTGTTGCTCCATACGTTGCAAAGTTGAAAAATGTCCTCGTTAACAGATTTATTTAATAGGCTCGAAGTTTATTCAAAAACAGACTCTCACAGACAGGTCTATGATACGGCAAAATTTATACTTGAAAAAGATGCCACTAATATCAACGCCCTCAAACGTTGTTTGGTTGCATTGATCAATATGGATAACTATGCAGATGCCAAAAAACTGATCGCAAGATACACCAACTTGGTGGAGGCGGAAACGCCTGCAATAGTGTTGGAATTGGCATATATTTTCTATAAATTGAACTTGCCGGAAGAAAAATTGTTCCATTTGAAAAACTTCATCTCGGCAGACCAAGAATTGCCATTCAATCATATACTGGCACAATACTATTATCGTGTTGGAAAAGATTCGAAATCTTTGACGATCTACCAGGACTTGATTGGCAAGAACGAAAACGAATCAGAGTATCTGGATTTATCAGTCAATGAAAGAGCAGTGATTTCTCAACTGAAGTTCCAAAATACTTTCAAATATAATTCAACAAACACGGCACCAATATCAAAGACCATGGACGACTCATACGATCAACTTTTCAATGACTCGCTGATTCTGATCATCAATAAAGATTATGAAAGGGCATTGGATTCACTCGATAGAACACTAAAACTCGCCGAAAGCTCATTGTCGAATTCAGATTACGAAAACGATGAAAAGTTTCTTGAACTGGCTCCTATTAGATTGCAAATAGTTTACGTTTTGATTCTAACATTGAAATTTGATAGTGCCTTGGGTTTGTTGAATGATCTTGATACTCAGTTGCTAAGCTTACAAACAGGAACCAGTGATATCAACTCAAAAATTCTGAAGCTTCTAATTGACAACAATAAATTGGTTTGTAAAAAATATTTGGATCCAACAATTGAGTTCAATCCAACCTTGTTGTACAGAGAACTGGATCTGCCAAATATTTTATCATTATCAAACGAAAAACTGACATTGCCTCAATTGTCCGTTTTAGAGAGAAATCATTTATTGCTTTCCAATTTTGCAGGTAAAAATTCGAAAAATTTAATTAAAAAATTTAATAAAACTTTTCCAAATTCTTTGTTATTGAACTCTCTGACTGACATTAACGAAAAGAATATATTCAAAAAATCAATTAGTCAACCATCAAATGTTGCATTGGCTTTGTTGTTCTCGCAAATTGCAATCAATGCAAACAATTACCAAAGAGCAATTTCTATAATTGAAAACATTGTTGAATTTAATGAAGAACTTCTTTTGCTGCCATCTGTTGGTAAGATTCTGTATTCATTATACGAGGTGATTGATTGTAAGAATAAAATTTTGACCTTGCTTACTAAAATTCAAACGGTTTTGGTTGCAAAAGATTTAAGCGAGTTTAATAATAATGATATAGACTACTCAATTTTTATTGCCTTGAAATTGTTGTCATTTAATGAAAAGTTGGCAAAGGATCTACTAATTAAAATCAATAGATTAGACCTGTTAGAAACCAAGTACTCGGAAAAAGATGTTGAAGATTTAGTTTCGGGCATTGATATTGATGTCTTGATTTCGCAAAATATTGATCCATTGATTAATTCATCCAACTCAACTTCGAACGCAAATGTTCATAAGGTAAAGGCTAAAAGACTCAGGTCAAAGCCAAAGAGATTGCCAAAAAATATAAGTCAACAAATAGACCCTGAAAGATGGTTACCTTTGAAGGATAGATCATACTATAAAATGAAAAAGTCAAAGAAATTGAAGAATACTCAAGGTGGTGTAATTGATGCAGATACTGAAAAGGCATTGAATTTGAGTAACCAAACGCCGGAGGCAACCCCTGTTTCCACGACCTCTGGAAATTCGAATTCGAAAAAGAGCAAGAAGAAGAAAGGCAAGAAATAATGTAGTTGTTAACTTTGGATATCTGTTGCATCTGCTATTCTCTATTTGATCTTTTTTTTCGTCATATAATTTTGAAAATTACTTTGTATGGTTATAAAAGATATATAGTAATGATAATAATAATGTACATATTTCTAGACGCTGTGATGCTTTGTTTAAATGAGCTTGTCCTGTTCCTTCGACTATGTAAATAAGGTATCTTCATCTCTGAGATATTCACCAATATCACCTTGTCTGAAAACAACAATACTAGTAGGTTGTAAGTTTCTGGCTTCAATTGTAGATTTAGCAGAGATACCAAATCCCAGTGGTGTGTCGTTCATGCTGAAGACAATCACACCGGCGTGTTCAGGTATGTCTTCACTCATCTTACCAATGTGTGCTTTCAATACATGATTACCATATAAGAATGGCATTTCACCGTTTGCCTTGATCCATACTTTATATTTTGCATACTGGGCCAAATATTTCAATGAGGTAATGTGCAATCTGAACTTCCCCGTCTTGGTGAATTTGCCAAAACACACACCAACAGACATTAGGTTCTTTCTTGCAACAGATGTTGCAAATTTTGCAACTTTGTCACTGATATAATAGACTCTATCCTTTTGTACACGGAAAACATGTGGATCTTCTGGATTATCAACCAATAGGGCAATGTTTCTACCAATGTAATTTGCCAGTTTTTCAAACACAACTTTGGTCTCTGTTTCTGTAAGTGGTCTCATCTTATTTCTTCCTTGTGATTGAATCTATTCCTATAATAATTATCTGCTTGTAGCAAGGTTAATAGTTTTGAAGAAAAATAGCTACTTTTTTATTTAAATTTTTTCAAATTTTTTTCATCTTCTTTTTTTTTCACAAAATTTCCTCGATTTTTTTCTTTCAAGTAAAATCTGGAAATTTTGCAAGGAAAAATATTCTTGCAGATTGAGAATAGCTTTCAATATTTGTAGCAAGGTTTCTTTCTACTTCTTCTATTTAAGGTAATTACTATTGCAAGCATCGAATCACATAATGTCTGAATCAGTGGAAACCCCTGTCATAGATAATGATGCTGTGCCATCTCTTGCAGCATCCTCTGTTGAAACAACAGAGACCACCAGTGAAGCAACTATGGAGCCAACACAGGAACCAACTAAGGAGTCAACGGAAGAGCCAACTTCATCTGACCAGAAATCTGAGCAGTATCAAAGAAGAGCTCCAACAAGAAAAGGAGGAAACCTTGCAAGTGAAGCTAAAAGACAGCGTTTACTCGAAAAAGAACCGGACACGTGGGTATGTTTTTGGACTGTTACTGGTATATGGCCTATCTTGAAGAAATACTAACATATATGATTTGTACCTCTATTACTGCTCTTTTATTTCATTTTTTTTTTCTAGGCGTATTGTTGATGAGAATGGTAATGCCATTTTTGGCAACGAAGAAAGAAAGCCAAAACGTAAAGTTGCCTGTATGATTGGTTACTGCGGTACTGGCTATCACGGTATGCAGTTAAATCCTCCAAACAAGACAATCGAAGGTGATCTTTTCGATGCATTTGTTAAGGCCGGTGCCATTTCTAAGAATAACTCCAACGATTTGAAAAAGAATGGTTTCATGCGTGCAGCTAGAACCGATAAAGGTGTTCATGCCGCCGGTAATGTCATTTCGTTGAAGATGATTATTGAAGATGATGACATTGTTGAAAAAATCAATGATAATCTACCGGAACAGATTAGATTGTGGGGTTTTCAACGGACCAATAAGGCCTTTGATTGTCGAAAAATGTGTTCATCACGTATTTATGAATATCTAATGCCAACGTACTCATTTTTACCACCAAGACCAGGATCGGTTCTATCAAAGGAAATCTTGAAGGCTGAAAATGAATTCAAAGGTACAACTAGAGTCGACAAAGAGGGTGAGATATTTTGGAATGATTTACTGAAAAAGTGCTCCGACGTTGGTGTCACAGATAATGAAATCAATCAAATCTATGAAGCTAATAGATTAGGTTTAGATTTATCAGTCCCATTAGAACAAGCAGCAATTAATTTTAGAAAGATTTCTAGGGAATGCAGAGGAGCATACAGAATCTCAAATGAAAGACTTGAATTGGTTAGAAAGGCCCTAAATATTTATGTGGGCTCACATAATTTCCACAATTTCACTAATGGTAAATCCTATAAAGATCCAAGTGCAAAGAGATATATGAAATCATTCAAGGTTAGTGAACCATTTTTGATTGAGGGTACTGAATGGATCTCGATTAAAATCCATGGTCAATCCTTCATGTTGCATCAAATCCGTAAAATGATCGGTATGGCTTCATTGGTTATCAGAACTGGCTGTCCACTGGAAAGAATTGAAGAGGCGTTTGGTGAAACTAGAATCAATATTCCAAAAGCACCTGCCTTAGGTTTATTATTAGAGCAACCAGTCTATGATGGATATAATGAGAGATTGCAAGGCTGGGGTCACGAGGCATTGGGCTTCGATAAATATGAAAAGGAGATGGACGCTTTCAAACATAAATTTATCTATGATAAAATCTTTAAAGAAGAACAGCAAGAACATGTTTTTTCAGGTTTTTTTAGTTTTATTGATGCTTTTAATGGAGTTCATGAAAACAGCGGCCTTCCTATCTTCCAATTCTTGACTGCTCGTGGTATTGCAGGTAAATCTGCAACTGCTGGTGACGAATAATCTGTTCATGACATTGTGTTTACTAATTATTTAGAATGTAAATAAAAAATTAACTAAATAATTAAATCAAAAAGACCAATAAATAAAGCCGATCCATGAAAAAGTATCTCGGCTTTATTAAACTGCTAATCTTGTAAAACCACCATTAAGTCTAACCTTGTCTTGGTGCTCACACATCAATCTTTGAGCTTCGATTGGATCGTCAACTTCCTTTGGCTCAGTGCCAGGTAAATATTCGTTGGTGTAGTTTGCCTTGTAATCAGGAGGTAAAATATCCAATCTCTTACCGTAGTTGGTTACTTTTGCCCAGTCTCTATGAACATTAAATAATGAGGCTGAGAAGTAGGCATAGCATCTTTCAAATTGTTTGTAGGATAATTCGTTGTCTAATTGAGGTTTGAAATCGATATATTCCTTCCATGACTGTTCTGGATTTTGAATAACATCAGCTGTTGCCTTTTTAATGGCTCTCAAGAAGGCTTTTACCTTTTCTGGATTGGCTGCCAAGAATTCATCGTTGCAAATGTAGCAGATTGAACAGAAACAGCAACAACCTAGACAGGCGACACGGTCGATTCTCATCATATCGACATCAGTTTCTGGTAAACCGTGCGCTTTGCAGTACTGTTCTAATTCCACTTGTTGCATACATTCAATACCAATACCACCATCGATCTTACCTTCTAAGATGTACTTGGCAACGTTCATACCACATCTCACCGCAGTGTAGTCGTTTTTGGTAAGACCATGATATTTGCACAATTCATCTAATTGAATTTTACCGAATTCACCAACATAACCGATTTTTTTACCTTTAATGGTACTGAAATCATTGGTGATGCCACTTGACTTCAAGTACAAAATACCAGTAAATGGCTCATCCAATAAGGAAGCAACGGATGTAACTGGGAAACCTCTAGCTTTAGCTGCCAATGTGTGAATCATTGCCTTCAAGCCCATGTCAATTTTACCTGAACCAATCAACTCAGTGACATCAGATGGGTTTGATGGTTCCATGATAGCAATGTCCAAGCCTTCTTCGGCAAAATAACCCTTGGTTTGTGCAAGGTAAATTGGTGCATGGTATGGAGCTGGTTGCCAGTTCAAGGAAAATGTAATTTTTTTAGTAGTCATTGTGATGGTTTGATTTTGTGTGTTGTGTATGGGGAGCAAAAAGGAAAAATACTGAAACGTAACAAGACACTAGAAGCAGAGAAGACACGGGGGTCAATTATCAACTGAGATTTCTCCTGTATTTATAGAGTCTACCAGCAATTCAAAACCGTAATTTGGAAAGGATGTTGCAAACCCGTTGGGTCTTGGAATTTGGTTGGGGGAGGAGAGAAGTTACATCATAACTGTTTCAAAAGGAGAATGAAAGGAGAAAGGAAAGCAAAAGTCGTGGAATTACATGAAGCCTCAAAGTTTAATTTAAATGGGAGCATAATTCAGTATTGTATATACCTACATTTTGAAATTGTTGTCGGGTTGGATTTCCAAATAGGTTCTCCACTTTCAGTTCTATTTTTTGGTTCAAATATCGTTCTTTTTTTTCTGGCTATTCATGATTTTTCCAGCCTAATCTTAACTGATTCCCTGCTTCTGTTTCATTACAAACGAGACAGTGACTTCAATAGAAGTCCTTCTACAGTGTGAAAGTAAAGGACTGGAAAGTTTTCTGCATGGCCGCTATCCGTGGAAGTAGTAAAAGTTATAATCTGATGTTATTCTTATTCTTATTATTCTTATTATTAATTATAACCGTAATAGCAGCATTTTAATACATAGCACTAAACGACAAGTAGCATGAGAAGAATAACACCATAGACAACAACTGCTTGTCGCCACTTTTTCTGTCAACCATTGTTAAAAATAGATAAACCAAAGCACACATGGGTGTTTGTTCCGTAGTCCAAAGCCAGAAGTAATAGGTTCGGTTACACCCCGGAGATTCTTTTCTAGGCATCTCCTATTTAAGTAACTCCTTCTATTTTGAGAATTCCCTCACCGATGAAAAAAATTAGGGCTTGATTCATGGTTCTCAAACTTGATTCCACCGCTGCTTCGTGTAGATGCACACAAATAGGGGTGTCTTTGGGTCTTAAACATCAATTGAGTATCAATACATACCAGTAGAAAGCAAATCAAAGAATTGAAGTACACGAATATGCCTAGTTGTTTTTGCTGTTGAACAGTAACTTGGGAAAGTACAATAAAGGCACCCCCTATTAAACTCAAAAATTAGTATCCAAACATTAAAGTACTATATGAGTCATCGGAGATTATAGCTCCGAGCCCAATTGATATCTGGAATTTTTTAGTATTCCAAAAATTCCATAGTTTGTATAACAAACTGTAACCGAGATTAAGTTACAACGCCCGTTGATGGTTTAACCGAACGTCGGTAATAGAAATCGGTTGAGTCATATCGTGTAATATAATGATTTTGACTCACTTGGCCATCTCATTTTGTATTGTTCGAATCTAGACATTGTGATACCAATCTCCGGGTTGGCATTTTTCTTATGAAGTTTGGGAGCAAGAAATTTATATGCATGTTTTCCGTTACTATACCTTTCCTAATGCAGCATACTCTTACTTCGGGTAGCTGAATAATAGCCCAAAAGACAAAATTACTTTGTTTCCGCCAACACCAGATACCAGGTTCGATGTTGCCCGATGTGAATGGCAGATTTGTTTAAGAATTTGCACGTGTCAAACTTGATGGGAAAGTCTATTTCTGTTAATACCCTGGTTAAAGATATTGTATACGGCCTTGTTGCCTATAGGTATTCTACTTTTATAAACTCAAAGTATAATTTGCTCTGTGTTGATATGAAGCGTATTTTTGACCCGGACATTTGGTGTCGCCAGGATATATGTGGAATTTAGCCTTAGTATTATGGTTTAAAGAAATATTTTTAGAAGCAGCAGAAGCAGGAGTAATAATAGGAGTCGTTGTAACACCACAATTGCAAAATAATATGGTTCCAAACGAATCAAAGGTTGGCTTTACCATATTCCTCCCTTTGAAGCAAGTAAACTGTAGAGGTGTTAGGTTCAACGATAATTTATTTGTGCATGTGAATTGGATATATTGGAAACCACTATAAAAGCAAGCCCCTCCCTCTTCATTTCAAGAGTTCACCGAGTACAGGCTTCTTTGGTTTCATCTCAATATTTCTACGTATATTTTAAAAAATATTGCTATCTGAACTAATTATCATCAAACAAACAAGTTAATATGTATGTATTTGTTGTTCCAAGTATTTGCATCGGACTGCTTGGATATACACGAAAACATAGACTATGATACTAACCATCACTTACAAGATATGTTGTACAGGGCATCCGCTACTACTACTACTCTCTCACAAGAACAAACTCCAATCACCTTGAAGACAGCAAACGTTAACAACGGTGACTCCAAAGTTGCCACGGCAACAGATGCTGTTTACGATTGGGACACATTTAAATTTGCACCAATCAGAGAATCCCAGGTGTCTCGTGCAATGACCTCTAGATACTTCAAGGACTTGGATAAGTATGCCGAGTCCGACATTGTCATAGTTGGAGCAGGTTCTTCCGGTTTGACTGCTGCATACATTTTGGCAAAATCAAGACCAGACCTGAAAATAGCAATCATTGAAGCCAATGTTGCTGTTGGTGGTGGTTGTTTCTTGGGGGGCCAACTGTTTTCATCGATGGTTTTGAGAAAGCCTGCAGATGTATTCATCAAGGAACTGGGCATTGAATTTGAAGATGAAGGCAACTACATTGTTGTTAAACACGCCGCACTGTTCATCACCAAGTTGTGTTCAAAGGTTCTGGAATTGCCTAATGTTAAACTGTTCAACGCAACCTGTGTGGAGGACTTGATCACCAGACCTACCGAAAATGGTGGCACCAGGGTTGCTGGTGTTGTTACCAACTGGACTTTGGTTTCCATGCATCATGACGACCAGTCCTGTATGGATCCAAATACAATCAACTCCAAGATCATCATTTCCTGTACCGGTCATGATGGTCCAATGGGTGCATTCTGCGTCAAGAGATTAGTGAGTCAAGGCTACATCCAGAGAAACCAGATGGGTTGTTTGGATATGAACAAAGCAGAAGATTCCATTGTGAAAAACACCAGAGAGATCTTTCCTGGTCTAATTGTTGCCGGTATGGAGTTGAGTGAATGTGACTCGGCGAACAGAATGGGTCCAACTTTTGGTGCCATGGTTTTATCTGGTATCAAGGCTGCTGAAGAGGCGTTGAACATTTACGAGGTCAGAGCAAAGCAAGATGCCGAAAGTTACTAGATATCACTTTGAATGTGATGACATAATTGGTCTGTGCTATGCCAATTTTTCCCATCCCTTTTCCTTCAAATACATTTGTATATCTCTATTAATTGTCAAAATGTTATGAACTCATGTCCAGCTCTTGTTATTTAAATAGTCCGCAAACTTATTGGTTGTATTGGTAATGTTGCCAATCGTCAATGTACAACATAATCTGTGTCATGATTGTGGGCTGTTGAACTGCTCTACAACACCTCTGGGGCGTCGATCGACCAGTCAATTTTGGCCAAAAATAAAAAGAAAAAGAAAAATAAACAACATGGCATGAATCGTATTTTTTTCTCGGTCTTTGATTAACACGGGGTTTACGATTTCATTCCTGAAAACAAAAAACATGCGTTTTTTTTTTTGAGAGGTAAGGGAATAAGACCACTTTTGACGGCCTTTCTAACCAAACTCAGGTTGTTTTCAGCCTGATATGTGGGTGTGCCAATGAAAACGACTGTTTATTCTACCAAAAGAAGACAAAACGGGTTGAAAATCTTATGATAATTCGGTTTTTGATTACTCCACATCCCTTTTGAGTTTCCCATATACTTGTGATGGTCCAGGTATGTAGATATAAAAGGATCATTTCCTGCCTCCCAGTGTCTGAGTTGCACAGGTATCAACCGTCTTATTATGAACAATATAAGATTACTGTAGGTCCGGATCTCTCCTGATAAAAAGTAATTCCTGTATTCCTTTCCTATTCCACAAAAACCAAAGTTCGTTCGATCTTTAATAACACTCCACCAACTCCAACTAAACCTATATATACAAATAACAATGGCAAGAATCGGACCAAACCCATACGTTGCAGATGTTGCAAGACACGTACCAAGAATCGGTGGCTGGGCTGCTGCCATGGTTGTTTTCTTCGGATGGCCAATGCTTGGCAAACTTGCCAATAAGAAGGGTATCTGGAACTTATAAGCCAGCTGAAACGTTTTAAATATATTCCAGTCGTTGGTCTACTTTGAAAGAAAATAAAAAGAGTATTTTCTTTACATACATCCGGGTTTCTGACTCGCCTGTTCATTTCAATTCTATTCATTTCAATTCTATTCATTTCACTTCAAAAACTATTATTACATATACATGCATATGTTAATTGGTTTCCATAGTCACTACTTTATTTCTCAAAAGCATGATGGATTTTCTTGGTCCTATGTTGACGTCTTTTTTTTACGGTATTACATATTCAGTTTATTTTTGATTTCTTAATTATTCTTTTTAATAGTAGAGTCTATTCATATTGTTTAAATTCTGTATAATTGCAAGAACAATACAAAAGGTTTTTTAAAAAAAACTAAAAATATTCGAGAAAAAAAAAAGAAACGAAGCATCCACAATTCTCCATATAAGAACTAAATCCCGATCTTTGTATTGGATAAATCGTAGAGATATCGGTTTCTAAAGCTTGTTTAGTCAGGTTGTGTTGTGGAGGCACCTGCATTGTGGGCAAATTGGAGGTTTGTGAAGTGTCATGTGATGCATTTTTTTTTTCAAATTTTAGGTTTGGAATAATTGGGGTACTACGAAACCAAGACAATAGATCTCAAACCCGACGTAAGAGCCTGGACCGGTTGTGGGCGTTTCCCAGGATATCTACATATTTCTTGGACAAATTCCTACAAGAGTATCATTGAAAACAATACGGTGTTTGTATTGCTATAGTAAAAGAAATAGGGAGAACGAAAGAAAGAGAAACCGAAAAATGAAAAACTCTACCTATTTTTACTTTGTACCATGTTGTATCTATGTCGATCCTGCGTTGTTATATTGGTTACGCAACCAGAAGCCTTTCAATCACCAAGAAAATAACACTAACAACAGCAACAATTGTGAAATTTAAACCAATGGCAAAATTAAACAAATGGCTTTGTTGTATGCATAGCAATTATACGCAATACTAATTTCTTTATACCTAGTTTTATCCAGGTCTCATCATGTGTGAACATCGAGAGCGGTCTACTTTTGACTCAGAAGAGAGGTGAGTACCCCAGAAAATACATCCGAAACACGTTGATTGGGGGGAAAGAAAGTATACCACAATTATTGGACTTCCAAATCAAAAAAATACTGCCAGTATTTGGTTGATAGATGTATATAGATCTATATCCATGTACACATCCACGCACATAAATCCGAAACTACCGTAAATCAAGCACCAAAACGAAATTTGTAAAATTGTCGCAATTGTAAAGATCATCGCTAAACTTTAATAATCCATTGCATGACATTGTTGAAGTGGTTAGATAAATAAGCGGCACATAAGTGTTGTATTTTTTAGTTCAGCTGCAGATCAATCTCATCTCTATTGGGAACCAAACACTCGTCAAATCTTTTGTAGGCGAACAACATGTTACATGACAACATGGTTGACCACATTATTCTAGGTCCCAATATATCATGACAGAAAGGAATGTCGTGGTGAATATGGAGTAAGACAATGTACACAACCAACAAAAAAACAAGAATTCTGCTAAAAATACAAATTAAAAGCAAATAATAATAGTAATATTTATAAAAATAGTAATATCTGTAATAATCGAAATAATTATAATCCTAGTAATAGTTATAGCAACAATAAATACTACTGTAATATTGCATACGGGAATATCGTTTTATATATACCTAGATAGAGATATAGAAACAGATACCTATGTATAATTCGCCATACAGAACTATAACTCACCACACCAAATGCTAGATGATTCGATGCTAAACCCTATCAACATGGCACAACAAATACTGAAATAGTGGCATCATTACCGGGCTAATTATTCCGCTAATTGATGATGTTGGCCCAACTGAATAAAGTTAGATAGCCAAATCGGGATGAAACAAAAAATCCTCATGCAAAGAAGCTCATGACAATCATGCAAGGAAAAAATTCAAGCAGTGGGCGCAGTCATCCTATTTTTCTGAAAAGGTGGGTTTGGGGTTATTAGTTTCAAAACTTTTCGCCCTAATTTTCCCCGCCTGCATGCATGGAAGCGACATTCGGCAAGTACCAGACATGCCAGACTTTTTTAATGATAATCACCTTTGCGACATTTAGATTATTTCAAAATAATTCAGCACAAACCAAGAAGTATCATCTGAATAATATGTCCACATTCGCCCTAATCTATACTCTTTTCTCTGTCTACTATATATCTTTAGATTTGCTTCATTCTTTCTTGTTTTTAATCTGGTTTTAAGCGATCTGCAGGTTTGACTGGGATTGTTCTTGTGTCCGAATAATAGATTTAGTTGAACGAATAGCTATACGTATATTTCGAAAGTCTATTCCAGTCACGAATTTTGATTCGGCTGATTATAGATCGACATATATACATTCATATATATCTTTCTAAATCTATATATATATATATATATATCACTTCTTCACCTACTTTCCTTTTTTCACTCCAATGGCTTTATAGGCAAATGATATGGGAATATCAATAATAACGACAATAATAACTACTACTACCTGTAAATGTTAACAGACCCATCTACTGTGCACAAAATCTGGTTAACTATATAACGCCAATAGTATCTAATTAAAATGAATGGTTATCCAATTGAAAGCTATATCGATAAATATTCAAAGGAAATAAGAGATTTTCCTGGTGCACAACAGGAAATACCGCCAGCAAAAAGTTTGCCGTATTCAAGTTCACATACTTTGGTCTCTCTTCCCATGACTAAGCAAGTCAGTGTAGATTCGACAAATTCACAATCGCTATTTTCTAACAGAGACGACCAGTTAACCAACCACTACCATGATCAACACCAATACCAATCTTCGTATCGACATCAACATCAACAACAGCTCCAACATCACAATCAGCTTCAATACCAACAATCACTCCCATTACCGCCAACTCCAGGTGTTCAAATGCCGTTAAATTCCTACACTAATCATCAGATAAAAAGTACACCAGTTTTCAAACCGACTCCTCTCTACGAGCAGTCGCTTCCGCAAAATCAGTATTCAAATATACCTTATCCATCATCCGTTTCTTACGAAAACAGAGAGAATACCAATACATCTCTCTATAGTTCAGTCAATTCACCATATCAACAGTCTATTCAAAATGATGTGAGCTTGAGCCCGAATAGAAGCCATCAAAATCTTGAATACGTGTCGAATCAGCAATTTTATACTTATCCAAACAATAATACCAACAGCAGTTCTCAAATCACTAATAATATTCCTCCTTATTACCTTTATCAACAAAATAATGCACCCTACATACCATTGCAGCAGCAACTCTCACCACAGCCAATCCCACTGAAAATGCATCAACCAGTTTATCCGCAATCAATGACTTTGCAGCCAACAGCTGCACCTTATGGTTTATATCCGCCTTTAAAACAACCTTCACCGCAACCACCACTGCACCAGACACAGCTACCATACCCATACCCATACCAATTGGACATTCCACCTCAGTATTCAAAGGAGGGATTGGTAAACCAATATATTAAACCACAAACAATACCACTGACAGCAAGTCAATATAACCCATTTTATTCAAATGTACCTAACGGACTCTCACAAGTAGCCATACCATCGCAATTTCAATATCAAGAACATCCATCTATCAGAACAGCTGTCCCATGGACGCTTAAAGAAAGTAAACTGTTGTTGAAACTGAGAGGGGAAGGACTCACTTGGAAGGAAATTGCCTCTCACTTTCCTAATAGAACTTTGAATGCTTGTCAATTTAGATGGAAAAGAATTAGTTTAAACGGTGGTTTGGATGAAGATGGTCAGGATTCACGTGATAAAGCTAGTACTGATAAAATTCACAGAAATGAAAATCAACAGAAAGAAGCTATCGAAAATAGCAGTGATAAAATATCTACGTCAAAAGCATCTAATACCGAAAACGGCCATGCTTTATCCAGTGGCAAGGAGAATACTTTGTCTTCAGGTTCAAAAAGGCCAAGTGAAAGTGATGCAGAGCTTGACGGAGATTCTCATGTTTTGAAGAAACCTTGTGGTCCTTCTAAACTCCCGTTAGGTGTAAACGAGTCATCTCAAGATTGCGCAATTACCAATATTACAATAGCAAGTATATTGGATATGCGAGACACCAAAATTGAAATTTCCAAGGCTGATTCAAAAACTAATTCAGAAGAACATATACCGGAGGATGATGAAGACAAAGAGCATTCTGGGAAAACCAAGAGTGGTACTGCAAACAAAACTAATGACGGGAAAAACAGGACATGAATTGACAACACAATTTGATGCTTCTTTATTTATAAATATCATCGGCCATTTGCATCGTAAAATGATGTATATAATTGTCTAGATATAAGTATACCAGATTACAATCTTAATGTTCAAAAAAAAAAACAAAAAATTTATCAACCTAATGATTCGGTTTCAAGAATATATTACCTTTTTCGTGGAGAAAAGGGATATGCTGGGGCTTTTTGAGGAAATTCATAAAGTATATATAGCATTTATATGTAGAATTTGGGTAAAAATGCAGTTCGAGTCACCATCATGAAGACAAAGTATTCAGGTAAAAAGCACAAAGTTCAATCCAAATAACTGGCAGTCACGTGATTGGTGATAAATGTTAATTTTGCAGTCTAATATTTATCTTCAGCAAGTACATGGGGTGTCACGAAATGTTTATGTGTCTTGTTTCTGTTATTTGTTTTTGGTGAATATACTTGCTACTGGATAGTTCTCGATATTCGTATGTACCTTTTATTAGATAAATCTCAACGTGTAAAGACATTGAATAATACTATAAAGATACACTAGATATTTTTAAAATTGACCAAAACAATGTGGTTAGTGATTATTGCTATATTGATTGTAATCTATGCATTTGCAAAATATATTGCAAAAGATAAGCCTGCATGGATCTACAATCCATTGGTTAGATTTAACGATAAATACAGAATCAAAGAGGATCTGTATTTGGTTGTTTTGTTGGGGGATTTCATCAAACACTATTTGATTCAGTGTCAAATAACGAAACGGTTTTCACTTTGGTACGAGTTTGAGAAAATTGCAACTAGTGAAAAGGCAAGAAATCGGATTGCAATCAAATATCCAAGGCAAATAGCAGGTAAAGATTTCAAGAGTGATGGTGAAGGTGCATTTGAAGTTGAGGCATTGACATATGAGGAATTCTACAATGCGATTTTACGCATGTCAATGATTTTGGTTGAGGATTACAAAATCAAGAAGGGGGATATCGTCACCATGTACTTTATGAACAAGCCACTATTCACTATCATTTGGTTTGCCCTGTGGAACTTGGGCGCAGTACCGGCCTTTTTGAACTACAATTTAACGTCCAACCCCCTTTTACATTGTGTCAAGGTTGTTAAGTCAAAGACGTTGTTGGTTGATGACGAGTGTGTCGGTACCTTTGAGAAAACAAGAGGACAAATCGAAACAGAATATCCGGAATTGTCTATCAATATAATGAAGGAATGCGAGCTGATGGAAAGGGTAAAGAATCCATTTCAAAAAGCATTCCGTGAAGATGATCGGGTACGTGATGAGAATATCAGACATTGGGATCCTGCAGTCCTAGTTTATACATCAGGTACTACTGGATTGCCAAAATCTGCCGTTAATTCCTGGAGAAAGGTTTTCATGGCCACGCATCTATTCCCCCACGCAATGCATATGACAAATGAATCTAATATATATACTGCCATGCCATTGTATCATGGTACGGCGTCGATTTTGGGAGTCTTGCCGGCAATGTTAGTTGGTGGAACAATTTCAATTGGCCACAAATTTTCATTGTCAAGCTATTGGACACAAGTCAAGTTGTGCCAATGTAATACCATTCAATATGTTGGGGAGGTTTGCCGGTATTTGGTGGATTCGAACACCACATTGAATGAAGACGAATGTTATGGTAAAATCAGACTTGCTTATGGTAATGGATTGAGACCCGATATCTGGATGAAACTCAAGGAACGGTTTGGAATCAAGGCGATTGGGGAGTTCTATTCATCGAGTGAGGCGCCATTTGCAACGACCTGTTATGAGGATCGAGGAATCGGGGTTGGAGCAATCCGGAACAACGGGTATCTGGCCGACAAGTTCTTATCGCTACAATATACACTAGTTAAGATGGATCCTGATGACGAAACCACTATTTTCAGAGATCCCGAGACCGGGTTCTGCCAAAGTCCCAAGGTGGATGAAAAGGGTGAAATGATTATGAAGATATTGAATCCGAAAAACATCAAATCGACATTTCCAGGGTATGTCAATGACGACAGGGCCACATACTCGAAGATCATCCGGAATGTTTTCAAAAAGGACGACGCCTGGGTGCGCAGTGACGACCTGATGAAGAAGGATGAGATGGGATGCATCTACTTTGTTGATCGGATGGGCGACACGTATCGGTGGAAGTCGGAGAATGTCAGCACCACCGAGGTGGAGAACCAGATTCTGGAATTTGTTCCTCAGATCAAAAACTGTGTTGTTGTTGGCGCCAAGGTGCCAAACCACGAAGGCCGGGCCGGCTACGCCATCGTCCAAACCGTTGATGACAACAGCGATGTCGAGCGGGACGGATCCCGGAGAGCCGTGCTTCTGGCCCAGATCTGCGCCGCCGCCTTTCAACACTTGCCTCATTTTGCCAGACCTGTGTTCGTCACCTTCCAACTCATCGACTTCACTGACAACCATAAGATCAGCAAAAAGGTCTTCCGTGATCCCGTTCTTCCCCGGGGCAAGAGTGGCGATCTCGACATCTACTATTTGGACCTGAAGAGTAAGTCCTACAAGCTGCTTGACAACTCGGCCTATTCTATGGTTGCCAACGGCGACATCAGACTATAGACGATGTATATATCTATTTACAATCCATGCCTGTCCAGCTTGTCTGGCTATTTTCCGTGTTTAGCGAATCGCATACGTCATAGCTGCACTGGCTATGGAAAGGCCGGAAAAACCCTAGATACTGTTGTTGATCAGATCGGCAACCCAGCAGTGCATACGACGGGATTGATTATCATCGGGGCTAGAGTATTCCACAGGCCCCGATGCCAAGGCCGATGTCGTTACAAGACGCAAATATTATTCTCAGACGAATGATGCAAGAAAGTGGCGGTCACGTGTGCAAGTACCTTCCTCCTCCAAAGCTCAAGAAATCAGTCATCATCCAAACAATAAGAAAAAATGCAAAAAAAATAATAAGAATAATGTAAAATAGGATGAAAAATAATCGATGACTGAATAGCAGTACCAATATAATAATAAAGATGTAAGGTAGTGTTAGGCCAAACAGCAGAGTGAGATGATCGATATGTAGGGCATTCTTGACCTGAGACGAAGTTTTATAGAGAGGAAAGTCCTGTACCGGCAAATAGTTATTCCATGTATATATATATATTTATATATATATATATAGGATTAACCTATTCCTACTATATAGATTTTTCAGCTCTATGAGTTTGCTTCAGTTTTCATATTGCTTCCATTATTTTGATCTGGCTCTACACTTCTTGAACTTTACTTTCTTGCTTTTACTGCTTTTTTTTCTTTTCCTTTCTCTTTTCCTTTCTTTAGGACTCTACAGTAAATTTCTTAAAAGTATATTAAATACATTCAAACCGAAAAATAATATAACCGTATGTGCTTCCCATTTTGATAAAAAAAACTGGTGATATATACATCATTGGGATATCAGATATAGTTTTAATATCATAGCATTTCATGTTTCGTTTGCTCTTTTGCTTTCGAAGAATAAAAAATACATAGGGAACTGAAAAATTCACTTTGAGTTTTGAAAAAAAAAAAAAAAAATTCCTTATATAGTATAACGTAATATGACATGATATGAAAAGTTGTATGGCCATAGGTTATGGACATTGGCCTTCGACGAGCTCAAGAATAAGCACTACTAACACTGTCCACAAGGAAGTTTGCCCTTGATTTGAAATAGCAAGCATCCATCATGTTCATTCAAAACCCAAACATCGGTAATAGAAAGCAAATTGAAGATTGGAGAATCTCAGGCTACAGTCCATTGACCCCACCTGACTTGTTACAGTCGGAATATCCGTTGAAGGAAATCAACGAATCGGTCATTCTCAAGGGTCGTGACGACGCAGTGAACATCTTGCAAGGCAAAGATGACCGTTTGCTGATTGTCATCGGTCCATGTTCGATCCACGACCCAGCCGCTGCCCTTGACTACTGTAATAGATTGGCAGCATTGAATGAAAAGGTCAAAGGTGAATTGCATATTGTCATGAGAGCATACTTGGAAAAACCAAGAACCACCGTCGGCTGGAAAGGTTTGATCAATGATCCCGATATCGATGGCACCTTCAACATCAACAAAGGTTTGAAGATTTCCAGAGACTTGTTTGTGAAACTGACCGAAAAATTGCCAATCGCCGGGGAAATGTTGGACACCATCTCTCCGCAATTCTTGAGTGACTTGTTCTCTGTGGGCGCAATTGGTGCAAGAACAACCGAGTCTCAACTTCACAGAGAATTGGCCTCCGGTTTATCGTTCCCTGTGGGTTTCAAAAACGGTACCGACGGTACCTTGGGTGTGGCCATCGATGCGATGAGAGCTGCCTCTCATCCACACCATTTCTTATCGGTCACAAAACCAGGTGTCGTTGCAATCGTTGGCACAGAAGGTAATGAGGACTGCTTTGTCATTCTACGTGGTGGTAAGAAGGGCACAAATTACGATGAAGCGTCTGTTGATGAGGCCCAGGAAGCTTTAGAAAAGGCAAAGATCATCAAGTCCGGTGAATCAAGAATTATGGTGGACTGTTCACACGGTAACTCCCAAAAAAATCACAAGAACCAACCAAAGGTGGCTGCCGAAATTTCAAGACAAATTGCAAATGGTTCTCATAAGGTTTGTGGTTTGATGATTGAATCTAACATTGTGGAAGGAAGACAAGATGTGCCGCCTTTAGAGCAAGGTGGTAAAGATGCACTTAAGTACGGTTGCTCGATCACTGATGCTTGTATCTCTTGGGAAGATACCGTTGCTGTTCTCACTGAATTGGCTGATGCCGTTAAAACTAGAAGAAGTTTGCAAAAATAATCCAATTCTCGGAATTAGGTATCTTTGTTTCTTCTACGGTTTATGCTCTTTTTTTATTTAGCACATTTTATTATTCTACTCTCTATTGATCATATCTTTTCATTTTGTTTGTTTCTGTTTTTGGTTATTTTATGTATCCATGCTTCCAATAATGATAGACATGTATGTATGTATGCATGTATATCTTGTTGTGAAGCAAATCAAATAGTTTTGTCTTTTTTCACCCTTCGTGTGTCTTTTGTTTTACATAAAAATCGAGTAGGTGGATATGTATATATGCTAAATAAGTAAATAAATAAATAAATATATGAATAAGTAAAATAAAATAAAAGGTTATATTTATATACATGCAATCACAACATTGTGGTTATGACATTTCTTGCCAATTTAACTCCCAAACTGACTTTTCTTTTTCCCTCCGTGAAATCTTTTAGTTCAACTTCGTTTGTATGCTTCAATAGGTTATCAACTTCATCTTTCATAGCTTTCTTCAATTCCTCATCTTTTGTAATTATCAACGCATTACTTTCCAAGTCCAGTCCATAAGACCGCTTGGTGTAGTTTGAACTGCCAATCACCGACATAGACGGTTCATCCTCATTTGGTAAATTAATCCACAGACCTTTAGCGTGGTATGACCAACCATTTGGTTGATTGACAACACCATTTTGCCATTCCAGCATTTTAATACGATCTTTAATATCAGGTATCAACTTGGATTTCTTCTCGACTTTTTTCAAGAATAATTCACAGTTATAAACGTAGGCATCAGGCAGATAATAACTAATACCTTTGGATTTGTAAAATGAGTTGGATTCAGGCGACGCCGTTAAAATTTGTCCCTTGGACTGGCAATTGAGGATCTTAGATTCGATGGCTGGGTGGACATTAAAGTAGCCTGCTGTGATTGTGAATTTGGAATTCTTGTTGTCTAAAATGGAAAGCATTCTTAAAATACTTGGCAATTCTGTTGACTGATCAGGTTTTATCAAGGGGGTAAATGAGGAAATTGGATACACGATTGTGACGGGATCATTGTTGGTGGTTTCGGTTGATGTTAATTCGCCGTCTTTTTCATCGTAAGGTTCATTTCTGGTATCTTTGGACTTTGACTTGAGCACCGGGACCAGAACTCTTGTGGAATCACTTATGAATCTCTCGATATTCAGATGTGGTTGTGATGCTTTATTTGACGTTGGCCAGTCAAGATAAAAACCTGTTTTGCGTCCTCTGCTTGGTGAGATTTGATAACTCAGTGAGCCGATGGCGTTTTGGACACGATGGTAATAATTGGACAGGTCTCTTGATTTGAATATGTAGTATCTATCCTGTCTGTTGGTGAAGTAATCCTGTGATAGGTTTGCACCTGAAAGAATCACCTCGTCGTCAATACCATAAATTTTCATATGCTGCAATCCATAGATTTCATTCAGTCTGCGTGGTGTTAACAGCTCTTTATAGCCATGTAGATGTGGAGTGTGATAGAGCCTAATATTGACACGATGTTTGCCGAACTTTTCAACCAAGGGTAGAATCAGGGTGGCAGTCGAGTGGTTTGGCAAATCTCTCGTTGAACGCAGACAATCCAACAAGATGTCCACCTTCAAGTTGGGTTTTTTGTCCAGCTCTTCCGAGATCAAGTCCACCAGTTCGTTTTGGGTCTTGCCGATATACAACGACGATAGAAATATCCTTTCGTTGGCATTTTTGATTTTATTTTTCAATATTTCATAGAACTTGGCTGGGTGGGTCACGATCTCGATCTCTCCTCTGTTCAGCTCAAACCTCGGTGCAATAGCGTCCAGCTGTTGGATCGTACCACGCAGTAACGGATTGAATGTCAGATAGTTATTCAGTGGCAGGTTGTCCACCTTGATGGTGGAGAAGTGGCGTCTTGTGTGTGTCAACACTGCCGCAAGGCGATGTATATGAGTATTTAAGACTGGGAACATGGCTGGTCGCTTTTACCAAAGAGAATACACCCTGTAACAACAGAAACAAGCTCCTGGTTTCTTCTTCTCTGGTATGATCTCTCAGAGAGTAAAGAGCTGAAATATTGATGTATAGCTTCGAGGAAATAAACCTTGTTAAAGTACTCGAACAATTGAATTTTCTCTTTCTGGAAAATCTTCATGTGAAATTCAGACATTTTTTATAGACAAATCAGCCAGAGGCGTTCACTTGGGTAGTTGGATATCCAAGAGGGTATGCATAGACTTGGAAAAGGCTATAATCAGATCTGGAGAAGAACACTAGCACACATGGGAGAATCGGATGGTAATTGCAAGGGGGAGAATGGTAAGGGTTTCGAAAAGGCTCCTAGGAAACGAGGAGCAGTTGCTCTGGTGGATGACAACGGCTTCAAAGTACGTAAGATTCAGGAGGCAGCCAGAACCGGTGGAAGGCCAACATCAGACAGGAGGGTGCTGCAGGAGGAGGAGGAGACGGAGTATATCATCGATGGCAAATTCCGTCGTACAACGCCGTATTTTTTCACGTATATGACATACTGCAAGTTGAGATGGAGAGACCGTTCGTTGCTAGACATCTTCGCAAACGAATTCAGACTTTATCCTGAGTCGTACTATGTCAAAGCGTTGGAAACGGGCCAGGTGACGCTGAATGGCGAAAAGGCCAGCACGGACACGGTCATTAGAAACGGAGACTTGATTTGCCACCGCATCCACAGGCATGAGCCGCCAGTCAGCTCGGGCCCGGTGAAGATTGTCTACCAGGATGAGCACATTGTGGCTATCGACAAACCGAGCGGAGTGCCGGTCCATCCAACCGGTAGGTACAGGCATAATACAGTCACGTACATTTTGAAGAAGGAACACGGGTTGAATGTGCATCCCTGTAATAGGCTAGAGCGGTTGACGAGTGGGTTGATGTTCCTGGGCAAAACGGCCAAGGCAGCAGAGAAGATGGTTGCTCAGATCAAAAACCGTGAAGTCTCGAAAGAGTACATTGCGAAAGTCGTTGGCGAGTTCCCATGCGATGAAGTTGTTGTCGACAAACCACTTTTCACCTACGATCCCAGGGTTTCGTTGAACATCGTCGATGAAAAAAACGGTAAGGAGGCAAAGACGATCTTCAAGAGACTCAGTTTTGACGGGGAATATTCGGTTGTGCTCTGTAAGCCATTTACCGGAAGAACCCATCAAATCAGAGTTCATTTACAATATCTCGGGCATCCAATCATAAATGATCCCATCTACTCCTCCCCTGATATCTGGGGAGACAATATTGGTAAGAATGGTGAATTCGATAGGGAAGAAGTTGTCAGGATTTTAGACCAGGTTGGAAAAACATCATTGACCTCAAGTTGGTTACATCGGAAACGGAATGGTGCTCAAAGTATCGGTGAATTGTTCAGTGGAGAAAAATGTGAAATTTGTGGGCAGGACCTCTATACAGACCCTGATCCGAATGACTTGGAGTTGTATCTCCATGCCTACAAATATGAGTCCAGGAGCTCGGATCCGGCCCAAAAGAGCTGGTCCTATCAGACCGACTTCCCCGAATGGGCTCAAGAACATTCGAAAAAGTACATGACATTGGCGGTTGAAGAGGCCAAAAAGAGTGAGCCGACACCGACTGCCTTTTGTGTTGGAGCAGTGCTTGTCAACGGGGGTAGGATTTTATCCACCGGGTATTCAAGAGAGTTACCTGGAAATACACATGCCGAGCAGTGTGCGATGGAAAAGTATTTCAGAGAGAACGGTACGGACAAACTTCCCCGGGGTACGGAACTCTACACAACGATGGAGCCATGCAGTTTACGATTGAGTGGTAATGAACCATGTGTTGATAGAGTAGTCAAACAAGAAGGTAATATATCCAGCGTTTTCGTTGGCGTGATGGAACCATCAACGTTTGTTAAAAATAATGTAAGTTATGACAAACTGACGGGGGCTGGAATCAGCTACATTAAGGTTGATGGGTTTGAGGATGAGGCAATCAGCATTGCAGCTAAAGGACATGAACATAAACATTAAATAGGATTGCTTTTGTCTTTTAAAAAAAAAAAAAAAAGAAAAGAAAGAAAAAAGAAAAAAGAATAAATCGGTATATAAATGTAGTTAGACAGTCAAGCCAGTCTTTAAACTCTGGTGGACTGACCAGTTAGACTTTCCCCTTTTGAATACGACTTAATCGTTCGATGTCATCTGCAAGAACCCACCAAGCGGGCCAAAAGGATACGCCGGAGGCATCTTTTCGTTTTAAACGGGGATTTCTCACGGTGTTATCACGGCCGCCCAATGAAGTATAGCCATCGTCATACAAAGAGCAATAGCTGACCGTGAAGTCGGACGCTTTGGAATTTCTCTGGAACCACTTGATGAAGTACCAAATTTCGCAGGTATGCCACTCTAGGATTGGATTAACACGCATGAATTCCGGCCAGCCTTTATTTGTGTCTGTGATCTGTTGAAAGTTGAGATCCGAGCCATACGGATCGGTACGGCGGATGCCGACGACTATTGCCTTGATGGACGGGTGGGAGTTCAAATAGGTGAGGAATCCGGATTGCAGTGTTGAAGAAGAGGAAAACAAGTTCTCGATACTTCCTGTTTTTGCCGTGTTCTGGGGACAATGGATCATCTGGGCATCTGGAACATGTTCCTTCGGCCCACTTCCATCTGGTGAGGTATAGACTGCCGTGAAATCCAACCCGAACTGGGAAACTGAGTCTTCCAGGAATCGGATTTGTTCGTCGAATTCTTTCTCTGTGTAGACGTAGACCGCGTTGATTTTAGTCTGGGAGAGGTCGGTTCCTCTTCCGTCTACTATCACGTACTTGTAGATCGCTGCCATATATATTATCAACTGCACCAGGCAATCTTTACCGCCGTTATAGGACACGCTGAGTTCATCCAAGTCGTACTCGTCCAAGATAGATAGGAAGCCGTTGTACGTCTCCAGCGCTTTCTCCTGAGTTGACCTGTGCAGCTGGCTGTCAAATGATGGAGGATACAGCGAAGGCAATTTCAGACTTCCGTGCTCGTGGTGTATCCCCCCGTCTGGTGGCAGGTTCTGGTTATATAGGGCATCTTCCGGCGATGAGCCCAGAAAGGAATTTATCAGCAGATAACAAGTTTCTGCCGCCTTCAAAGAATTCGTCATGGTGCTGGAATGCCTCTGTATACTCCGTGCTCTTCTGACAACAACCCGATCCAGCTATTGCACCGATTTGCAAGCCGAGACGTCTCTATTGCCCAGAGGAAAACAGAGATCATGTACTGGATTAACAAGGCAAAACCGAGTTCATTTGCCAAAATTCAAAACGGAAACGGAAACCGATAAAAAATCGAAAAAAATGAAAAAAGTGAAAAAAAAATAAAAAAAATAAAAAAAATAAAAAAAAAAAAAAAAAAAAATGAAAAAAAAAAAAAAAAAAAAAATAAAAAAAAAAAAAAAAAAAAAAAAAAAAAAATAAAATAAAAAAAAAAAAATAAAATAAAAAAATAAAATAAAAAAATAAAATAAAATAAAATAAAATAAAATAAAATAAAATAAAAAAATCCCCGTCGATCGACGCGCGTCGATCGACGGGACCACGTTACCCGGCCCACTGGCCTTTTTCCTGATTCGGGCACTTTTTTTGGGGGCAAAAAGGGGAAAAATCGAAAATGGTCAAATTCGGTATTTTTTTTTATTAGAAATTTGCTGGTTCTCAATTCGATGGTGAAAAAAAAGGATTGTTAGGCTCATTCAGAAGGCATAGATGTATATGTATATATCTATATATATATATAAATATATATTTGTGGAAGTATAGAGAGTGAGATCTTTGTGGAGATACTGAAACAATTGGAAACAGTGGAATCCTAAGGTAAGAATCGAACACAGGATGTTGTCGGCAGTCAATAACAGCGTGCGTTCTTCCATCAACAGTCTGACATCAAGATTGTCGTCGTTCAGCCAACAGCATGTCAGATTTGCCCATAAGAAGGTGGTCAGCTCCAAAACTCACATGCAAGATTCGCCAGGTAAGAGACTGGGTGCCAAAAAGTACGAGGGCCACGAGGTGAAGGTGGGACAAATCCTGTATCGTCAGCGTGGTACCAAATGGTATCCAGGTGTGAACGTGGGGATCGGTAAGGATCATACCTTGTTTGCATTGGAACCAGGGTTCGTGAGATACTATTTGGACCCGTTCCATCCAAAGAGAAAGTTCATCGGGGTTGCACTGAAAAAGGAAGATAAATTGCCATACCCTCATTTCGACCCAACGCCCAGAAGACTCGGTAAGGTTGTTCTCACCGGCAGAAGAGAAGCCCTGGAATCCGAGTTTGTGCCAAGAAAAGTCCAGCTCTTGCAGCCATCCATCAACGAAAAGTTGTCGGCAAGAGAAAGTACCAGAACCGAAAAGTTGAACAAATTCAAATCACAAATCACCACCTTTGAAAATTTGAAGGAGCTATCCGAAGCGCAGGTCCAATTGGGTGCAGAAAGATTGCTCAAGATCGACGGCTACTTACGTGGTGGCAAGAACATCGACGACGCTAGATTTGCTGCAACCTACTATTACAAGTACGATCTAAAGCTTGAAATTCAACGTGGTGAATCGAAGTCCGAGGAGTTTGCTTCGAAAGTAGCTGAGTATGAAGCGGTTGCACAAAAGATCGATTCAAGTATTATGTTTGATGCCAGATTCAACTTGGTCAAGAATTTATCTCAGCAAGAAAGGGACGCCTTGAAGGTGGAGTCCATCGCAAAATTAGAATCCTTGATCCCAGATGTCAACAAGCCTGTCTCTAAAACTGTGAAGAATGATGCCATGGCAATCATAGAAGGTGCATGTTTCTCATTGAAGGAACAAATATCCCTGAAGAGAAGATTCTTGAAGCCTACGTTGCCAGAGTCCGAGGAAACAGTTGGAACTGCAAAGGACAAGAAGACGGTTGTGATTCAAAAAATGAACATCGAAACCAGAAACATTGAAACTATTTATAGAAAGAAAAATGCATTCTTACCATAATGTTTTCACTCTTTCGTACAAGTATATATACGTCTAAATAGATTCCTGTAAATATCAAATAAATTTCATGCAAATTAGTGGATGTATAATAAAAAAATGTAAAGAATATGGACGCATATCTATCATATGTGATTCACTACATGGATAAATGTTCCTGTCATATATCTATTTAAGAATATTAAAGAAGATATCACAAAAACAGCTTAAAGACTTGGTCATTTTGAAACAGCTGACTAATAACTCCCATCTTTCCTGCCTTTAGATGAAAACATATCAATAATATGAATAATAGACAAGACCAAAGTCCTATCCTACTGGTATGATAATATCATACCAGTAGGATAGAAGATATTTTGGAATGAGGAGATCCTCAAAAATGTCTACACAGTCACCGGCTGGATGTGTTTGTGTATGTGTGTAACACAACGCATAACATGAGTTTCAGCTTTTACACCGTCTATAACACTAGAAACATTACATGTTGTGGAGTTTCTGCTGTCAGTTCCTGGAAAACAGCTTTATTATCAAAATGTTTCAAAACCGTTGAGGGGAAGTTGAATTTAGAATGCCTTGATTGGAAATGGTAGAAACAATGAACAGCAACATGACGTCAAAAAAGGTGGGTAAATCTGAATTCCAACATAACTGAATCATGCAGAAGCTGAAGCACAATAAGTACTACGTCAACGGTGTATCTGCGGCTAAGTTTTCTACGGTCTAAATCCTCTTGATAAAAAGGAACATTCTTCTAAAATTTCTGGAAAGGAAAAACATTAATTTAGCACCAACTCCAGAAGTTCGGGGGAGATATAGATGGACTCGAAAATACCAGTTTATTTCATGCATGGTAGAACAAAAACACGATCAACCGGGGTTAGTTTGTTGACTTCTTCTTCACCCTCAAAACGTAACATACAAGTACCATTCTTGCTTTCCACTACTTCAGCAGGATAGAAGGTTGTGGTTTCTGGATATTTAGCTAGTACTCTTGTGCCTGATTTATATTCTTTTAACTTTGAAATACTACTACTTCTCAGATGTAGTGGTACCAAGATGACCTCTTTATAGGTTGCTTTAAAAATTTGGCCATTAGGATGCAACTCATCAGGTTCTGGGTCTTGGATCTCAAATCTCGTCTCACTGATAATACGCAAAACTCTACATAGAATCCATTCACCACCATTGTTGAATCCACCACTGGAGTAGGCCACCTGGGAATTTGGTAGTATTGGTGTTGAAGCGTTGTATGGAGACGTATAAAACGAACGCCCGATTTTTCCGTTATATGTAGATAATGGTGGTGGAGCTGGATATCCGTATTTTGCACCAATTGTTAATAATTTATCAGATGCATCACTGGAGGATGATTCTGCTGTTAAAGCACCAGGTGCATTTAGATTATTACTGGCATTTGTACTGATATTAGAGTGATTGGACTTATTTGCGATTTTCGAGTTATTATGCAGGGCTGAATTTCTGGCATTCGTGGAGCCTTGTGGCCGACCTCTGCCTCTGGCTCTTTCGGGTCCTGCCGTGTTCTTGAGACCTGGCTTTGTTGTCGTGGTGTTGCTTGATGTGGGCTTATTTACGGTTGCCAACGCAGGCGTGGTGCTACTGCTTGGCGAAGGATCTCTGGTATCGACGGTTTTGGCGTTCTGTTCCGTGTCAGTCTTGTTGGTTGCAGTTGTTTTCAGCGCATTATCATCCTGAGGTGCTAGCAACCCATCCAAGTCTGACAATTCGATCAAATTCCGGATTTGCTTTCTGTGTCCTGTGGTTGTCAGCAATTGCTCAACCTCACAAATAGCAAGGCTGACTAATCTGGTGGTTTCCATCACAGTGTCTGTGGGAATGCATGACGTCCTTATTGGGCTGTTGTTCTGGGGCGTGTTGGTTTGCCTCTGCCGTATTTTGTTACCCTTTAACTTGGTCTTTTCTATCTGTCCCGTTCTACCCTTCACAGGGGCTTTGGATGGCGTATCGCTGTCATTTTGGACCGTTTTCAGCCCCTCCGCCGCAGTTTTCAACGAGCTTAGAATATTCTCCCAAGACATTCCGGTTTGGCTGTATTTGGCAGTAGGAATCTGGCACTCCGCAAGGAAGAATGGCCTACATCGGATGTGGTTGGATAACACATTCTCACGCAAGGACGAAATAAACATCTCGTCTTTTTTTCTCTTTTCAATGGCGTCTGCGCTCACCAAAATAAAATCCGAAAGCTTTTCAAAACAGGACTCTAGAAATACAACAGAAGTTAGAAATAAAAGAGTAAATAAATATTAGATATTACTGTAGCAGGATTATAAATTAAGCAGGTAATCAAGACACCAAAGAGCTGATGCTCATTTTGATCTTGCCATTGGTATTATTGGTTTCTTCAGATGAAGTTGCATCCTTTTCATCTTGATCCAGTGTGGTATTCTCAGTTTTGTTAGTGACGGTTTCTAGATTCTCGTCATCAGCCTCACGGTATTTGACCTCACCTTTTGGACCAACAACCCCCTTGTTCACTTTCTGATAGGTGTTGGCGTCGGAGATGTTGAATCCCTTCTTGAAGATATCTTTCTTCAGCGGACTGCCATCATCGGGGGAACTAAACGCCGGAAGTTGGGGTGGTTGTTGTAGTTGCTGGGAAATCGAATATTGGTTCAAGCTGGTGATACTGTGGCGGGTCAAACTCTCACGCCTATTGTTATTATTGAACGTATTGAGACTTCCTCTCCGCAAACCGACGACCGCTGCGGCAGCCCCAATGCTACCGACGCTACCACGGCCATACCCCGTTGGCACACCCCACATTGAACCACGACGGCTAGTGCTACTGTCTCTTTCACCACTCAGAGAATTTGTCAGAAGATCTCCACTGCCAATTGAGGACGCCCTGGAACTTCTCGATCCAACGCGTGGAGAACTTGCCAATGATTCCAGTGTCGAAGACTGTGGACTTAACAAATTTGATGAGTTCGAATTATTGTGGTTACCGTTATGATTGTGATTGTGGGTGTGGTTGTGGGTGTGGTTGTGATTGTGTATTGCTGTCAGAGAAGTCAGACCATTGAGTGGACCCAAATATGGTGAAGTTGAAGATAAAGGATGTGGTAATGTAAAAGCAGAGTTCAAACCTGTTGAATTTGCCGAAGTTATTGAAGTCACGGATCCAATCGATCCAATCGATGCAGCCGAATGCCTTCTCTTCGACGCTGTATCATCTTTCATTTTTCTTTTTCTAATGGATGAATCAATCGCAGGTGGTATTGTACTATTCATTATATTTGAAGTTTCTGAAGACAGATTACTGTTGGTTGATAACACGCCAACTACTGTACCCAAGCCACTCAGAGAAGTTTGTTGCGAGCCTGGATTGATTGGCGGTAGTCTGAAGTCAACAGATGCACTCCGTCTTTTGGAATGTTGTGGCGGAAGCAAATTCAAATGGTTGAACGAGTTATTCGAGCTGTTTGTTGTCAGCGGATATGGCTTGAGCTCTTCCTTGACCTTGACCTTGTCAGATGCTTCACCAGCCTGATTTTCGGATGGTGCTTCATGGGGACCAACGTCAACATCGACCTGCTCCTTTTGTTTCTCATCTGATTTGTCGTTTTGTTTCTTGTCATCTTCAACGTCATTATCCCTTTCGTTTTCAGGTTCCATTTCCATTGCGTTGTCACTAGTTGTATTTCCGTTTTCGTCACTTTCTGTTTTATTGTTAGTTGTGGTATTTTTCCTATCAATCAGTCTCTTTCTTCTGTTAGCACCTCCGTTCCACCAATTTTTGATTGCATTGTCACTTCTACCATTCAGGTGGCGTGCAATCTCGGCCCAGCGTTTGCCGTATCTTTCCACCAACTCTTCAATCAGTTCACCCTCTTCAGGTGTGATTGGGGTTCTGTTCAAGGAGGGTTTCAAGTTCTGGTGGTATCTTTCACGAGCCTGTTTTGCCGTTCTGGTTTCAAGCATTTGGGAAATTTTGACCCAATTCAAATTTTTTTCCCCACCGAACATTGCCACCAATTCGAGTAGATGTTTATCTTCCTCTGGGGACCATGGGCCACGGCGCAATTTGAACAAGGAGGAGTTGTTTTGCATCTGCTGTTGATGGTGTTTTGTCTCGTGTTTGTTTAGAAATTCGTTGGTGTTGTTGATGCCGATGTTTTCGTTCATCGTGTTGGGGCCATTCAAAGTTGGGTCTGCAACGGGGTTCATGGGGTTCATGTTTGAGGCTGGGGCCATTGGGGTGGAGTTGTGGTATACCATGTTGGGTGAGGCAAAGGTCGAATGGAGGGGTGGCAGTGGACGAGGCTGCTGTTGCTGTGGGGGTGGTAGAGGTGGTGAGAGTTGATGGCCCTGTTGCTGGGCATAGAACGGTTGATAGCCGAGCTGCGGTGGATAAGGTCGGTACAACGGCGACACCATTGGCTGGCCCATCAATTGGCTCTGCTGGGCCTGCATGTGGATATGGGCTTGGGTTTGGGCCTGCGCCTGCGCCTGGTGTTGCGCCTGTAGATGGGCCTGGTGTTGGGCCTGCAATTGTGCCTGGGCCTGTGTTTGTGCTTGGGCCGGCTGCTGTTGGGAAGGGTAGCAAGGGTATCCGTTGGGGCCTAGCATTGTAGTCTGTTGGCTGGAGGTATGAGGGCAAAAGGAGACAACGGGATGCTGTCAGCTAATGCAAGGTTGCGCACGTCGAGACGACCGTGGCCACGCTGGTTGTAGGGTTCGTGTGAGGACAATAAACCGCCGATGGGTGTGGGCAGCAGCTGCAGATGTCCAGTATCAAAGAAAGCGTCTGTAGAGTAGCCAACGAGCAGAATGGGTGCAGTCACGTCGGTTGGCCTGGCTGTATGTAGCAGAGAATCGAATGGTCCTAATGTATCTAACCGTGGACGGGATGATAGCTCCTGATGGACATATATATGTATGTAGAGAGACACACTGCTGCTAATTGTATGTGCATATAGACAGATACATGTGTACACCCTATCATATAATGTATCGATTGCAACAACGCCTAATAAACAATATAAGTAGTGATTGACAATTAGTTGATGGAGCAAACCAGCAACAAAGGAAAAAATTAAAACGGCAAATTCGTTCGGCAGCAAAAAACAGACAATCGGATTTGGCACTAATTTACGAAATTGCGAAAAAATAGAAACAAAAAACAACACAAAACGACAAAACTTAAAAAAAGAGAGGGAAAAAAGAGAAAAAAAAAAAGCCCAGGCGCGGATCACGTGATGGGGCGCGGGGGAGAGTGGTGCGTGGCACGTGACTGGACGCGGAAAAAGCGGCATTTGTCACGTGACTGTGTGGGAAAAACTGGTGTGTATCACGTGACTTTGCCAGCGGGTTTCCTCTTTCTTCGGATTACGCTGTAGAGTTCTCTGTCGAAGAGGTTTACTTCATGATTTCAGCTTGGTTTTAGATAGAATAGATACATAGAAAGAAAGGGGTGTGGAGACGGGAAGGAGAGAACCATTGGCTCCGCTACTCGTCCATGGAGTCACGTTCATCCCGAACCGCCTGCTCCTTGTTCCAACTCAGCAAGTTCGTATCGCCTGCACGTCTGCCTCTGACGAGAACACCAAAACCAGCCAGAAGTGCCAGGCCCAGACAGATGATCCCGCCAACGATCCAGCTCACTCCAAGGAACGCATTCTTGCCTCCAATGGAACTGGAGGTGGTGATATAGACATACTTGCCACCGTGGTATTCCGTGGTCGGGAAGTGCAGACCGACGTTGATCTGATAGATGCCCTTGTTGAAGTTGTCCTTCTCGTTCTTCAACACCATGTTGGAAAAATCGGACAACGCCGCCGGCGCCATCCAGTTCTGGAATTCGGGCCAGTTGCTGATATCAGGCAAGTTGGTCTCGTTGTAGCCGTTTGGAAACCTCTTGACCCAGTTTGGCGGTGGCACGATCTCGTCCACGCTATAGCTGGTTTTCTTGAACCTGTTTTTGTTGGTTGACCAGGCAATGCCATCCCCAGACATCGTGTAGTCCGAACTATCCGAGTTATTCACGGCTGAAAGCGTCGAGTCAAACGTATCGTTGAACAGAGAATTGGCAATCAATCCGCACGGGTAGATGATCTTACCGTTGCTGTCAACGGATAACGGCTGGCAATTCTGTCCCACCGAGTCTTTGATGGTGCTCACACTGGCACTCTTTCCGTTCAGCTGGTCCTCGGAAAAAGACTTCACGTACTGACGGTGGTTGGCGTGGAAAGACGTCAACTTGTAGAAAAAGTAGATTGGGGCATGCAACTCATTTGGAATTTCAAATTGGATTTCGCAGATGTTTCTCTCTTCCGGATAGTCGTTGAACACATATGAGTTGTTCGTGCCCAACCTCCATTTGGGAGTTATCGTGACATCCGATTTGAAGTGGTGAGTATAGAACTCCGCTGGGATATCGCTCCAGCTCTCGCTATTGGCCAGACTATCACAGCTGGCATAGTTGATGGTAAAGTCTTGGATGTTGTTCGATGCCTTCAACATCGCTGCACCGATCGGTATAAATATGACTGTCAAAACCAAAAACAGTGGTATAACAACCTGAGCTGTCAGTATAGGATGGATTGCCTTCAACCTCTGCTGGGTGAAGTCGTTCTCCTTTGGACGCCTCGATTTCGGTTGGGCCTTGTTCTTTCCATCCATGTCCAAGTCCAGATCGTCATCATCCTCCATCAAATCCTGACGGTCATTCAAATGCAACGAATCATCATCGTTGGCCTGTCTAGGGTTACGTTTTTTTAAACCGCCAAAAATATTGTGCATATTATTCTGCAAGTTGGTGACACCCTGTGAAAAGGTCGACATTCTCGGATCGTGTCTTTGTTGCTTGGAACGGTACTTTCTGTCTCTCTCTGCAAAAGAAATGTCTTGACAAGATGTAGAATCGGATATCAGTGTGTTATATATAAGCCTACACATATATATATATATATATACCAACTACTCTATTAATAAACATCCCAATTGTTCGAACCTATACGGAAAAAACGCGCAGGGTGTCAACATGAATATTCAACACTACTGGAATAAAGGTATAAATGTGGAAGCAAATGGCAATGCAAATGTGAATGTGAAGGTAGATCTGGAGGTGAAAATGATTGTAATCAAGAGTATAAAATAAATAAACAAATGGAGTTATATGTACAGAAGGATAACCTGCATACATATGTGTATATGTATATATGGATATCATGATATATATGGAGGAAACTATAGAAGTATCTATTTTTCTGCATTTGCTTCAGGTGCAGCTTCAGGATCAGCCTCTGGTGCAGCCTCTGCCTCACCTTGTGGCTCCAATTTGACCGGAGAAGCCAAAAAGTTTTCGTAGGAGCTTGAAGCGTCACCCTTGAGTTTTTCAACATCCAGTAGGAAAGTATCCCATCTGGCGACCAATTGGGACAGCTTTTCATTGTTTGCAACTGCTGCAGCATCCTTCAAAGCGCTGATTATTGAATAGGCATGGTCATATTGTAAATAAGTGGCATGTGGTCTGATGCTGTAGACCTTTTCAGCAGTCAAGCTATCCAAATTCTTCAAGTAGACAGAATCGGCATCCAAGGATCTGGAGTAGACGGCGGCAATTATTGCCGAGGAGTTGAATAGGATTGAGTTTTCCACCTTCAAGTTGGCCTTGTGCATCCAATATTGCAGCTTGCTGATGAACTGGTCAAAATTGATGGAGTTGTTTGAGTCGTAGTTGAACTTGATCAACATGGAGTTGATGAATGCGACGGCTTCGGTGTTTTTGACGGCCCAAACCGAGTCCTTCTCACTCAACTGGTCCAAGAGCATCAGATTTTCCGAGTATAGCTTGGAGTCGAGTTGGAAACTCTTGTAGAGGTATTGGTTGATGATGCTTGGGTCCAAGTATTTGACGCCGTCGTGTCCCTTGGTTGCGGCGGCTTCCGCTGCGGTGCCGGAGGCCCTCTTGGGCTTGCACACTCTTATCTTGGAGAGGTCGTGTATCGAGCCACGCAAGGACTTGACTTCGTCCACCGTGAGCAACAAGGAGATGAACCTGGCGAACTTTTCCTTCGATGGGATGCCTGGGAATTGTTTTGGGGCCAGGGGCTGGTTGTGTTTGTCGACCGCATTCATCGACACCAGGAGGTCCGAGTTACGTTTCCGATACACGTACGGACGCCACTGTGTGGACAGCGAGTTGAACTTGATGAACTCGTCCACCTGGTGCTTGAATTCATAGAGCGATTTTGGCGAGCTTCTTGCGGCCGGGCTGGTGGAGAAGCTTCTCATGCTGGTGTATACTGGGGATCTGAGCATCGTGACTGGGGCGGAACTTCTTGGATATATACGGGGACGAATGGGGAGCTGTCCAATGTGTATATTGCAATGGTGGAATGGTATGGAAATGGGGAGACGTAAGCAACTGCGTTCTAGGGATCTGTCGATGGGTTATTCGGAGAAAAAACTTATACGTATATATATATATATATATATATATATGTATGTATGTATGTATGTATAGGAATCAAGATATCGTTCTTAGAAGACAACAGAACACACACTCTAAGATTCTAAGCAATATCTTCAATCTAAATATCCACTAGACAAGATCGAAAATTATCATATAGTCCAATATCCAATATGATTTTTTTTTTTTTTTTTCATACCATAAAATAGGGCATAATTCATATATATATATATATATATATAATGTATACAGTAGAGAATATCAGTAAATGTGAAAAAAAAAAATAAATACAGCATACCAAAAAATGCGAAGACAAAACGGGGAAAATCGTTGATTTTCCAAGGATTTTGTATTTTTTCAACGAAAAAAACCGGGAAGAGACGATCGACGCGTTGGCTTGGATGCGTTTGGCGGCGCCCCTGAACGGAAAATCAGTGTTCCCGTCGATCGGCGCGACAACGTTGTGTGTTCAGCGGCGCCAACGAATGCAACTTTTATTCTCATTTTGGTGCTTTAGGAAAAAAAATCCCCGTGTTCCCCGTCGATCGACGTGGCAACGTGGCGGTTGCACCGCCACTTTCATCTGCCCCCAGCGAACGGCATTCTCCAAATTCTCTTCGATTGACCGACGCTTCCCCATTTTCCCCTCGTACCGCTCCGTCGGTCTCGGAAGATATTTATTTTATTTTTCTCTCTCTCTCTCTTCGAAGTCCAAAAAACCAAAACAAAAAAAAGAAAAAAAATACCACGTGATTTCGGGGCGTTTTCGTTCTTTTTTTTTTGATGACTTTTTTTTTTTCCATATGTAAACATTCACGCTATAAAAAAAAAAAAAAAACACCATATTAAAATAACCACCCTAGAGGAAAAAAAAATATATAATGGCATCTATAATCATCTGCTGTATACGAGACGGTTGATTTTTATCGGTTCTATACGAGGAATCCCCGTTTTGCCCTTGGCTCTGTTGTTGATATATCTCGATCTATACATATATATATATATATATATATATAGAATAGTAAGAACCATCAGACACTGGCCAACAGCTCCTGCATAAGAGGCAAACAGATAGACCTATTCAAGGTGAAGACCCATAGCAATAGACAAACGCAAACTCAAGCATCCATATCATTAGACAAAACCAAACTCAGACACCCATATCGATAGACATAACCAAACTCAGACATCCATATCGATAGACATAACCAAACTCAAGCATCCATATCATTAGACAAAACCAAACTCAGACACCCATATCGATAGACAAAACCAAACTCAGACATCCATATCGATAGACAAAACCAAACTCAAGCATCCATATCGATAGACAAAACCAAACTCAAGCATCCATATCATTAGACAAAAGCAAACTCAGACACCCATATCAATAGACAAACCTGAACCCAAAGATCGACCATGCTCCAGCTCATAGACTACGATGATCTCGCTCTCATAGAGAACGTGACGCAACCAAGGGAGGTGTTGACCTTGAAACCAAGTTACATCACCGGAGTCCCAGATACAATTGTGGCCTTGGCGGCTCCCATCTGCGCCTATTGGATCTACTCCATCTATTTCCACATCATCGACGTGTACCAGTTGTTGGAACAGTACCGGATCCACCCCTCCGAAGAACAACTCTCGAAGAACAAGGTGACGCAGTTTGTGGTGATCCGAGACGTGATCTTCCAACACATCATCCAGACCATCACGGGCCTGGCGGTCTACGCCTTCGAGCCGCCCCTCTTGACCGGGTACGAAAACCACACGCTGTGGAGTTGGAGACAGGCGCTTCCCCACGTGGTCCCAACGTCCGTGATCTATCTCTTCTATTGGTACGGACTCTCGGCCATCAAGATCTCCATGGCCTTCCTCATCATCGACACCTGGCAGTTTTTCCTGCACCGGGCAATGCACAAGAACAAGTTTCTCTACAGAACCTTCCACTCCCGCCACCACAAGCTCTACGTCCCCTATGCCTTCGGCGCCTTGTTCAACAACCCCGTCGAGGGTTTCCTACTGGACACCGTGGGAACCGGGATCGCCTCTCTCTCTCTCGGCCTCACTCCCCGGGAGTCCATCTTCTTGTACACCTTTTCCACCTTGAAGACCGTCGATGACCACTGTGGCTATTCCTTGCCTTGGGATTTTTTCCAGCACCTGTTTCCAAACAACTCCATCTATCATGACATCCACCACCAACTGTTTGGAATCAAATACAATTTCAGCCAGCCATTTTTTGTCTTTTGGGACACCTGGTTTGGAACCACCTACCATGGAATTGACCAATATAGGCAAAAACAAAAGGAAATCACCTTGGCCAAATACAAACAATTTTTGAAAGAAAGATGTGACAAGAACAAATAGGTTTGTCTTCTTCTTCTTCTTCTTCTTCTTCTCCGAATGCCAATGCTAATCTTATACATATATGTATATATATATATATATATATAATATGCAATAGATACTATATATATACTATACTATATAATATACACTATACTATACTATACTATACTATACTATACTATACTATACTATACTATACTATACTATACTATAGATCAGAATATCTGTTTGGCTGCGTCGATCGACGCCGCCTGGTCGTTTTTTGCCCCGTCGTCGAGAAAAACAAATTTTTTGATTGGAAAATTCTCAATTGGGCGGGTTGAGAGGGAATTTATATATATATATATATATATATATATATATGTATATATATTTACAGATATGTCAAAGTTGTGACGATGTGAAGAGGAAAGAGGGCCAAGGAAGACGTGCAAACAAGAAAGGCAAACGGCAATGGCAAGCAAATTCAGAAACTCGTTCTGGCTGCAAAGCAACGGCTTTGCGCCACAGGTGTTCATATTCCGGAACATCGAAACGGGCCAGACCATCTATTCCCAGACCCCACATGTGACCAAGTACCAGATAAAACAGCAGTTTTTCCGCCCTAACAAGGAGAACAAGCTGCCACACCCTCGGCACGACATCTGGCGTCCGCTGGCAGTGGTCCAGCTGGAAAACTACCAGAAGGCGGTGCAGGCGTACCACGCTCTCGTGGAGCTGAGGTTCATGCGTCAGGTGTCGAAGAAAGAACAGTCGCAGGCTCTGAGAAAGCTGAACAACTACGAGAGAATCTGGTGCTCGGGCCAGTACAGACCAACGTACACCATGGAATCCACGGCCGACCTGAGCACCGTCATCGATGAGTTGGACCTCTCCAAAAACTGCAAGATCTACTGGGACGGCCTCTGGTGGCGTGGCGACGCCAAGCACTGGAACGACCAGGTCGAACATCTCGACATGGAGAGGTTTGGCAGAAGAGAAAAGTTTGTCATTCTCGACGAAATCAGAGAAAAGGGGCTTCTGGACTTTGCGGCAGCCGCTGAGGCCGCCCTGCCTGAGGCCGACGCCTCCTTGCAAACGGAGCAACCTACCCCATAGGCGGGCCTCTCCTCCAAGGTCCAGTTGATACTACTTCCCACGTGTACATATCATCTTCTATATCTAGCTGTATCGATTTCTAGATCCACCATCATAAAAGAAATCTATATATTTACTTTTATATACTTGAAAAAATTGTTTGATCTTTACGTCTTTGCTTGCTTATTCCTTCCTATTTCTACTTGCTTGTCTTGGCTTCTTTCACCCCTCCATTGCGGTCTCTTCGGTACTTGTCTGTTGCTACTCCATATGCAAAAAAATTGGAAAATCGGGTGATGTGGAGTACGAAAAATAATCACTTTGTAGGCGATTGGAAATATTCAAAATTCATGATAAAATCTCTTAGCGAAACATCACTGTATATGTCTATTGGACATGGGATCTGATACCTAATCACAACATCTAGATAACTGCGTTCATTCTACAGTCTCAGCGACTCCCAAGCGGTTGCTGCCATTGTCAGATATCACAAATACAGATAAATGGGTAGACCGGTAGAGAAATAGCCAGGTATATACAGAATGACAGAACCCAACGCAATAATCAAATCGTCGGATATGGTATGTCGAATCGAAACGGGTTATGTTCCACACCCTGCTGCCGAACTGAAATACTAACCGCAGGCCTTGCCGGTGAATATATGATCTACTAGACCCAGGAACAAAAGGACAGAACTGTTGCCATTGTTTGGGACTCCTACAGTCTGCTCAAGGCAAAGCCATCGGAGCTTGCTGCCAATATCAAGATGAAACTGGATGAAGAGTTTGGCGGTCCGTGGCATGTTGTTGTTGGCAAAAGCTTCTCGTCAAGTGTGTCCCACGAAATGCACGGTTTTATCTACTTTTATATTGAGAACCTGGCCTTTCTCTGTTTCAAAACCGCTTAGCACACGTCAGGGGTCTAACATCACTCCACTATTTAAATAATCCTACAAAACTATCTTTTTGCCCGGTGATAACTTTTTACCGCCTATTTTAATATTCTTCAGACTAATCTGTGTGGAATCGTTGTGCACAGCCGGTGCTCTACTGGAGGGGTCACTCCCCCCCTTGTTGTGCAGAAGCAACTGATATTTCGCCTCCAATGATTCGTATTTCCGCCTCAACTCATTGAAATCGCCCTCCAGTAATCCATGTTCAATACTCAATCTTTGGTATTTTTTATCAAACAGCAATGAGTTCTTACTGCCCGTGTGCACGCCTCGGCTGGGCCTCCTATGTCTGCCCTTGCTTTCCCTCCCATTATCACTTGTCATTGGAAGGTGGTCATGATCCAGTCTCGAGTCTTGGAATTCTTGGTCAGCAAAACTCATTTTCAACCCCTTGTTAATCTCACGCATTATAAACTCCCGTTTTCTTGAATTGTTGTTTAGAACCTTCTCAGCTTTGTTGTATATCTTCAAAAGATGTAAACAATGTTCAATATTCAACTTGAGCTCACTCAATCTCTCGATTTCTTTCAGCTGCCGATTTTGTTCTTTTATCGAGTCATTATATCCAATCAGCATCCTTGGCACATCCACGTCATACATTTCACTTTCGGAGGCATTCTCCTCACCGTCAACAAACGAAGGACTCCGTTGTTCTGCTCCCGCCTCTGCGCCATCCTCTGTCCGGGTCTCCACTTCCTGCTCTAGCTCGTCTTCCGATTCAATCCCATGTGTGGATTCCTTCCTTATCTGTAGCGCTTCTGTCATTTGACTTTTAAAAAATGAGTTTCAATTTCACCCCCGATATCCAAAAGCATATATTGATGTCATATAATACAAAAATCTATTTCAAATCTCAATAATTCATATAGAATATCAAAAAACAATCAACAAAGATGAAGAAAATGGAAAATATAAAAAATTAAGCCCGATGCGGGGCTCGAACCCGCAGCCTTTTGATTGCACTTCTTGTTAGAAGAAATCTTAAGAGTCAAACGCTCTACCGATTGAGCTAACCAGGCTTTAGAGAAGTTCCGATACCGGGAGTCGAACCCGGGTCTGCCCGGTGAAAGCGGACCATGATAGCCGTTACACTATATCGGAAATCTATGTTTTGGTTGCAGCAAAACAAGCCTTGTGGCTCTGAACAATTCGGTTCAATCACGTGATACATTTTATTTTCAAGAATTTGCAATTTGTAATTTGTAATTTGTAATTGGCTTCGGAATTTTGATACCAATTCAGAAAATTAAATCATTTCCAAGGAGGATGGAGAATGTGTGTTTTTGGATCTTCGATAAGAGAAAACTCATCTTCAAAGTTCTAACTATTTTTTTCTTGTTGTCTGTACACCTGAACACCTTAAATTTCTTATGTTTCGGGCTCTCCAATGAAAAACTCTAGTTTCACGATTCACAAATATGATCAAATTTCCGCCTTATTTTAAGCTTACTATAATTTACAAGGCGTAACATAATAGATACCAGTTACATCACAAAATAGAAAGCAAGCTTGCACGTTTGAGTTCTCTTTAAAGCCTGCACACTTTGTTTAGGTTAAATGAATTTTCTATTGAATGTTGTGATTTGCTGCTATTAGCAGTCAGATGGGTCTTTGCTGGAGTAATAGCTTGAAGTTCTCTAAAAACACTAGAGGGGAAGAGGCTTACAATTTTTGATGAAGAATATAAAGACCAATATAAATGGCAAACTCTGTTTGGAATATATTAATGATTATATATATATATATATTTTCTAAAAGTTTAGCGTAATGAGGAAAATAGATTAATTCTACCAGCTTTCTAGTTTTTGAACAAGCATATTTTATTTTTCATTCTTATAATCAGCTTGGTCAATTGTCCTTCTTATTTTAGTTTTTTAATTTTTGTAGTATCTATAAAGAAAACATAGTATATATAACAGGTAACCCAAATTATACAAAATGACTTTCGAAGGGATGTACTCTTTCTGGCGAATTTATCCCCTTCAAAAAATATGAGTAATCTGAACTTTTATAAAATATCGGACTATTTGATTTATTTTCTTTAATACGCTTAACCAGTTCTTCTTCTGTTGCTCCATGCCACATTAACTTACCACTAGTTCCTAAGTTTTTTCAAACTTCGGAAGGTTTGTGGACTTCTCATGAATTTGGTCAGAATATCAGAAATCTTATTTTTCGTAATCTCATAGTTGAGTTTCACCAACTTTCTTTCCATCACCGATCTTAGGTAAAGGTATCGAATATTTAAATGTTTGACTCTCTTATATAGCGCGTTGCATAGAGCTCATGTAGTTGCCGAATAGATGTAACTAATAATATTAATAAGGATCACGTGGACTTTCATTTCCTGCAGTAAAGCTCTTGAGAGTGTCACTTGAAGCAATATATTAATTTGATAAAATCCCAGAAAAATTTTAGGTTAAATAGTCCACTATTTTATCAAACTTTAAAATTGACTATAAGGACTGCTCATACAGATTAATCAACTCGTTTATTATATCACGAATTTCAACAGTCACTGGGCACCAGGCTGAGCACGCTGAGATTAGTGAAGGTGAACCAGTCATTTGATTGAAAAAACTAACAACTAACAAACTGGTGAAAAAACAAAAAAAGATAAATTTCACCATCCAGAGATGATAGAATTGGTCAATTTTCCTTGTTATTCTAGTTATATAATAAATATAAATAAATAAAATATAACATATAAAAGATAAATCTTTATACTATATAAAATTGACTTTTTCCAAAAATTATTTTCCCTAGGGAATTCATCCTTCTTTTATATTGCTCGAGAAATCTAAATCTGTCTCCGGTAAATTCATCTCCGGGAAAGCCGTGACTTTTGCTGACAAATAATACTGTATATTGATTTCACCAGTTTATAAATATTGAGCTGTTTGTCTTATTATTTTCGGTGAACTCTTTCAACGGTTCTTCAGATTCCTAATATATTATGTGATCTAATTTCTGTTATAAGTTAGTTTTAAAGTTTAGTATAAGTAATAGATTATTCAATCCATTATCTTTGATAAACTTTATCACTCCCCCTCAAGTTGAATTATCTCATATTATTCCATCACTTCTTCATTAATTCATTTAGATGTTGGAATGTTTGTGGATCAATGAACTTGGTTAAAACGTCAGCAATGTTATCTTTAGTATTCACATAATTGAGTTTCACTAGCTTTCTGTCTACCAATGATCTGATATAATGATAACGGATATCAATATGTTTGGTTTTCTTGTGTAGAGTATTGTGTGCGGCCAATGTATTGGCGGAGCAGTTATCACATATGGCGTTTATGTATTTCACATCAATCATCATTTCCTTGAGTATGTTCTTGAAGTATTGGCCTGTTTTGACAGCATCACTCAGAGCGATATATTCACTCTCTGCTGTGGATGAAGCTACGCATTCTTGTTTTCTTGAAGACCAGTCAATGATGTTCCCATTTAGCAGAACAATACTTCCGGACTGTGATTTCCTGTCTGTGATATCTCCTGCCCAGTCAGCATCCGAAAACACTTGAATTTTATATTGGCCTTCTCGTGCGTAGTCTTGAATGATGACGTCTCCGGTTTTGTCCAGATACCTGAAGTCTTTATATGGTAGTTGGAATTTGCGGTTCTTGAATATTAGGCCGTGTTGTTTTGTTTGTACTAAATATTGCACTGTTCTTCTAGCACCCTTCATATGATGCTCTGTGGGTTTGTCCACCATTCTTGATAAATATGATACTGCAAATGCAATGTCCAGTCTAACAGTATTGGCAATAAAGAGGAGTAGGCCTACGATGGATCGGTACAGTCTGTGATCATGTTCATTCAGTGGTTTGGACTGTATCTCGTTCTTATCAAAACCTTTGACTATAGGGGTGTTTAGTTTCCGTTGGCATGGTTCAACATTGTGATCCTTTTCCATTTTGTGATAAAAATGGTCAATTTTCCTTGTTATTCTAGTTATATAATAAATATAAATAAATAAAATATAACATATAAAAGATAAATCCTTATACTATACAAAATTGAGTTTCCAAAAGTTATTTTCCCTAGGGAATTCATCCTTCTTTTATATTACTTGAAAAATATATATCTTGTCATCAAATGACTCATTTGGTTTAGTGGCTTAGTTTGCATTCCATATTGTAAATTACCCCTGTCGGGTAAGCGGTTCGATTCCTGCATTCAGCTAATTACCAGCCCCCTCAATTTCGTGACCTCTACTAATTACCAGCCTCCTCAATTTTGTGATCTCCACTAATTACCAGCCTCCTTAATTTTGTGACCTCTGCTAATTACCAGCCTCCTCAACTTTGTGACCTCTACCAATTATCAGCCCCGTCAATTTCATGACTGTTGACAAATCACATTATTAATGTTACAGCCTCTGCTGATTAATAATACTGTATATTGATTTCACCAGTTTATAAATATTGAGCTGTTTGTCTTATTATTTTCGGTGAACTCTTTCAACGGTTCTTCAGATTCCTAATGTATTATGTGATCTAATTTCTGTTATAAGTTAGTTTTAAAGTTTAGTATAAGTAATAGATTATTCAATCCATTATCTTTGATAAACTTTATCACTCCCCCTCAAGTTGAATTATCTCATATTATTCCATCACTTCTTCATTAATTCATTTAGATGTTGGAATGTTTGTGGATCAATGAACTTGGTTAAAACGTCAGCAATGTTATCTTTAGTATTCACATAATTGAGTTTCACTAGCTTTCTGTCTACCAATGATCTGATATAATGATAACGGATATCAATATGTTTGGTTTTCTTGTGTAGAGTATTGTGTGCGGCCAATGTATTGGCGGAGCAGTTATCACATATGGCGTTTATGTATTTCACATCAATCATCATTTCCTTGAGTATGTTCTTGAAGTATTGGCCTGTTTTGACAGCATCACTCAGAGCGATATATTCACTCTCTGCTGTGGATGAAGCTACGCATTCTTGTTTTCTTGAAGACCAGTCAATGATGTTCCCATTTAGCAGAACAATACTTCCGGACTGTGATTTCCTGTCTGTGATATCTCCTGCCCAGTCAGCATCCGAAAACACTTGAATTTTATATTGGCCTTCTCGTGCGTAGTCTTGAATGATGACGTCTCCGGTTTTGTCCAGATACCTGAAGTCTTTATATGGTAGTTGGAATTTGCGGTTCTTGAATATTAGGCCGTGTTGTTTTGTTTGTACTAAATATTGCACTGTTCTTCTAGCACCCTTCATATGATGCTCTGTGGGTTTGTCCACCATTCTTGATAAATATGATACTGCAAATGCAATGTCCAGTCTAACAGTATTGGCAATAAAGAGGAGTAGGCCTACGATGGATCGGTACAGTCTGTGATCATGTTCATTCAGTGGTTTGGACTGTATCTCGTTCTTATCAAAACCTTTGACTATAGGGGTGTTTAGTTTCCGTTGGCATGGTTCAACATTGTGATCCTTTTCCATTTTGTGATAAAAATGGTCAATTTTCCTTGTTATTCTAGTTATATAATAAATATAAATAAATAAAATATAACATATAAAAGATAAATCCTTATACTATACAAAATTGAGTTTCCAAAAGTTATTTTCCCTAGGGAATTCATCCTTCTTTTATATTACTTGAAAAATATATATCTTGTCATCAAATGACTCATTTGGTTTAGTGGCTTAGTTTGCATTCCATATTGTAAATTACCCCTGTCGGGTAAGCGGTTCGATTCCTGCATTCAGCTAATTACCAGCCCCCTCAATTTCGTGACCTCTACTAATTACCAGCCTCCTCAATTTTGTGATCTCCACTAATTACCAGCCTCCTTAATTTTGTGACCTCTGCTAATTACCAGCCTCCTCAACTTTGTGACCTCTACCAATTATCAGCCCCGTCAATTTCATGACTGTTGACAAATCACATTATTAATGTTACAGCCTCTGCTGATTAATAATACTGTATATTGATTTCACCAGTTTATAAATATTGAGCTGTTTGTCTTATTATTTTCGGTGAACTCTTTCAACGGTTCTTCAGATTCCTAATATATTATGTGATCTAATTTCTGTTATAAGTTAGTTTTAAAGTTTATTATAAGTAATAGATTATTCAATCCATTATCTTTGATAAACTTTATCATTTTGTCCAGCGTGTCCTCCATGTTGAGTAGATATCCCTCATTATTGTTCAGCTGATGAATTGTCATTCCGAGGAACACCCTTGGTTTTCCCATATCTTTCATGACAAAATATTTCTTTAGAATATCGGCAGCGGCATCTCTTGTTTTCTTATCCTTTCCGGCAATTAGGATGTCATCAACATATATCAACATGATGCAGTTTGTTTTCCAAAACATACATGGTTCCAATATCGACGATTTGAAACCGTTATCCAGCAACACTTTCTCAATTGTTAGAAACCATATTCTCGGGGACTGTTTCAGCCCATACAGACTTCTGTCTAGTTTCCAAACATACCCGGATTGTTTTGTGGTGCCGGTAGGAGGCTTTAGAAACACCTCATAATCCAGTTTGCCATTTAGAAAAGCATTTTTGGCATCTAGTTGACGAAGTTCCCATTTTGCCATTGCGGCGATGGCTAAGACTAGTCTGAAGTTCTCATATCTCATAACCGGAGAGTATTTGTCAACATAGTTGACTCCTTTCTCCTGAGTGAATCCCTTGGCAACAATTCTTGCTTTGAACTCTTCTTGTGATTTGATATCGGACGTATCATCGTCAACCTTGACATTTTTGACACTGAATACCCATCTGCTTTGCACTACCAACGCATTCTTGGGGATGTTTGATCTTTTGACAAGTGTGAACACATTGTTCTCCAGCATCGAATTGTATTCTTTCTCAGCCGCACGCAACCATTGTTTGGCTTGTGGTGTTCTCAATGCTTCTGTCAATGTCTCGGGTATCCTGTACTTTAGCTTGTCTACCAACACATTAATTTCATCGGCAATAACTTTATCTTGGTAGTTGTTGTTACCATATTTTGAAACTTCGGGAGACAAAATATGGTCTTGCCCCCTATAAGGTGTTGGTTGGATGAGATAACAGGATAGAACGATGATCTGTCGGTAGTGTTAGACAGATTTCTCTCGGGAGCTTGAAGATTGAGATATGTTTTGCTTTTGAGTGTTGACAAATTCTTAGATGTACCATCAGGTGCCGTACTATTGATTGATATAGTATCATTTTCGTGAATACGACGTTTAGAGTGACCATGGTGTTGCATCAATACATCGGTTCGCTTGTTGTTGGTGTGGTTGGAGCCTGTCAACAGCTGTTGCCTAGGTGTATTCTTTGGTTTAGGTAAAATACCGGACTCGTTGGGAATGTCAGCACCTTGTGATGTTTGTCTGGATAGATTTAGCAAATCTGTAGAGTTCTTTAGCAACTGATTGTAATGGCCAAATAAGTTGCGAGCTTGTTCATTTTGGATTCGATTCCAATGCACTGCTTGTTCATACTGCGTTGCATAATGGGACGCTGATGGCTCTTCCACCATGATTTTATCGGACACATTGTCTTCATGTCTCGATTCACCGTTGCTGTCAGTTGGCAACTTTCTTTCTTTGCTTTTATTACTCCACAACCTCTCCGACGCGCTATCTGTGAGATCAGACGGTTCTTGTTTGGATGATAAAGTTTATCAAAGATAATGGATTGAATAATCTATTACTTATACTAAACTTTAGAACTAACTTATAACAGAAATTAGATCACATAATACATTAGGAATCTGAAGAACCGTTGAAAGAGTTCACCGAAAATAATAAGACAAACAGCTCAATATTTATAAACTGGTGAAATCAATATACAGTATTATTAATCAGCAGAGGCTGTAAGATTAATAATGTGATTTGTCAATAGTCATGAAATTGACGGGGCTGATAATTGGTAGAGGTCACAAAGTTGAGGAGGCTGGTAATTAGCAGAGGTCACAAAATTAAGGAGGCTGGTAATTAGTGGAGATCACAAAATTGAGGAGGCTGGTAATTAGTAGAGGTCACGAAATTGAGGGGGCTGGTAATTAGCTGAATGCAGGAATCGAACCGCTTACCCGACAGGGGTAATTTACAATATGGAATGCAAACTAAGCCACTAAACCAAATGAGTCATTTGATGACAAGATATATATTTTTCAAGTAATATAAAAGAAGGATGAATTCCCTAGGGAAAATAAATTTTGGAAAAAGTCAATTTTATATAGTATAAAGATTTATCTTTTATATGTTATATTTTATTTATTTATATTTATTATATAACTAGAATAACAACGAAAATTGACCATTCTTATCAGATTTCCAATCTTTAACGTACCTAATATGTCACTCTCATCATCATTCAACCAAGACGGTAACTTCATGTTTGAACATGATCTTTCCAAAGACAAATATGACGCTTGTGTCGGAGTTTTGGAAAAGGAGGTTATTAACCTATCCAATGACAAATTTAAGTGGCCGGCTTTCAAAACATGGTTCAGACTTATGTTCCAAGACAGCATGCCTAATTTTAACTTAGCTGAATTTTTCGAACTTGACGAAATTTTCACCGACATTTCGGATATGACCTATTTTGGTAGTTTGCTCATGATGTCTATTAAGAAACATTTCAGTAGAGATGTCTACAAATTTGTTGAAACATACACCAATTTGAAGTTCTACTTCAAGTTAAATTCTGACTTAAATGAAATCAGCTTTATGGATAAACTGACTTTGATGGATAGAATGTTTATCAAAGGTGGAAAGAACATGGAAGAGGTTGCCACAAGAATCGGCACGGCTAAGCATTTCTTACCGGAAGATCTTACATTTTTGACCTTCTGCTACCACTTACCACGCAAAGAAGCTTACAACTTCTTTAGATCTATAGCAACTAGCAAAGACTTTGATGGTCATGGTTTGGATACTGCTGAAATCTGTCATAAGTACTACAAATACAAGGCAGATAATCCGTGGACAACTGCGGAAGAGGTCAATCAAGTTACACTTAAGAACATCAAACCAAAGAATGTTAGATGTTACAAGTGTGGTAAGAAAGGCCATTTGAAACATCAATGCAAGGCCAGACATGAAGAAAATAACCATGTCATTGGATTATTTGGCGATGATGCACATGAGAATGACGAAATGGAACAAGCATACATGCTTGAAGTCGATGATGGTCTCATCGAAGATGAAGAAGATCGAGCAGAAATGGAACACCATATTAACAAGGAGGTTTCCAGAGAAGCAGTTTTTATCACTGAGAACAAAACATTCTCGAACAAATCATATGCAACTAAGTTTATTCTTGATACTGGTGCCACCACACACATCGTTAACAACTTGGAATGGTTTGATAATGTGAGATCTGATCCCACCGTTGTCAAAACCATTCAAGGCCAGGTCAAAGCAAACACCAGAGGTAATGTTACATTGCCTAACGGGATTGTGCTAACCAACGCCGTTTATTTGGAAAACATCCAACGGAACATCATCTCGGTGTCCAAACTAGTGATGGATGGTTATTCATGTTTTCAAGAAGGTAAACATGGTAATTACTACTCACTTATCGTGAAAAACGGTTGCACATATATGAGAGTTCCTATGAAAAATATGTTATTTGCTATTGGATGGAAAAACATGAACATGAAAAAGGAAAAGTGTTATATGTCAATGGCAAAAGTCATGGCGCACGGTGAAAGAACAAGTAAGGGTCCACATGTTATTTCAAACGCGAAACAAAGTGACGGTTGGTTAGACGCACACAAAGCGTTCGGCCATGCGTCTAAGAATCAAATGAAAACAGCAGGCTACAAACAAATGGGCAACTGTTTAACATGTGATGCAAATGTTACCAAGACCACTGGTACCACAGACACCAATCACTATAAGGTTGGAGAAATGATCCAAGCGGACGTTATTACCTCCATGTATAAATCCAATTGTGCAATCTACAGTGACCGGTGTACTAAATTCATTATTGGTTATGTTGTGGACAGTCGGTCCAAAGTATCAAAATGTACAGTTCAAGCATTAAAAACGTTTAGAAACTTGGCAAGCATCAAAGGATACAACATCTGCTATCTCAGAGCTGACAACGAGTTTGACACAAAGGCAATCAACCATTACTGTAATGCCGAAGGCATTATAACCCAGTTCACTGCTCCACATAGCAGTTATCAAAAATGGAGGTGCCGAAAATATCAACAAAATGGTCAAACACAAAATCAGACTGATGATGATGGAGTCAGGCTTAGACAAATCGTTCTGGACATTTGCTTTTAGACATGTGCTATTCATTCTGAACTATATTCCCAGAAATAACGAGACACAATCAGCCTGGACAAAACTCACAGGCAGAACCAAAACCCTTGCTAACATGATTCCGTTTGGTTGTCTAACATTCTATTACAACTATGAAAATGACCAAAAGATTTTCACCAAACAGAAATCAGGGCTGTGGTAAGCGGTTCGATTCCTGCATTCAGCTAATTACCAGCCCCCACCTTCGTTGACCTCTACTAATTACCAGCCTCCTCAATTTGGTGATCTCCACTAATTACCAGCCTCCTTAATTTTGTGACCTCTGCTAATTACCAGCCTCCTCAACTTTGTGACCTCTACCAATTATCAGCCCCGTCAATTTCATGACTGTTGACAAATCACATTATTAATGTTACAGCCTCTGCTGATTAATAATACTGTATATTGATTTCACCAGTTTATAAATATTGAGCTGTTTGTCTTATTATTTTCGGTGAACTCTTTCAACGGTTCTTCAGATTCCTAATGTATTATGTGATCTAATTTCTGTTATAAGTTAGTTCTAAAGTTTAGTATAAGTAATAGATTGATTCAATCCATTATCTTTGATAAACTTTATCACTCCCCCTCAAGTTGAATTATCTCATATTATTCCATCACTTCTTCATTAATTCATTTAGATGTTGGAATGTCTGTGGATCAATGAACTTGGTTAAAACGTCAGCAATGTTATCTTTAGTATTCACATAATTGAGTTTCACTAGCTTTCTGTCTACCAATGATCTGATATAATGATAACGGATATCAATATGTTTGGTTTTCTTGTGTAGAGTATTGTGTGCGGCCAATGTATTGGCGGAGCAGTTATCACATATGGCGTTTATGTATTTCACATCAATCATCATTTCCTTGAGTATGTTCTTGAAGTATTGGCCTGTTTTGACAGCATCACTCAGAGCGATATATTCACTCTCTGCTGTGGATGAAGCTACGCATTCTTGTTTTCTTGAAGACCAGTCAATGATGTTCCCATTTAGCAGAACAATACTTCCGGACTGTGATTTCCTGTCTGTGATATCTCCTGCCCAGTCAGCATCCGAAAACACTTGAATTTTATATTGGCCTTCTCGTGCGTAGTCTTGAATGATGACGTCTCCGGTTTTGTCCAGATACCTGAAGTCTTTATATGGTAGTTGGAATTTGCGGTTCTTGAATATTAGGCCGTGTTGTTTTGTTTGTACTAAATATTGCACTGTTCTTCTAGCACCCTTCATATGATGCTCTGTGGGTTTGTCCACCATTCTTGATAAATATGATACTGCAAATGCAATGTCCAGTCTAACAGTATTGGCAATAAAGAGGAGTAGGCCTACGATGGATCGGTACTGCCTGTGATCATGTTCATTCAGTGGTTTGGACTGTATCTCGTTCTTATCAAAACCTTTGACTATAGGGGGTGTTTAGTTTCCGTTGGCATGGTTCAACATTGTGATCCTTTTCCATTTTGTCCAGCGTGTCCTCCATGTTGAGTAGATATCCCTCATTATTGTTCAGCTGATGAATTGTCATTCCGAGGAACACCCTTGGTTTTCCCATATCTTTCATGACAAAATATTTCTTTAGAATATCGGCAGCTGCATCTCTTGTTTTCTTATCCTTTCCGGCAATTAGGATGTCATCAACATATATCAACATGATGCAGTTTGTTTTCCAAAACATACATGGTTCCAATATTGACGATTTGAAACCGTTATCCAGCAACACTTTCTCAATTGTTAGAAACCATATTCTCGGGGACTGTTTCAGCCCATACAGACTTCTGTCTAGTTTCCAAACATACCCGGATTGTTTTGTGGTGCCGGTAGGAGGCTTTAGAAACACCTCATAATCCAGTTTGCCATTTAGAAAAGCATTTTTGGCATCTAGTTGACGAAGTTCCCATTTTGCCATTGCGGCGATGGCTAAGACTAGTCTGAAGTTCTCATATCTCATAACCGGAGAGTATTTGTCAACATAGTTGACTCCTTTCTCCTGAGTGAATCCCTTGGCAACAATTCTTGCTTTGAACTCTTCTTGTGATTTGATATCGGACGTATCATCGTCAACCTTGACATTCTTTGACACTGAATACCCATCTGCTTTGCACTACCAACGCATTCTTGGGGATGTTTGATCTTTTGACAAGTGTGAACACATTGTTCTCCAGCATCGAATTGTATTCTTTCTCAGCCGCACGCAACCATTGTTTGGCTTGTGGTGTTCTCAATGCTTCTGTCAATGTCTCGGGTATCCTGTACTTTAGCTTGTCTACCAACACATTAATTTCATCGGCAATAACTTTATCTTGGTAGTTGTTGTTACCATATTTTGAAACTTCGGGAGACAAAATATGGTCTTGCCCCCCCTTAAGGTGTTGGTTGGATGAGATAACAGGATAGAACGATGATCTGTCGGTAGTGTTAGACAGATTTCTCTCGGGAGCTTGAAGATTGAGATATGTTTTGCTTTTGAGTGTTGACAAATTCTTAGATGTACCATCAGGTGCCGTACTATTGATTGATATAGTATCATTTTCGTGAATACGACGTTTAGAGTGACCATGGTGTTGCATCAATACATCGGTTCGCTTGTTGTTGGTGTGGTTGGGGCCTGTCAACAGCTGTTGCCTAGGTGTATTCTTTGGTTTAGGTAAAATACCGGACTCGTTGGGAATGTCAGCACCTTGTGATGTTTGTCTGGATAGATTTAGCAAATCTGTGGAGTTCTTTAGCAACTGATTGTAATGGCCAAATAAGTTGCGAGCTTGTTCATTTTGGATTCGATTCCAATGCACTGCTTGTTCATACTGCGTTGCATAATGGGACGCTGATGGCTCTTCCACCATGATTTTATCGGACACATTGTCTTCATGCCTCGATTCACCGTTGCTGTCAGTTGGCAACTTTCTTTCTTTGCTTTTATTATTCCACAACCTCTCCGACGCGCTATCTGTGAGATCAGACGGTTCTTGTTTGGATGGCTCAGATATATCGCCATCTGTATTTGACTCATCTACTTCAGTCAAGATGTCTGTCTCAAATTCCGTGTCGTTCGTCGAAGGGTCGTACTCTGAACCTTCGTCTCGTTCAGTTGTCTTCATGATAACATCCTGTTCTGTGTTATCTGGGTTGTCTCTGGCTGAAGAAGTATTGCCAGGCTTCGATGATGGACTCATACCAGAATTTTTGTGACTGTCCATTGATGCAAAAGATCCTCCGTATGTACCAATACGGGAACTAGATATAGGATCTTCATCGGCGGAGCAGTGGTCTTCACTGTCGAATTCTGTGTGCGTATGGTGGTTTTGAGTCTGGACTTCATCATCATCTGTTGCTAACCCATCATACCAATGAGGCTTTTGAAGTGGAAACATGTCTTTAATACCATGAAAAGCTGAGGTTCTAATGATTGTATTGTCAATAGGGTTATACACCTGGGCTACCTTTGTTGTTTGGTCGTAACCGACAAACACACCTGATTTCTGTTTGGTGAAAATCTTTTGGTCATTTTCATAGTTGTAATAGAATGTTAGACAACCAAACGGAATCATGTTAGCAAGGGTTTTGGTTCTGCCTGTGAGTTTTGTCCACGCTGATTGTGTCTCGTTATTTCTGGGAATATAGTTCAGAATGAATAGCACATGTCTAAAAGCAAATGTCCAGAACGATTTGTCCAAGCCTGACTCCATCATCATCAGTCTGATTTTGTGTTTGACCATTTTGTTGATATTTTCGGCACCTCCATTTTGATAACTGCTATGTGGAGCAGTGAACTGGGTTATAATGCCTTCGGCATTACAGTAATGGTTGATTGCCTTTGTGTCAAACTCGTTGTCAGCTCTGAAATAGCAGATGTTGTATCCTTTGATGCTTGCCAAGTTTCTAAACGTTTTTAATGCTTGAACTGTACATTCTGATACTTTGGACCGACTGTCCACAACATAACCAATAATGAATTTAGTACACCGGTCACTGTAGATTGCACAATTGGATTTATACATGGAGGTAATAACGTCCGCTTGGATCATTTCTCCAACCTTATAGTGATTGGTGTCTGTGGTACCAGTGGTCTTGGTAACATTTGCATCACATGTTAAACAGTTGCCCATTTGTTTGTAGCCTGCTGTTTTCATTTGATTCTTAGACGCATGGCCGAACGCTTTGTGTGCGTCTAACCAACCGTCACTTTGTTTCGCGTTTGAAATAACATGTGGACCCTTACTTGTTCTTTCACCGTGCGCCATGACTTTTGCCATTGACATATAACACTTTTCCTTTTTCATGTTCATGTTTTTCCATCCAATAGCAAATAACATATTTTTCATAGGAACTCTCATATATGTGCAACCGTCTTTCACGATAAGTGAGTAGTAATTACCATGTTTACCTTCTTGAAAACATGAATAGCCATCCATCACTAGTTTGGACACCGAGATGATGTTCCGTTGGATGTTTTCCAAATAAACGGCATTGGTTAGCACAATCCCGTTAGGCAATGTAACATTACCTCTGGTGTTTGCTTTGACCTGGCCTTGAATGGTTTTGACAACGGTGGGATCAGATCTCACATCATCAAACCATTCCAAGTTGTTAACAATGTGTGTGGTGGCACCAGTATCAAGAATAAACTCAGTTGCATATGATTTGTTCGAAAATGTTTTGTTCTCAGTGATAAAAACTGCTTCTCTGGAAACCTCCTTGTTAATATGGTGTTCCATTTCTGCTCGATCTTCTTCATCTTCGATGAGACCATCATCGACTTCAAGCATGTATGCTTGTTCCATTTCGTCATTCTCATGTGCATCATCGCCAAATAATCCAATGACATGGTTATTTTCTTCATGTCTGGCCTTGCATTGATGCTTCAAATGGCCTTTCTTACCACACTTGTAACATCTAACATTCTTTGGTTTGATGTTCTTAAGTGTAACTTGATTGACCTCTTCCGCAGTTGTCCACGGATTATCTGCCTTGTATTTGTAGTACTTATGACAGATTTCAGCAGTATCCAAACCATGACCATCAAAGTCTTTGCTAGTTGCTATAGATCTAAAGAAGTTGTAAGCTTCTTTGCGTGGTAAGTGGTAGCAGAAGGTCAAAAATGTAAGATCTTCCGGTAAGAAATGCTTAGCCGTGCCGATTCTTGTGGCAACCTCTTCCATGTTCTTTCCACCTTTGATGAACATTCTATCCATCAAGGTCAGTTTATCCATAAAGCTGATTTCATTCAAGTCAGAATTTAACTTGAAGTAGAACTTCAAATTGGTGTATGTTTCAACAAATTTGTAGACATCTCTACTGAAATGTTTCTTAATAGACATCATGAGCAAACTACCAAAATAGGTCATATCCGAAATGTCGGTGAAAATTTCGTCAAGTTCGAAAAATTCAGCTAAGTTAAAATTAGGCATGCTGTCTTGGAACATAAGTCTGAACCATGTTTTGAAAGCCGGCCACTTAAATTTGTCATTGGATAGGTTAATAACCTCCTTTTCCAAAACTCCGACACAAGCGTCATATTTGTCTTTGGAAAGATCATGTTCAAACATGAAGTTACCGTCTTGGTTGAATGATGATGAGAGTGACATATTAGGTACGTTAAAGATTGGAAATCTGATAAAAATGGTCAATTTTCCTTGTTATTCTAGTTATATAATAAATATAAATAAATAAAATATAACATATAAAAGATAAATCTTTATACTATATAAAATTGACTTTTTCCAAAATTTATTTTCCCTAGGGAATTCATCCTTCTTTTATATTACTTGAAAAATATATATCTTGTCATCAAATGACTCATTTGGTTTAGTGGCTTAGTTTGCATTCCATATTGTAAATTACCCCTGTCGGGTAAGCGGTTCGATTCCTGCATTCAGCTAATTACCAGCCCCCTCAATTTCGTGACCTCTACTAATTACCAGCCTCCTCAATTTTGTGATCTCCACTAATTACCAGCCTCCTTAATTTTGTGACCTCTGCTAATTACCAGCCTCCTCAACTTTGTGACCTCTACCAATTATCAGCCCCGTCAATTTCATGACTGTTGACAAATCACATTATTAATGTTACAGCCTCTGCTGATTAATAATACTGTATATTGATTTCACCAGTTTATAAATATTGAGCTGTTTGTCTTATTATTTTCGGTGAACTCTTTCAACGGTTCTTCAGATTCCTAATGTATTATGTGATCTAATTTCTGTTATAAGTTAGTTCTAAAGTTTAGTATAAGTAATAGATTATTCAATCCATTATCTTTGATAAACTTTATCAAGTTTGACACAAAGGCAATCAACCATTACTGTAATGCCGAAGGCATTATAACCCAGTTCACTGCTCCACATAGCAGTTATCAAAATGGAGGTGCCGAAAATATCAACAAAATGGTCAAACACAAAATCAGACTGATGATGATGGAGTCAGGCTTGGACAAATCGTTCTGGACATTTGCTTTTAGACATGTGCTATTCATTCTGAACTATATTCCCAGAAATAACGAGACACAATCAGCGTGGACAAAACTCACAGGCAGAACCAAAACCCTTGCTAACATGATTCCGTTTGGTTGTCTAACATTCTATTACAACTATGAAAATGACCAAAAGATTTTCACCAAACAGAAATCAGGCGTGTTTGTCGGTTACGACCAAACAACAAAGGTAGCCCAGGTGTATAACCCTATTGACAATACAATCATTAGAACCTCAGCTTTTCATGGTATTAAAGACATGTTTCCACTTCAAAAGCCTCATTGGTATGATGGGTTAGCAACAGATGATGATGAAGTCCAGACTCAAAACCACCATACGCACACAGAATTCGACAGTGAAGACCACTGCTCCGCCGATGAAGATCCTATATCTAGTTCCCGTATTGGTACATACGGAGGATCTTTTGCATCTATGGACAGTCACAAAAATTCTGGTATGAGTCCATCATCGAAGCCTGGCAATACTTCTTCAGCCAGAGACAACCCTGATAACACAGAACAGGATGTTATCATGAAGACAACTGAACGAGACGAAGGTTCAGAGTACGACCCTTCGACGAACGACACGGAATTTGAGACAGACATCTTGACTGAAGTAGATGAGTCAAATACAGATGGCGATATATCTGAGCCATCCAAACAAGAACCGTCTGATCTCACAGATAGCGCGTCGGAGATGTTGTGGAGTAATAAAAGCAAAGAAAGAAAGCTGCTAACTGACAGCAACGGTGAATCGAGGCATGAAGACAATGTGTCCGATAAAATCATGGTGGAAGAGCCATCAGCGTCCCATTATGATAGAAATGGTCAATTTTCCTTGTTATTCTAGTTATATAATAAATATAAATAAATAAAATATAACATATAAAAGATAAATCTTTATACTATATAAAATTGACTTTTTCCAAAAATTATTTTCCCTAGGGAATTCATCCTTCTTTTATATTACTTGAAAAATATATATCTTGTCATCAAATGACTCATTTGGTTTAGTGGCTTAGTTTGCATTCCATATTGTAAATTACCCCTGTCGGGTAAGCGGTTCGATTCCTGCATTCAGCTAATTACCAGCCTCCCCAACTTTGTGACCTCTACCAATTATCAGCCCCGTCAATTTCATGACTGTTGACAAATCACATTATTAATCTTACAGCCTCTGCTGATTAATAATACTATATATTGATTTCACCAGTTTATAAATATTGAGCTGTTTGTCTTATTATTTTCGGTGAACTCTTTCAACGGTTCTTCAGATTCCTAATGTATTATGTGATCTAATTTCTGTTATAAGTTAGTTTTAAAGTTTAGTATAAGTAATAGATTATTCAATCCATTATCTTTGATAAACTTTATCACTCCCCCTCAAGTTGAATTATCTCATATTATTCCATCACTTCTTCATTAATTCATTTAGATGTTGGAATGCTTGTGGATCAATGAACTTGGTTAAAACGTCAGCAATGTTATCTTTAGTATTCACATAATTGAGTTTCACTAGCTTTCTGTCTACCAATGATCTGATATAATGATAACGGATATCAATATGTTTGGTTTTCTTGTGTAGAGTATTGTGTGCGGCCAATGTATTGGCGGAGCAGTTATCGCATATGGCGTTTATGTATTTCACATCAATCATCATTTCCTTGAGTATGTTCTTGAAGTATTGGCCTGTTTTGACAGCATCACTCAGAGCGATATATTCACTCTCTGCTGTGGATGAAGCTACGCATTCTTGTTTTCTTGAAGACCAGTCAATGATGTTCCCATTTAGCAGAACAATACTTCCGGACTGTGATTTCCTGTCTGTGATATCTCCTGCCCAGTCAGCATCCGAAAACACTTGAATTTTATATTGGCCTTCTCGTGCGTAGTCTTGAATGACGACGTCTCCGGTTTTGTCCAGATACCTGAAGTCTTTATATGGTAGTTGGAATTTGCGGTTCTTGAATATTAGGCCGTGTTGTTTTGTTTGTACTAAATATTGCACTGTTCTTCTAGCACCCTTCATATGATGCTCTGTGGGTTTGTCCACCATTCTTGATAAATATGATACTGCAAATGCAATGTCCAGTCTAACAGTATTGGCAATAAAGAGGAGTAGGCCTACGATGGATCGGTACTGCCTGTGATCATGTTCATTCAGTGGTTTGGACTGTATCTCGTTCTTATCAAAACCTTTGACTATAGGGGGTGTTTAGTTTCCGTTGGCATGGTTCAACATTGTGATCCTTTTCCATTTTGTCCAACGTATCTTCCATGTTGAGTAGGTATCCCTCATTATTGTTCAGCTGATGAATTGTCATTCCGAGGAACACCCTTGGTTTTCCCATATCTTTCATGACAAAATATTTCTTTAGAATATCGGCAGCTGCATCTCTTGTTTTCTTATCCTTTCCGGCAATTAGGATGTCATCAACATATATCAACATGATGCAGTTTGTTTTCCAAAACATACATGGTTCCAATATCGACGATTTGAAACCGTTATCCAGCAACACTTTCTCAATTGTTAGAAACCATATTCTCGGGGACTGTTTCAGCCCATAGAGACTTCTGTCTAGTTTCCAAACATACCCGGATTGTTTTGTGGTGCCGGTAGGAGGCTTTAGAAACACCTCATAATCCAGTTTGCCATTTAGAAAAGCATTTTTAGCATCTAGTTGACGAAGTTCCCATTTCGCCATTGCAGCGATAGCTAAGACTAGTCTGAAGTTCTCATATCTCATAACCGGAGAGTATTTATCAACATAGTTGACTCCTTTCTCCTGAGTGAATCCCTTGGCAACAATTCTTGCTTTGAACTCTTCTTGTGATTTGATATCGGATGTATCATCGTCAACCTTGACATTCTTGACACTGAATACCCATCTGCTTTGCACTACCAACGCATTCTTGGGGATGTTTGATCTTTTGACAAGTGTGAACACATTGTTCTCCAGCATCGAATTGTATTCTTTCTCAGCCGCACGCAACCATTGTTTGGCTTGTGGTGTTTTCAATGCTTCTGTCAATGTCTCGGGTATTCTGTACTTTAGCTTGTCTACCAACACATTAATTTCATCGGCAATAACTTTATCTTGGTAGTTGTTGTTACCGTATTTTGAAACTTCGGGAGACAAAATATGGTCTTGCCCCCTTAAGGTGTTGGTTGGATGAGATAACAGGATAGAACGATGATCTGTCGGTAGTGTTAGACAGATTTCTCTCGGGAGCTTGAAGATTGAGATATGTTTTGCTTTTGAGTGTTGACAAATTCTTAGATGTACCATCAGGTGCCGTACTATTGATTGATATAGTATCATTTTCACTGAATACGACGTTTAGAGTGACCATGGTGTTGCATCAATACATCGGTTCGCTTGTTGTTGGTATGGTTATAACTTATAACAGAAATTAGATCACATAATATATTAGGAATCTGAAGAACCGTTGAAAGAGTTCACCGAAAATAATAAGACAAGCAGCTCAATATTTATAAACTGGTGAAATCAATATACAGTATTATTAATCAGCAGAGGCTGTAACATTAATAATGTGATTTGTCAACAGAAGTCATGAAATTGACGGGGCTGGTAATTAGTAGAGGTCACGAAATTGAGGAGGCTGGTAATTAGCCGAATGCAAGAATCAAACCGCTTACCCGACAGGGGTAATTTACAATATGGAATGCAAACTAAAACCACTAAACCAAATGAGTCATTTGATGACAAAATATATATTTTTCAAGAAATATAAAAGAAGGATGAATTCCCTAGCGAAAATAATTCTTGGAAAAAGTCAATTTTATATAGTATAAAGATTTATCTTTTATATGTTATATTTTATTTATTTATATTTATTATATAACTAGAATAACAAGGAAAATTGACCATTTCTATCAGCAAAAGATCCTCCGTATGTACCAATACGGGAACTAGATATAGGATCTTCATCGGCGGAGCAGTGGTCTTCACTGTCGAATTCTGTGTGCGTATGGTGGTTTTGAGTCTGGACTTCATCATCATCTGTTGCTAACCCATCATACCAATGAGGCTTTTGAAGTGGAAACATGTCTTTAATACCATGAAAAGCTGAGGTTCTAATGATTGTATTGTCAATAGGGTTATACACCTGGGCTACCTTTGTTGTTTGGTCGTAACCAACAAACACGCCTGATTTCTGTTTGGTGAAAATCTTTTGGTCATTTTCATAGTTGTAATAGAATGTTAGACAACCAAACGGAATCATGTTAGCAAGGGTTTTGGTTCTGCCTGTGAGTTTTGTCCAGGCTGATTGTGTCTCGTTATTTCTGGGAATATAGTTCAGAATGAATAGCACATGTCTAAAAGCAAATGTCCAGAACGATTTGTCCAAGCCTGACTCCATCATCATCAGTCTGATTTTGTGTTTGACCATTTTGTTGATATTTTCGGCACCTCCATTTTGATAACTGCTATGTGGAGCAGTGAACTGGGTTATAATGCCTTCGGCATTACAGTAATGGTTGATTGCCTTTGTGTCAAACTCGTTGTCAGCTCTGAGATAGCAGATGTTGTATCCTTTGATGCTTGCCAAGTTTCTAAACGTTTTTAATGCTTGAACTGTACATTCTGATACTTTGGACCGACTGTCCACAACATAACCAATAATGAATTTAGTACACCGGTCACTGTAGATTGCACAATTGGATTTATACATGGAGGTAATAACGTCCGCTTGGATCATTTCTCCAACCTTATAGTGATTGGTGTCTGTGGTACCAGTGGTCTTGGTAACATTTGCATCACATGTTAAACAGTTGCCCATTTGTTTGTAGCCTGCTGTTTTCATTTGATTCTTAGACGCATGGCCGAACGCTTTGTGTGCGTCTAACCAACCGTCACTTTGTTTCGCGTTTGAAATAACATGTGGACCCTTACTTTTTCTTTTACCGTGCGCCATGACTTTTGCCATTGACATATAACACTTTTCCTTTTTCATTTTCATGTTCATGTTTTTCCATCCAATAGCAAATAACATATTTTTCATAGGAACTCTCGTATATGTGCAACCGTCTTTCACGATAAGTGAGTAGTAATTACCATGTTTACCTTCTTGAAAACATGAATAGCCATCCATCACTAGTTTGGACACCGAGATGATGTTCCGTTGGATGTTTTCCAAATAAACGGCGTTGGTTAGCACAATCCCGTTAGGCAATGTAACATTACCTCTGGTGTTTGCTTTGACCTGGCCTTGAATGGTTTTGACAACGGTGGGATCAGATCTCACATCATCAAACCATTCCAAGTTGTTAACAATGTGTGTGGTGGCACCAGTATCAAGAATAAACTCAGTTGCATATGATTTGTTCGAGAATGTTTTGTTCTCAGTGATAAAAACTGCTTCTCTGGAAACCTCCTTGTTAATATGGTGTTCCATTTCTGCTCGATCTTCGTCATCTTCGATGAGACCATCATCGACTTCAAGCATGTATGCTTCTTCCATTTCGTCATTCTCGTCTGCGTTATCACCAAATAATCCAATGACATGGTTATTTTCTTCATGTCTGGCCTTGCATTGATGCTTTAAATGGCCTTTCTTACCACACTTGTAACATCTAACATTCTTTGGTTTGATGTTCTTAAGCGTGAGTTCATTGGTCTCTTCAACAGTTGCCCACGGATTATCCGCTTTGTATTCGTAATACTTATGACCAAATTTCAGCACTATCCATACCCTGATCATCAAAGTCTTTGCTAGTTGCTATAGATCTAAAGAAGTTGTAAGCTTCTTTGCGTGGTAAGTGGTAGTAAAAATGTACTGTTTTCACTACTGGCAGAAAGATGACATCATTACTGTTTTTTGTGGTACGTGTTTTATGTTCTTTTCGCTTTGGCGTTTTTCCTATGCAACACGACCAATTCATCCAAAAAAAAACCGAAAATAGTCATTCAAAGTTCGACTTGAAACAGAATTTTAATTCGGGATACCGCTCAGCAAATTTTTAGAAGTCTCTGCTAAAATATTATGTAGTAGACGTTACTAGTAAGCCGGTAAAGTTGCTCATATCTTAAATGTCAATGAATATGTTATAAATTTGGAAAATTTCGTCTAAGTCAGCATGGGGTATGATATTTAAAACATTATTCTGAACCACTTTCAAACGCAGGTCACTTGAAGTTGTCTGTGGATAAACCCAATATTTTTTTAATTTAAATCTGCAATGCAAACAGCATAATATCTTTCGCGAAATCATATTTTGACACAAAGTTACCGGCTTGATTATCTAATAAGGAGGACAACCTACTGACATGTTGCTATTGGAGGTCGAATATTTTTTTTAACTTTGAGTTCTTTCTAAAGCTATGTACTACAAGTAAGTAGAGTTTGAGCTGTATATATATTATGAAAACATATTATACAAGAAACTGATCTTTACGGATTTGTATTTTTTGCGGGTAAATTTAGCTTACTTTAGTAATCATAAATAATTGTTAGATTTTTATAAAATAATGATAAAAATGGTCAATTTTCCTTGTTATTCTAGTTATATAATAAATATAAATAAATAAAATATAACATATAAAAGATAAATCTTTATACTATATAAAATTGACTTTTTCCAAAATTTATTTTCCCTAGGGAATTCATCCTTCTTTTATATTACTTGAAAAATATATATCTTGTCATCAAATGACTCATTTGGTTTAGTGGATTAGTTTGCATTCCATATTGTAAATTACCCCTGTCGGGTAAGCGGTTCGATTCCTGCATTCGGCTAATTACCAGCCTCCTCAATTTCGTGACCTCTACTAATTACCAGCCTCCTCAACTTTGTGACCTCTACCAATTATCAGCCCCGTCAATTTCATGACTGTTGACAAATCACATTATTAATGTTACAGCCTCTGCTGATTAATAATACTGTATATTGATTTCACTAGTTTATAAATATTGAGCTGTTTGTCTTATTATTTTCAGTGAACTCTTTCAACGGTTCTTCAGATTCCTAATGTATTATGTGATCTAATTTCTGTTATAAGTTAGTTCTAAAGTTTAGTATAAGTAATAATAGATTACTTAATCCATTATCTTTGATAATCTTTATCACTCCCCCTCAAGTTGAATTATCTCATATTATTCCATCACTTCTTCATTAATTCATTTAGATGTTGGAATGCTTGTGGATCAATGAAACTTGGTTAAAACGTCAGCAATGTTATCTTTAGTATTCACATAATTGAGTTTCACTAGCTTTCTGTCTACCAATGATCTGATATAATGATAACGGATATCAATATGTTTGGTTTTCTTGTGTAGAGTATTGTGTGCGGCCAATGTATTGGCGGAGCAGTTATCGCATATGGCGTTTATGTATTTCACATCAATCATCATTTCCTTGAGTATGTTCTTGAAGTATTGGCCTGTTTTGACAGCATCACTCAGAGCGATATATTCACTCTCTGCTGTGGATGAAGCTACGCAATCTTGTTTTCTTGAAGACCAGTCAATGATGTTCCCATTTAGCAGAACAATACTTCCGGACTGTGATTTCCTGTCTGTGATATCTCCTGCCCAGTCAGCATCCGAAAACACTTGAATTTTATATTGGCCTTCTCGTGCGTAGTCTTGAATGACGACGTCTCCGGTTTTGTCCAGATACCTGAAGTCTTTATATGGTAGTTGGAATTTGCGGTTCTTGAATATTAGGCCGTGTTGTTTTGTTTGTACTAAATATTGCACTGTTCTTCTAGCACCCTTCATATGATGCTCTGTGGGTTTGTCCACCATTCTTGATAAATATGATACTGCAAATGCAATGTCCAGTCTAACAGTATTGGCAATAAAGAGGAGTAGGCCTACGATGGATCGGTACTGCCTGTGATCATGTTCATTCAGTGGTTTGGACTGTATCTCGTTCTTATCAAAACCTTTGACTATAGGGGTGTTTAGTTTCCGTTGGCATGGTTCAACATTGTGATCCTTTTCCATTTTGTCCAACGTATCTTCCATGTTGAGTAGATATCCCTCATTATTGTTCAGCTGATGAATTGTCATTCCGAGGAACACCCTTGGTTTTCCCATATCTTTCATGACAAAATATTTCTTTAGAATATCGGCAGCTGCATCTCTTGTTTTCTTATCCTTTCCGGCAATTAGGATGTCATCAACATATATCAACATGATGCAGTTTGTTTTCCAAAACATACATGGTTCCAATATTGACGATTTGAAACCGTTATCCAGCAACACTTTCTCAATTGTTAGAAACCATATTCTCGGGGACTGTTTCAGCCCATAGAGACTTCTGTCTAGTTTCCAAACATACCCGGATTGTTTTGTGGTGCCGGTAGGAGGCTTTAGAAACACCTCATAATCCAGTTTGCCATTTAGAAAAGCATTTTTGGCATCTAGTTGACGAAGTTCCCATTTTGCCATTGCGGCGATGGCTAAGACTAGTCTGAAGTTCTCATATCTCATAACCGGAGAGTATTTGTCAACATAGTTGACTCCTTTCTCCTGAGTGAATCCCTTGGCAACAATTCTTGCTTTGAACTCTTCTTGTGATTTGATATCGGACGTATCATCGTCAACCTTGACATTTCTTTGACACTGAATACCCATCTGCTTTGCACTACCAACGCATTCTTGGGGATGTTTGATCTTTTGACAAGTGTGAACACATTGTTCTCCAGCATCGAATTGTATTCTTTCTCAGCCGCACGCAACCATTGTTTGGCTTGTGGTGTTCTCAATGCTTCTGTCAATGTCTCGGGTATCCTGTACTTTAGCTTGTCTACCAACACATTAATTTCATCGGCAATAACTTTATCTTGGTAGTTGTTGTTACCGTATTTTGAAACTTCGGGAGACAAAATATGGTCTTGCCCCCCCTTAAGGTGTTGGTTGGATGAGATAACAGGATAGAACGATGATCTGTCGGTAGTGTTAGACAGATTTCTCTCGGGAGCTTGAAGATTGAGATATGTTTTGCTTTTGAGTGTTGACAAATTCTTAGATGTACCATCAGGTGCCGTACTATTGATTGATATAGTATCATTTTCATGAATACGACGTTTAGAGTGACCATGGTGTTGCATCAATACATCGGTTCGCTTGTTGTTGGTGTGGTTGGGAGCCTGTCAACAGCTGTTGCCTAGGTGTATTCTTTGGTTTAGGTAAAATACCGGACTCGTTGGGAATGTCAGCACCTTGTGATGTTTGTCTGGATAGATTTAGCAAATCTGTGGAGTTCTTTAGCAACTGATTGTAATGGCCAAATAAGTTGCGAGCTTGTTCATTTTGGATTCGATTCCAATGCACTGCTTGTTCATACTGCGTTGCATAATGGGACGCTGATGGCTCTTCCACCATGATTTTATCGGACACATTGTCTTCATGTCTCGATTCACCGTTGCTGTCAGTTGGCAACTTTCTTTCTTTGCTTTTATTATTCCACAACCTCTCCGACGCGCTATCTGTGAGATCAGACGGTTCTTGTTTGGATGGCTCAGATATATCGCCATCTGTATTTGACTCATCTACTTCAGTCAAGATGTCTGTCTCAAATTCCGTGTCGTTCGTCGAAGGGTCGTACTCTGAACCTTCGTCTCGTTCAGTTGTCTTCATGATAACATCCTGTTCTGTGTTATCTGGGTTGTCCCTGGCTGAAGAAGTATTGCCAGGCTTCGATGATGGACTCATACCAGAATTTTTGTGACTGTCCATAGATGCAAAAGATCCTCCGTATGTACCAATACGGGAACTAGATATAGGATCTTCATCGGCGGAGCAGTGGTCTTCACTGTCGAATTCTGTGTGCGTATGGTGGTTTTGAGTCTGGACTTCATCATCATCTGTTGCTAACCCATCATACCAATGAGGCTTTTGAAGTGGAAACATGTCTTTAATACCATGAAAAGCCGAGGTTCTAATGATTGTATTGTCAATAGGGTTATACACCTGGGCTACCTTTGTTGTTTGGTGGTAACCGACAAACACACCTGATTTCTGTTTGGTGAAAATCTTTTGGTCATTTTCATAGTTGTAATAGAATGTTAGACAACCAAACGGAATCATGTTAGCAAGGGTTTTGGTTCTGCCTGTGAGTTTTGTCCACGCTGATTGTGTCTCGTTATTTCTGGGAATATAGTTCAGAATGAATAGCACATGTCTAAAAGCAAATGTCCAGAACGATTTGTCCAAGCCTGACTCCATCATCATCAGTCTGATTTTGTGTTTGACCATTTTGTTGATATTTTCGGCACCTCCATTTTGATAACTGCTATGTGGAGCAGTGAACTGGGTTATAATGCCTTCGGCATTACAGTAATGGTTGATTGCCTTTGTGTCAAACTCGTTGTCAGCTCTGAAATAGCAGATGTTGTATCCTTTGATGCTTGCCAAGTTTCTAAACGTTTTTAATGCTTGAACTGTACATTCTGATACTTTGGACCGACTGTCCACAACATAACCAATAATGAATTTAGTACACCGGTCACTGTAGATTGCACAATTGGATTTATACATGGAGGTAATAACGTCCGCTTGGATCATTTCTCCAACCTTATAGTGATTGGTGTCTGTGGTACCAGTGGTCTTGGTAACATTTGCATCACATGTTAAACAGTTGCCCATTTGTTTGTAGCCTGCTGTTTTCATTTGATTCTTAGACGCATGGCCGAACGCTTTGTGTGCGTCTAACCAACCGTCACTTTGTTTCGCGTTTGAAATAACATGTGGACCCTTACTTGTTCTTTCACCGTGCGCCATGACTTTTGCCATTGACATATAACACTTTTCCTTTTTCATGTTCATGTTTTTCCATCCAATAGCAAATAACATATTTTTCCATAGGAACTCTCATATATGTGCAACCGTCTTTCACGATAAGTGAGTAGTAATTACCATGTTTACCTTCTTGAAAACATGAATAGCCATCCATCACTAGTTTGGACACCGAGATGATGTTCCGTTGGATGTTTTCCAAATAAACGGCGTTGGTTAGCACAATCCCGTTAGGCAATGTAACATTACCTCTGGTGTTTGCTTTGACCTGGCCTTGAATGGTTTTGACAACGGTGGGATCAGATCTCACATCATCAAACCATTCCAAGTTGTTAACAATGTGTGTGGTGGCACCAGTATCAAGAATAAACTCAGTTGCATATGATTTGTTCGAGACATCGCCAAATAATCCAATGACATGGTTATTTTCTTCATGTCTGGCCTTGCATTGATGCTTCAAATGGCCTTTCTTACCACACTTGTAACATCTAACATTCTTTGGTTTGATGTTCTTAAGTGTAACTTGATTGACCTCTTCCGCAGTTGTCCACGGATTATCTGCCTTGTATTTGTAGTACTTATGACAGATTTCAGCAGTATCCAAACCATGTCCATCAAAGTCTTTGCTAGTTGCTATATATCTAAAGAAGTTGTAAGCTTCTTTGCGTGGTAAGCGGTAGTAAAAATGTACTGTTTTCACTACTGGCAGAAAGATGACATCATTACTGTTTTTTGTGGTACGTGTTTTGTGTTCTTTTCGCTTTCGTCGAACACTATCCATTAAAGCTAATTGATCCAAGTAACTGATTTCATTCAATTAGGAGTGCAGTTTAAAGTGGAACTCAAGTTAGTATATCTTTCAGTAAATTTGTGTTTCTCCATGCCGAAATGTTTCTTAATAGAAATCATAGCCAAACTGCTGAAGTTAGCCATGTCCAAAACGTCTGTGAATATGTCTCCAAGTTGGAAAACACACCTAAGTCGGTATTGAGTAAGGCATCTGACAACAGGATTATGAACTATATGGTAGATGCAGAACACTTAAATTTATTAATGGATAACTCAATTCCGTTTATCTCCAACACGATGACCCGAACGTTAAACACCATGTTAGTCTGATCTTGTCCAATAATAAATTAGTATCTTAGCTGTGTAATGACTGAAAAGGCCTGATACAATTTACAAAAAAAGGCAAATGGTTATAAGTTATTGTTTAGAAAATTCTCAAATTAAAGGCCCGCTGGTTTGAAGTGATGGAATATTATAAATCAAGACAAAGAAAAACTAAGTTATTATTAAAAGATGTGATGTTACTTTCAAAGGAAATAAAAGACAGGCGTTAAAGTTAAAGTTCATCCAAGAAAATGCTGTAAATAATCCATCATTTATATAAACATTTGAAATTAGCTTGCACTTATAATTAACCAGGTCATAAACTATTTTAAAAAATTTGGGAACCCTACAGAAGTTAGCTTAACAAAATTAACTCACAAAATTTTGCTCATTAAAATTGGGCATTAAGGCAGATGGCATATAGTATTACAAGTCATGAAATATTTAAGATACATAGAATGAAAATGAATTTTTCCATGCAGAATGTATCTAGGGAATTCACCTTTCAATAATCTATAAATATATTATTTATATTACATTTTATTTATATTTATTATAAAACTAGAGTAATAAGGAAAATTGGTCATTTTTATAAATTAATTTTGTAAATTATTATTGTTATATCTATATGTATCACATATATAATATTTCATACTTGCTACATAACTAGAATAACTGAATTTTATATTTTGCAGAGAATAGTAAACTTAGGGAGTACACTGTTTGATAAAATTCAACCAAGTTACTAAAAGCTGGGATTTCATGTAATTTGGTAGGAATCTATCATCGTTTATAAGGAGTTATCCAATGACAAAGATGTGTAAATGATGTAAAGCTAAACAGAGTACAAATTAGCAATGAATAAAATAATTACAAAAGTTACTTTGATATAAGATTATTTTTTTATATGTGGCAAATGACTAGAACATCAAAAAAAAAGTTAATCGACGAATTGCACGATATCCTATTGACCTAGCATATTAATGCCAAAGGTTATGAACCACACTATTTCCCTGTGTTTGATTTGACAAATTAGACTTTTCTAGAGAAATATTTGTCATGTACGTAAATGGGAGATCTAAAACTTTGATTTCTCGAAAAGGCCTTATTTATTTTTTTCAAATACAAGTTACTGGAAACTGACAGATTGTTTACCTCATAAACTTTATAATCTCTCTGATTCAAAATAGTTTTCATATGTTCATCGGTCGATCAATTCACAACGGTATCAAAAGGAATTGTATTTCTAAACACAATAAACCTTTTTTGCAATTGAATTCAATTAAAGCACGTCTATCAAGATACCTATTTAAAGTCTGTGGAATTCATCAAATCAGTATGTTTGCCATTTAAGGATTTCTGTTGTTAATAATTAAAAATCATATAGCAAAATGACATTTAGTAAAATCTCTAATTTCAAGTCACGTGCTTAAAATCTGCAGCCCACAAAAGATGAAGTATCCAAACTTTTTAAAAATTTTCCAGCTTTTTTGTTAGCGCAGTGGTTTGAGCATTTTTTTTGGGTCGCAGGTTCGAATCCGAACCCAATAATTTCCAGATTCGATTTAACCTCTTTTTTATTACTCCTGCTTTTAGTAATAGATTAATACTTTACTAAACCTCACAAAACAACAGCACATCAAGAAGTCACACTGTATGGTTTGTTGAAGTTTTTGAATACAATTATTCAAAAATTCCAAATATTGATTTCTGAAAACTTAAATTCTAGTTTTCAAGGGTTATGGTTTTTAAAAATTCTAGGACTTATGTAACCATATTCTATGGGATAGTATTCTCCAAAAAATCTGGTTATAAAAACTGGGTATCTGTAAACGATGTTGCTAGATTATTATTGATTATCTATTATGTTTTTGGCCTGATAATATATATATATATATATTGGCGTTCAAAGTTTAATCAATATAAGATTCGTTAATCGTAGCAAATTGTTTTTTGCGCTATCTTGTTGACATTTTTTTTGTCAACAGGTACCCCGATCGGAATTTGTTTTTGTTTCTAGATTAGAAGAAAATATAGAATAAAAAAGTCAAAGAACGAATAAGATTCAATAATGGATACATCAAAAGGTAGTAATAACAATAGTTTAAGAAAAGAATATAATGAACAGCAGAGAAAAAGTATCTTAATAAAATTACAAAAAGTAAATTTCAAGTTAAAAAGCAAAGGACACAAAATAATAAAACTCAATTCAATAGATCATATCAAATCATGTGAAGACATGTATAACAACGATATGAATGTTTTAGATGTCTTTGAATCGCTAATAAATGAAGTAAATTTATTGAGAGACCTGAAATCAGCCGATGAAAATCTTTTGAAACAAACAACTAGACAGAGAGATTATTGGAAAGATATGTCAAAGCAGACTGAAACCCTGAAATCCAAAAGTGAAAGAAAGATAAGAGAAATGGAGGTTGAAAACTTAAAACTCCAATACATTGTGAGTGATTTAAATGAACGAAAAAAAGGTATCGAACAGAAAATCCGAGATATAAGAAATGGATGGGAAACATATAAATTGCAAGTCAATAGAGATAAACGAAGAGCAGATTTAGATAGGGAGGAGTTGGTAAGCAAATTGAATGTAAGGAAAAGACTGAAGATTCAAAACAATAGTTATCATATCAAAGATCAAAGGCCTTCAAGTGAAATGATTATGAAATTATTATCAGAAAATGAAAAAGCCAAAAAAGATTTTATTATGGTGTATGCTTTTGTTAAAAATGTATACGAATGCTTAGAAAGATTAAAAGCTAGTGATGGTAACTACCCTATAGATGGATCGTTTCTGATTAATGATAATCAAATAGATGAGATAGGCTACATGAATGCCATTTTGTTTTTGAATAAAATGGATAAAAAGTTCATTAATATATTGCAAGACATGCAATATGAATCATTTGGAAACGACGATACTTTTAGATCAAAGAGAATAGGAAGGGAAAAACAGGATGAGATCAATAGATTAAAGAGTCAGCTTGATGAATTACAGAACAACTATGACAAAGTGGTGGAAACAATGAATGAGTGGAGAAAATGGAATAGTGATAATCAAAAGATTGTCTTAGATACTACTTAATTAATTTCAGCAAATGCTCTTAGCTCCAAAATTTACACAGATTGTGGGGTAGTATATAATCTGTAATAGTCAATCAAAACAGCATTTAAATTTCCTTCTCCACCTACGGGTAGAGCAGCTAATGTTTCTAATGAATATGTATCTCCCACACGACAAAGAAACAAAAAGTCTAACCAATTTCTCGTAAAACCATAGTTGAACGTTAAATTTTGACTTTCAAGTTTTTTTTTCTGTATAAAATCATTTGTAACAAGTACCATTTGATCAAGACCAACTATATGACAAATTCTAGATGTTAATATTTTAGTAATAAATAGGAGAGGGACAGAGATCACTCTTTTTCCTAGTAAATTGTTTGAAATGTTAGAAACTAATGAATCCGAAATGCTTGCCTCAATTTCTTCAGCATCACTATCATCACTATCATGATCATTACTATCATCTTCATTCAACTGGTTATCAGAATTCGATAATTCATCCACAGGAACAGATGAAAAAATATTTTCATTATTTGAATGTTTATGTTTATGGGAAAATTCGTACGTCGTTAGTCCTTTGGAAATTTGTACACATTGAACAACAACCAATAAAGTTAACCACAATGATTGAAGTAGGACCCAGATAAAGAAGTAGAACATAAAATTAGAAGCAATAAATCCATTGCACAGGGAATGAGAGGGTATTCTACAAACTTCTTGGTAATCCTGAGGAATATTAAGTCCATCAAAATAGTGTAATGCCAAATTTAGCCAGCAACAAATACTGATTTCAAGGGATATTATGAAGGCAAAAAATAATTTGTGATTTCTGATACCAATGTTGTTATATACCCAGGGGCAATAATGATCAAAACGTGCAATATTTAGTTTCTTTTCTTTAAAATATTTTGAACGTAGAGGTTTTCTAATATTTGAATACTGGCAAAAATGGTTAGAATCGAATTGACGTAAGCTAAGAAGTTCATAAATTGTTTCTGCTATCAATTTTGAATCTGTCTGCTTTGGTATATAGCCCGGGTCAGTCAACATTGCCTTTATGAAAAAATACACCGTTCCGCTTCCAAACATGAGAAATAAGAAATTCGAAATGTTTTTACCTATCAATGTATTGGGAAGTAGTTTGAACAGCCATGTAATTATGCACCAGTATGCAACAGAAGAAAATACACCCGCAAAAAAAGGAGTTCTCATTATGTTAATCTTACCCTTGTTCAAACATGGCATAATCAACTTTTTCAAGGATAATTGTTGGACTATTAGAATGAGAAGAACAAGAAAGATTCTAAAATATATTGAAATATTCATTGTGAGTGTAAAAATAACCAAGGGTAAGGTAACATATGGTAAGGTAAATATTGAAAACTCTGCCCATTCTCTAGACATAATCATATTGATTTTTTCTCCTGTGTCTGGGTTTTTATTGCATTCTTTCAAAACGGTAGACCATAATGCAGAACACTTCATATCGGATGCAACGTCCCACGAACTCTTTCCATTTCCAGTTTTAGCATGGACGTTACACTTGGCATTGACCAGAGAAGTTAATACTGCCTTACTGCCCCCCACTATCCCCCAGTGTAAAGGTGTGAATCCATCCGAGTCCACCAGATCCAATTTTGCCCCAGCAGCAATTAACACATCAACAGTTAAAAAATCATTCTGATAAGCGGCCCAATGCAATGCTGTACGGCCAGTTGGGTCTGTGAAATCTATTCCTTCTAGACCAACTGATTTAAATGTTGTGGAACCATTATTATCATTTAATGTCCACACTATATATATCACCATCATAACATTACTTGAAAATACCGAGGCTAACAATATTCCAATGCCATTTTTGTCCATCACGGTAACATCTGCATTTGCTTCTCTTATGAGCCAATCTGCAACATAAACGAGACCATATCTGACAGCCCATAATAACGGAGTTGCATTCATATCCCCTGCACGGACGTCGGGATCTGCACCTAAAGAAACCAAATATTTGATAGTTGCTAATTTATTATTCAATGCTGCCCAATGAACCAACGTGATCCCATCAGCATCTGTGACAGCAACGGACAGAGGATTTGGATTTTCTTTCGATGGTTCTAAATAATAACGCAAGATATCTATATTACCACGTTGTGCAGCCGAGACCACTTCTTTAATGATCTTATCTCTATTTGACTCTTTATCTATTTTCTCTTGATCCGAATCATCTGGATTATTTAAAGTTATATCATGCAATACTTCCAGTGACGACACTGATGCTAGATTTGATACAGACTGAGTATCATTTATAATGTCATCTGTTACATCAGTAACTGAATTGATATTGGATTCATCAATGGGTGTAGCCATGGCTTTTGTATCAAAGTTTCCATAAACTAAGATGGTCCCAATCGAGGTTTTTGGAGAAGATCCATTGAAGTATCAATTGTAGAGGCTGAACAAATGGATCAGCTGGCACATAAACATGACGGCAAAACGAAGTAAAATATCAAAAATAGAAAAAAATGAAAAAATATCAAAAATAGAAAAAATCAAAAAAATGCAAAAATCGAAAAATCGAAAAAATCAAAAAAAAGAAAAAATCGAAAAAAAAGAAAAAAAGAAAATATCAAAAAAAGAAAAAAAGAAAAAGCTTTCCTTCACTTCCAATGAGGCCAACTGTTATTGTTCACAAGGTTTTTTGCTATTTGTTTTCTAGTGAATTTATGACTTTACAAAATATAAAATTACAACAATAAAGAGGGTTCTGACCAGTTTAGAATTGTAATAACAGATAAGGGAGAAAAGAAAAAACTAGGTAGAATTATAGAAAAAAAAAAAAACATATATATATTTAAAGTAATTATTAAACGGAACTAGTTTAAGTTCTAACTAATCTCATGGTGTTAGAATGACCAATACCTCTTTGGTGACCTTGGATAACAACAACAGTATCACCCTTGTTGAAGATATTCAACTTAAGGGCTTCTTCGATAGCATATTCAACTCTATTTTCGACATCTTGAATCCAGTTTTCTTCGTGAGCACCATCATAAATGAAAGGATAAACACCTCTATAAAGATGGCAAAATCTGGTTGATCTGTCGTTTCTGGTAACCATCAAAATTGGACAGTTTGGTCTATATTTTGAACACAATCTGGCGGTTGTACCAGAAGTGGACAAGACAATGATTGCCTTTGCATTTTGTTCAAACGTGGCAGTGACGGCGGACATTGCAATCGTTTCTTGGATTGAACAAGGTTTCTCAGTAGCTTCTCTGATTTCTGAGAATTGCGTGTAGTATGGCAAGGTCATTTCTGCAATCAAGGCGGTGTGATGCATCATTGTGACGGCTTCGATTGGGTAGTCACCCTTTGCAGTTTCACCGGAAAGCATAACACAATCGGCACCATCGACAATGGCATTACCGACATCAGAGACTTCAGCACGAGTTGGACGAGGGTTATAAGTCATAGATTCCAACATTTGAGTTGCGCAAATGACTGGCTTACCAGCAAGATTACACTTGGCAATCAATTGCTTTTGGACAATGAAGACTTGAGGAGCTGGGATTTCGATACCCAAATCACCACGGGCAACCATGACACCGTCAGTTTCTTTCAAAATCTCGTCGAAATTATTGACACCTTGTTGATTTTCGATCTTGACAATGATTTTGATATCCTTACCTTCTTCACCCAACACCTTTCTAATTTCACGGACGTCGTTGGCGGTTCTGATGAAGGAGGCAAAGACCATATGGACCTTGTTCTTGACACCGAACAACAGATCCTGCTTATCCTTTTCGGACAATGCAGGTAAGTCGACATCAGTGTTTGGTAAATTGACACCCTTATGGGAGGAGATTCTACCTGCATTGACGGACACAACCTTGATATGTTTATCATCCACGATTTCTAGGACACGGAAAGACAAGACACCGTCATCGACGTAGATGATTTTACCTGGTTTGATGACTTTGACGATATTTTTGTAATCGATGTACATCACCTTATCGTTACAAGCCTCTTTATATTTATCGTCTGTTGAGAACAACATTTCATGGTTTGCTGGGATTGGGTAGTCTTTACCATCGACGGTTGTACCGGTTCTGATTTCTGGACCTTTGGTGTCCAAGGCGATAGCCAATGGTCTACCTGGATACACCTCTTCGGACTTTCTGGCGTTGTCGATGACACTCTGATGGTATTCATATGAACCATGGGAGAAGTTCATTCTGGCGATGTTCAATCCCGCCTTACGTAACGCCACCAACATTTCCACCGAGTTGGTCTTTGGACCGATTGTACCGATGATGGAGGACCGTCTGAAATTTCTCTCTGGGGTCTTAGTGACGTCCAAGTTTGTCAACCAAGTCAATTTGGAATTCGATGCCATTTTTGTCGATCTATTCTATATCTCTTAAATTTGTTAAAAAAAAATCTTTCTTTTTTTTTCCTTTTCAATATCAGATCTCTGTCGATGTAATTAACCAATTAAAGACCAGAGAACTGAAAATAGGGGTAGGGACAATTGATGTTTTTTTTTAGATGTATATCTTGATAATAATGATGATATTATTCTTACAGAAGGAGGGCAAAAAAGAAAAAAAAAAAGACACAGCAAAAGGTTGCAATTGATTTTTTTGTCTTTGACCAGTGTTTTCTTCTAAAAAAATTACTTCAGAGTGGAATCCAAGCAATTAATATATATCTGTACAATACCAAAGAGAAAAAAAATCCATCAATTGAACAACAAGTCAACAAACAAAGAAAACAATTAATAACTGTAGTGATGCAAAGTGGCAAAACAACCATACCGGAACATTAGCAATCTCCAATATATGAACGTGATCCTCAACTTATTGTTACTCTATAAAGAAGGTCAGTTAATCAATCGAACAATCTCGGAGCAGATTCGAACGGAGGCGGAAAAGAGTGGAGAGGGCGGAGACAACAAATAATAATAGCAATAATAGAAATAGCCAAACAAAAAAAAAAAAAAAAAAAAAAAAAGAGAAAAAAAAAAAAGACCACTATTAATTAAAACAGGTGATACATTAATTAAGAATAGAAAAGAAAAAAATATAGGACAATATTTTCTGACTTGCAGTTTTCGGCCCACGGTCGATCGACGGAGGTGGGATTTGCGAGTTTTTTTTTCCTCCCGCACGGGTCGATCGACGGAGGTGGGATTTGCGAGTTTTTTTTCCTCCAGGACGGTCGATCGACGAAAGTGGGATTTGCGAGTTTTTTTTCCTCCCGCACGGGTCGATCGACGAAAGTGGGATTTGCGAGTTTTTTTTCCTCCAGGACGGTCGATCGACCCTGTCCATTCCCCCGCTCCTTTTTTATTTTTTTATTTTTTTTTTTTACCTTGCTCCAATTTATTTAGTTTGTTTGCGACGATCGACTCCAAACGGCTTTTTTTCTCTTCCTCGCCCTACCCCTTTTTTTTTTTCCTATTTTCATGGTAATTGTACCATAGAATATTTGATGACAACTATTGTTGCACTCCAATATACACACATAATATATATACATACATACATAATACCATTTTATTTCACGAATAGCCATCTTTTATTGTTCTTAGACTATCACAACAATATTTTGGACTGACATATATCTCCATTGACAAATTTCCATACGTTTGGATCCATTTTCTTGTCCTCATCTACACTTGTATCTTTTATACCACCTGGAGTTGTCTACAGATTCATCCATCTGACAGATCCGTGACCATATACCAAACATAGGCAGAATGGATGTGGAACAACAGCAAAAACATCATCTGCAACACCCTGTCTCGGACCCCAGTAAGGGAAAACCCTCCTCCAATACCCACACGTCCCATGAAAAACGGGCCGTTGCTAAAAAGGCCTGTCTATCTTGCAGAGAAAAGAAGATCAAGTGTGATGGCGAATTGGTGGTCTCCTATCCAAATGAATCCTCCCTGAAAAAAACCTTCTACAAAAAATGCACAAACTGTAAATCGGCTGAAATCGACTGCATATTTGTCCCCAGCAAACGTGGTGGTAGGAGGAAACGGAAAACCCCTTCCAATCTATTGTCTTCCTTGCCGCCCGCTTCCTCAAAATCAGATGACAACTCTTCCATTGTTTCCTCAGCCGTTTTCAATTCCGATGTGGTCTCCAACATCCCAAACCCTTGCCAACCTAATCAATTCACAAGCGCCACCATCACTCCGGCACCTACTTCAACCATCTCCAGTACGGCTACAAATAACGATAACAGAAATACCGCTGCCAACTCGGACAATCCTGCTCCCGCCAATTTTAACAATAATGGCATCGATCCTAAGGTGTCGTCCTTTTATACTTCTTATCCGCCCCAATTTCAATACTCACACCCAAACAATACCCTGCCTTCTCAATTCCAAATGCAACAACTACAGATACACTTACAACAACGACAGCCCGATCACTTACAACAACGACAGCCCCATCACTTACAACAACAACAGCCCGATCATCTCCAACACCACCAACAGTGGTCAAACAACTACCTCTCCGTATACCCGGAGATGCACCAGCATTTTGCTTCGTCGTTTGCCTATCGACAACAACCGCCTCCCCGCCATCTGGATGGCACCGACAGCAAAGACCCAACCCCCGAAAGTATAAATAACAGTCATTTGATGATGAATCACCCACATTCTTCACAGCAGCAACCTCCCCTACTTAACCCACATCATTATCCATTACCTCCCCCGCCACCTCCCCCACCTCCACCGTTATCTCAACATCAATTTAATCCACATCTCTATTCTTACTCTTATCCAATGTTTTATGTAAACAACCAACAACAGGGTACCCATCCATTGCCACTCCCACCAGCAGTCACCGAACAATTTAGACAGCAGCAACAACAACAACAAAATAATTTAAATCAGCCGTTATTGGTGTCCTCACAAATGCAAGTACCATTATCAGAACAGATGAGACAACAGCAACAGAATCCTGGCCAGCCGTTGTTGATATCTTCACAACTACCGCTTCAACCAGCAGATATGCACAATTATTCAACGGGACAAGCACAAATACAACAAGATAATGCATACATGCTACAATCAAATCAACACTATTTACATAATTCACCTGCTTTACAAAATAATTCCATTCAACCTGTAGCACCTAACAAAGCCAGTCAACTGCAGCAACAGTCACCATCACATCCGCCACTGCTACCGCAAAACCAACAACAAGAGCACGAGTCACCAGAAAATGAACAATTGGATTCCATACCTGCAAAGAGGAAATTAAAATACATTGATTTTGAAGATAAACAGTCACCTCACTATTTAAAGAAGGAACAAAACCATTCTATCTCCTCAACAGAATCTGATGATAGAGAAAAACAGGAACCAAAGTTTAGATCTGAAGAAAATAATGTACCAATTGTAGAAGAAGGAGAGGAAGAGAACGATAAATCGGACGTTAACAATGACGATAAGGCAATGGATGAAGATGAAGACTATTATGCCGTTGAAGATGAGGATGAAGATGAGGATGAGGATGAAGTTGAAGATGGAAATTCTTCCGATATTAATGAAGTTAGAGATACTGATTCTTGGTCTGTTTCGCTGGTTCCTAGCGATTCAGTTACTATGATTCAAGATAAACGTAAAAGGTTGAGATCAAATAAATATGAGCATAAAATTCAACCCATTACTGAGGAGATATCAAGTAATAACCAGACCCACTCTTTATCAAATTCAAATTCAAAATCAGGTCCACAGACAAATTCTAAATTTAAACTCAAATCTAACTCAGATACTAAATCTAAATCCCATTCCAAATCTACCTCAACGTCAACTTCAACATATGAATCACTAAAACATATGAAACAAGTTTCTGGCTCTTCCAAGAAAGACATATCCACAACTGCACTTTGGATAAATGAACAATCGAGTGAAATAAAGAAAGCCAATGAGCAGTCTCTAACTAACAAGAGACAAAAAAAATTTCAAGGTTTGGAATTGGATATAAAATTTCCACCCTTTATCAACTCGGAATTATTGGATTCCTTAAAGTTACCAAACTATCAGGCACTTTACAAATTAATTGGTATATATTATAAATATTCACATCCAAACTTTTTAATTTTACCAAATATGTCTTATTTTATTAATAATTTATCATTGTCATACGATTGCATTGCATTACTTGCTTCCATGTTTAAATCCAGTGCAAGATACATTCTAAATAAAGAAGTTTCAAACGAATTATGGTTAAGTGAATCATATTGGGAAAATATTTACTTAGAAAATAAAAGCAAACTCTCTCCTGAATTTTTATTAATTTGTTCATTGGTGCAATGTTCTAGAGGTGATGATAATTTGGTAAATGATTGTATTGATTTAGTACCAACAACTATTTATCCAGAATGTTATATTACCAGCACAAGAGATCTTGTAAAATTGATCATAAAAAAACCGATATTCAATTCAGTTTCACTATATAAAAGAGAATTACACGTGAGAATTTTTTGGAGTATTTTTAAAATTCAACTTTATAGAAGATTGAGTTTTGGTTATCCTTATACAAATGATGAAAGTGATTCACAGCTGACAGTTGATAAAAGCTTTGAATTACCACTATCTGATATTCAGTACTATAAATACACTGAAAATTTATCCAGTTTTAAAGACATTTATATTAAGAACTTTTCCTTATTATCGGTCAGCACAGCAAATCCGAATGGTTCTCAATTATACGATTCAGCATGTGTCCCCCTTACTTTAGTTTTGCTGAATGAAGTTATGGACAGTATTGCAAATAAAACATTATTTTCGTACACTATATTAAGATTTTGTCACAGGTTGAGAAAAATTTATGAAATTCATAACAACTTTAAACATTTGCAACCGTATCAATTGGAAACGCATCCAAAAAAGGATCCACATATTATTATCAATGCTTCTAACTTTACAAGTGTTTTCTTGAATAGATTGACTTGTTTATTGTTATCCATAGGATTAAGCCATGATTTATTACTTTATTCACCGAAAACGCATAAACCATTTAGATCACAACTTAATCCCTTTGGTGATACTTCAATAATCGAGGTTGACCCAAAATTAGTTATTAATAAATCAGATAAAATTACTGACATGGAGGGAAAAGTTCAAAGTTGGCTATGGTTTTTTAAATCCATTGATGTTATTTTTGATTTATTAATACTTTTGGAATTAGGTGATGGTATATGTTCTGCAACTCTTACTGAGAAGAAACCGATTGGTGAAATTTTTGAAACTGTTGTTGGGCCATGCTGTGCAGGCAGTTCGATTGTCGAGGAGTGGTGTAAATACAATACGTGGACAATGAATGTATCGAATGTGCCAGTTGAAAATCAAGGCTGGATTCAAATGCCAAGTGTGACTGTATGGGCGATGGCGCAAGCTTGGCCATTTTTGGCAACTTTAGCTGTTTCATTGACTGCGATTGATGTGGTAACCTTTAGTGATTTTGATGAAAATGGGGAAAATAATGAAGATTTAGAATCTGAAGTAAATAGCTTGAGTGAAAATGAAGAAGACGGTCGTAGTCAAATAACGGCTGATGCTTACAGGGTTGAAAGTGAGGCTGATTTTAAGAAAAAAAGGAAACATGTTAATTTTAATGTGGGTGGTACATACGATGAGGCTCAATTTGAAGCAAATAAGCATACCAAGATTAAAGTCATCTGTAAAGAGACCAGTCAAGTGCTAGTTTCGGGAATTGAGTATTCGAGTGCACCAAATATTTTCAATTTATTAATAAACAAGAAGAATAATAATGAAGTCGTTAATATGCTTATTGAAAAGATGAAGATTATCAGAAAATTCTTCGGTATATTGGAAAAATATCACGGTGATTGTAAAACGGCTGCAACATACTGTGATAACGTATTGAACTATATTACCAAGTTATCAAAAGAGGACTGATCCTGTCAATTGTTATTAAATTTGAGGGACTATTTTCATGATCTACAGATTTATCCTCTGAATCTTATATATCTGAGTAAATGCCCACGGAAAAAGAGTTAAATGCAGAAACAAATAAGTTAACAAAAGATTATGTTTATTTTACATGAGAAACAAATATCTATAGAAGTGATAAAAAAGTATATAAAAACTTTTTATAAACGAAAATTAAAAGTGTAAATAATATAGAAATGTAAATTCAGTAAGACGATATGATTATAAATATATATATAAAAGACAACCCAAAAAATATAAGGCACAAGAAACAAAGAACGTTGCTGCACCTAAAAAGCAAAAGAGAAGAACAAAATGTGATATAATGGTAAGCTGAAAATGCAACAAGGATATCAGCTATGATTAAGAGTATGGTAATGACTGTGAAATGAATCTGAATATATCAGCTTGATTTAAATGGTTAATTTCTTCTCAACTATTTATATGGTATTATCATGCCTTCACATTCATTCGTCATCACATGAGTTTCCAACCACTCTTTATTAGTTTTGAATTCTTTGAAGCAGGCGGCACACCTACCCTTTTTATCACTTCTATCACCACTTTTAGTACCTGTTGGATATACAAAATGCAATGCCTTTAAATGTGTCTTAAAAGTATCCCGCCTCGAAAATCCACCTGTTGGATGACACCGTGGGATTTTACTCATCTTTTCACTTGTTTCACCTGGATGATTATGTTCATTATAATCAACCGATGAATCAAAATAAGGACATTGGAACGGCTTCGATGCAAAATGCTTCTTCTTATGTCTTGTCAAATAACCTTTAACTTTAAAAGTTGTATCACAAATTGGACAGACGTACAGTTTATTTCCTTTCCCGTTCAATTTATCTTTTTCGGTGTCTTTATTATCTTCGTCTTGATCAGTTGTCTTTTCTTTATTCATTCGAGATTCAACATCCGATCTTAATTCCAAATCAGATTCACTTCTTGCAATCGAAGGAACCATTGCATTATTTTTATGTTTTTTTCTAGAGTTTGAATTCAGGCCATTTTTAGTTGAATTGAAAAGTTTATTATGAACCATATTTTTAGCACCATGGGAGCCAGCAAACTCATAGTTGTGTTTACCGTCAAATTGAGACTGATCATCATCATCATCATCATCATCTTCTTCTTCTGATTGAATTTCACGTTTCAGTAAGTTAACTTCGTCATGGGAATGCTCAGAATTATTTTCACTTGGGGAAGTACGTATTGGAGAATTGGTCAACTCAGATGTATCAGACATGAAATAACATAATTGGAAGTTATTTACGCCAGGGTTTGAATTTCGAACTAAAGAAAATCTCAACTCATCATCTAGAGGTAAGTTTTCGTCATCGTCTGAAAAATTAACGTTGTTTCTCTCATCGATGTAGTTATTAGCAACATTATTATTTATAATATTATTTTTTGCACTAACATCGACACTATTGAAGTTGTTATTTTGGACTAAATAATCGTCAAACTCATCATCCGAAAATTCTGCATCATCATCACTTGGGTTGTGATGTATAGATAAATCCATAGAATGGTTCTGAGGAAATAAATTTCCATCTTGAAAGTGTGATTGTGATTGCAGCTGTAATCTCTCGTTGTTTTGATTTTGGTAAATTTGATACAGTTCATTATTTTTCAGATTATTTCTAAAATTTTGGCTAAATTGTGAGAGCAATTGATTTGCTTCCTGGATTTCACCTGAATCAAGTGCATTATTTCTATTACCTGCACTATCGACATTGCTATAATTAGCTTTGGTATTGTTGTTGTCATGGATATGATTGGCTGGGTTTTTTTCAACAAGTGGCAAGCCATTATTGCTATGATTATAGTTGTTGGTAAGTGGGTCCTGCAATTGGTGATGACGAGTGTTTAAAGTTGCATTAGGATTCAACTGGTTCGAGAACACCAGATTTTGGAAGTCCCAATTAAATGGGTTTGGAGACGAAAAGTCATAATCAAATTCTGACACTGCACATTGACGTAAATATTTCGAGGTGGACGTGTACTCAACATATCTTGATGGCTGATTAAATAAATCTAAATGAATATCTCTTTTGACAATCTTCTCCTTAGATTTAGCATCGGTTTCACCTCTACTATCACCTTTTCCTGTGATTGCGTAAAAGAAACTTTTTAAATACTTATCAAATGATGACAGCAATGAACATAACGCAGTGATTTTACCACCTACAAGTTTAAGTAGGGTATTCCACATTTTTGAAACTAATTGATGAGTATCTAGTTATTTTTTCTTTTTTTTTCTTTTCTTTTTTTCCAATCAAAAACAAAAATAAATTTATGTCCTTTAACGATTGTTTGGTAATAAGTTATATGGTTTTTTTCTTTAATGATCTATTTTGCAAAAAAAAAAATGTTGATAAGTCTATAATTTCATCCGATAGCTTTAATTGTTTCTGATGTTAAGCATGGAATAGACACAAATAAAAAGCAACCACTCCTGTGTCAGTCTTATTTCCTTTATCTTTCTTTTGGATCTGCGCAACCTGCTGATGGTGTTGGTAACAGACGATAGTATATTCCTACTTGTTTAAAATAAGCAACTAAAGAACAAATGCCAACGTAGAGATATCTATATTTTTACAACCTTCCTATAGCAACTTATACCTGAATCGCTATCTATCAATATAGTTATTAATCGACCTATCTATATCTGGAACTGGGAAGCAGTCAAGGGATTTTTTAATCTGGGTATGTTTTGTTATTCAAATCTTTATTAACATTAAAAAAACAAAAGCTTTTTGTTATGAGTGAAGGGAATAGAGTAGAGTAATACGATACAGGGGGTGTGCAGGATTCCAATCCAAGTTATTGAGATCGTAGAGTGACTTTGTGATATCAGTTACCGTTAAGTAAAGGAAATAGCCAATATAAACAACCATAATTGTTGTTATTAAAGTTTTTCAAAGAAAAAAAAAAAGAAAAAAAAAGGAGAAAAAAAAGTAAAAAAAGAGAAAAAAAACACGTTAGAACCATCTTTAGTGCCGCATGATTAAACGGCTCCATATATTTTTCCTAAAAATGATCTAAATCCACATTTTGGGGCACTAGAGGAATTTCGGAAATTTTTTGCTCTTTTTTTAGAACTTTAAACTACGTAATATGGGATGTGGTCTTTTTTTTTATTTATACTTTTTTTGGGTAAAAAACAAATAATCCGTGTTTTTTGATTTTTGAAATAATTGCAACATTAGAAAAGATAAGTGAGCGAAAAGTGTCTGACAAAAGTGGGGGGAGCAACTGCGGAGCGACAGAGGAAACTATTAGGAAGATTGAGCCGAGGCAAAAAGGACAAGAAAAAAAATAAAAACAAAAGCAATGACGACATACTTTTCATTTCATTTCAATTCCAATTTGGATCACGTGGTTATGCTCACGTGACTCAAAAGTCACGTGGCTTGGAGGGAAACTTTCAAAATTGTTTTTGAAAGTTTTTTCCATTTTCGCATTCTTCGATATTCTTTTGGTTCTCATACTTTATGTATATATATATGTACATATATGTATATTATTCAGTCAATTAGGTTCAGAAAATAAAAAATAGATGTTTCTTCTATAGATAGACAGCTTGACTTTTAGAAGGAGACCAGCAAATCCATAGCAGGCCACCTTAATTGATCTACAATTTACTTTCTTACCCTCTCTACCTCCTCTTCTCCCTGTGTCACTTTTTTTTATTTTGGAAATGGAGCTCTTTGATAATAACGATAATAGCCATAGAAACAATAATCGGGATGGCCATACTGCTTGTGATGACCATGTCTTGACTAAAAATGCATCGTCAGAATCATCCAAAAGCTCGGGATCGTTCCAAACTTCTCATTCCTTGATACCAATGTCAAATTTATCGAATTATGACATTTATAACCAGTTGGGCCAAGGCACGTTTGGTGTGGTCACAAAGGCAAGACAGAAAAAATCTGGCAAGTTGGTTGCTTTGAAAAAATTCATCGTGAGTGATAAAAAGGAAGGCTTCCCAATAACCGCCTTCAGAGAAATAACAATCATGAAAAAACTGAAAAATATCAACATTCTCCAGATTGTGGATATGATCTTCGATCCAAATGGGTCGTTTTTTTATACGGTTTGTCCGTATATTTCATCGGATTTGAATGGTCTGCTGAATAACCAAGGATCAATCTTTCGTTACCACAGATCAAGTGTCTCATGAAACAGATCCTTTTGGGTATCAATTACGTACATCAATCGGGTTATATACATCGTGATATCAAAACCGCTAACATCTTGTTGGATCATTCGGGTATTGTTAAAATAGCAGATTTTGGATTGGCACGGTTGTTTCATGGCGATGTACCAAAGTTGCCCAACTCACCTCCTGGCGGGGGCAAATATGATTACACCGGTTTGGTTGTGACCCGTTGGTATAGACCGCCTGAATTGTTGTTGGGTGATCGAAAATATACAACGGCAGTCGATATATGGGGAATTGGCTGTGTTTTTGGTGAATTTTTTACAAAAAAACCAATCTTAGAAGGCCAATCCGATATTCATCAGGCAGAGCTGATTTTCAAATTGCTAGGGTCACCTACTTCGAAAAATTTCCCCAATGCTCATTTGATCAACAGGCATGGAATCGATTTGAAAAATAATTATACAAGGACCTTGGAATCCGCATTTCAATCTTTGATGTCTAATGATGCGCTGGACCTGCTATCCGGGATGCTAACTTTGGACCCCTCAAAACGGTTCAATGCAGTGAAATGCTTGGATTCAAGTTTCTTCAAATCGCAACCTTTTCCTTGTGATACTGAATCGTTATCAGGTCTAGAAGAATCCCACGAGTCTGATGTGAAACGTTTTAAAGAGGAATCGAAATCTTCGAACCCAGTCAATAAAATCAAAAACATATCGTCAATACCGGCCACAAAAAGGTCTGAAATGGCGGCAACGACCAACAGCAATAATTCTCTCAACCATAGTAAATATGGTATGGATGTTCCAACTTACATGAATAGAGTTGATTCTACTAATAATATACCCAACCAATATAAATATCAACCTAGAAATTATCAATCGAATATCCCACCCAAAGAAGATGCAGGTAATCTTCCAAACCAAACCACTGATCATAAATCGAATTTGCCAAGACATCAATTGAACCAAATTCCAAAACATAGCCTTGATCATGATGAGTATAGAAGGTCAAAAAGGACCTATAATCAGATGTCACATCACTCCAATCAATATTCATATGCTTTCAATGATGGTTATGATTATAATACATATTTCAATCCGAATGATTATTATTACGAAAGAAAATCAACCTTCAAAAGATCTAATTATGGTCATGAATCATATGCCACTGCTAACGTTACCAATATCAATCCCAATCAATCTAATACTTTGAAGGAAAGTTTATATAGTTCAACAGCTCGTGGAAAGGATCTATATGGCTCTGAAGGTGCCGGCGATACAAGTAGTTTAAGTGCGTTAACAAAGGTGTTAATGAAAAAGAAGAAAATTGAGAAAGAAAAGTCTAAAGACGATTTGACTCAAAAAGATAAATAACTAGAGAGATTATAATGAGTTTTTGTCGTGAGATTAGGTGGTTTATTATCATTTATGCCATAACATTTATACACCTACATGCATTATTATATATATATATATATATTTCCCCAAAAATTAAATTCTAATCGATATACAAGTTGAAAAAAAAATAAAAAATAAATTCCACTATTATCTATTTGAAAGTTGTATTTTTTGTAGCTGCGTTAATCTTTTATTTGCCAATCTAAACAATAAAATTCCAAACACAGTTGAACCTCCAATTACTATATAAAACCATAAATTTTTTTCTTCAATGAAATTTTCCAAATTCATTCCATAAGCTGCACCTACAAATAGAATTCCAGCCAGGCACATCAAGGTAATACTTAAGTTTAGATTTAATAACATCAAATCATTTCTATTGGAATCTAAAATAATATTTATAATTTCTTCAGTTGTACGAACATCATTGACCCTACTTTCGATTGTTTGGACAATTGCATCACAATGTAGCGAATAACTTTCCAAAATCAATTCAACTTCTTGATGGTCATCTCTAGATCTGTGAGTACCATGTTTTTTTTCAGTTAAATACATTTCTGATAATTCTTCATCGTGATCTAGCATTTCGTCAATCAAGTCACGGATCAATGTTGCCTTCTGTGAGAACTGACCTAGTTTCTTTGAAACAATCAATAGATATTTTAGTTTGGCCAAATCAATGTCATTTTCCAATTCTTTTAGAATCCCGTTAACCACTGTAACGTGGATTTGCATTTCAATCATTAAATTATCAATGACGTTTGCAAATATCGTTTCCAGCGCTCTGATTTCGTAATCCAACTTATCATCCTGGACGTTTCGAAGTTTTTCTGTCATGTTACTAATCAGTTTATTATCAGAGTAAGTACCATCGTAATTGAATAGGACAACCGAATCGGATTTGATCAACGCCTTAATGTGCAATATACTCACTAAAATGCTCTTCTCCCTGATAACAATCAATGGAACAATATCATCATACCCTTTATCAATTTTACGTAAATCTCTTGGCAGCAAATCATGCTTTAATAGCAATTGTGTCTTTTGTGCATCCGTAGACATGATTCTATGTCGTCCTTCTTTGTCGAAAAGTATGCATCTCAGTAACGAAGGCTTGGATCCCGAATGCGAAGGAAATTGAAACTGTGATATTGCCGACGATGTATTATGTGCCAAGACTAAATTCACAGAGGAAAGCAACTCGGAAGAAGACACATTATTTTGCTTGAATTTATACGATCTTTTCAGGTTGGTTAAATGTGAGACATTTCCTACCATTCTGTCACCCGCATTGGTACTATCCTTATGTAGAGGTTTGTCTTCAACACCACTGTGTTTTTCAATACCTGATACTTCACTGTTTGCATTATTACTCTTTTTCTTATTGTCAGAGCTCAATCGACGCTTGAAGTTGTGTGATAAACCTGAATTGTAAGGTTGTGCCACCCTTCGATATGCGCTAATTCTATTATATCTAAGGAAGGTATACATGATAAGTCTTTTCTGTAAACCGTCTTTTCTTATAGAACAACCTCTATTTCCTCCAACTTCCTTCCCGTTATCTTTTTTCTAGAGGAAACCCGTACTTGTAGCAGAAACAGAAGGATAATAGTAGTTGTAATGGTATCATGAATCAAATGCCTTCTCACAATGTGCGACTTAATAAAAAGTGTGAGATGTTTATCAAAGTAGTAAGAACCATGTTCACGTACAGGCTCAGCATCACTCTTTTCTGTCGGCTTGTTGACGTGGCCAAAGAAAGAAGTAACTGCACACAATGTCAAGACAGTTTTCAGCAGACCAATTCAATCTTTCTATAGAACTGGGCAGAGGTGCATTTGGAGTTGTTTATCTGGCACAGGATTTAATAACACACAGACAGGTGGCAATCAAACAAATCGATTTAGAATCGACACAAGACTTGTCTGAAATCCAACAAGAAATACGCATCCTCTCAACATGTCACAACAAGAACATCACACAGTATTATGGATGTTTTATGAAGGGTTATAAGCTTTGGATTATAATGGAGTATCTAGGAGCGGGCTCCTGTTCAGACCTTTTGACAGCAGGACCTTTCAGTGAACATGTCATCAGCTATATTGCCGGAAGTGTATTGCAGGCGTTGTTGTATTTACACGACAATGGCAAGATCCATCGTGATATCAAAGCTGCAAATATTTTGATTGGGTTGAATGGAGAAGTGAAATTGGCCGATTTTGGAGTCGCCACTCAATTATCTAACAACCTGAGTAAACGATTGACTTTTGTTGGAACTCCATACTGGATGGCCCCAGAAATTATAAAACACGAAGAATACAGCTTCAAAGCAGACATATGGAGTTTGGGTATAACAGCCATCGAAATGGCGTATGGAAAACCACCCTTAACCGAATTCGATCCTATGAGGGTCCTATTCAGAATTACGGAAGGCCCAGCTCCTTCATTGGATTCCGGATTTTCGCAGGATTTTAAGGATTTTGTTGCTTGCTGTTTGATTAAAAGCGTATCGAGCAGATGGAACGTGAAAGAATTATTAAAACATCCATTCATAAAACTGGGCGAAAATACCAGCAGTAAGGAAATACGTGGATTGCTAGAAAGAAAATGGAAATGGGATCTTGAAACAGGTAACATTTCAAAAAGATACTACGTTCCTACTGAAAGTAAGGACAAAGATCAAACAGGAACTGCTTTGTTAAAAGGCCAGTCGAATTCTGATAGCGATGAAAACAATACCATCAAATGGGATCTAACCTTTCATAATAACACCTTAAAGCATATAACCGAATCCATAAAAAATATTGACATTGTGCCCCAGAGCCCTTTAAACTACGACAGCGAGACAATCAATGCCGAGCAACAACAAATTGAAATGAAAATGAGAAAAGAAATGATTGGAATCTTGAATCAAACGTTTGCTAAAATCTCACAGAAATACAATTTAACGACTTCCCAATATGACCAACTAGTAAACTTTGAAACTCTGCTCATAGATTCCTTTTTTAAAAATACAGATTCAACGTATAGAGACATTTTCAGCCGATTTTACAAGTTGTTTTTGAAAAGAGTAATGCGTAGTGAGAATGAGGATTTGAAGAAACTACTATTGCCAAAATACTATTTGTCAGAACAAACTGAGCTTAATATCCTGAAGGAAAAAGAATATCAAAGTTCATTCCAAAAATATGATCCAATCGAAAAACTTTTGTTAAACAGGTGGGCCGAATCTTTTGTTCATAAAAACGGTGGATTATCATAATACATATATACATATATATATACGGTGAAGAAAAAGAACGATATAACATAAAAAACAAGAAAAAGAAATCAAAGTAAGTATAGAACAAAAATAGACTTAGCTATTGTTTTTTGTCTTGGCTTTATCAATGCTTAATCCAAGACTCTTCATTGCAATGTTTAACTCACGAAAGACAAATTCAGAGGAGGAATATACGGCATTATTAGTTGATTCAATTGATTTTGCTTCGTTTCTAACATGGTCCTTTTTTGTCTTAGAAATAAAAGTCGAAGGCTTATCAAATGACTCGCTAAAAGTTGAAGCCTTTCTTGCTGATCTGAGTGCACTTTCACTATTTTTCGAATCTCTACAGTTCAGTTGTGCAAGATTTTTGGTTTTCAAAGTTTCTGCAATCTCAAATTTGGTTTTGATCACTATGACTTTACCAGAAGAAGATCTGACTAATTTGAAAACATCTTTAATCATAGCTATTTCCAATTTACTGAATAAAGGAACCAGTCCAGGATTCTTTTGTCCTTCGAATTTTGCCAACTCGACTTGCTCTTTTGCAATTTCAATAAGTTCGTACTCATCAGTATAATTTTCACAGATGAATTCGGTCAAGATAATAGCATATTTATCTCCGTAAGTTTCACCAATTTTTTTGGCACTATTGCGGTGCTTTATATTTTTTGTGGAGTTCAATTCAAATTCAGTCAAACCAGTGGAGGTTAGTTTATTATGAGCTTTATACCATTTATAATAAGCTGATAATAAAACTTTTGTCTTCTGCTTTTTAAATTCAGTGAAAACCATTTTTATATGTTTTCTAGCAGCTTTAAAATTTGAACGGTCAATTACAATCAGTTCCTCTTTTGTTCTAGGCATTATGTCTTTGGGTTATAAATGTATTACTTGGTCGATTGATAGCCTTTTTTTTGGTTGGAACTTTAACTCAAAATTTTGTTTCCATGACCTTTGATCTGAATATAAAGATGCCATTCAAGAGTGAATATAAATTAACGGAGCATTTGTTTTTAATTTATGTGTTATTTTTCAGTTCTTTTGATAACATAGTCATTGATATCTACACAATTGTATTGTGATACATCATATTTTTGTTATCATTAATAATAATATGTCGCCCGGAAAACATGAAAGAACCAGCCCGTGCAGCCCTCACGTCTTCTATTGAGTTTTGGACCCGGAAAGCTTTTTATATATATGACATATCATTTAATCTATAGACTGATGCCGAAATGTTATAATCAAAAGTGTTAATTATTATTCTATAAAGTTTCGAAATATTCGTAATACGTTTATAAAGACGGCATGATTAATAGCACATCATTATTTATATATAAAAATAATACTAATAGTAATACTAGTAATGTTAACTATACTAATAACAAATTAATCGTAATCAATGATAACGGCTGTCTGTATCATAAAGCCTTATGAAATTTCAAAGATTCAAATTACCCAACTTAGCTTGTAGTTCACGTATGTGATTTCCCCTAGCAGAGCTTTCTGAATGATGACCCATAGAAATATCATCTTGTGCGACAGCAAGTGACGGTTTGGAAGGCTTTGGAGGAGGAGTTTTCGAATGTCCTGTTGAAATAGCTGCAGGTTTCATAGGTTTAGCCGGTGCTAATTTAGTTGGTTTTGGTGGCGGAACCTTTTTAGGTTTTTCATGTGATATTGAGCTCAGTTCCAAACTGGAAAGCTTAGCAGGTTTTGGAGGTGGTGCTTTTTTAAGAATTGGTCTTTCAGATACAGATGGACTTGCAATTGGTGATCTGGAGTAATCTGATGTTGAAGAAGTACGTGGTAAAGACTGAGGAATTGGCATCAGCGGACGGTCTTGATGAGGAATTGAAGGTCTCACTGTTGGCGATTGTTTGTTTTCCTCATTAGCAGAATCTATCGATTTAATATGTGCCAATGGTGGTGGCTGAAATTGAGAAATGTCTGGTAATTGAAATGGCTTCGGTGCTTCCTGCTCTATTTTAGACTCACTAGCACATGTCGTTGTATGCTGCAATAACGGAGCCTGCCTGGACTCATATGAACCTGCCCTTAGAGGAGGTTGAAATTGCGAAACATCAGGTAAGTGGAATGGTTGTGGAGTTTCCTTTTCTTGTTTTGATTCAATTACGGAAGAATTTCTTTGAGGCAATGCTGGTAGTTGCCTAGATGCGGTTATATTTTCATTTGAGACAGTAGTTGCTGTATTTAATATTTCAGAAGATGACTTTTGGAAGTCGGAAGATAAATTTTCTTGTGTTGCATTTGCGGAAGTGATAGCTGATGAAGTTAACGAGCCGTAAGGAGAAACGTTTTTATTGGCTGCCTCTTTAGCTTTTTGCAGTGAGACTTCCTTTATTTGATTTAGTCTTTGTTTTTCAGCATTTCTTTTTTCAATTTTCAGTTCTTCTTCCTTTGTCAAACGTGCCTTTGGCGGCGGTGCTCCAAACTTGGATAAATCGAAATCTAATAAATTTGTTTTAAATTTGGGTTCTACAATGACTTCCTTATCAGCACCCGGAAGCCCCTTTTCTTTAAATTTATCTACTTGCGCTGAATGCAGATTCGTCTCTGATTGTGTATCATTATAAGACTGGTTCGTATGTAGCGGTGCTGGTGCAGGATTCGAAATACCCGGAGTAGAAGGTAAGGAACGAGCAGGTGGTTGTGGATATGATATTGAATTTGCAGGTGGAACATAGGATGGTTGCACTCCACTGTGATACGAATCTTGTCTCAAGGGTAAATTATAAGGAGTTTGTTGCAGTGGAGGTTGGGATCCTTCTGGATTTTGCTGGTAATACGGATTGTTGTAGTTCAAAACATCAGAAGGGGTCGATGCACCATCTTGGTGAGGTTGTTGAGGTTGTTGAGCAGGCAAAGCTGGAGGTGCAGAAGATTGTTGTTGTCCATATGTGTATGGCTGTTGCAATGGCGCAGTTTGAGGCGCTGGCGCTTGCTGTTGTCCATAAGCGTATGGCTGTTGAGGTTGTTGAGGTTGTTGAGTAAGACGAGTTGGAGGTGCAGGAGGCTGTTGTCCGTATGCATATGGTTGCTGAGGTTGCTGAGCAGACGGAGTTGGAGGTGCAGGAGGCTGTTGCTGTCCGTATGCGTATGGTTGTTGTGGTTGCTGAGCAGGCGGAGTTGGAGGTGCAGGAGGCTGTTGCTGTCCGTATGCGTATGGTTGTTGTGGTTGCTGAGCAGGCGGAGTTGGAGGTGCAGGAGGCTGTTGCTGTCCGTATGCGTATGGTTGTTGTGGTTGTTGAACAGCAGGTTGCTGTCCATATGCATATGATTGCTGCTGAGCAGCAAGTTGTTGTCCGTAGGCATATGGCGGTTGAGGTTGTTGAGCAGACGGAGTCGGAAGCGCCGGAGGCTGTTGCCCATAACCGTATGGTTGTTGAGGCTGAGCCTGACCATAAGGCTGCTGTCCGTAACCTTCGAACGATTGGGAATTTTGCACTGGTGGCTGTTGGACACCGTATTGTTGCTGCGGTGCATATTGTGAATTTGGCGCTGGATATCCTGCCGGCGTTCCAGGGTTGGCCTCTGCATGGCCATATGCCGCAACATGATGAGGAGGCGGCGGAAATGATTTCGGATCTTTATAGTTGATATTTCCTGCGTAAGGAGTAGACAAGTCTTCTTCGGATCCATCGGTTTCTCCTGCAGTTTTCTTGTTACCATGATTCTTATAGGCCGAGTATCCTGCTTTTGAAACCGATGCAGTGGCCTTTCCAGCACCTTTCAGAACCGCCAGACTCCCGGATTTAATTGAATCTTTGTTATTATCCCAAAACGACATCTGCAATTGTAACTTAACTAGGTGGGCTATCCCAAGATCGACCAAGTGTCCCTTCGTTGCTCAATTGGCACTCTTCCGTACGGAAAGAAAGGAAAAGGATGCACATCTCTACCAAACTCATAATAAACATACACATTCCAATATTGGGAAATTGGAAGGCGAGACACAAATTCTGAAAATACCGTATGAGGCTCATTTTTTTGTTGTTGTTTTCTTTTCTTTGTGATATACCAGATTTCCTTACCTTTCCTTTGTTCTTCCTCGTGAATGCCGAGTGCCAGAGACCAATAGACAAGACATGTCAAAGATCTTCATCAATCGGAATTTCAAATGCGTTTCGATCAACTCGTTTTCCATGTCTGCGGAAGATATCATCGAATCTCTATGTTCGGATATAGAAAGTGTCACGCCGCAACGAATATTGAACCAACTGTCGAGTGCAATAATCAGCAATAAGTTGTACGTTCCACAGGGAGCGGTACTGCAATCTTCCGGCTCTGGGTTGATACCGTCCAATTCAAAACTATACGTGAATGGGTCGAACACAAGCGACATACCGGATATCCAACACGTTCGTGATCTGCTGGAAGTCAAATTGAAAATAGACGATCCGTATGACAATCCCAAGACCATTTACCAAGAAAACATAGCAGATGAAGTACTATTAGCAGGACATTTCCGGTTTCATCTACCACCCATGATCCCACCCCAGTTGGTCATTCTTGTGAGGTGCCCCAACACTGCTCCAGAAGATAACAAGCTACTTTTGTTTTACCACGGAAACGTGAAATTACTTTCTGTTTTTGTCAACTTTATACAGACCCATTTCGATTGCTCCATCAACGATACCACATTCAGCAACGATCTGATTCAACGATGTTTAAACTGGAGTGTTATGAACGATACTCTGAATTCGATCGGGATGATCGAACTCTGGTATGGGAAGTTGAATACAGGAGGGAAATTGGGTAGCATAGTAATTAAAATATACGAAAAGCATTTCAAAATAATACGAGAGTTGATCACGAAGGATGCGTTGGACGATGGGGAATTTTCTCAGATATTGAATGGCTACTTGGAGTCTCAAACCAGTATAGCGTTTGACAAATTGACACTGATTAAAATGAAGTCCGAAATGTTCACAATCTCTGTAGATGGGAAGATTAAGTTCTCCAATTTCATGAGCCAACTGGGACACACATCGAAAAAGGCAAAAGGCGATGACAGGTTGAGTATCTGGTGGATCATTCGTCAACTTTGTTTGTTATAATGTCCGACGGATATACAAAAATATATACAAAATAAAATAGTTGGAATCAAACAAGTCTTTGTACCCTGGGACTCCTATTCTTTCTTCTCTTGGTTGCCCAAATTTTCGAGTTTTTCAAAGTCCACGTCAAAGCTACTACCGCAACCGCAACTACTCTTGGTGAGTGGACTTTCAATAACCTTAAACCCTTCGCCTATTAGCTCTTTGACGTAATCGATCTTGGAATCTCTCATGATTTCCAGTGCATCTTTATCGACCATCAACTTCCCGCCGTTTCTTTCAAAAAGGGTGTCTCCGTTGTCCGGGTTGAACTCCTCAGTGCTTGATATCTTCAAATCATATTGGAAGCCATGGCATCCTCCAGAAGATACAACTAGACGCAACGCCAGCTTTGGGTTATTCTCCTCCTTTGAAAGAGTTCGTAACTTCGTGGCTGCGGACTCCGTCAGTGCAAGTTGCAATGGCAGATTGTTATATTCCGAGAGTTGCTGATTCTGGATTCTCGTGGCCGTAAAGTCCGAAACACTGTTCAGTGTCGATTTCGTGAATTTTGGGGTTGTAGACTGACATCTTCCATATATTAAATTCTTTTTTAGTGAAATTGTGTTTCTTATCAGCCCAGAATTTTTTAGTGCTCTTTGTAACATACTGGAACTTCTGCACCTTTTTCTTTATCGATCTTTATATAGAGTAATGGTATTGCAAGTACTATAGGCAAACTTAGAGGAACTGTTGAAAGGAATGGTGTTTTTGCTTAATAATTAACAATTAATTAAGGGGTACCGAGGGAAATTGAAAAAAAAAAGGAAATCAACAAAAAATGAAAAAAAATGAAATTATGACATATTTAGAGAATGTTGCTCTAATATCGAAAGTATCGAAATGGTCATCGGTGGTACAGCTATCTGCTTATACAAAAATAAACCACCAAGAAACTAGCAATACTCCCAACCAATAAGGAAAGATTGATCAACAAAGCAGTAAAAGCCGCCGCCGCCTTCTTTTCTGCGCCGGTCGATAGCAACTCCGCCACACGCATGTAACTGCTACTGAACAACTGGCCATTCGTGATCCCAAATAACAACTGAATGGCCATGTAGCCCAAATCCCCGATTTTGGAGCCTCTGTCTTCAATGTTGCACATCAAGAACAGCGGCAAAAATATCAATCTGGACAGCGAATAGGCAATTAGTACCTTTTCCGCCTTGATCAAACAATACTCCGAGGCACACATGATTCTTCCAACCAAATCCCCAATATTCCAAACCAAAAACGCCAGTGGAACAAAGATCTTCTTGGAAAGATTGTTTGTGGACTCCACGCTGGCAGCAAATACGGGGAAAATCAAGGTCAAGCAGAACGTTAAGATGATTGTGGATTCCACGTATTTGAGTTTTGACCATAGTTGGGAGAAGCCAACAAACTCGTCATCGATTTTGGAAACTTGTCCTAGCGCTTCTTCCAATTCCTCAGTGGTGTCTTCGTCATTAACATAGGCGCCGCCTGTTTCACCGATATCCTCGATTTCGGCATCGCCAGTGCCGCCATCCCCCCGTATAACGCCACTCGAAGGAAGCCTGAAGTACACTTTCTTCTCACAATGTTCCATCAGAAATATTGACAGTTGGGCCACTATGGCCATCAAAATGCTCGTTACAAAGTATTTAACGGCCTCGTTCGATCTGCTGCCTGTTTGGCTATCTGCGCTTTTGGTGGCAGCCCCTGGTTCGGAATAAAGCTGAATTGCCGGGTTTGATAACACAGCTACAATCATTGCAATCGAGGGCAACACACCGGCAACGGCATTCCCGACAACGGTGGCGTTGGCGTAGATCGAGGATGGCTGCATGTTTACCAACGCCATCATACCAACTTGTGTTAAACAGGACCCTATGGAAGTGAGCAGCACGTTGACCATGACAAACATAAAATAAAACACCGTCCATGAGTCCGGTATAGTCACCGAGATTGTCATTACCAAAAACACTGCCATCTGTATGTAGTTACCTATTTTTAACCTCTTGGCGTAATTTACCCCTTTTTGATTTCTCGTCAGATAGAAATTGAAGAGGGTCGACGTTAATGTTGAAACCGACATCATGGTCGACGAGTAGTTTGCTGCTAATGTTGGACTGGATGCCAATTTATCTTGAAAATAGTCTGCTGCCGACAGGAAACAGTTCCATGGCCACAATGAAGCTACTCCACATAACAAAAAGCACGTGTACTTAACTGCAGCTAATGTGATGCGTATATCGGTAAACGGAACACGATAAATAACTGCTGAGTCTGTGTCCACACTGGGCACATAAATATCACTCATAGTACACATCGGGGGAAGATCTCTCTTTTTACAGACTTCCAAAGCAGTTCATCAGGAATCCTTTGGTTGTATCCATAATACTGTAAACACCGTTTTTTCAAATTAAAAGAGAGGAAAGACTCGCAGCATGAAAATGATCACAAATTGTTTAACCCAATTGGGAAATTAATTAGAAAAAGAAAATTTGTTACACAGAACGTTTTCCATTAACTATTCATTTTATTTTCTATTATACGAATTGAAATTGACGCTTTTTTTATTTTGAATAACACAAGAAAAAAACCCGTACAACTGTTAGTTCATGCACTACAACGATTATCCGCATGGCCCTATATAATTTTCAAATCTCGGAGAACATGTTCAAAATCAAAAGCAGTAATAATCATTCTCGGATCATGCTCATCATTCAAATCCAACGTACCGTTGACTATGTCTCTACGTAGCATCGACTCACGTGTATAGAGTACAACATTGGTATCCCTAGGAATCAGGTAAATTCGCATGTTGGATTTGTAACGAGGTCGAGCAACTTTCTTTTTCAAAAAAGCAGTTGTTATCTCATTTCCGTAATCTTCAACAGCACTGTTGAAAGGACCCTCCATATCCTGTTCGGAACCAAACAATTGGAACATGAGGTTCAAATCAAATTCGTCATCTTCTAGCCACTTATCGCCCGGTTTTGCAGTTTCCATCTTGAGTACAATTGCCCCAGTTTTCTCAAATGCGGCAGACCGTGTTATACGTAAAAAGGTGTACTCTTTCAGTTCAAAAATCTCACGCACTGCAGTATCGATTGACTTGTAGACCGGTATATTGTCCATATCCACGCCAATCGAGCTCGGAAAGCTGTCCTTTGGATTCTGCTTTAGGTATTCCAGCTCCAAGTCCAAATTCTCATCATCATCTAGAAATGTCACAGTCTGACTTTTACCGGGAAACACACCACCGGTTGTAGCGTTATTGACGGCGGCATAGCTTCCCGAGGTCGTGTTTGCACTGCTCGATATATCGGAACCATCTGCACTATCGAGGGCGGTTACCAGATCGGAAGAAGTGGTCGTTTTGAACCTCCAGTCAACAGCCTCATCGAACAAAAGCTCCTCGTGTGCACTGATCTCCGAACAGAATCCCCTCTTCAAAATTTTGAATTTATTTTTCATTTCCTTATAAAAGGGAGGTCTGTTCAATGATTTGAAATTTGAAACATCTATATTTTCCGTGACTAGCATTGAGTAGAGGGTGGGTAGATTTGGTATCAACGTCAATCTTACTTTTGTTTTGGGTGTTAAGGGTCTGCCAATTGTACGTTTTGTTGGCAAAACCAGGTGATGTTTTGATGGCTCGGTTGGATCATCTTTATATTGTTTATTTTGCAGATCCGTGATTTTGTGCTTTACGTCCTGCAACTGTTTTTGCATTCTTCTTTTTTTCTGAGTTTCACGTTTCAGCTTCTTGAGAATTTTCAAACGGACTTCTGTTTTTTTCGATGTGTCGGAGATATCAGATATATTGATATCTTTATTCCTGTGAGCGAGTTTAACCAGGCTTGGTATTTCGTTGTGTAAGTTGAAGTTGGGTTTTTGGAATACATACAATGGGGGATTGGGATTTGCCAACAAGACCTGGTTCAGGGGGATGGACGAATGCCTGTCCATAGGGGGTATTTCCTGTGAGCGGGATGGTTTTACATTGGAATGGGCCGTGTTTGAGCCGAAATTGTCGGGGGTTTCTGGGTTGGCAATGGCTGCAAGATTCGATATACTGGGAAGATGTGGTAGTGGTAGGTGCTGCAGCGAGAGGTAATTCTGGGCTTTGAACAGTGTTTCGAGCTGTTCGAACTCCAGACGGTCAATATCGGGCTGGCTGTTGTGAGTGGGGGCTGGAGTTGGTATGAGTTTTGCTGCTGGTCCTGGAGTCTGGAGGGCACTTGTCGGTGGTGGAGAAGGCACCATCCCCAATGCGGAGTCCATGGTGCTGTTGAGGCGAGCAAAGCTCCATTCCAAAGACGGATACAGCAAGCTGCCCACCACCGGATCGGGGGTTGGGGCCAATGAAGACGAGATGCTGGTTAGAAAATGGTTCAAGGAGGGCACGTCGTGGAACTCGGGATTGAACGAGCTGACCATGTTTGGGTGTTCCAGGTGGTTGTGATTTCGGTCCATCGGGAGCATCTTTATCTCTAAGATGGTGTGCTGTTTGGATGTGTGTGAATAGTGCTGAAAAAAAAAAGAACAAGACTAAGGAAGGAATCCAAGAAGTGTCGGATGTTGGGGAGATCGGGATATAGTTATTCCAGATGATCTATTCTATTGAAATATTCCACTTCCTGGGTATGTTGCTCTCACCTGTTCTCTTTTTTTTTTTACGGAAATGCTATATTCCCAGTGGTTTGACAAGCAAACGGAAGAACAGCATCAAAAACAGTGGTAGAAGAAACGGTTGCATCGTGCCAAGCGTGTTGATGGTGCATGCAGAAACACAGAAAGTTACCAGATACTCCTTTGCAAAGCTTTGACCCACATGGGGGGTGGGAGAGTAGGGAGAAGAAGATTGGTCAATAGCTACTGGACTTACCGAGATGGATTTGTGTCCCAATTAGGAAATGCTTCAGATAAAGATCTGTTTTTCCTAGCCACGTGGGTGAACCGAAACGGAAAAAAGATAAAAAAGGAAAAATAGGAAAAGAGAAACGGGCGTGAAAAGTCGCGCCGGCGGCACGTGACCAGGCACGTGACACTGCGCAATGGATGATTTGGTCACGTGAGGAAGAAAAGAGAGGAAGAGAAAAAGAGGGTCACGTGAGAAAAAGAGGAAGAGATAGAGAAAAAATTGAGAATCACGTGCACAGATCACGTGAGGAAAAAAAGAAAAAAATTATGAATCACGTGCACAGATCACGTGAGGAAAAAAAATATGAATCACGTGCACAGATCACGTGAAAAAAGAAAGGAAGAGAAAGAAAAAATTATTGATCACGTGCTTGCATCACGTGATTTGTACACTTTTTCTATTTTTCCTATTTTTTATTTTTTATTTTTTATTTTACTAAGAAAACACGACACGACATTACTAAAAAAAACAAAAAAGAAAATACATAGTAACAACAGAGAGAATCAACAGAGGCGAAAACAAAGCAAACACACAGACAAGTTTTGACCAAGGACGGTTTCTTCCAAAGGTGAGTCTCTGATGGATCCCTGTTTTGTTTTCTCTCTTGTCTGGTTCCACCATCCTCTGTGACATCTGTTTCTCTCTCTCTCTCTCTCTCTCTCTCTCGAGGTGCTACATACACTGTGTGACTTTTCTATTCTAGGGTATTTCCACGGCTGACATCCCCTTCTGCTCGGTATTTCCATCTCTCCCCGTTTCTTCTTCCTCTTCTCCTCCACACATCCAGATCAACATGAAGGTTTTATCATCCACGCTGCTGCTGCTGATGACGGCGCTGCTCACACAATTGGTGCATGCGCACATTGCGCTGCTGCCTCCAAGGGGGAAAGAGTGCTTCTACGAGACGCTGAAGACGCAGGACGAGCTCTCGGTCACGTTCCAGGTCGGCGACAGAGACCGGGACGCCACGGAGCAGCTGCACTGCGACTTCTGGGTGCAGGCGCCTTCGGGCAAGATGATCCAGTCCCTCACGGACGCCACCCACGGCTCGATCAACATCAAGGCCGAGGAGTCCGGCAAGCACCTCTACTGCTTCTCCAACGAGGACTCCAACATGAAGACCAAGGACGTCTCCTTCAACGTCCACGGCGTTGTCTACGTCGACGTCAACGACAACTCCGACGACAACCTGGAGTCCAGCATCAGAAAGCTGCTCGAGCTCGTCTACGACGTCAAGAACGAGCAGAACTACATCGTCGTCAGAGAGCGCACGCACAGAAACACCGCCGAGTCGACCAACTCCCGGGTCAAGTACTGGTCCACCGTCCAGCTGATCGTCGTGGTGCTCAACTCCCTCTTCCAGGTCTTCTACCTCAAGAGATTCTTCGAGGTCAGGTCCGCCATCTAGGCCTCCGGTTCTTCCCCGCTCTCCCGGCGCCTCCCTCACTCTCTGGGCGCCTTCCTCCTTTGTATCCGATGTTCTAGCTCTACCATATATACATATATATATATCTATATCTATATATATATATACGTCTCTACACATGTATATCGATAACTAGGACTTCCTCTGATCTTGTCGGATCTTCCAGATGGAAAACCGCACATCTGTACACCGGCAGCGGCCGCACTGCGCAAGCCGCGAAAACGGAAAGCAGAAAAAGCACAACCTTTTTTTTTTTCCACGGGATTCTGCTCAATGCGGATGTTGATTCTCGCGAGCAGAGAGCTCGTCTGCGAGAGTGTCTGTCTGGCAGAGTGAGACGCACAGAAGGCAAGAGAAAAGGGAGAGAGAGAGAGAGAGAGAGAGAGAAAGGAGCCTGGGACGCCGGAGGAGGGAGTGGGGACAGCAGCAGGAGGCGGACCCCAGTATTGCAGCCAGAGAACACCCACGATGTCCGAAACCAAACCATTCCCAATTGCCACCCCTGTGCAGTTCTCGCCAGCGCTCCTGGAGTCGCTCGATGGCAGCACAGAGTCGTCCCTGTCCAGAGCACAGCACCGGACACAGGCGATCGCCAGACAGGTGGGCACGAAGCTCGACTCGCTTCTGAAGTCCAAGGCCGAGGCTCTGGACAAAACCATAGAGCAGAACCTGATCCGATGCGACGACGGCTCGAAGTTCCAGGGCTCACCAGAAATAGGCGCCAAGCTGGACTCCATCTACAAGACCTTGCAGCAGTCGGCAGAGGCTAAAATCGCAAAGCCAGACGCTCTGGTGGACGCAGAAAAGTCGGTCACCAACTGTCTCCTGAAAAACCAGGGCAGACCGTTGAACTGCTGGGATGAAGTCCAGGCGTTCAAAAAAATCGCCGGTAATCCATAACCAACGACACACAGGCGTCCAGGCGTAAGCCTGCACGTGCCCACGGGCTCACCTGCTGGACGAAGGACTCCCTGACTTATTTATTGATATATTATACTCATTTTTTTGTACTCACATTTCTACATATTTGTTTCATAGATCTTTCCGTATAAAAAAAAACACACACACACACACATACAACCAAGAATCTGGTAGAAAAGAGGAAGAAAACTTTTGGCAATCGAAGAGCTCTATACTCACAAACCGACACCCTTATAGATCAATATCAACGCAGAGTCTCCTTCACTACCGCCAGCTAGGGCAGAGATCTTATCTTTGTCCACAACCGTGACTTTGTCATCGTTGAATTTGAACCATCTGTCGCCACCCACATCGTTCTCATCCTTGATGAAGGCCTGGTAATGCCCAGAATCGGCACTGGCCCCCTGGTGTGCAATGATCCCTGTCAATTCGTATAGACTCGACGGGTTTTCGCCTGCTCCCGAGTCAAGCGTCTTCACCAATTGCGAAAATTTGTCCTGACATTTGACCTTGATAGTCTTCAGCTCCCTGCTTTGATTTTCGTATTGTTCTCTGGTGGTCAGCTCTTGGTTTGGCTTCAGTTTCTTCAGCTGTCTGAATTCTTCCTCATTCTCCTTTTCAATTCTGGATATTTCATCCCGGGCCTTGATCAGCTGTTCTCTTCCGTTCTCCTCGACTAGCTCCATCACGTCCAGCTGGAATGGAAACTGGACCTTCCTCATAATCTTTGCCTTTTTTCCCGTTTCCCTCTTCCAAAAAAACCTGACGAAATGAACTGTCAAATACTTTGGCAGTCTAACAATCTTCCTATTTATTTCGTATTGGGCGTTTCTGCCCAGGTTGGTGCTGTTCTTCTCAATTGTTTCTTTTAACCCATTCTTCAATCCATCAATCAAAAAGTTGACATTACTGTTGATGTGGCAGCTCAACTTCAAGGTGTCTTCAAAGTCGTATTTGATCTCCTCACTTGCATCTTCCAAACATTTCGTTTCCGTTCTCATTTCGATTTTGAAGTACTTTTCCAGATCTGGGAATTTGTTTAAAATCACGTTCAAAATCTGCGAGAACGCTTCTTCGGCATCCTGTTGTTTGTAAAAGCCTTCACGGGAGGTTTCCTGAAACTGTGGAAATGCGTTTCTGACACTTGTTAGAAAATTCAAAGGTGTCACCTTTTCTCCGTTGCCAATTGACAACTTCTGAAATAGTTCCTTTGTGTTGTTCACCAACGATGTCGACGGATCCGGATTCGATCTAGTGATCTCGTACTCCTTCAAGTCATCCTTCAGCTCACCAATTGTGTTTAATAGCTGGATGCTCGAATTCAAGTAGCAGGTGTTACCGAGATTGGTCAGACCAGATGGCAAATCCAACATGTTGCCATTCACCAGCATGCTACCATCTGTTCCCCTGGCATCCTCAACAAATTGAACCTTTTCGATATCTTCGTTTTTGATGACATCCTCTAGCGGGGTGCCCAAAACCATAACAACCTGGTTTGGTTTGAATCCCACCCTACTCAGCTCAACCTCATCCTTCAGCGGACCTCCACGTACCAACACCTTTTGTCTTTCAGGAGGAACATTCGTGAGTGATGAAATCTGCATCTTCAACGTCAAGCCTGTTTCCGTCAGATCAACATCCAACGGGTACACTTTTCCCGAATGCTTAATTTTAATACTAATAACTTCAGCCATCTTGTGATTGACCTTATGTAGCTACTTATTACTGTTATTGGATACCTACACAAAATGTGTATTAAAAAAAAAAAAGGAGGAGCTTTTAAATTTGCCATCATGAAAATGTCTGAAATCGTAGAAGGAGAAACAAAAAAAAAAGAATAACAAAATTATGTTTTCGTTTTGCCACCGAGCCAATCTCTGAGCACGTGATCTTCTTATCTATCATATATCCAAACATCTAATCCAACTCTTTTTTGACAGGTTCTTCATGTTCGATTTCAATGTTGGAGCTGAGTTTAACTCCATTAACGCCCACACTGTTGGGTTTGACCAGAGTCTGTACTGGAACGATGGTTTCGATGGTTATTTCGGGCATATTTGGCTCGGGACCAAAAGGAATTCCTTTCAATGGTTCCGAAATATCCAGTAAATATCGAAGAGTGACGATGCAACCACTCTTCGATAAAACCAACGAGTTCTCTGTGCACTGCATGCCTGCACAACACACAGGACACCCAAACGAACAGGAGCAATCTTCAACAATTTTCAAGGTTTCCTGTAAAATCAACTCTACACACTCGAAAATACGTGCACTCAGCCCATTGCCAATTTTACCACCCTTGTTATCAAATAATATCAAACGTGCTGGCCGTTTTCTTTTACTTTCTCTCGTTGCAAATTCCTTTTCGGGCGCCTTGCACTCACACGACACCTCATCGTAGCTCCCGATTGTAACGAATCTCGGTAAAACATTCATAATGGCGTGTTGGGTTGCATGTATAGACGCTGCCATATTTAGTTGATGGTTTTTGATCAAGCTAAGCAGTTCATTGGGTAAATCAATCCAAACCCCCTTGGATTTGTACTTCACCGGCGGGTTGTTGACTTCAACCGAATCCAATATTTTGCCTCGTTTGTCGACTTTGAAGAATCCAAAAACAACGCTTGTTTTGATTATATTTCCGTAATAAACCGGTAGTTCGATTTTGGATAACTTCCGGATCCTCTCAATCAACACCGGATCAACATCTGTGAAATCCCTTTGATTAGTGATCCAGTCCACATTGACCCTTTCAACCAAGGCAAACTTTTCTTCAACATTAAAATCCTTGATCAGATATGGGAGACCTTGATGGATAAAGATACCGCCCTCATATAGAGTGAAAGTTGTCCTGCTCATTTCTATAGTCTCAATGACCTCTTGTCGCCCATTACCACCAGTTATATCAACAACCGCAAAATTGTCTTCGTCAATGGCCCTTATCGAAACCATTAACGGCGGATACGGCAAATAAGAATCACTACAGGTCCATCTGCTGCTGTCAGTATCCCATTTTAATTTGTCCCGAATCAAATTTTCATAAATTTCCCATGGTAAACAATTCCACCAATTAATCCATTCATCTGAAAGTTCATCGTTCAAAACGCTTTTCTCCTTAAAGGCACATTGCAGCTGGCCTTCCACAATCATGAGGTTTTTCAGGTCGATGCACAGATCTTCCCATTCTTTACGTTCAACTAATTCATGAATTTTGTTAACATAATATTGACTGACCGGATCACCACCTGCAACTAATAGACATAAACTGTCTAGTCCACGTCTACCAGCTCTACCCATCTCTTGCTCAAATCCACTCAAACTAATCGGGAATCCACACATCAAAACCACATCCAAGCCACCGATATCAATACCGACTTCAAGTGCATTTGTAGCAACGATACAGGTCAAGCCACCGTTGAACATCTGTTGCTCAATTTTCCTTCTATCAGAAATACTATAACCACCACGATAACTCATTATATGGCTTAATAATTCCGAATTGTCTTTCAATAAATACCTGACTTCTTTCATGACCAGTTCAACAGTTTTTCTAATTGTACAGAATACAATAGATCTAATATTCAATTTTAAAAGCTGAACAATGATTTTTGATGTGTCCGAGATCATGCTGCCACCATGATCAGAATCTGGATTCCAGCCAATTATGTTTCTTTCACCACAAGGTGAACCGTTTAGTAGTTCGTCAATCCATACAATGTCATCCAAGTTGTTTAACCCGGTCATTCGAGACAGATGCAAAGATGCATCATTCAAGGTTGCCGAACTTGAAATAAATTGAACGTTATCGTTACCAAACAATGAACAAATTCTACGCAGTCTTCTAAGAATATACGCAACATTTGAACCAAAACTACCTTTGTAAATATGCAATTCATCAACGATAACATATTTTAAATTGATCAAAAACCTTGACCAAGAATTATGATTTGGTAATAACGTCAAGTGTAGCATATCGGGATTAGTTAGAATAATATTTGCATAGTCTTTAATTGATCTACGATCTACTTTATTAGTATCACCATCAAAAGTTTTGATTAATTTTGATGAATCTATTGAAGTCAAATTATCAATAAAGGAAATCAAAGCACGATGTTGATCTTGTGATAACGCCTTTGTTGGAAAAAGTAATAATGAAGTTTCGTTCGAGTTGTTTAATAAAGATTGCAAAATCGGTAGTTGATAAATCAAAGATTTACCTGAAGATGTTGATGTTGTTGAAATAACATGCTTTTTATCCAATAGAATTGATTTTATACCGATAGATTGATGTGAATAGACGTTTTCAATGCCTTTGGAAATCAATAAATTTTTCAAGTCAGGATGTAAATCGACTTCATCAAAGAAGTCGGGATCGTAGCTTGCCACTTTGGAGTTTATTTTGTATGTTGAATTTTCGGATATTTGGTGCTTATAAAACGAACATTTTTTAAAATTTTCGATTAGTTCTGGTATTGGTTTATGATTTGAGTCTAGCTTTATTTTGTTCATTTCATCCATTGGATTTACGATTTTTATCTTTTCGGGTAGATACTTAAGATAAAGATTGTTCAAATATAGCAAGGAATTTGATTTGTGAATGGATATGAAATGCTTGAGTTCTTTTTTAAATCTATTATCACGTTTAATGATTAACCTTTTAATACTCTCATTATTTAACTTTTGAAAGTCGTTGATACTGGGATACGATCTATTTCCTGAATCGATAAATTCGATGATTAAAATCTGGTTATTATGGATTTCATTGTTATTATTTTTATCGATATCAAATATATCGTTTTCCTGCTGTTTAAAACCTTCTTTCCATGTGAAATGTTTTTCCTCCAGAATCAATTGATTTTTATCTACATACTCAAAAATTAAATTATTTGGTATTATAGATTTGATTTTGGCAACATCTTCAAAAGTCAATTCTTTATCCAAAGACTTGTAAATGTATTCTTTAAAGAGATCGAATGATTTGATAATGTGTTTTCGAGTAGATAGAAACGTGAAATATGATACTAGCTTGAAATGTAACAATTCTAAATATTTGAGTTCAGAGCAATTGATTATTTTGTCGATTTCGGCATTGCCGTAATTATCCTTAACATGTTTCTTTTTGCCTTTTTCTTGCAATAATCGATTGGCGGGTTCCATGGGTTGTGTAAATCTTGGGTATGAAGCCCTACATATATATATATATATATCTATATATTTATATATTTTAGTTTTTTCCCTGATGCTTTCATGATAGAAAGAAAAGTAAAAATGAGTTTTCTAATTCCTCACTATTTAAAGATTGGCTTTATTGTAAAGCATCAGATAATACTACAACTATTTATTAAGAAGATCAATGAACCCAAACTTTAAAAATATTTAATGTTAGACAAACTATATTTACAAATATATTTCAAAAAGAATGGTACTAAAAATGTAAAACAATACATGTAAGTATATATATATATATATATATATATATATATATATATACATAAATTAAGATATCCTAAGAGAAAATATATCTATTCATCATCTTCGTCTTCATCGTCTTCATCATCTTCATCGGAATCCATGTTGTTCTCCAATTCCTTTCTTTCTAATAATGCTTGTAACTCGGCATCTTCAGTTGCAGTGACTGCCTTTGGAGCCATAGCAATATCACAAACACCGCCAAAACTGGAAATCACCTCAGTCACTTTATCGATGGCCTTGTTCAAAATTTCAATACCCATATTTTTTTCCAAACTCTGGGTTGTCACAACATACCTTGGAGCAGCAACCAACTTCACTTTGATTTGATTGTTTTCGTCACTCAACTCTTCTGCTGAAGATAAAGCCTTTTTGATTGCGTCGATACCTTCATAGGAGAAACAGGAAACATCGATATCGGCTCTACATTTGATGGCCTGTGGAGACAATCTTCTTGAAATATTGGCCTTGAGGTCGTCCAACACATCGACCGATGGAGGGGTGATGGAATCAAAGACAGAAGGGTTTGTGATGGAGATTCTGAAGGCGTCGAACGCATGGCCGTATTCCTTTGCCAAAGGCCAGACAATTGACTTATAGAGATCTTCCAGGGGTAAGTTGAATTTTTCGGAACATCTTCTTAGAATCGAATGCACAGCTTTGGATTTGTTGTATCTTTCTTCACATTGGACTATATCTTCAGAGGAAACACGACGCTTGGAGAGATCAATGTAACCTTTTTCTTTGTCAACTCTCAAAACAACAGCAACCTCATTTCTACCAACTCTGATCAATTTTTGGATCGATCTGATACGTCTTCTCGATAATTCACTCAAAAGCACCATACCTTCGATATCATCATATTCCAATAATTTCACATAGGCACCCATTTCAGCAATTTGCTGAACATTGACCATCACCACCTCATCAACTTCTGGATATTTGTTTTCATAGAATCTACAATGTGACACACTCATCTTGCCTATTTTTCTTCAAACTTGGATGTATTTTCTGGGTTCAAACTTCAGGACCCTAAGTTGATCTTCTTCTAGTCACTTTTCTTTCCTTCACTACTGTTGAATATTTCACTTTACAATTTTTGGCCTCTCATTTTCTTTCGAATAAAAAAAAAAAAGAAAAAGGAAAAATAAAAAAAATGCGAAAATGCGAAAATTGAAAAAATGAAAAAATGCAAAAATGCAAAAATGAAAAAATAAAAAAATGAAAAAATGAAAAAATGAAAAAATGAAAAAATGAAAAAATGAAAAAATGAAAAAATGAAAAAATAAAAAAATAAAAAAATGAAAAAATGAAAAAATAAAAAAATAAAAAAATGAAAAAATGAAAAAATGCGAAAATTTAAAAAAATCATATTTTATTTTTATCCATTTTCCATTTCTGTCGAATCGTCTTTTTGCGTCGATCGACTCCAACTTGGTTCTATTTTTCATTACGTGTTACCATTTCTTTGTCTTGGTATTCTCTATATATATATGTGGATACTATCAACAATACTTAGAAGTAATTAAAGGTATTTCTATATTCATTTGTTTGGATAAAGACAGATATATAGTATAGCGCAAAGTGTGGTTACGAAGAAATCGATCAAACCAATTGTTTTCTGGAACCTTGGAAGAAGAACTTCACAACCGCAACTTGGAAGGCACCCATTGCCATCATCAAGCCAAGATCAAACATTGAGAACCAGAAGATTCTTGATTCGGTCGATTTGACGGTGGACTGGTTTCTGTTGTTTCTTGTTTTATAGTAGTTCAGGGCGTTTTCGAGCAACGCCAACTTTCTTTCGATCTTTTCAACAGAAAGTTGCATGTTTTCAACGGCTGCGTTTTCTGTTGGAGCGTTGGGTAAATTGGCCTTGATCTTCTTGGCCTCCGAGTCATCCTCGGTCTTGATTTCGAAATCAATCACCTTTTCTGCAAACGTGGACATGGTGTTGTCGAAACAGAACTCGTATTCGCCAACCTGCGACGCAGTGAAGACATAGTCGCCCTGTCTTTCTTTGTCGTGTTCAACTATGATCTGTCTTTCTGGGTTCTTGACAACACAGTTGATATCGAACGATCCTCCGGCTTGAACGGCAAAGTAGTATCCGATGTTACTGCCCTCTCTGTTATTGAATGCATAAAAGCATTGTTTTTCATTTGGGGCTAATGTGAAAGTCAATGCGGTTGCGTGTGTGAATGCAATCCAACAGACTATTGTGTAGAAGATCTGGATCATTGATGTCATTGGGATTGGATATCTGGAAACTATTCTCTATGTGGATTCTTTTGTCTTGTTTAGTTTCTTTCTGGATTTCTTTTGTCTCTATATAACATAAAAAGTGAAAAGAATGGAGAAAAACAAATCTTATTAGAAGAGCTATGTAATCCGTAACAAAAATTTATGGTTCTCTTAATTGAATAATAACAAAAATGGGTGTTTTATTGTACTCAGAAGGAAATAACATATCCAAATAACAAACTCGACACCAAAACATATACAATAACAAGAAACTCTATAAAATTCTCAACCTCTGCAGATGCCCATAATATATATATATATATATATACTCTCCTTAGATCAGCAAATATTCGCGTATACTTCAACAGTTTCTAAAGACACTGTGGACATCACGTAAATAAATACAAGCCAAAGAACCAAAGACCTTACAAAGGCTATCAACAGTCTCAGCGGGCAATGCTGAGGTATCTACAGAGTTGGGGCCGGAAGTAGGAATGGTTAGGACTTGGAGGATCTGGGCCTTTTCGAGTCCACTGCACAACAGCCTGGAATAGAACTCGACCCTTTGTTTGGTGTTAATTGTAAACTTGTCGTTGGCATAGACCTCTTTTAGAACGGCCAACATCTCACTGTAGAGAGTGCCGGATTTGATGGCGGCCTTCAAGATACTCGTGAGGTAGGAGTCCATTATATGGATCTGTCTGTCGTGGGCGTCCTCAACCAGGGAGAAAATGACGGGTCTCAAAACAATCAGTTCGTCCAAATGGCCCGTCTCGCCTAAGAGCCAGATATATGAAGTCAAATCATCATCTTTGTACATGTCACGTGCCACTAGCGGGTAGATGCTTCTCTTGCGACAGAGTATACTCTCAACGTAGCACCTGGAAACCTCTGAATCGTTCAGCTCTTTGATCGGTATCGATAACGCAAGCACATTTTTCTCATTGGACACAGAACGGACCAGTCCTGTCAACTGAGGATAATGTCTGTCCCGCTTTTTCGAAACCAGATTCCCAATGGTTCTAATGGTCTTGTACGATATCTCATCCACAGAACATCGGGTCAGCGGAAGCAGTATGTCCATTATCATCTCCTCCTCGATTCCTTTTAACGACAGAATGTATAAGATCTCAAGCTTCGTATCAATAATATAGTTCTCAACATCTCGGTTGATATCGATTTTCACAAACTCTAGAATGTCCTTCAGAAAGCCCTTGTCTTCTTGTAGCTGTTTGTCAAACTTGATTATAACCAACAATAAGTTTCTCAAACAGTTGAAATATAAGGTTCTTTCACTTGTGATCATATGGGAATCTTTGGACCTGAACAAATGCTCAAATCCCTTCATTAACTCGCCTAAAATTCTCGACTTGAACTGATCATCGGTATAGCCTAGATAGTAAATAATACATTTGATGGAATTCATGACAACTGAATAACTCTCGTCTCTGATAAATGGTTTGATACATGTAATAATATCTTTGCACACAGAGCCACCATCTTCTCTTTTAACTTTGTAGTTCATAATTATCGTTAAGATGGAGGGCATTTTGTTGAAATAACTCTTGATTGCTTTATTCGACCGGATTTGCGTAATTGTCGAAATCAGCTGTGAAATATGCTCGATTTTCAAATCCACTTTAAGAAACGGATACTTCACCGTGTCTGTTAAGTCAATCAAACTGTTGCACACTGAAGTAATGATAGAGATCTCACTACTTGTTTTCATCAAATCAAGTAATTTATTGAATACTACCTTGATCTTATCTTGTCTCGTATCCTCCCTTTCGTTGTCTTCCTCAATTTTATAAATTTTCTGGATCAACCGAGTTGAAACCTGGACCAACTCAACACTCATATTGTTATGATCTGCAGCCATAAATATATCCCACAATTCCTCTGTGTACATTTTGAACATCTTCATTCCAACAATGTTCAAATCCACACACCCTAAAACATGCAATGCGTTCACGTTACCCGCCCTGGCTTCATTTGCTATATAAGCTAACAATTGGGCATCACCCTTAAAAATTCCATGTGGTTTTATGGTGAAAGAATTCGAAAGATAAATTTCAAGAAGCAAGAATGACAACTTTTTGGTGCTCTCGTTAACATCTCCAAATTTCAAAACAATCTGTGAAACAAATAGCCATATTTTATCATTATCAATGATTTGATTGTTACCTGTCGTCAAATTTATCAGGATTTTTTTGAGTATTATATTCGGCGGTCTGGAGGCATCGGATTGGTTATACAATTCGATCTCATTCAAAATTTCGGAGCTGGCCAGCTTGGTATATAATTTTCTACCCGACATGGTTTGACCATCCAGGATATCAGAGCCAGGAGAAAAGAAGGAAAGAAAAGGAGAAGTACTAAGATAAGCATTTTTGGCATTTCTCCTTTTATTGTTATTGTGTTCTCAATCAGTAGCGAGGATTTCATCGCATTTTGGGAAACGTCAGATCTATATGCTTTTATTTTCTACCACCATGTCTCAAATAAAATTTAATTTGTAATTCAGTATATGGAAAATAGAAACAAAAATAAGGAGAAATACAAAAAGAGTAAAGGAGAAAAGTCTGTGAATTTAAAAAGGCATAATAAAAAAAAATATACAAACAGGTCATGTAAGGATATATATAAGTGCAGTAAAAATCAGGCTTCATTAGTAATTGAGGTAGACATGGAAATTGATCTATTGGCACTTGATGCACGATCGATAAAATCCTCCATCGGATCATAGTCTGGGTTGGAGTCGTTTGCATAATGTCTGTCCATGTTGAGGCTGACGTTGAGGTGTGCCAAATCACCTTCGTACGCACCGCCTTTCCAACCTTTATCCATCAGCACCGCCATGAGTTCTTTGAAAATCGAGTTCCAATCATCGGACATCCAATTTTCTCTGATTGCATTATCAATGTTCAGGTTGATCAAATCCAACGACGACTTGTTATTGAGATAATAAATATTCGGCAACTGAGGCAATCCAAACAAGAGAGAATTTTTATCGGTTCTGGAAGAAATGAATCTATGTGGACGTCCGTACAATGAAAAGGAGTTCAAGATCGGAATCATCAATCTTAGCATGATCTCACATGGTTTAACACTGGCATGGGATTCCGGTATAATGTAAATCAAGTGGGACTTCACAATTGCCTTTTTACTCAACTTTTTCGGAGTCTTTGAATTGATAAAAGATGGGTCGGAAATCGTTGTGTCAATTGAACTGATACGTTTATGTTGATTATTGAGTGCATGGCTGAAATTCGAGTTACAGTCCGATAAATTGGAATCGTGGGATTTTGACGACTTTAGCGAGTGAACAGATAACCGCTTCGTCAAGGAGTTTGTCCGTGACCCTGTTCTCGAGCCGGCTCTGGAGCCCGATCTCGACCTTGAGGTTGAAAACGAGTTTTTCTTCGATCTGATGGATAAGTTTTCATTGGTAATCGAGCTGATTGTATCATCATTTAAGATGACATTCAGCAAATCGGAATTGATGTAGCAGTGGGCATACAATCTCAACAAGGAGTTATTCTGGATCTGTACGGGATCATTTGGATAGATTGTGTAAGATGACAGGCCGTTATTGATGGTGGACAAGAGGTGTTTTTTCGATTTTTTGGAGTTTGTGTAGATTTCAATCTTGTTGTTTGGTTTCACCACCAGCAAACACCTGATCCACTTATCGTTCAAAAACGGGAATCTAATGACACACCATTCTTCTTTGATTGTTTTGTTGTTTGGTGAGAGCAGAGTTTTAATATCCGAGAAGTGGATTGCCTGGGAAGACAGCAGGGCGCCTGTGTAAGCCTCCTGCAGTTGTTGGTATTCGAATTTGCACAACAGAAGTGAGGAGTAAAACGAGTTCAGCTCTTCCATTGATGCGAAATGGAAATGGACGATGGAAGAGTTGGTGACTGTGAGTGTGACCATCAATTGGGGTTTGTTGTAGCTCAATTCACAGTCACAGATGTTGATGACGATTGGTTGGGAGTCTTGGAGATCCACCGTTATATCATTGCCGTTCAACTCCAGATACGCGAGGGACCAGTTGAAGGAGCTCGGGTCGGCAGTAGCAGAAGGGTGTTGTTTTGATGGGTCGTAGAAAAAGGAATTGCCCTTATAATAGCACCTCGACTGCTGATGGTTGATCAAGGTCACCACGGGCAGCAATTCCTCGGGCAAATCCTTCATGGAAGAGATGCTATTCTGGGTGAAGGATAGATCTGTGTCATGGTTGAAGGAGGCCTTGCGCAGCATCGACAGGGACTTCTTTCTCAACGCCTTGCCATTGCCGTTGGCTGCAGCCATGCTGTTTTCATCGTCTGTATTTTTTCCAAACATGGCGGACAAGGAGCCTCTACGAGAGGATGGTTTGGAGGCGGGCTTAGGTGGAGGGATGATTGTTTCATTGTTCTGCTCGGATGGAGGGAATTGGGAAGGAGACAATTGGCCCTGAGGTTCGGATTGCTGTGTTGGAGGACGGAGGCCGTCGTGTTGCAAAGGATCTCCATTTGTACGGACTTGGGTGTCACCGATCGATGACGATGGAACGGTGGCTTGTGTCTTCAATTGGGATGAGCCTGGAGTTTCACCATTCCCGGATGATTTCTCCTTTCTTTTAAAAAACTTCCTGAATCCCATATTCTGATTGAGTCTACTCAATTACTACTACTACTTACACAGAGGACACCTGGAACTGCAGTCAGCCAGAAAGGAGGAATATGAAAAAAAAAAAAAAAGAGAAAGATTATAACATGTAGAGAAAGATAGAGAAGCAACAATAGGAGAAGTAAAACAAAAAAGAAAAAAGAAAGGAAGAGGCAACACAGGATAGTTAGAATAGAAGAAATATAGTATGGTATATATGGCAGAGTATGGTATAATATAATATATAATATAGTATAATATCGTATAATATCGTATAATAGAAATCACATAATATGAATAACGTAATATAATAATAATGAAAAAAAAAAAAAAAGCTCATAGATAAACTTGGAAATTGACAAGCCACAAGGTGAAAAAGCTAAAAATAGCGGAAAATCAAAAAGAAGAAAATCAAAAAAAAAAGGGAAATCAACGGCGATTGATCAATTGATTAGTTGGTTGAAAATAGAGAATGGAGAATAAAATGATTAAATGATTAAATGATTAAATGATAAAATAAAATAAAATAAAATAAAATAAAATAAAATAAAATAAAATAAAATAAAATAAAATAAAATAAAATAAAATAAAATAAAAAAATAAAATAAAAATAAAATAAAATAAAAATAAAAAATAAAAATAAAATAAAATAAAAAAAATAAAAAAATAAAAAATAAAAAAATAAAATAAAATAAAATAAAATAAAAAAATAAAAAAATAAAAAAATAAAAAATAAAATAAAAAAAAATAAAATAAAAAAAATAAAAAAAATAAAAAAGTAAAAAAAATAAAAAAAATAAAATAAAATAAAAAAAAAAAATAAAATAAAATAAAAAAATAAAATAAAATAAAAAAATAAAATAAAATAAAAATAAAATAAAATAAAATAAAATAAAATAAAATAAAATAAAATAAAATAAAATAAAATAAAATAAAATAAAATAAAATAAAATAAAATAATTAATTGACTAGAAATAAATAATCAAAATCACTGTGAGATCCCCGCCCCACGGGTGCCCCGTCCGAATTAGGCAACTGTCCTGGGCTTCACGGCCTGTGGAGAGGGCGTTGTCCTTTGCTTTGCACTACTGCTGGATAGGAGGGCAAGATCCTGGCACGTCGATATCCATCTGCTTCTTGGAGGCTACTAAGAAGATGGATGGGTGTCAGTGAAGCCCGAGCGAGACCTGGATACAGAAACCCCAGGGAAGTACCAATGATTCATTCTGTGCTGATCTTCAACAACGACGGGCTACCAAGACTGGTGAAGTTCTATTCCCCGTTACCCGTCCATCACCAACAACTGCTCCTCTCACAGGTGCATCAACTCGTTAGACAGAGAAACGAGCAGCAGTCGTCGTTTCTGACGGTGCCTCCCATTTTGAAACAGTGGTACGATCTGGATTCCAGCGACATCCGAATCATCTACAGGCATTACGCAACCCTCTACTTCGTCTTCATTGTGGACCAGAATGAGAGCGAGTTGGGAATCCTGGACTTGATCCAGGTGTTTGTCCAGGTGTTGAACCGCTGCTTCAAAGACGTCTGCGAGTTGGACCTGGTGTTCCATTGGCAGGTGCTCCAGATCGCATTGCAAGAGATGGTCCAGGCTGGAATGGTCATCGACACAAGCATCTCCAAGATCATCGCCGCCATCGATGCCATGAATAACGGCGACCTGGGACTCGTCTCCTCCTCCTCTTCCCCCTCCTCTTCGTCCGCTTCCAATACACCCGCAACTCACATGAACCGTGCCTCCTTCTTTAGTAGGTGGCCCATTACTTAAGTAGATTCTATATACACGAGATATAATATCAAATAAAAAATAATAAGGATAATAATGGAAAAGTGATGAAATAGAAAATAGAGGAAGAGTGATGGAACGAAGAATAAAGGAACAGTGGCAATATGCAACACCGAGCCACAGAACCGGTCTCGTCATTTGAGTTGATCCTGCTGTTCTTTCAACGACTTCAACTCCTCCTTCTGCTTGTTCTCCGACTGCTGCTTCTCGAAGTTGACCTTGTCCACTAGCAGCTTGCTGCCAGAGCCTTCCCACGGGTTGAACAACTCGCCCGTTTTCCAAATCGGCTCATTGCTTGCCGCCGTGCCCTTGACAATCTCCATCAGCATCTTCTGCTCCTGCTGTCTCAACTCCCTGTTTCTTTCCACCTGTGCCCGGATTTCCGGCGACATTTTGTTCAGAAGCTCCTCTTCCGTTGGCACCGTGAATTTGAACAGCACAACTCCAAGACCAATGATCCCTCCACCCCAGATGAGGGAGTGCTTTAACATCACCGCTGTTGGACTCGACATCTTTGTTCTCTGCTCTAACCGCTAATCTTGTCGTACCTGCTGATCGCACTGTGTCGCCAAAGGGATAGATATATCGATGGGTAAATCCGAATATCAACAACTGCTAGGTAGATAATCCAGGACGAACCTCCTACAAGTATATACATATATCCAGCTCTTCTCTATAGGCATTTTCTGGCCTTTTCTCCCTTTCCCCTTCTGCACCTGCAGAGCACCTTGCCATTTCTGATTTTCTTCTCGCAACATGTTTTTGATGTTTACCATTTTTATCAACATAGTCTTTTCTCTCCATTGGCTGGAGCTGGATGAGCCCCGACCATTGGAACGTGGCTCTGACATCGGCATGGTCTCAGACACAGATCCAGCAGAGACCCCGGTGACAAACCGCCGGGTCATAAAGTTGGCACGGAAAAACCGCAAACCCCTAGAGCAAGACGAAGATGGCGCCAACGCAGAGGTGGCAGAAGAACACGCCATGAAACCGCTGGCTAAGTCGCCACGTGTCAAGGGTTTAAACATCTCCAAAATCTTGGGAAAGCTGAAACATCCGTCTAACTACAGCGGGTTTTCCTCCAATTCGAGTTTTGCAAATTCCACCAGTAACAACAGCAACGCCAATGCCAACCATTGGAAAACGGAAAGCCTATTCAAAGAGGATGACGAGGACAACGAAGATGCGAGAGACATCGAATCGGAGCTCATGGAGGACGACAGCCAGGATATATATCCGGAGCTGAAAATCGGTGAAAAGCAGAAAAAATTGAAGAAGCAGGCCAATAAAAGGTCAAAACAAAAGACGGTCGCTGTGGCCAAACCCGTCTTCTCGAACAGTCAAACCTCAAACAGGATGAACTCAATCAAGGCGACCCACTCGATCAACTCGTTGGACTTGAAAAACGCCTCCAAATCAAAAACTGCCCAGTCATACCCTTCCTCCTCCCCCGAGAGAATACAGGCAGAATCTCGAATAGAAACTGAACCACCTGTGCTTTCGCCAAGCCCGTCGCCTATACCCGAACAGACCCACGTACCGGTAGCTAAAAAGAAGGCTGCTACAAAAAATATCACAAAACAAACAGGGAAAAGGAAAACACCTGCGAAAAAGCCAGAAATTTCGAAAAAGAGAAAGGTTGAAGCAGTACCTAATGGTGGAAACAAAACAAAGGCAAAACCTCAAGCCAAGAGACCGGCTAAAAAGAAGAGTGATTCCACATTCTCCTTGTTTGATATTTTGGATATAGGGAACGTGCAAAACCAAGATACAGACGTCGATGCGGGCTTCAATTTTCATGCTGACGACGGTGATGGTGCGGATAACGATGATAGTAAGGACGAAGAAATATTTATATTGGAATCTCCAGTCAAGAAGAAGAGCAGAAAGAGGAAAACGGTCAGGGAGAGAGAAATTGAAAAGGAGAGGGAAGAAGCAAAGAAGGTGGAAAGAGAAAGAAAACGAAATGAAAAACGGGAAGAGGCACGACAGCGTGCTGAAAATGAAAGGGAAAGCCAACGTTTGAAACAGATCAAGCAGGAGAAGAAGTTGAAGAAAATGGAAATGCTGCAAAAATTAAAAGAATCGACAGCTGAAATCATATCGAAAGACAAGAGAGTTGAAACTATTATGATTCCATTAAAGGGCGAAGAACCCAAGCACGCCAACTCACACAATAACATCAAATTACGTAGGTCTTCGCTGGCATCACGTGGAAAACGGTTATCGTCAATTGGGAATGGCTTTGTTGCGTTACCACATGATAATATACCGAACGGTGAGTTGTATAAGCATATTGATATTGGATTGCCAGATTCTCACAAACTGAAACACTTGTTAGTTTGGATCAGTAAGAGGCTTTTGAATGAACCGGAGAGATGGCTCAATGAGGACACTTTTGGAATCGGTGAGGAAGATGATGATATAAAAAGCAAATGTAAATCGTTGTGTGATGTCGTGTTGAACGAGTTCATTGACGATCTCATCTATGGTAGGATCGATATTGATTGGTGGGGGGAGTATAATACCAGGGATTACAAAGGTGACGCTGCGAGTAACAGGCCCATCATAGTTAGAAAAAACGAAGACAACATCAACAACGGGTTGCAGCTCGAATTCTACGAGAACGAGATCAAGAAGCTCGAGGACGAGCTTGAGGTTTGGAAGGGTTTGACGCTTAGTGGTGAAACGGAGGAGTATCATACCATCTACAAGGAACTAGAGAATACTGAGGCTATTGAACTTGCCGAGCAAGATTTCAACAGGGCCGAGGTTGAGGCGGTCAGTGACTTGGTTATGGCTGGCTATAAACGTGCTGAAGAGCTAGAGAAGGTTTTACATAGGTTGCAGGTTGGGAACACTGTTCTTCAGCGTGTCACCAAACATAAAAATCAGGTCATTGCAAAGGCAATAAAGGACTCCATCGACTGTGATGGCGTTGAACTGTTGGCCAATGGTTTGTAATTGGGGATAACAGAGGGGTGTGTATAATATACGTGTATGACTAGACAATGCATTAATGTTTCTGTTTTTTTTTTTTGTTTGTTTGCCTGTCTTCTTTTCTTTTGTTGGGTGTTTTCCAATTCATCATAGATACTTTTTAGCCAACTGTCTTATTTTGGCGTCGAACACACGGGATCGTATTGCTGTGTTGGTGTCGTAGAATGGGGACAACAATTTTTTGACGTAGAGTTCGTTCACTTCGATACAAAACTGGCGTATGCTTTCGTCGTGATTTTTGCAGTTGGTTAGTAAGATGAACTTGGTGTTGCCTTGGGTCAGATAGATGTAGTTTGCATAGCCATAGAAGGAATCGATGTTTTTGAAAAAGATCTGGTTGGTTTTGAACTGCATGTTTTCCAGCACGTCCAGGGAGGCGTTGGCGATGAACTGTTTCAATTCTCTGATTTCGGCCGGGAAGTTGACTGACCCGTCTCCATTCTGTTTGTATGTACCGATATCGAGTTCGTATAACGGTTCGTTCGTACTTCCTAGAACCACAAAGTAATATGACATCTTGCTCTGTCCTCCAGCTCTCGAGAGAGTACACCACGTGGCACAGCAGCAGAGAAGGCCGCCTCTGTGGCCGTCCAAAGAACTTCCAAATCGTCTCGGTCTGTTGTTGTCAAAACCGCACATACGGTTTCCATTTCCGTGCCAAAGGAGTAGCAGAAACGCCTGTTTGTGCGGTTTATCCTATCAATTAAGGGGGTTTTACGCTACAAAGGTCTGGATGGGCTACATGCACTCTATTCCGCAGTACTGGGCGCAAATCACAGCCAAAGGTGGCTCGATTCCTCCGTATACATCAGAATAAACAGGCAAACTCCTGCCAACACACTGGCAAATGTAGAAGAAATTATATTCGTATAGTTTTATAAGCGCAGAAGAAATCAAAAAAACAAAATAGGAGAGAGTGGGAAAAATAAGCCTCAAGAGAGACACTGTATAAGGAATCAAGTTGAACTTTGTGATGGGATTGGATTGGAGAGTGATTCCACAGGACCACGGCTTTGGAACAAAACAACACTGTACATAGACACAATGGATACCAAGGTACACTTTCCTGTGTTTCCGGCGTTGCATCGGATGGGGACGAAGCACAAGACGGAAACAGTGGCCGATAACGCCACAGATGATAACAACCTAAGAAGGGAACAGGGAGATGCCAACCAAAATGCAGGCAACAGCAGCCCCACGTTGCATCAACATCTGCCGATGCCGAAGTCGTTGCCCGAAAGTATGCTGCGTTCCCGGTTGTCGGAGAAATTGAAACATGCAGGCACCGAGAGCAGCAGCCACGGAAATGGACACACCCGAGCCAACTCCAGTGGCGGCAAAACAAAACTCCCACATCTCCTCAGCCCAAAACAGAGGGCAACATCGAAATCCTCGGGCTTCTCTGTCACGGTGGACTTGCCAACGATCCGGCCAAGCGCAGGAGTCTACTCCCCAAACCAGAAAATGCTGTCCAGAATAAACACCTTTTTTTCCGAAGAATCCAGCTTACCTGATAAATGTATGGATGGCTCCAGCAGTGATGGCAGCAGTAGCAGCAGCAGCAGCAGCAGTTGCCTCAGCGGGGAACTTCCAAGAGGCAGAAAATCGTACAGTGTGTCCAAAGAAAGCACAAGTGAAGACGAAGACGACGAGGAAAAGAACGACGGAATACAAAACGGAGAACATAGTCTTACAATTGCTGAAACTGCAGAACCCCGTGGATCAATGGACCATCGCATTTCAAGCGGTGATGGGAATTTCACGCAAATGCACACCCCTGAGAATATGGGAAACTCGGGAACCTTTGAAGAATCAAAATTCACAGATGATTCGCATCTTGCACACAACAAAGCGGATGAAATATATGGTTTTGGAATACAGTCGGGCAAGCATGTCGGTACACCAGATACGCTTCACAATATTGAGTCACCCAATGGTTTTAACAATGAAGCCTTTCCTGTTCCGGAAAACACACTTGAGCATTCAGTACAGAGTAAAAAGCCAGATTTCTTCCTGTCGGAAACAAAAAATTTATTGAACAATAGAATCAAGTTGTTGGACAACTTGCATCTAAACTGCACGTCTACCTCCGGACCCGAGTACCGGATACTGCAAGAGGAGCTGGAGTCGTCTGATGATGTGGACAACGCCCGGTATCCGGAACATGCAAGAAACATGATTGCCTCGCTGTCGGATATGAGCGTTTTAAAAGATTCGGATGAACCTTATGGGCGCAAAACAAATGACAGTAGGATGATACCTCAAAACATGAAAAATAGGAATAGTACAGTTGATAAGAATACAATATACGGAGAAATTGATCATGAATTTTTCGCAAAACATCCGAATATTAGCATAAAACATTATACCAAAATTGCTAATCGTGCAAAACATGTTGGATCGTATTTAAGTATCTATTATGCGTACATTGAGGAGTATCAAAAAGTTCATCATGTTGATGAAAAAACCAATAGACCAAAATACCCAGGAGTTGACGGAGTTTGGAATCCGTTGCAAATAATGAGAAATAGAAGAATAAGAATGCACAAAGGTGAAAAACTAAAGAATTTTTCAATGCATGGTCAAAAAGTTGGTGTTTTTGATATGAATAGTCAAAATGATCTGGAAAATTTAACGACTACAAATACAGCTAAGTCTAATATATTAACATCGGAATCGTCGGGGTTGGGTATTTCACATGTTGATTCCATAGGTAGTCTATTTGCTTACGACTGGAGAAAAGTTAAAGTTGCTAGTCGTGTGTTCAGTAGACATTCCAAGCAGAGGTTGATTTGGCAAATTGGATTGCATGAGATTATTGGAGATATATTATGGAGAGATGATAAGTGGAACGAGTTGAAAGATCCAAGCGGTAAGAGATGGTTTGCGAAACATTCTATTTCATACCATAAAAAAATCGGCAGTTACACTACTGAACATGTCAACAGTTTAGGTAGTAAAGATAGTAAAGATAGTAAAGATAGTAAAGAAAACAGAGAGGGTGGTGACAGTCATGTCACCAATAGCGGAGGAGAAAGAAAAGTTCGTAAGATCCATGAATTGTTGTTTGTGGATAGCACAAAAGGCGAAGGCAGTAGTAGGAGAACGAGGGAAGCAAAAGAAAACGATATATTAAAAGAAAAAGAGTATAGGAAAAATAGAGATAGAGAAAGAGATGAGGAAAGGGACAGGGAAGGAGAAAGGGAAAGAGAAAGTGAGAAGGATCGTTCTGCATCCCTCCGAAGGAAAAACGATAACCTTGCGTCAGTTGCAAGGTTCGAGCATTACAAAAGAAAGGGTGCAAAAGATCCTAATGGAACAACTGCTAAAGTTGAAAAATCCGGCAACAATAATGTACGGAATAACTCTATCGAGGAAGCCAAATACGAAAATGGAGATTGTGCTTTTAATGCCAGTGGGGCGGGATCGAACGATGCATCTCTTTCTAAAAGTGGAGAGGGAAGTTTTAGTCTTATTAGCGATATTGAATATTATGATGCAGTTGATGAAGCATTGGATTTGATGAAGATGAATAGAACAATCGAAGGTAATATTGAAAGTAGTAGATTTGAGTTGTTCATCAAAGAACACATATTGGGAAAGGAGTTAAAAGAGCGTGGGAAAAAGTTAAAGGATAAAATATCAACGATAGAAACATTACAGGATGAAAATCAGCAGAAATATCTCAGATTCATGGAACTTATTGAAGAATCCGAAATTGATATCGAAAAACAGAGACAATTTATTGGTTCACGGGCCAACAATATTGAAGAACTATTGGGTTACTGTGATCGTGGTAATGGTGAAATCAATACGAGTATAACATTAAGGATTCGTAATCTCGATGAACGTGCAGATGGACTATGCAACAACTGTGAAAACGGCATGGTTTCGGTTTACTTTTACAAGTTTTTAGAGGCGGGTATTGTTAGTTTACTATGGTTTGTTTGGATTGTGGTTGAAACGTGGTTGTGGTGTAAATGGGGTGTCTGTACTGTTATGGGGATAGTTAGGTGGATTTTGATATGACGATTGGATGTGTGCCGAAGACACCGGTGTTGATGTTGTCGAATTAAGAAAACTAGAAAGCGTAAAAGTTATGTAATTTAGAATATAAATAGAGCCAGAAAGTTGTGATCGTAAGATCAGTTTTTACCGGTTGAACCAAAGCCGCCGGCACCTCTTTCCGTGTTGTTTTCAACTTCCCAAGCGTTATCATCAAGAACTTCGATTTCTGGAGTATAGATTCTTTCCAAGATCAACTGTGCGATTCTGTCACCCTTTTCGATGTTGAAATCCGCATCGCTGTGGTTGAACAGGAGCACTTTAACCTCGCCTCTGTAGTCGGCATCGATGACGCCGGCACCTGTCGAGATACCACTCTTGACTGCAAGACCTGAGCGAGGTGCTATTCTACCATAGGTTCCTTCGGGACAAACAATTGCCAACGAGGTATCCACCAAGGCTCTGCCATTGGCCGGAATGGTTTTTGGCGCCGATGCGTAGATATCATACCCAGCAGCATGAGTTGAGCCCCTAGATGGTGATTTTCCATCAGGAGTGAGAAGGTGGATTTTGAGGTTTGGAGCTGTGGATGACATTTGTTGTTTTTTGGCAGGTGGGAGGGACATGAATTGGGAGAACAGATATAGAGAAGAGAGGAGAGAGAAGAAGAAGAAGTGAAAGATGCAATAGAAATCAAGCAAAAGAAATCAAGCAAAAGAAATCAAGCAAAAGAAATGACTGGAATGGTAACAAAATGTACCAGCAGAGCCCAGATGTAAGGGAAGAGAGAGAGAGAACAGTGAAGTTTCAAAGGAAGAAGACCAGCAGCAGTTGAAGAAGTTGAACTGGAAAGTGATGGAAACACGTAATTTGCTAAAAGTGTCAAAACGGAAACGGGAAACGCGTTTGAAACGGTTCTGAGCATCACGTGACCTGAAAGTTTTGTTTTTCAATTTTGATCACGTGATATGTATGTTTTATTTTTTATTTGATCACGTGATTTGTTTTTTTTTTCTTTTTTCTTTTTTCTTTTTTCTTTTTTTTGCCCTTTCCCCTATTCAGAGAAATATAAGGAGATCGCATAAGGGGTATGATTAGCTTTGACTGACAGGCGACGGCTAGAAACTAGAGACAGGAAGTTGGAAGTTGTGGGAGCTGTAAAGTGAAGAAGGCCTACTAACAGTGAACTAGCAAGAAGATACGATGGCGACATTACACAAGGTACCCCTTTACGGTGGGGCAATGTCCATGGACATTCCCTCAAACATGATCGACGCCTCGGCCTTTAGACAGGTTCCGGACACACAGGAGGTGTATGTGTCCAAAGACAACAGCGAGACGTCCCTGATTGTGGATCTTCTTGAGCCGGTTCCGGCGAGCAACATCAAGGAGATTCTGGATGAGCACATGGCAGAACTCACGCGTCTCAACGGCGGTTTGAACACGAGGATTCTCGATTGCGACGAAAACATCACGTCAGGTGAGCCCCTGGCCAGTTTGGCCGGAATCCGGGTCTTCACGCAGCAGGTGTTGAAGTTCGGTCGTGCCAAGGATGTGGAGGATGTCACAATCATCATGGGAGTGCTCAGGTTGGCAGATCCTGCCAATTCCGACGTCTTGGTGACCATCAACAGGGGCGTGGGCGAAAAGACAGCAACTGGAAACAACTCTCCCCAAAATACGCAGCAACTACTTCACGACTTCCCAATTGGGCAGGCGCGAGACATTCTTCTTTCTTTGAGAGTTGTGGATGCTTCACTTTTCTGTTCGTGAGGTTTTTACATGGTATTGGTAGCTTTGCCACTCCTTGTTTGTATATACAAAAATATATATATATATATACCGTGTGCTTTTTGTTACTACTAACAACAAGAACTATCGGTTTTAATTTAAGTTACCACAGTTTTTCTTTCATACTGCTTTTGTTGGTTTCATTCTATAGTCAAAGTTAGTTATCTAATAAGCCTGGTTGATTAAACACCAACACACTTTATTGACCAAGTACATATATCAAAGTATTTATATACATATATATATATAGATATATATATGTATATCTGCACAGACATATATGTATATTTCCATTTGTATACATGAATATACAAGTATATATACCCCATAGGACACAATGTTAGGAATATGTTCTAGACACCTCATCATTTTACAATTAGCGGTTTTCTTGGTCTGTATCAACAGTTTGGTCATACCCAACATCCACAAACGACAGACGCTGGATGTCGATCCAGCTGCCTTCAACGTGGACTCCTCTTTGATTCCAGGATTCGAGAATTCGTGGAACGAGTTCCTGACCATGAAGGCAGGCCATATACCGGTAACAGACGACTTATCAACACTGTATTTCTGGAGCTTTCACTCGATCAATTCAACATTGGAACAAAACGACGAAACAAAACGAACCATCTTGAACAAAGAAAGGAGGCCATTGGTGATCTGGCTAAATGGCGGGCCAGGATGTTCGTCCATGGATGGAGCGTTGATGGAAGTTGGACCACTCCGTGTCGACGAGGCTTCGGAATCAATCAGATGGAACGACGGCTGGTTTAAAAAAGTAGACTTGGTTTTCATCGATCAGCCGTTAGGCACGGGCTTCTCTAACAAGTTAGCAGCAGATAATTACGACTCCAATCTGGTGGAATCGTCAAACCATTTATTCAGATTCATCGAAACTTATTTCACTCTTTTTCCAGATCAGTACAACAATTACGACGAAATATTCATTGCGGGCGAATCTTATGCCGGTCAATATATACCGCATTTAGCAAGGTTATTGAAAGATTCGCCCAAGTTTTCAGATAAACTCAAGGCAATCCTATTGGGGAATGCATGGTTAGAACCAAACCTACAATCTTTATCGTACATCCCATTTGCAATCGAAAACAAATTGGTAGATCCGTCATCCCAAAGTGAGGCCAGGAAATTTTCCAACCTGTTACAACACCAAGATCAGTGTCAAAACGCTAGGAATTCCAGGAATAGCGATGGCGATGATTCAGCTTTTGAAGACCAAAATTGCGAACAGATTTTGACAACTTTTTTGAGTGCATATAAAACAAAAGACAAAAAATGTGTTAATGTTTACGATATTGAAAAAACCGATTCCTATCCATCCTGTGGCAATAACTGGCCAGAAATTTTGCCTGAAGCAACGTCATTTTTAAATAATGCCAACGTTCAAAAAGCATTGAATGTTTTCAATAATCTGACGTCAGATTCTAACATTTGGAGGGAATGTAATAACAATGTTCATTATAATTTCAAACCCAAAACAGAAGAAACTGCTGCTCAGCTATTAAACGATCTATTATTGGATGGAGTTAAGGTTAATTTATTCAGCGGTACCAACGACTTGATATGTAACTATTTGGGTACAGAAATGGTCATCAAAGAATATGCAGTGAACTATCTGGAAAAATTCAACTTTAAAATTCTTATGAATTCTTTATCTGATTCACCTTACGAATTAACAAAGAGAGATATCGAAAAATTCAAGATGGACTTTATCTGGTTACATGATGATGAAGTTGTTGGTTCTTTTTGGCAACGTGGTAATCTTACCTATACGAAGATTGACAAAGCGAGTCACATGGTCGCATATGATGTCAGTTTAGCTAGTATTGGTTTACTGGATTTGGCCCTCCGGGATGATGCTGACAACACCAATGAAAATGAAAGTCAAAACTCAAAGATACGGACATTTACTGATGATCATAATGATCACGCAGGATTATCTGATGGTGAAAGTAATGATTCAACTAACATTCCTGAACCACCTAAACCGACAACCTCGAAAACTCAATCGATTATTGGTTGGCTGACATCCAGACGTGTGTTGGCTTTCATTTTGCTCTTTATTTTGTTGACCATTTTGTCTGTTTATCTTTACCGTTTTTCAACCCAAAAACCATCACGTTATTCTGCCCTCGCGGGAGGGCATAGCAGACAGTCAACATATACACGATATGCATATGAATGGGTTAGTGGAGCATCAAGGAATAAGTCAAATAAGAAGAAACGTGTTCATTGGATTGATGATGATCCAATGGATGTAGAACAAAACGTAGAGGAACAAGATTTACAGAATACTCAAATCAAAAGCTATGAACTTGAAGATCTTCAAATTGATCTGAACAAGGATTACAATATTGAACGTGGCGATAAACCGGCTCTTGTAGAAGGTAGTTTAGAGAATGCAAACCACACCTAGTCGTTATTTATCTTTGAAATATATATATATGTAGGTATTCATACGTCTTTTCGATATATAGTCCTATTCAATTAAAACTTTACAGTGATATTTTTCTTTTTCTTCTTTTACGTCGTCCAAGGTAATAAAACAAACTCTTGATACAACTTATTTTTCCTCGTCAAATTTGAAGAGCTAATCGAAGTTTTGTTTCTATAAACTGTGGTGGGTTTTCCAAAGAAGCACCTTGAAGTACGTCTGTAGACATTTCATTAAATAGAAGGTAATGTCTCCTGCTCATTTGTAAATTTTCTTCCTGTATATCTTTTGCAACTAAAAATACTGTTCAGATGCTTTGTGTTTGTGTTTAATTCATCAAGGCCTTCCGTAAATAATTAGAATATTATAAACCACTCTTGCACTTCTCTTTTATTTGACATCTGTAACCAAAAATAATTGCATAGCATCAATATAAATAAACTGCTCTATTAAATCAAAGCGTTTTCCGAGATAGTTTAGTGGCTAGAATTTCCGCTTGTCACGCGGGGGACCGGGGTTCAATTCCCCGTCTCGGAGATTTTTTTGATTATTCTTTTTTTTGCCATGTTATACGTCGACTGTACCTTCGTTCTTTCTCAAAAAGCACCATGAATGTTTTTATCTGACATACGTCATAACCGTATGTGCTAGTTTGCGGATGGACATTTCCGTAAATTCGTTCAATTTTTAAAAAACACATATATATTCAAATCTATAAATCATAATATCAAAACTAGTATGCTGTAAAATATATGGCGATGTTAACAATTTTGCAAACCTTTTAGCCATCGAAATTTTCATGTTCTTCATCAATTTGATAAGTATTAGATGTATCAAATATTTGGTTCATTCTCGAGCCTGGGATGACTCCAGGGGTTTGAATCAATCCCTGGAATTGGTTGAGTGGATCTGTATTTTTTGGTAACTTTAGAAGTGCTGCTGGTGTATTCGAATCCGATGAGGATGAGGCAGTTGTGGCGGAGTTTGCATTAATGAGTCCAGTCATATCCAATTTTTCCGATAATGTCTGTCTTCTTTTCTGAAGGGCAGCCGAATCTTGCTCGTTCGGTGCATTCCAATCATTCTGTGCATTCCAATTGTTCTGCGCATTCCAATCGCTCTGTGTATTCCAATCGCTCTGGATATTCTGATCGTTCTGGATATTCTGAGCATTTTGGTCGTTCTGTTCGTCCTCTTTATCCTCGGGCTTGACTAATATTGAATTCTTAGGTGTAATTGGGCTACTTTCAAGAATATTGATTTTAGGTAAACTTTGAGAATTTGATGTGGATAATTGATTTGGTAAATTAGACATCTCTTTGTTCATATTGACATTGATGGTCAATCCAGAACTTGAATTACTGTTTGGAGTTAATCTAGCGGTAGCCAAACTTGAATTAGAAGCCAATCTGCTCCCGTTTCTGATAATTGAAGCCTGCACTTTCCGTGGTGTGTAGGAAAAATAATCACCACCAGAATTTCCAAAATTCGAACCAGTTGGAGTCGTAGTAGCGGAACTAGACGATACTAGTTTTGGCGACATCAGTGCAGACGCACGTATGTTTGGATTTGAATTTGAAGCTGCAGCTAAATTCGGATTTGAGCTTGTGTTTGGATTTGCATTTCTAATCCTTGGTGGTGAAGATGCTCTGGAGCTTGATCTGGAGCTTGATCTTGAACTAGTTCTTGAGCTATTTTTAGAATTGGCCATACCTAAAGAAGTCGAAGAAGACTGTCTCATGTTAAGGGCTGGTTGAGACTTGACACTTTTGAATGGAATTGCAGACACATTGTTACTGTTTATAGGGTTAGAAAAGAAATAATCATCTTTAGGAGAATGCGTTTGTTGTTGTAAACTATTTTGAATTTGATAGTATTGTGATTTATACAAATCGTCACCTGAGGATTTCGAATAATTGAGCTTAGATTGATTTTCAAGTTGTGGAGATGAGGCCGATACACCAGTCGATACTTTTGAAGTAACTTTGCTGCCTGATCTTAAATTTTGATCAGCAGAACGGAAATCATCTTGATATCCACGATTTACACCCTTAATACTACTGTTAGAAGTACGTATGCTGGAGTCATCATTACTTTCATTGCTAACATTTATATCATAGTAGGTGTTTCTTTCAATGATGTTGCTAATGCTCGTCAAATCCGATAAATAATCGATCCATTTGATAGATGAGTCCAAATTATCACACTTAAATGTATATTTTGCCTTTGAAACATCTTTTGAATCGGATTTATAGATTCGAATAACAAATTTCTTAGGATCTGAATCAACCGTAGCAATGGTTAAATCACTCAAAGGAAATGATTGCAAGGGCGATAGCTCCTTAATCCTATCATCTGTTTTAAACTCATGTAAGAAATTAATCGTCAAGACATAATAGAATTTTGAATAATTCTTCAAATATTTTGACTTTCTTTCCAAATAACCTGCATAAATACAGGAACTCATAACATTATTTCTGTAAGGATAAACAATATCTGAATTTTTTCTAACGCTTTTAACTTTTGCTAAAGTATTTTTTGCATTAACAGGTAAAAAATTCTTTTTATTATCATTTTTAATGAAATAATCCCAGTCGATTGATGGATCATTTTTAATAAAATTTTGCTGAAATGGTGCAATAAGATTATTTCTAACAGAGTTCAATTCTGCATCAATTAGATCTGTATAAGTTGAAATACAAGTTTGAATTTCGGTGTATAAAATTTTCTCTAATTGGACTGCCTTATATTGCAAGTCATAATACATTTCCTTCAAATGGGCTTCAATATATAGTTGATCTTTCAGTTGTAAATCCAATTTCAATTTCAAGATATAAGGATCCAATTTTGAGTCGATCTTATTATCAGTTAAATTGATTGTTGTGCCCAAGCTTGATTTGGAATGGCCGGTTTTCAGCAACTCAATCGAAGTGATGTAATCTGACAAAACCCCACCGGTCTTGGCAATTTCCATTTTCAAATTTTTGGTTTTATAATCGGAGGAGTTTTTGATTGAGTTCATCTGTTTGATGGTTTCATTCAATTGATCCTTCAAATTTTCCAATCTTGGGATCAGTCTGTTTGACAACTGTTGATAGGTCAGCAATTCCTTTTCCCTCAAGCAGGAGTGGTTGTTGAAAAAAGTGGACGAGATGGAGAGAATGGAATGGTCGGTGGGTGGCAAGAATGTGGTCTGTAGCAGTCTGTTGACGATGTTTTGCTCCGCAATGTTGAGTTCATTTTCCATGGGTTCGCCCGGACCATGCATAATTCCAAGATCGCTTGTACTACTGCCGGAATGCATCGTCAGAGGGTTATTGTTAAACTCCTCGTTGACACCGGTGGAGGACATGGACTTTTTCAAATTTTTGTTTGCCGATGCTTTGAATTTCAGCTTACCGGAGTTTTGCCTTCTCAGGATTTCCAGGTTTTCCAACATGGCACGATTGCCTTCGCAGGTTTGACTTTTGAAGACACACATTTCCTTGAAATAGAAAACAATCTGTTTTATGATCATTTTCCAGATGCTGAACCGGTAGATCAGCTGATCCACCGGTCTTGGGTCGGTGTTGTTGTTGAAGGGGATGTAATAGGGCGAGTTGTAGTCGCTGGGAGGCAAAACCGTCCGGGTGGCGAACTGGGTGTTGTTCTTGTAGATGGCGTCCAGGTTCAGCACGCTCTCTGCCTTATTGTACGGCGAAGGGGGCAACTCGCTATTGACGGTCCATGCGCCCGACGGTGTGGTGGATTGCAAGCTATCCGATGACAATGTACGCTGAGCCGATGGTCTCAGGGTGGAGGATGCTGAGGAGATCGAGGAGACCGACGGCGTTAGTCTATGCAACTTGGCCGGTTTGTACGACTTGTTCAAATTGCCATCTGACATTGCACAGTGTGGAGGGGGGTGCTGTTGTTTCTGAGTGGCGGCTGGTGGATCTTTTGAAAGCGGCTGACCGGTGTGTCCAAACGTCAATATCTCTTGATGGAACGGTGTTTTCTACCTATCTATCTATATGTATGTATATCTATCTGTATATGTGCAGATGCAATTATAGAGACGTAGCTGGAGATGGACCTATAGAGAGAGATACACACACACACACACACATATATATTTAATAAAGGTGAACACAAAGATGAATACAAAGATGGATATATATGGATATATATGGATATATGTGGATATAACGATATCCTATAGAAAACGAGAAAGGTCCATTTGATCAGAGCCGGATAAAAATAGATAAATGATTTAGGCAATTTATAGTTTTTCGAGGGTCATAAGGGGGGAGAAAGAAAGCACGATTTTTCAGCGTTGCTATTCAAATATATTGACAGTAAACGGAACACCCGGTCCAGGCAACCGATTGTGAGGAAATTGATCTGTATCGGGCACGCCGAAGGGGCTGATGCCATCGGCTGGTGGTGGGTCCAGCGACAGGACCTGTTGATATATTATCTGGATGGAGGTGTACTGCATCCAGACGATGATTATGTCGGACATCACCAAGGCCAGCGAGCTGGCGATCGGCCGGGACTCCCGAGCCATGGCCGATTCTCCTATGATGTCGAGGAACAGGCTGCCGTGGGTCCAGGTGGAGTTGAGAAGTAGCGTCTCTGTGTAGCTGTTGACCAGGGTGCCCAGGGGCACCAGCTCGAAGGCGGCGATGGAGTCGTAGAGCCAGGAGGCGTGCAGGACAAAGGAGAAGAGGAAGTTGAGCAGCATGTACGGCCCTAGAACCGTGATGTATGTCAGAATCTGGGATCTGTACATCACGACGAGCGCCTGCGACTGTGCATTGGGGTGGGTTAGGCCCTCGATGTCGGGCATGTTGTAGATAAGCAACTGGACGAAGCAACGGAGAAAAAAATTGAACAGCTGATCGTCCCGTAGGTAGCTGATGTAGATAAGTACGAGGGCAAACGTTTGCGAACTCAGCAGCACCTGTTTTGACCATTGCATCTTCGAAAAGACTGGATAAGAGACAGGCCCAATCGATCCATAGTCCATTTTTATTCTGTGTCTTCCGGTGTCGAGATCTGGCCTGCTGTGGTACGGAATGTCGTGCTTTAAGAAGAAAAAATGTGGTCAAATGTATTCTGTCAGTCTCTTTCCATCTTCCAATCCCAGTAAAACCAGAAAACGTGCTTCAAAACCATTTAAAATCATCCGGAGAGAAGGAACTCCTCTCCCGATAGATAGGGACAATTCATACCTTATAGTTATCTTTTTTTTTTTTTTTTCTCTTCCTCTATATCTATATCTATATATATGTATATATATATATATATATATAGTGAGAACCATACTATGGCTAAATCTATGACAATAAAGTCAATAGTGCCATTCCCCTGGACAACAAAAGATAGGATTGTTCATTCTTTTTTTAAGAATAAGAAATTAATAATAGATATATAGATAGACAGATATATAGAAGCCCTAGAGAAGACAATCTTGACTATAGATCCATATACACAATTAAATTAGATTAATTCGATACTAAATAATGAAGGTTGATATGGAGACAATCAAGAATCATTGTTGAACAAATCACCAATGTCAGCAGGTAATTCTTGGATTTGGGTGTTGTAGAACATTTCGATTTCTCTCATTCTGATGATATCCTTGGCAGCCAACAAGTTGATGGCAACACCCTTTCTACCAAATCTACCAGATCTACCGATTCTGTGGATGTAGTTTTCGTTGTTATCTGGCAAGTCGTAGTTGATGACCAAGGAGACTTGTTGGACATCGATACCTCTGGCCAACAAATCGGTACAGATCAAGATTCTGGAAGAACCGGTTCTGAACTCGGCCATAATCTTGTCTCTGTCTTGTTGGGACATGTCGGAGTGGATGGAGGAGACGGTGAAATCTTGCTTGGTCAACTCTTCGGTCAACATTTCGACTCTTCTTCTTGTGTTACAGAAAATGACGGCCTGGGTGACGGAGATGGAGTCGTACAAATCGATCAAACACATCAACTTGTATTCGTCCAATTCGACGTTGACGTAGAATTGCTTGATACCTTCCAAGGTCAATTCGTCCTTCTTGACCAAGATTCTGACAGGGTCTCTCATGAATTTGGTGGTGACATCCAAGACGTCCTTAGGCATGGTAGCGGACAAAAGAACAGCCTGGGTTGTTTCTGGCAAGTATTGGAAAACCTTGTAGATTTGTTCTTTGAAACCTTGGGACAACATTTCATCGGCTTCATCCATGATGAACATCTTCACGTCCTTGGTTTTGAAGTAACCTCTTTCGATCATATCGAAGACTCTACCTGGGGTACCGACCACTATTTGAGCGCCGGATTTCAAAGCTTCGATATCTTCTGAGACGGACTTACCACCGATACATGCGTGGACGGTGACGTCCATGTGAAGGGCCAAGGAGACGACAACTCTTTGGATTTGCAATGCCAATTCTCTGGTTGGGGCCATGATCAAAGCTTGGGTTTTCTTTTCGTTTTCGTCGATTCTTTGCAATGCTGAGATCGAGAAGGTTGCGGTCTTACCGGTACCTGATTGTGCTTGAGCCAAGACGTCTCTACCGCTGACAATTGGCAAGATGGCTCTCTGTTGAATTGCTGATGGCGCTTCGAAACCCAAACCGAAAATACCTCTGACGATTTCCGGTTTCAAGTTCATCTGGTCGAAAGTGGTTGCAACTTCATCGTAGTTGGATTCGATGGTACCTTCTGGGGTGGTTAAAGGCTTTTCTTCAGTGGACATGATTACTTAAGACTGATTGTTTTACCTGATGAGTGGAAGTAAAAAATAAGAGACAATATAGAAAAAAAAAATAAAATCCTAGAACTATGAAGGAAAGGGGTAATCCAAAATCAAGAAGAATCAAGAACAAGTTAGAGGATTTCAACTTCAAAGGGATCCAAAGAGGAAAGGTAAGTTAAGTTAGGAATGACCTAGAGTAAAAGAAGAAAGATCAGTTAGAGGTATATAATAAAAATAATTCAACAACTCATACACCAATACTGGATTCTACATAAAAAGTTGGTTGATTATTAGTTAATAATATAAGAAGAGGAAAAAAAAAATGAAAAAAGGCAAAAACCTTTGTATTTGTCCAGGGCAAAAATGTTCAAATGAAAATAGTATGTAATTTTTTACTATTTTTGTAGGACTGTGTGAAAAAAAAAAAAGAGAGACAAAGAAAAAAAATCGAAATAAACGGCAAAAAAAAATCAAATTCCTGAAAAAAATATGGAAAAAAAATTTCGAGAAAAAAAATAAAAAAGCAAATGGAAAATGAAAAAAAAACCCGATAGGCCGGGTAACACAGCTATGGAAAAGAGACGTTTGGTATTGGAAAGAAAGACGTCAAAATACAGGCGACGGAGAAGACGATAGAGAGGTATAGGGGATGGACACCAAGACGACAGAGAGGTGTAGGGGATGGACACAAAGCAAAGCGGCGTAGATGTGGCCATCACGGCCGGTGAAGCACGATGTAGATGTATCAGGACAGTTGAAGTATATATATATATATATATATGTATAGATAGATACAGATATATATATTAAGACGAATTATACAATTGATAAATCGATCGGGTCCAAGTGAATTAAATTAAGGTATTATCGGGAATAATATCTTAACGGGAGTAAGACCAGACGTTGTTTAACAAACCGTCTTGTTGAGCCAATCTGTTGATTTGGTCATCAGCTTCACCTCTGGATCTGACAAAACCAGACAATGCGTAAAGGGTGTTGGAGTCTGGGATGGCTCTACCTTCGGCGTCGACGTTGGCAACGGCGATTTGGACAGAAGCATGGTCCTTAGCCTTGATGATTCTGTTGGTAGCAGAACATTTTCTTGGAATGTATAATTCAACCTATACGAGATATGTGAGAAACAAGCCACGAGTTAGTATTCATTCAAATCAAACGGTATTGATGTCTTCTGGAACGGTTGCCTTCTTTTATATGTATTTTGGAACATATTGCTGAATTTCCTTTCCTTTTTTTGGATGGTGTATCATTTCAGTTCTTGTGTATGCGTCAACACCAATGTGATTTATCTTTCTGTATTATCATTGATTTTCTGTTTTTTTTTCCTGCTGATTCTGATGCTGATTCTCCATCTTCCAATGAATATCTAGGAAACGATTTCTGAAATATGATCAGAATATCCATTCCATCTTGTTCATATGTGTATTTTTTGTTTTTAATCTTTTCCCTCTCTTTTTTTTTATCTATCCTTTATAATGTAAAGGATATATATGAAAATCCACATGATGCATCATATCCAAGAGTCAATATATTCCGTATACATCTAAGAAGGCTTGATTTCCGTTTTTTTTCATTTCATGTCATTTTCCAAATTTCTTTGGGTTTTTCATAATACCTACTAATTCACCTTTATCGTTTTCCATGTTTAGTTATGTTAATTGATCTGAGGAAAGAATAACTGAAATAAAATCAAAATCCACAAATAAGATCTGAAAGTAATAGGAGAAAAAAAAAATCACCAATATTAACTATCCCCCCTTTTTTCCTCTCTAGTATACAAGGATAGAAAACCAGTAGAAAGAGAGAAAGAATTGCCAATGGCGACAAACTGACAGAGCGTTCACCACGAGCAAACCACGAGGTCTAAAAAAAAAAGGAAAAATCAAAAAGGGTTGAAAAACAAAAAAAATCGGCGTGTTGGATTGGAAATTTTTTCTTTTTCCTTTTTTTTTTGATTTTTTGATTTTTTCCCTTTTATTTCACCCTATTATAAGCGGTTTTCTTCTCGAAAAATTCCTACGTGAGGACATTTCTAAGGGGGGAGGGGACTTTACCCTACAATTCCACAGTCAACGATATTTCCTACATTCCATCAAACTACACCACACTACACCACACACTATATCATATCTACTGTAACTGTAATTAACACAATTTTCTAGTAATATGTAATTTTTTTTATTACTCTTATCTTTTGTCCGTATACGTCATTCCTAATGTTTCTTTTCCGTTATATGACATGGCAAGATGTATATATATATATAGAGGGAAACCGCGAATAGCCAATAATAGAGGTGTAACTCCACTTGCCTGAAAAAAACGTTTGTGACTGCGAAAATTTCCAATCTCCAAGCTAAGAAAAAAATAAAAAAATAAAAAAAATGCAATAGCACCTGTGTCACGTGACACACCAGCGGGTCCGGGACTAGCTTTTTTCTTTTTTTTTACTTCTCGTCCCCTCCCTCTCCTAAGTGGAAATACATCCCACTCGCGCCAGACCCCTGTTCCGATTCCAAACCGACCTACTCTTTCGGCGGCCGTCCCGGTCACGTGACCACCACGCGTCTTGCGCCTCCTTTTCCTCTGGAATTGGCCCGAGCCGTTCCTACATGGTGTTTCCTGTTATATTTCCTAATCGGGAGATTTTCACACATGTCCACACAAACACGGAACTAAAGCCCTGTTGGACGTCAATCGGAAACAAGTATCGGCATATCTCCATGGATAGAAATATATACGGATACATAGATACACCATCTACGTATATACGAGTTCTTTCCGATTATGTGTGTGTCGTATAGTTCTTGTATATATATATATATATATATATAGACATATATATTTCATCATTGATACGAACCCCTTTTTTTTCTTCAGTTTGGCGACTAAATATATATATATATATATGTATATATTTATATATATATATCTATTTGTATAGATATATAAACAGAATCTTTTCTCTCTCTCTCTCTTTCTCTCTGTCTAAATCATCACTGTGTTCCGTCCTTCCAGTTGGCGTCCAGTTGTCCTTCCCACCTCCTCGTCCAAGAGTTTGATGCCCAATCTCCCCTAGATCATCCATATCCAATGTCGGCCTTATCAGACACCCACCTACAGGACGTTGGCCTGTTTCCCGACTCCTACTACAGAAATCGGATGAACCCTGTGGTATACAGGCTGCGAGCCTTGCTACGCCCGCTGATCGACAGAGAAGTGCCGCTGATCGAACACATCCAGTCGTGCCATACGCCCTACTTGGATTGGTTCTTCATGTGGACGGCTAACCTGGGCTCCCACACCTTCTACGTGCTGCTGCTGCCGTTCCCGTCGTGGTTCGGCGCGTTCAACCTGACAAGAGACCTCGTCCAGGTCCTGGGCCTGGGCATCTACTTTTCGGGCCTCATCAAAGACATCCTCTGCTTGCCCAGACCGTCGTCCCCTCCCGTCAAAAGGCTGACCCTGAGCCACTACACGTCCAAGGAGTACGGCTGCCCCTCCTCCCACTCCGCCAACGCCACCGCAGTCACCCTCATCGGCATGGCCCACCTGCTCAACAACACCAGCCCCCTCTTCACCACCCCGCTCAAGGCCCTCGTCGCCCTCCTGCTGGCCGTCTACTGGGCCTGCCTGGTCTTCGGCAGAATCTACTGCGGAATGCACGGCCTCGTCGACGTCGTCCTGGGCTCCCTGATGGGCGTCCTGGTCGCCCTGTGGAGACTCGGCACAAAATCCGCCTGGGACTACCAACTGCTCAACTCCGCCTCCTTCCTCAACTCGATCCCCGCCCCCCTGGCCGTCTCCGGCATCGCCCTGGCGTACTACACCCTCATCTACTTCCACGCCAAACCGCTGGAACAATGCCCCTGCTTCGAAGACTCGATTGCCTTCGTTGCCGTGCTCCTCGGCCTGGATCTCGGCTCTCTCTCCTTGACCTCTCTCGACCTCCCTCTCCCCAGCCTCTACACCCGGCACAGGGGCAACTCCAACTACGACCTCCACAACTCCACCCTCCTGTCCACCCTGGCCAGGTTCGTCGTCGGCATCTCCTGTGTCGTGTGCTGGAAGGCGGTCTCCAAGCCGTTATTTACTAAACTAATCCACCGTCTCAGAGGCGAATCAAAGGATTGTCCAATCTCTTGTTTTGCCTACATGTCCAAGTTCGACACCCGCATACTTGTCAAGCTCATCGTGTACTCAGGTATAGCCGTCGTCGTGCTCTACACAAACTCAATCTTTTCTTATCTAAATATTTGAAATATCCTCCGTATATATCTACACACTGTACTCTTAATTCCCCATTCTACTTTTCAGCTTCTCCAAGTGCCTCTTCACGTTTTCCAGTGTGATGTCCTTCTCTTCGGCGCCCTCCACCCCAGGCCCTCCTTTACCACCCCTCTGTGCCTCGAGCTCTCTTACTCTGTCCAGGTGCATCTTGCTGCTCAAGTGCTCCGACAGCTTCAAGCTGTCCTTGAACCGCCGTTTGCAGATCCTGCACACCAGCCAGCTATTCTCTTCCCCAAATCTACTGTCCGAGTCCGGGCCGGTTATTTGTCTCAAAATATGCTCCTTCTCCAGACTGCCTTGGTATTGCGCTTGCTTGCTTCGTTTCTCTCGTCCGTTCCGGCGCTGCGCATACTCCTCTACGTCCCATGTTCGGCGTCCATATTGGTTAACATCTTCTTTTCCCATAACCACTATCGTCAGAAATACACGCCAAATCTAGCTCAATCATACAGATTGTTTCTCTATGATGAAAAAAATAAAACAGAGAGAAAAAAACTAAAAATGTTATACATGTCCGAACTAGTCAGTCATCTTTTACCGGCTCAGTTCTCAGCGGAAAACGCGTTAGTAAAAATGTGTTGATCTTTTTATACCCTGTTCCTGTCCCCAACTGGGTTTCAAGATCATCCTTCTTTGCCTCTTTTCTTTCCTGTCTTTGCATTTGCAGCAGAACGGAACACCAGACAAGTCCAATGCAGAACCGATACCCACTACAACCCAAATCCACAAACGTCCAAACAAGGCGCCAACCGTTAACAACATCGCCTCTGAAAAGATCGGAATCCCCAACCAAGAAATCCGTGGTTTCCTCATCGCCTACCAAACGTGTTAGATTATCGCCTGTCAAAAAGGCCAGCGTCATCCTCGATGCCGAACCTTTCAAGATCTTTCAAGATCCCGAAGATTACAGATCGCAAACGGAATCCGTGCCACGTGCTTCTTCAACAACAGAAAAACTCGTCCAGGTGTTCAGAGACTCGCATATATCATCAACGCCTGGTATTGCCGATTCTTCGAACTCCCCTTCTCCATGTCCTTCCCTCTCCTCTTCCTCATCAAACAAAGAGAATCCTAGAAGCTCCCCACCGAATCTAGACAACAAGGAAAACGGAGATATTCTACGCAATCCCATCCCGCAATCCTTAAGGACAGAACGTAGGCCCTTGTCAGATCTGAATATTAACAGATACCCAGCATTTGTGAATGATGGACCCGAGGACCCCTTGAGCCCAATGCAACAGCTCAAGGAACCATGGTCGACAAACCTATTTTCAAGGTCATCTGATAGCGTTGCCGATGGCCAGAGCTGTAACCGTACCGCCAAAACTATAACTCTACTTCCAAGCTATGTCACACCTCCAAAGAGGGACAGGGTTATCTCCTACAAATATCAGTTTCTTTCGGATGCTAGATCGAACCTAACCTTGAACCTACATCAACATCGCCCTATGGACGAATCTGATATAGATTCCCTACGTTCACAACCTTTCTATATACATAAAGACATTTAGATACCTTATTTACCCAGTTTTTGTAATACACGTAACTTTTGATTTGCATTCTTGTAATCTTCTTCACCTTTACTACTGATGCCGCTGCCCCCGGTATGGCTCCCAGTTTCTTTTTGCCCAATATATTCGTCATAATGATGGTAATTACAGTGACAGTTATCATGCCACCAGTATTGCGCCTTGATTTCTGCCAAGAATCATGAGAGATAATCAAATTCCTTCATATCTGCCAATCATTTTTTATCTTCATTCTCTTTTCCATCCTCCTTCCTCTCCTTTCCCTTTCTTCGGTTCATCGTACTTTTTCTTTTGCAACTCGAAAATGACAAGATTGTCGCCTTATATTTTTGCATGGGGATTGGGTAACCACAGTGCCTATAAAACGAGCTGCCTATCTGACGTACATTCCATCGGTCTTAAAAATATAACACTTGCATTTCTAGTGTCAGATAGATACGAGGAAATTTTAAGCTGGAAAGAAGACATTGCTAAATTCAAAGACGATATTAACGTGACATTAAGCTTAGGTGGTGCAGCAGGTTCGTTTCTTGATCATTCGTCTTCCGAACATGTTCAAGCTCAGAAACTGGTTGGACTACTCGGCGAATTGAAATATATCAACAGAATAGACCTAGATATTGAAGGTAAATCACTTGAGGACAGTAACATTGTGGAAAGTTGGATACGGATAATAAGAGAGGTTTGCACCTATTATCCGAATCTCGAATTCACCTTGACCTTGCCTGTTGAGTTCGATGGATTGAACCGATTTGCAGTCGATGTCATTCGTCGATTCAACAGGAACTGTATCAAAATCTCATTCGTTAATCTCATGCTAATGGATTTCTACACGCCTCTGGATCTGCCCAGCTGGAGCGATAAGCACATTCAGCTTCTTAACATTGTTCAAAGACAGCTGAAGATGGATTGGTCGGAGCTTGGTGTTTGTCCCATGATCGGAGAAAATGATGATCACACAAAATTCACCCTTGAAGATTGGGATAAGCTTTTGAACTTTGCAGTACAGCATAAGATCGGATTGGTTACGTTCTGGGCAATTAACAGAGACCAAAAGAAGCATCTGTTGCAAACGCATCATGGTATAGATACACATTCCAGATGCCAATCAGTTGATTTAGGATATACAAATAAGGCGTTAGAGAAAACAACATAACTTCAAATAACTATATACTTATGTATGTAACTATATACAAGGAGGATGGACTACCTATTTTTGTAACTCTATGAGTCTCTTAAAGACATCGACGTCGGCTTGAGTCTCTATTTCTGTAACTCTATGAGTCTCTTAATGACACCAACGCCAGTTTGACTCCCTATTTTTGCAATTCTTTGAGTCTATTAATAACATCAACGTCGGATTCACCATATTCTCTGATTGGTTGGCCCAGTTGTCTCAGTTTATACTGGGCTTTCTCAATTGCAGGTGCATCAGCGGCTGGTTCAGTAGCAGAAAGTGTGTGCAATTTTGATACCGGTTCTTCTTCTGGTTCTAGTGCTTTCTTGACAAGTAGGTTAGAAGTGTCAACTATGAGTGGCTCAAGTTTTGGTAAGTTGGCAACTGATTTGACTTTATCCACAGTCTCAAAATACTGAACGATTTCCGTTTCGTTTAATTTATCATCTACCGTTAGCAACGTATCCTTATTACACACATTTTGCTCGAATTTGATGGCTTCTTTGATGTTTGGTGGATAATTTAAAATAACGAATCTACCCAAGGAAGGATTTTGAGCCTTCAATTTCTGGATTTCATCATTGACAATCTGGGTGAAAATACCGGACTTTAATTTGTATGTAAAGGTGTACCTGAAACCTGGGGCGTCTTTTAACTCGGCTTCCAAAGACTGGGATAACAAGATGTGATACTTTGCCTTAGACGTCTGATCGTCAGTCAATTGAGATTCCACCAATTTGTTCAAATCCAAAACCCCAACGTTGGATTCTCCACCCAATTTTTCAATCGCCAATTTAACCTGGCTTGAATTGGAGTTGTTGTAGGTGAAAGGAAGCAAGAAGCATTCTTCGTCGGACTCCAAAGTGAGATGTTTCTTTTGAATCTCGTTGATATATTTGGACCATTCTTCTTCGGTGAAGGTCTTTTTGTACTTCTCCAAGTTCTTACTATGGTCCTGTTCCTGGATTCTCTGCATCACTGTCACATACACCATTGTACCAAACACACCAATCAACAAAAACCATTTGAATTGCATTTTATCGTCTGTTTTATTTTCGTTTCTCCATGATGCAAACCTCGTCTGTGCGATCTGAAACCTGTGTGGGTTTGGGAATCCAATTGGTGATAATCTAGAAGATTTGGAAAATGGTTTGTACAGTTTGTTCAAACGTAGCATCGTAATTATGGTTGGTATTGATTAAAAGCTGGACTCGATCTATAGGGAAACTAAAAATGAAGATAATAAATATAATGATCGTGTTAGTGATGGTAGAAAGTACTAGCAGCACGTATAAGAGATCGTCGTTGGTGTAATAGATAAATAGATGGATAGATAGATAGATGTATATAAATATATATGATTTTATCATATCATATCATATCATATTGTTTTAAAATCGTTCTGTTTTCAAATGAACCCAAAACCCGAACATTCTGATTTTTTTTTTTTTTTTTTTTTTTTGAATTCCGCAATTTTCGCGCCTTTTCATTTTTTCATTTTTTCATTTTTTCATTTTTTCATTTTTTCTTTTTTTCTTTTTTTCATTTTTTCATTTTTTTCATTTTTTCATTTTTTCATTTTTTCATTTTCGCATTTTTTCATTTTTTCATTTTTTCATTTTCGCATTTTCCCTGTTTTTTCTCATCGACGTTTCGTTAACAAATTCAACATGATTTGCTAAAGAAAAAATAAAAAAATATGGCAGTGTGTGTAAATGTAATGTGGGTGAACAAGCCTAGGACCATCTCCACCAAACTTGTTCTTGAAAACCACCGGGCTCATCAGACAACTCAACAGCAAGCACAATGTCATTAGTGTCTCTAGCCAACGTGTGTTCCCATCTACAAAATATCTCGATGGCAAAGGCTCCATTGGCAGCCATTCCATATACCCGTTTGCATCTTCAGATTGCCTTGGGGTTGTACAAGGAAGGATTCATCTCATCATTACAACGTGGCTCGCAGAATGGTCCAGACATCACGCCGGTGGAAGTGACTCCTGACAATGTTTCCAGCCGTCGTCTCTGGCTCGGCATGAAATACAGAAATGGAAACCCTGTGCTCTCCAAATTCCAGCTGATCTCCAAACCCAACAGAAGGGTCTATGCCGACGCAGACGAGTTGAAGTCATTTTCCGCTGGCCAAAGATTCAGATTTGTCAAGCCTCTGATGCCTGGTGAGATTGTTTTTGTCAGACCTAAGGGCTCCAAAGAAGTGATAAGTTTACACGAAGCTGTCAAGAAGCACGTCTCTGGTGAAATGTTATGCAGAGTGTACTAGGTGTTTTCCATCTTCTGCTCTGCCCTGATACTCCGATTTTCTCCTATATAACCACATCTGTAAATACATCCCACATCACTTGGATAGATATATACTTGTTAAATAACGACAAACCTTATTTAACTACATCTTAGTTATAAGTCTATAAAAACTTAATACCAAACAGAACGCATTCTTCTATCTAGAATCCCCAATCCTGGTAGAGTATTGGAGACATCCCTGGAGAAAATTGTACGTTCTTCACAACATACACACGGTAAGTGATGATTTCGTCTTACAAAAACACACACTTATATGTACAAGTGTATGTGTGTGTTTTGTTGACTGTTTGCCCTTAGCTGAGCGTTTTTTACGTGTAATTTTGGATTCCCTCTGTGTTACATAACTGTTCGTTTTTTCTTTGTTCTTCACACCTTGTCTTGATAGGACATGAATCTGCATCGAGAGTGATTTCGTTATATTACACTATGCCTAGAGGAAAAAGCATTGGACAGCTGGTCACTAAAGCAGCCAAGAAGGAAACGGCCGTAGGTGGGGCAAAGGTGGAGGCGGAAACAGAGGTGAATCTGGACGTGAAGTTACGCCTCCACGACCATGGGTTTGCTACCATTGGGACACACTGCATTAGGTACATGTCACCCCAGCTGAGGGAACTGGTCCAAGAGCAGAGAACCGACCCGGTCGAGTTTATTGTTGCCTCCTTTGACCTTGACGACACGCTGATCAAGACAAAGTCGGGCTCCAAGTTCGCAAGAACCTCGGACGATTGGACCTGGTGGAGTGACAGGATCGGCGTGGCAATGGACGCCTGGATGGCGGAAAACTCAAAGGATGCACGGGCAATACCAATCCTGGCCATCTTCACCAACCAGGGTGGCGTCACGAACAATTCGCCTCCCACCCAGCCGTCGAAGTCCTTCACCAAGCTCATGGAGAGGCTGAGGCAGGTTGTGTCTTCCCCCGTGTTACAGAAGTATCCCCTGGTGCTCTATGCTTCCACCAAGAAAAGTGTGGCCGACTCCAAGGCAGGCCGGGGCAGCCCCGACTCCCTACATCGACTGTTCCGCAAGCCGGAACACGGCATGTGGCTGCAGCTGAAGAGAGACATCGCCCCAGCCGCCATCTCGATGGACCGCTCCTTGTATGTCGGCGATGCAGCCGGCCGTCCCAAGGATTTCAGTGACAGTGATGTTACGTTTGCCAAGTCCATCAATATTGGCTTCCACGTTCCTGAGGATTTTTTCACATGAAGAGCAGCGGCCACAGAAAAAGCAACAAACGGTGAGAATTGATACGGAAAAAGTGAAAATTATTGACCAGATGCATATATATGATGTGGATGTGTGTACATACTTCGTATTGGTATTATCGTCTTGCTGTTGTCTGGAAGCCTCTGAAATAGCTGGACACACAAGAGACGTAAGGGATCAAGCCACTGACCAAAAAGCCATCAATGAGTCTGCCACATACATTCGACGAAACCGTTCCACTTGCGATTATTGGTGGAACCGGTCTTTACAAATTGGATTCGTTAAAACCGGTTGCAAAACTAACCGTTGTCACCCCATGGGGACACCCATCGTCGCCAATCACGATTTCCAAAACCTCCACCGGTATGCCAATTGCGTTCTTGGCAAGACACGGACAAGGCCACGACTTGCTGCCTACAGATGTTCCAAACCAAGCCAACATTGCAGCCCTGAAATCGCTCGGCGTGAAGATCATCATTGCCTTCAGTGCAGTCGGCTCTCTGCAGGAACACATCCGTCCACGTGATTTTGTGATCCCAAATCAAGTCATCGACAGAACAAAGGGTATCAGAAAGTCGACCTTTTTCGAAAAGGGGTTTGTTGCTCATGCCGGATTCGGCGATCCGTTTGATGATAAAATCGGAAAGATCATTTCGGACCACTGTAACGACGTGCTGGTGAACGAGGATAACCACAACGACGGGGCAAAACACATTCTGCACTCCAAACACACCGACAACGAGGACCTGACGTTGATTTGCATGGAAGGTCCTGCGTTTTCAACAAGAGCCGAATCAAAGCTATACAAAGCTTGGGGTGGATCGGTGATCAACATGTCGTGTGTGCCGGAATCCAAGTTGGCAAGAGAGGCGGAAATCTCTTACCAAATGGTCTGCATGTCCACCGATTATGACGCTTGGAGAGAGGACGCGGAGCCAGTCACCGTGGAAACGGTTGTCGGCAACTTGATGGCCAACTCTAGAAATGCACATTTGTTTGCGGAAAAGTTGATCGAAGTTTTGGAGCCTTTGATCAAGTCGGGCCAAATTGGAAACGACTTGACAGGTACCATGAAAATGGCAGTTTCAACAGCTGAACACTGCAGAGATAAAAAGGTTTTAGAAAAAATGCATTATTTGTTTCCTGGTTACTGGCCTTTAAATGACTCTTCTAGATAAACTACATAGTTTGTTTGTATAATCAATAAAAACTAGAGTTGTAAGTACCGTAATTCTCATTGTTTTTTAACTCATTGTTAACACCAAACATGTACTTACCACTTGGCGAAACAAAATCTCTCCTGTTATTATTGGTATTGGCGTTGTTGGTGCCATTATCAAAACTGTTGGCCACACGCAAGGAATTATCTCGTTGGCTCAGCTTGTTCTTAATATTTTCTGTTTCACTATTGTTCTTCTGTGTTGAAAACATGCCCGAACTCCATGTCATATTTCCAACATCTCTTTCATTCCGGTTGAGAGCCAATCCATTTAACCCTCCCATAACATCTTCAATGGTCTTACTATCCGGTACAACGACTCGTGTTGGTTGTTCCATTTTTTGCGGCGATGATGCAATCAGTTTTTTCATCAATTCCTCGGTTTCATCGTCCTCTTCGTCATTATCTCCCGCTGTTCCTGTTTTGCCATTCCTTTTCTCCGATAATGATAAACCTAATATTTTCCTCTGGGCATTGGATAATGGTAGATCTAAGCATTTATCTTGTGGTTTTAAAAGCCTAAATGATGCAGACAGAACAACCATAAGTAAAATACCCATGATGATATAATCAAGATATGTTCCGATTTTCAATAAATTTTCAAAGGTAAACAACCTTGAAGTGCATTTCAAAAATCTTGCAATCTGACTATTATGGACAGACTCCTCACCCATATTGTAGATGGATTTTGAAAGAAATCTTGCTATGGACGCAACATTTGGGTTGGTGTAAACAAATAACCTAACAATTGATCTTAGGAACCTATACACAAAGAACACCAACATTCCATACAATAGTTTCCTCATTTCGAATTCTTTGTTGACAATTCTACCTAATGCTTTAACAACGTACGGATCAGATAAATTTTGAATTGAGGAAAGAGTCTCTGTTGGTTTTTTCTCTGATTGGTTTCTATCAGAATTCAACAATGGGAAATTTGGTGTCTGCAAAGGCTCAATCGGTAACATGTTCAACGAATTTGTTCTGTTGTTTTCTGTGCTGCCTATATTTTTCAAATGTGTCATTGATAATCCTGGATTTTGTCTTTTGGAGCCGAATGCTGAATGGAGGTATGTGTTGTTGTCAATTTCGGTATTTACACTTTTGAATTTGGATTGAATATTTTCCATCTCATTTTGAAATTGTCTTTGATGTGCTTTTATTTTCATTTTCAGTAAGGTATTGGCATTGACGCGATCATCCGATATTCTTTGTTTTATACCTATACCATTGACGTCACCTGTGTGCCTCTCAGTTAACGAAGTTGAATATGAATCATAAGATTGTCGCAATGGTGATTCAATGAGAGATTTGATCGGTAGGTAAGGAGAAACACAGTCGGTTGGTAAGCTGTGTTTTAACCCTTCATTATGAACAACTGAAATGTTTGGCAAGCTTGTGTTTTCCAGATTCTCATTGAAAGTGGATTCCCGCAATGGAGAAAACGCCAGTCTGTCGCCATTGCTGTTGCCAATGGGCAAAGGTGAAGCTGAAGCTGAGGTTGGCCTTTTATTTCTCGTATTCAAGAATGTATCATCTGCCGGAGAAAAAAATGACGATATGTTCGATATATTAGAGGTCATCTCTTTGGCGGTCCGTATGTGAAATGGCAAGAAAAGCTATATTCCTCTGCCAGAAATACGTCCAAAAAAGCCAAGTGGTTGAAGAGAAAAAGGTAAGATTGCCATATGGTAAGGACAAAACATGTTAAGAATTTTTAAAAAAGAAAAAGTGGAAAAATGCGAAAATGCGAAAATAAAAAAATAAAAAAATAAAAAAATAAAAAAATAAAAAAATAAAAAAATAAAAAAATAAAAAAATAAAAAAATAAAAAAATAAAAAAATAAAAATCCTCTGCGTCGATCGGCGCGCGCAAAACGCCCTGCGATCTTCTCGGACAGCCCTAAGCACATTGACATGGGTCCATTCAAGATCTTCCTGTGTTCATGTTCAGGGGTCCTTGTGCCTAAGGTTTAACTAGGAAAGGTGACCCTTGTGTATGGTGTTTTCCATTGATCTCTAGATTATGATCAATGTACAATGTACACTTTGTGCATATATTACAGTCCGGATTTAAATCCCTCATGACGTTATCTGTTTTTTTTTTTTGCTTTGCTTTGCTTTGCCTCTAAAGTTTTTCATTCTTTCGTGGCTTGAGTATGGTAATGTGTGAAAAATTCATTTCCAATATACCCAAGTACCAATGTACATAAGAAAAGTGCCTGCAATTATGTGGTCAATGAATACAACATGTGTTTCTTGAAAACCAAAATTATAAACATCAAGTTGGATATTTCTGAAATATTTAAGACAAGAAGAGTATCCGCCTGAAAACCTCCCGTAATGCTGAAAGTCATTTGGTAGCAACCCTACCCTTGTGAACTTATTATCTGATTTCTTGCTTCTACTTTTTCCTCCTTCTCTCTCTCCTTCTCTAGCCCTACCAAAATAATAAATGAACTCAAATAACATGGATCCCGAAAGCCAAAAGGGTAAATACGAAAACAGTTTTCTCTCTGAAGATGTTTTTGTGTCTCAAAAGGATTGCGACACTACTCATATTGCCTTTGAGCCAGAAGTGAACCGTCCAAAATTGGTTTCGAAGAACACCGAAGCAAGTGTTGTTCTTCCACCACTTTTCAGAACCATCTCCCAAGAGGTAGACAACTCAAAAAAGGGCAATCTCTCGGATCCAAAGGTTAAGTTTGCCAACTATTCTTATCATTGTGAAGATCCACATTGGATTGCAGAAAGTTTTAATTCAAATTTAACCACCGGTTTGACAGATCAAGAGGTGGAAGCAAAAGTGAAAAAATATGGCCAAAATGTCCAAAGCCCTCCGCCAAAACATTTGGCCAAAAAAATCTTTATGTATTTCTTTGGTGGCTTTGGTGCTTTGCTTTTGGTTTCCGGTATTTTATGCTGCGTCTGTTGGAAGCCATTGGGTAATCCAGATCCACAGGTTGCCAATTTGGCATTGGGTGTTATTCTTTTCATTGTGTTTTTACTACAGGCCGGTTTCAATTTTGTTCAAGATTACTCCTCCTCAAATGTTATGAAATCGATTAATAATCTCATTCCAGCAGAGTGCTCAGTTATTCGTAATGGTAACTTGAAAATCGTTGAAGCTCCATCTATTGTTCCGGGAGATATTTTAGTGCTTACCGCAGGCTCCAAACTTCCAGCTGATGTCAGAATCTTTGAGTGCTCAAGTGATTTGGCTCTTGATCGTGCAATTTTAACAGGTGAAGCAGTTCCATTACAAGCCACTGCTAAAAATGATTTGAAGAACTCAAATTATTTGGAAAGTAGCCGTATTGGTTTGCAAGGTACTTTCATTGTCAGTGGCTCAGGTAAAGGTATTGTTATTAGTACTGGTGATGAAACAGTTTTTGGTTCCATTGCAAAATTAACTTCAACGCCAAAAACAGGGTTAACTCCAATTCAAAAAGAAATTTTTAGATTTGTTGCTATTACTGGTTCTATTATCACTTTCCTTATTATTTTGATTGTTATCTTATGGGCGGCATGGCTACGTCGCTCATTTCCTGACTGGATATCTGTTGCTGATTTGATTATTGACTTGGTTTCTATTGCTGTTGCTTTCATTCCTGAAGGTTTGCCAATTGCTTTGACAACCTGTCTCGTTATTACTGCCAATCAAATGAAAAAAAATAAAATTTTATGTAAAAGTTTGGCGACAGTGGAAACTTTAGGATCAATCAGTGTTTTATGTTTTGATAAAACAGGTACAATCACCAAGAACAATATGAGTGTCATTAATTTTTCAACAGGTACTCAAGAGTTCGATGTTGACGAAGATTTTATGCCGAATGATGACATTGCAACAAAACATTTCCTAACAATTTCCGAATTATGTAATGATACAAAAATGACTGACGATGGTGATTTGACGGGTAATGCAACGGATAAAGCCATCTTTAAATTTTCAAAGATTTTTGACTCATTAAAACTGAATCTTCAAGATAAATGGTTTACAATTTTTGAATTGGCTTTCAATTCAAAGGATAAATATATGGCAAAACTTGTGGAACCAGTTGATAAATCTAGCAATGAAATGTTTGCTGAGTTGGGTTATACAAATAATGTCAATGCTAAAAAGTCAAGTTTATTGCTAGTTAAAGGTGCACCTGATATTATTTTAAAAAAATGTCAGTATATATTATCATCTGAAGAATCAAAAATTAAACAACTTACTCCAGAATTGAAAGAAAAAATAAATCAAATTAAAGATAAATGGTCTTCTCAGGGTAAAAGAGTTATTTTAATAGGTTCTATGGTTATCAATAACGAAGATATAGACTTAAATAATAGTGCTGACACGAAAGAGTATATTCAAGAAGAATTCGAGTATGGCAGATTGTGCCTTGTTGGTTTAATAGGCATTCAAGATCCACCTCGTAAAAATATTGACGTGGTTATTCAAAAATTAAGGCAAGCCGGTATAAGAATTGCAATGATTACAGGGGACTTTGAGTTAACAGGTTTGGAAATTGCAAGACAAGTTGGAATTGTGACAAAACATGTGGATAAATATAAAGATTTAATTGAGTTCAATCAAACTGGAGATTCTGTTAAGAATGAGTATGATGATTTTGGTGATGATGAAGAAGAGGAGAATAAGGAATTCATTATGTTAGATAGGAAAAGACGTGTCCGTTTAATCAACAAAGCATTGAGTTTAACGGGTCCTGAAATTGATTTGCTAACTGATTTTGAATGGGCAAATGTTGTGAGATATTCTGAGTTGGTTTGTACCAGAACAACCCCTGAACATAAACTGTTGATAATTAAGCAATTTCAAAAGTATGGTGCAATTATCGGTATGACCGGAGATGGTATAAATGATTCGCCTTCACTTAAACAAGCAGATGTTGGTATTTCTTTGATTGATGCATCAGATATTGCAAAAGAAGCCTCCGATTTGATTTTGATGAATGATAGCAATGATTCCGAAGAGGAGTTATTCAATTCAATTATTGAAGCACTTAAATATGGTAGGCTAGTTTTTGAAAATTTACGTAAAACAATTGCATACCTATTACCAGCAGGTACCTTTGCAGAGCTTTGGCCAGTTTTATTGAATGTTATTTTTGGTATGCCACAAATGTTATCATCATTCAACATGATTATTATTTGTTGTCTTACAGATTGTGTTGGTGCAATCTTCCTTGCTTATGAACCAAGTGAAAGCAATCTGTTAAACAAGAAGCCAAGAAGTGTCAGTGGTGAAAGATTGGTTGATTATAAATTATTCTTGCATTCGTATTTCACAGTCGGTACATATTACACCTTTACCAGTTTTTTGGTGGCCTTTATCAATTTGCAACGTCACGGTTACAAATTTTCAGACTTTTCTTTGAGTTATGGTACATATGAAACTTTGCCAAATGTTGAGACGTTTATTACCATGAGTTCCTCGATTTATTTTGTTAATTTAGTTATAATGCAATTTTTCAATTTGATGGCAATGCGTACAAGATATTTGAGCTTTTTCCAGTTGAACCTTTTGAAGGATAATGTATATATTTATATCACCATTCCATTTGGTCTAGCGGTGACATTCATTATAAATTATGTTCCAGCAATTCAAAAAGCATTGGGTACGGATCAAGTTCCAGTTGAATATTATTTTATTGCGCTTGGCTTTGGTTTGCTACTTTTTTCCTACGACGAGTTCCGTAAGGGCATGATCAGAAGATATCCAAAGTGTTTCTTTGCAAAAATTGCTTGGTAAACTTAATAGTGGATATATTTGTGTATTTGTGTATTAGAATTTTGAAATATTGTATTATTTTATTTGTGAAAAGCAACCAACCATTATAAAGATTATGTTTTGATATCAGTGTTTCAATCTGATGGATTTGGGAAAACAGTCCTGAGTACAAGAAACAAAGTATGTTTCAAAACAAATATATGGTACAATTGTGTGATACTTTTCATCTTCACGTGATCAATGTACTATGAATTAATCAATAGAAATGTGAGCATCAATAAAGACTGGATGGCCAAGTTGGTTAAGGCGTGCGACTGTTAATCGCAAGATCGTGAGTTCAACCCTCACTCTGGTCGTTTATTTTTTTCATATACATCCCATATACTGTGTTATCTAATGACATTTATATATATTTTTCTTTGACATTATTTGAATTATTTTTCAATTGTACTGATCTTGCTTTTCTTTTTATGAAAAATGATGCTTGAAACCAGTAAACTTAAATATTTAGAAGTATTTTATGTCACTTTTTTACTTTTTATATTTTAGTTCGAAGGTCTAAAATTTATTAGAAGTGCTTTGGATTTTTTAAAAGGATGAACTAAATCGATTTTTTTAAATACCCGATAAATGCATAATATTAAAACTATAAAAGTAAAAATATGGTAATATATGTAACTGAAAAAGAAAAAGAGTAAAGTCTGATGCAAAAAGAAAAAGAAAAAGAAAAATATTTGACGATAAGTGGTATCTCGTAAAAAAGTCTATAAATATGGGGAATTGATAAGAAAAGGTGGAACAGGCCAAATTAATAACCGCAATATTCCTTGATTAAGTCATTCAATTCTTGCTCCTCTTTCATAGCAACAGATTTTAAGTAATTGCTGAATGGAGTATTGGCATTAAGGGAGTTAAGGGCTTGCGCAAGCTGTTGCTTGTTGTTATTTGAGCCATTGGTTGGGTATCCACCAGGGATTGATTTGTGAACGTTTATGTTGCAAGATTGATTGTTTGCAGATTCAATTGAGGAGACAGAAGAGCTTCTTGAATGCAAGGAAGAATAAATAGAACTCGAAGTGGTTGAAACGGATGAATTTCTCGAATGAAGAGATAAAGAATTTAGAGAGGTATTTGAATTAGAAATGGAATCCAGGGAGGTAGAAAATGAGGCAGATTCCGAGGTGGACATCTCCTTTGGCAGAACAATTGTTTGAGTTGAGCCGGCAAGCATACCCTTTGAAAGGTTGTTTCTGATTCTTGATTGTTTTTTCAAGTCGGCCTTGATTGGGTCCAAGAATCTTTTCCAGACACGGACCAATTCGACGTTGTCGACATGAACGTCCCAGTCCAAAAGCATCAGCAATTGTCTTTCCATCAGGTTGACGTCTTCTCTTCTGAACAAGCCATCGGTGTATTTTGCCCAATGCTTATTCTTTGGAGAGGAGTCGTTGAAATTTTTGGCTGATAAGATCAAGCATGCCAAGAAGATCCTGTGTCTTGTACATGGCAAGCCTCTAGCGTCTTTTGGCAACTTTTCCTTCAATCTGTTCATGAAGACAATTGTTGCCATCAAGGTTCCTGTGTAGACGTTGGTGTATCTGACCAACTTGGTGATGAATGTCATCAAGGATGGCAATGGTTTTGTCTTGATGACTGGTGGGGAGTTTGGAGGAGATGGGAGGGTTTCTGTGATTGTCTTTGAGTTTTCACATGGCAAGATCTGTAGTGTCACCGAGACCAAATGGTGGATCATATCCTGGGTGACAGGGGATTTCAAGAAGATTTGCATTGCTTCTGAGTCTGACATGATGATAATGGTTTATGTTTTTAGCAAAAAAGGAGGGAATCTGTTATTATTGAAGAACGGGGAATACCGAGCTCAAGATATGGGTGTTTTGATGGGGGAGTGTATCGATTGCTGAAAGGAAGGGTGTGATCTTTCTTTCTTGGCTTTTTTAGAATTAATGTTACGAGAAGTGAACAAGACCTGGAGAGGTAGAACATCTGTTAGACATGGAAAAACAGAGGCAAAGATGATTATATTTAAATCACAAACTGCCCAAATGGTTGCTACAAGGAATAGACAGGTTAAGCCCCCGAGCAATGTATCAAAAGGGTGAAATTTCCAAATACACACTAAATGAAACACGAATGAAGGAGTGAATCTAGCAACAGAGCGTGTTGCGATGTCCCTGCAAACTAACAACTTCAATAGTTCCATTAATGGATGGAACAATTTAATGGCCTTTATTTTTCCTTAACACTTGTTCTTTTCAGGTACAATGCTGTATACACGCTATAAACTGTCACAATCGCATCACCTTTGCCAGATCTTCATTTCCTTTCGGAAATGGCCCAGTCATCGCGTTTTTTTGAACGATCCATGTTTTTCCTTTGTGTTCTTTCCATATTGGGACATTTTGAATCGCGCTTTTTTCTATTTTCAAAGACTGGAACAGACGCGCCAAAAGGCGCGTTTTCAGTATTTTTACATTTCCTCATATAGACACCAAAGAACGCTTCAAAACACGCGTTCCATCGACGCGTCGCTATGTGTTTTTTTTTTTTTTCAATCCTTTACAACAGCCCCAGATTTATAAGCCCCTTGTATATAGATAGAGATATGGATGCCAACCTTTGGAAAATGAAGAAAAGGGGGTTGAAGGAGACAATCGCAAATCAAAAAAAAAATAGAAACTTATCCATCGATCCATCTAGGCCAATGGTTACGTCGATCGTCGCCAACAACAACAATTATATTCTGCTCTCTACATATGAACAATATATATATATATATATATATATATAAACCTCTAAACACTAATTCACCACGGCGTCGATCGACGTCACCAACGGCAACCATGGTGTGCTCTCTGCAATATCAATGATACATACTAACCTGCACACACCAGCTATACACTATTATCCTTTTCAAATTCAACTATCGGAATACATTTTTGGCCGTCAAAGTACTCGTTATCATCCATAGGTACACGGAGATCACCACCATAGCCAGTCATGGAAGCGTGGTCAGAATTGGCATCTTCCTCGTTGTCGGCAGCATTCCACTTGTTTGTATTGTAATGGTCTTCCACAAGGTCGATGGGTTGGTTCATAATCATCTTGTTGATGTTATGCAAGGGAATCACCGACGTCGCGTTGAAAAACTGGTTGATGTACTTCGGTGTGATCATTTCCTGCTCCTCATCTTTACGATGCTGGGCTGCATCGGCAGCACAGGCAGTCGGCCATCGACCATCGGGCTCCCCAGCCCTGACACCAGAACCGCTCTCCATCCATCCCTCACCCAGGTTGCCGCATAGTCCGGGACTGTCAAACCCAGCTTGGGCATGGCTGGCCGTCACATATGCAGCACTAGCCTGCTCACCACCTGCTCCAAGCACCTTCTCCTGCATTGCAGTTCCCGACATCTTGATGGGGCTGCCAACCGGCTCAGCCGATGCTGGCACATATTCGTTGTTCCGTACGCCTTCAAACTCATATCTGGCATACACATTGCCGTATCGATCTAGGTCAGCACACCCTCTGCTGTTCACCCTATCCTGCAGAAACGTCCTGAGCTTCTTGCTACTTTCATTGGCATATTTGAATGCATCCTCCCCCTCTTTAATATATCCATACTTATACTGACAATGGAACTCCCATGGATCTCTCTCCGTCCTTCGATCGTAGTCATCCTCCAACCGTACAGGCGGATCACGGGGGTTGCTCAGATCCTGTGGTCTGTTCCAATTTTCACCGCTGGAATTTGGATTCATCTCTGTCGTGGATCAAGGAAGTTGTTCGATAATACAGTGCAATCCGTGTTGTCTTATTTCCGAGATAGGAAGTTGTCCAATAGCCTTAACTTTCCGTTTTCTACTTTTCGGTTTTGTTTTTATCCTTCTTCCGCTTAGCCCTTATCTAATCTGAATCTATGATGCATCAACTTTAATCAATACTGTCAAAATGAATTGATATCGTTTCTTGAGTCGTTTGATTTTAAACACCGCAATTGTGTAGTAGGAAACAATCCGCTTTTTTTACCTTTTTTTTACAGCTATCTCGCCTCTTCAACTCGACTAAATTTGGAATTGAAATTAGGTTCCAAAGATAGTAAATGATATAACAAAAATAGTGATAATAATAATGATAATAATGATGTCAATGAATAGATCATCTTCAATTCAACCTCACTCTTCTTATATCATTTTCAATACCCTTTTCTTATTCAACTCCAGAGGTAGCAAAAAAAAAAGAGATAAACAGGAAAAAAATTGTCAAAAATAAAAGGAGAAAATAGAAAATAATAATAGCTCAACAATAAGCAAATAACAAAACCTAGAAAAAACAAGACAATTCTAAGCATATTGTTTATTCTCTGCATTTTGTAATTGCACACAAAATTGATAATATCACATGCTTTGTGATAACATTTCTTGGTGACTAGATTCTTCTTTCCCGATTAGAAAATCTATTAACATCAGACTTAGAATAGTTTTTTGAACATACTGAATAATGATTCATTCTTCTGCTGATATATATTCTCTCTTTGCGGTATTCCATCATAACTGTGGGTGTAAATGTCTCTGGTCTGATTGGCTTGTGCGGCCTGTTCCAGTGTACCATTTAAGTGTCTTTTGAATCCATCGACCAACAACGGAGCAACCCTTTTATAGCATGCATCGAGTTCCTTATCCAAAACTAAATACAATTTCTGCGATGCCAGTGGTGCCTGTAAGTTGTATCCTCTGATGGTATCGTTCAAATCACGTATGTTGCTTTCGAAATATGATTTCCTGGACGCCAGCCATCTCTTACTGCGTAATTTCTCCCCCGTCTTGCTGCTTTCGTTGTGGCAAAACCCTTCCATTTTAGAAACAAGCTCCTCATCAGATAAGGCAGGGTACTTTTCCTTCACGTGATTGATTGCCCAAAGCAGCCACTCCTTATCCAATTCATCCCTAAATTTCGCCACCCTCAAGGAACAGCCACCCTGCTGCTCAATCCATGGCGGCAAGGCATCCTGCTTCTTCAGAATCTGATTCAGATGGTACTCCGTACGATCAATAAACATATTCTCTGCATCTCCATACGATTTTTCCAATGGTTTACCACGCTTGATATTCTTAAACTCCCCACGTCTTTGTGCGTCCATGATTTTCTGATCTGCCAGTGATTTGATGCTGTTGTCGACCGATGCGAACGAATCGTTCAACAACATGGAGGGCCCCAGTAACCGCTCTCTATACATCTCCGACCAGCCGTCATCTTCATCAGCTTGATCCTGTTTGTTTTTTCCTCCAGTAGACACTTTTGCCAGTCGGTACTCCAACGCACCTTCCTTTGCGTCATGTATTCTACTTTTAATGGATTGCGGTGGTGTGATTATGGTGTTTGGAGTGCTTTTGTTAACTTTCAATTTCAGCGGTTTAATCGAATCATTCAACATTCTTGACGATAAATCGTAGTTTGATTCCACACCCCTCCAAGGCTTGGCCATTGCAATGTCCCTTGTTGCTCTGTCTGCCGACGATGGCAATTTACTGATACCAATAGCCTGCTGATGGTGGAATTCGAAGTTCGATGGGTTGTTAGCGATTTTTTCTAGCTTTTCACGGAGATCGATCTTATTGTACGGTAAAGCATCTTCGATAGCCCCTGCCTTCGGATCGGCCGAGCTTGGAAATGCCTCTTCTGCTAATTGCTGAAGCTTCCTTTTCATCAGTCCACCTTCTTGGGGAGGCTCGTCGGCCTTCTTTGTTGTCAGTTTTCGGGTGGCGATTCGGGGTATCCGTTGTTTACCGACTAACATAGTGAATTCAACTTTAAAAACACACTTCGTACACAGAGTAGCTTTGAAAGTTCCTGTGCTTTTCTTTTCAGAGCCCGGAGATTAACGAGCTAGGGTCAAAGCTCTGAAATAAATAGTCCAACAAACATAGTTTGATGTTCGATCTCCTTGATCTCTAGAAAAGAAAAGGCATGAAGTATTGAAATGGTAAAACCCCGAGGAAAAACGTGACGCGCCAAATGGAGTTTATTTACTGTTTGAAATCATGAAAACATCCAGAAGATCAACTACTTTTTATATTTCTTTTCTTTCTATTGTAGATAAACCAGGAAGATAATAAAACCAAAGGGATAGTAGGGCGACAATATAACCATTATGGAAATATCGAACGTCGTAGAGGACTCAAAAACGGAATTTGAATCCTTGTCCAATCATTCGGAGCAGGGCTCAGAGATATCCCACAATTCAGAAGAGAGTGGTAGCCATGAAGAAGAGAATTGTGCTAAAGCTGATAAAACAGAAGACAAGAACCACGAGGGATCCGATAAATATGCCAGGAGTCTAATCGAAACAAATACTGGAAGTGTGGTTTATGCGGAAAAATCAACAGATAATGAAAATGTCAACACAGATGACTGTGTTGTGATGACCGACCTGAACGACGCTAACAAAAACAGATACTTGGTCAATCCGTATTTCAACCACAATCTGAACGTGCCCAGCCAAAGTGGGCCCAATGATTTATCCGATCAACCGAAAAATGATGACAGTTTAACACATCAGTCATGGTTACCCTCCATATTAAAGGGGGAGAATTGGCCGGACGAAAACAGCGACTTCATCAGCGAGGTTATAAATGGAAATGAGAGCATCGATAACGATCCATTGGCCCAAAGCGATATTTTAAATCATCCCCTACTAAGCATGAAAGATACAGTTTTGTGGAAAAACGACACACAAGCAAGAGACGCAGCCGATTGGAAAAAATATAAAGAAGATGATTTTTTCAAAATGATCAACAACGATAAGTTGAAGAATTTCCCCAGCACACAATCGACAATCCCGAACACGTTTGCAAATAAGTTTAAGAATATCCGTGGGCTTAGTAATCCCACAACAGGAACACCCGACTCACCTTTGAAACTTTTTGGAGTGAATCAGAATACGTACACTAAATTCATGATGAATAACATGCTGAACCAGTTATCACCTAAAAAGACAGGATCTTTAGTAACTGATGAAAAAATTCCAAAAGTCATGAAGCAATCAGACGAATTGTTTAATAAAATTCTAACCACCAGTACATCGAGTGGCAGTTTGAAAAATAAAATCAAAAGTACCTTGAAATCTAATGCTATAAAGGAACCGGAAACACATAATCCCGACATAATAACAAACAATACTTCCACCAATGATACCAACCAGTCAAATCATGTACATGACGATGTGACCTCTGATGCTGAAGAATTCAGTTCGTTTCCGTCAACTACACGCAAAATGGTATTTGACGGAGATCAGCTATTTGAAAATATACGAGAAGGATACAAAATGGGCCAACTACCTATTACCGATTTTATTGAGCCTTATACACAGTCAGATTATACTTCTGCACAAGAGGAAGAGGAGGAAGAAGAAGAAAAAAGGGGAAGAGGAGAAGAAGAAGAATTAAAAAGGAAGGAAGAAGAAAATTCTGCCATTTCAAGGCACAGCCCAAGATTATTATATGAAGAGATATCGATTGAAAAGCTGAGAAACGAATTAACATCAAATGCTGAAATTTACAATGCCGAGTTTAACGTGTCCCCACCTAAATTGCAGTCCAGATTTGAGGTGGCCAATGAAGACCGTAAAGAAAACGTCAATGTCACTAGTTCCACAGCCAAACACAAAGGTCTTAATTTTATTCCTGCCGATGAATACAAAAATAAAATCTATGATAAAAGACTGGGAAAGTATGTTCCGACATCAGAATACACAAGCTCCGATGCTGGAGTTTCCTCTTCATATAGTACAGATCTATATACGCCTGATGGATTTTTAGAAAACGTTTCGGACGTGAATAAGACCGGCAACAGTATTTTACGAACAGCCGTATCACCATCTAAGGGGGGGGTTTCGTTTCTGGATAATGAGATTAGCAGCAATACCGACAATCTTGATGACTATTACGATCATTATTCGAATGAAACGTTAGAAGCTGATAATAAAAAAGAAGAAGAAACTGAAACGACAGACGAGGCAATTGCTGATTCATTTACTTTTGATGACAAGCTGTTAATATCCGCCATAAACGACTCATATCCAGTCGACCTTTGGAATAGAGTTGGCGAGTTGGATATAAGCGGCTATAAACTCCACCAGATAACGCATTTAGATCAAATGGTGCCAAATCTTTGGTATTTGAATGCAAGCGACAATTTTCTTGAGCAAAATTTTGGAATACCCAGCAAAGTCCAGTTTTTAGATTTATCGTTTAATAAATTCAGCAGTATTAGTGCCAAGTTTGACAAATTTCAATATTTGCAAATACTGGACTTAAACAACAACGGGATTACCGATTTAAGGTGTTTGAAAGAGCTGAAGAGTTTGACGAATTTGAATGTAAGTTTCAACAAGATAACGAACATCGATTACTTGGAGGAATTTAAAATGTTGCATTATTTGAATCTATCCAACAATAACATCAAGGGCACTTTGGATTTTCGGAGATACACGCTGTGGTTTTTGGAAGATTTAATTCTTGATAACAATGATATTGACGGACTACTGAATATTGTGGAGTTACCGAGACTGGTCAACCTGTCTGCCAGTAACAATAACATCAGGCGTTTTGTCTATTGTGAACAGACTGACAGTGAGGGTGGCGAAACGTTGGGGCAGGAGGAAACTTCGGTGCATACGAGCATGAGGAGAATCTGTCTAAGCAGCAACCGGTTGGACGGCGAGCTTGATCTGCGTGATTATCCTAAATTGAAGGAGATTCTGCTTGACCAGACCCATCTCCGGAAAACGCTCAACTTACCCAGTGGTCTTGAGAAAATCGCCTCAAGGTTCAACAAAAATGGTCGATTCAACGACAACTTGTTACGAGAGAGTTTGCAGAGCAGTTCGTTGAGATCTTTGTATCTCACGGGAGGACGGCTCTTGCAGACCTTGCCTCCGTTGAAGGGCAAGATTTCAAGCGTCAGTATCTTGGACCTATCCGCCATGAACCTGCGTGAGTTACCTGCCCAATTTGGTGAGTTTTTTCCCTTTCTGGTTGACTTGAACCTAAATTTCAACCAGCTCAGGGACTTGCGAGGCCTGGAGAGTCTGAAGCATTTGAGGCAGCTCAAGCTATTGGGGAACGAAATCGAAGGCGTAGCCGATGTGGTGGAACACACCTGCAACACCTGCATGAGTTTAAGGTTGGTTGATTTGCGGGCAAATCCGATAACGAACAACTTCTATCCGTTTGTGTTTTACGACGACGACGACGACGACGACTTTGACCATGGCCAGCCGATTGATGACCGGGGGGTATCTGCAGCGCAGGACGAAGGAGAAGACATGCCCAATCTCACCCACACAAGTTTCAGGTTACATGACAAAGACGATATCGAGGCCTTTTCCGTCGAGTTCGGCAAACTCTATGAAAACAGGGGGATCAAAAACTGGGCTGTCAAAAACAGTCGGCATCAGCGCCAGCTGTCTAACCGTATGAGGCGTGCTAAGGACGCCTATATGATGGAGATGTTTGCTTCTTTTCAACATCTCAAGTATTTAGATGGTGTTCTTATTCATCACCACCTACGGAGATCTCTTCTGAAAAATGCCACTCCGTTTGCATAGGTCGATCGACGTTTTTTCTTTTTTGTCTTTTTTTTCTCTTTTTCTCTTTCCTTTTTCTATTGTGGGCTTTTGCCACAATCGAAACTGTGTACAACAGGAAGGGGTTTGAAATTGGATGATATACTAGGAAGAAGAAGAAGAAGTTTGGAGTGGTCTTGAACTAGTCGGCCGATCTTCTTGAAGTTGCAACTACTAGACAAGAATCACATTCAGAACATCGATAAATCCAATACATACAATGAGCGCATATCCATGGTACACCAGAGCAACCGACATTGCCCACAGATTAACGGTTGTGGGATTGGTTGGTTTCACCCTCTACATGACAGCCGGTGTTGGCTACACGCTTTACCAAAACGGTAAACTTGCTGAGGAAAGACTGGCGCAACAGAAGCTGGTTATGGAGAAGCAGGCCGAGTTTGAAGAAGAACAGAAACAGCAGTAGGGTGTGTGTGTGTGTGTGTGTGTGTGTGAGGTCGCCGGTGAGCTGCAGCAGGTTGCTTGTCTGGCAACTCGGGGAGCAAACAATGTGACAGCAGGTGTGTCGGTCATTGGATCGACCCACCCGATGTATCCTACATACCAACTCCTTCCATCTCCTTCTTCGTCTTTCTTTCTTATTTTATGGCCCTTAATGATAAATATAAGCTCCGTTCTGTATATATACATCTATAAATTTCTCAATTAAACCAGTACACAAATACATCACTCATTATTCAAAGATCGTCCAACGCAGCCTTCATCGAAACCACCACACCTTCCAGATGGTGCACCTGTGGCCCCGACCTTCCAGATGGTGCACCTGTGGCCCCGACCTTCCAGATGGTGCACCTGTCACACCTTGACCTTCTTGCTTGCGCCTGGGTCCTCGCCGGTCTCTAAACCGTGCTTCCCACTGGAGGCTGCCCGCTTGGAATTTGTCTTTGCGGTCGGTTTCGGTTTCGGTTTCGGTTTGAGTTTGCATCTGGTCTTGGATTTCCGTGCCTTCAAGTTATGGAAGAAGCCTTCTTTCCTCAACCGTTCCATCCGACTTTGCAGCTCCGCCTTCGTTTTTTCACTCTGGGGATTGATCTCGATGATGTTGGATACATCAAATTCCGTGCCACACACGGGACATTTCGACTCCACCCGAGGCTCTCCCTCGCCGTCTTTCACCAGTTCTCTTAGGATTTTGGAGTTCATCGTACATCCGCAAGGAACGATGTAAGCAAACTGCACGTCCGATAGCTTCACCTTGTCGTCTTTTGTAACATCCACCGTGTTGTTCAGAAGAGGACACTTCAAGAGCCCCGATTCCAAGTCAATATTCAACTGGAAGACATCGTTAATCGACTCAATCTCGACCTCCTCTCTCTCTCCTTTCCCTCCTCCTTTGTCTTTGCCCTTGGTTTTCCTTTTATCCAGTAGATACTCGATCACTTTCTCCTTGTTGTACAAATTGCCATGACCGTCCGAAACTATCGGCTTTTGTAGTATCTGATTCGACAGCCTGCAATACCTATACGCATTCAGAAATTGCGACAGTTCCAGCTGTTTGTTGGTTCTAGGAGATTTGTCATGTTTACCGTGCAATTTGTGCAACGAGAAATTCAGTATTTCTGATCTTGAGGGAATCGTTCCGCCGTCGTTCTACAGAAATGCACTGAAACACGGAAATGCCACTTGAAATGAGAACAATACAAGAAAGAAAAAACAACATCATTAAAAATACCGTTGATTCTTCCCCTTTTTTCATTTCAAAATAAGGCCATGTTCGACTATGTTAGTATTTGCCCTAGACCAAATCTACCCACCCTACATATCTGCCTACCCATCAACGTACCCCCATATCACTAGTTCTATTCTTGACGCTTATAGACAGACAAAGAAAGAGGATAAATAAGAAGGCAAATACACATACGGCCCAGCCACCGACAATCTTTTCAACAACTACCTCACTCAATGCGGAAATCTGGTAATTTGCCTTTAGCACAATAATAGAACGTTCCAACTAATCGGTAAGTAAGCCTTCCTGTTTTAGGTACCTATTGCCATATACCAAATAGTCAATTTATTTTATACATTTTCGGATATCTTTATTGATATCTAGATCTCCATCTGTCTCTAGAGCAGAGATTCGACCTTACCTTTTGCATTATCTTTGCTTTGCTGTTTTGTTGGAAAGAGCGGTTCCATCACACGAAAGTATACAAAGGAACGAATTATCGGTGCCGTTGTGAACACTAACTCGTGTCATAATCAAGCCACACCAAGCCGGAGCCTCCAATATTTTGAGCTTCAGACCGTGCAGTTGTTTCACTTACACACTGCCGATAGAGAGACCGATACCTTTGGCAATAACCAGTTGTTCCCAATCGTCCAAGCAGAACACATCCCCTACTGCATAACTTGTTATTGCAAAGTGCCGCTTCTAAAAATATCACACTTCCAAAACACCCTGTTTCGTTGATTAGATTATAGATTCCACTTCAGCTGTCTCATATTGCATCCACAGCGTCAAGAAGTTGCTGTGAAACTACCACCCTACCCTTTTGTCCACCTTACTTTTCTTAGCTTTAACTTTCTTTCTCTGTCATTTTTCAACCTTTCTTTTTTTGGCTTTATTCTTGAGATTGGGTCTTTCAGCTCTTGCTTTTTCTTTCAAACAAACATTGCTTCACAACAAAGGCAAAAAAATGCCACCAATAAAAACTACATCCTTTTCCGTCGAGTCTCCCGATAAGACCACAGACTCTTCAGACATAAGACATTCCTTCACTGCAACACCAATAACACCAACATCACCAGCACCAAAGCCATCAGTATTGGCAGCACCAGTATCACCGACCGCAGATAAAAACAGTGCATTAAAATCCACACTTTCTTTAAAGTATAAATCTTTACTTTCCAATGTTTCGGATTTTTCCAAAACCCCCTCTGAAGATAAAAACATATTTGAAATAATACGACTCTCCATTTCCAAAAATAAAGGGTGGTTCAGCTGCACTAGAGCACAATGCGCTTCCGGGACTGAATTACCAACAAACTCAAATGCTAACATAAACACTATATTTGATAAAACCACATTCAACTCCATCCGTTGGAAAATTTTCGATTTGTCAATATCCCAGGATGGAAGGATCCTAGCCGGAGAACGATCAGTCCTGGCTTCAAGCATCCAGGAATGCAGAATTCTTCTGTTCGATTCCGAATTGGCTGTTAAACTGATTACAAAATCAACCGATAAGTCGTTTTTGTTCAAGTTTGATAAGTTCAACACCTACATTGACTTTGTATCAGCATTGATATACTGGAAAAATATGAAATCAGAGGGTTTGATCTCAAAATGGAATTATCATAATTCAATCGTTTATAATGATGCCCGCCAATCAAATGATGTCACCGTTGGCAAATTTAAAATATTCGGCCCACTACCTGAATCCCTCATTCAAAGCAATAAGCTGGAAGTATTCAACGATGGTGTAAGTAATCCCATTTACCCAACGCCTTCAAACTCAAAAATTAGAGAGGGATGGTTCACAGTCATTGGCCACTTACTACCATCGGGCATTTTGAATTTGCTGATTGAAGAAGATAATACTTTGATATATTCAGTCAATATAACATCACTATTCAGCTCTGAAATTAAAATTTTACACCATTCAATATTACAAACTTCAAATGTTTTATTTGTTGGCTTTATAAACGAGCTAAGAGAGAGTCATGGATTCAGCTCCAGCCCAAACAAGCCATTTATATTAGATGACAAATATAAAAGCATTACTAGAATTTTAATTGACTTTGATTTAAAAAATAATTTGGAAGACTGGTTTGTCGTTTTATCATCATACACAAAATTAGAATATGTTGGTAATCCATTTTTAAACAGACAACTCAAAGTCTCACAAGATATATCACTAGAAATCATGGAGGCCCAACTGATTGAAAATCTAGAATATTTGAAAGGTTGCTATTTATATTGCGAATTAGTAATTTGGAGCACGCCATGGTTTAGATCTGCAATAGTAAAGGTTGATAACGTACTGAATATATTTTGGAAGGAATTAATAAAATCTATTTTGCCGATTTCAGGTAGTAATCATTTCAAAATATTGATTAAAAAATCGAATGATCAGCATAATTATAATTCTGATGGTGAAGATTCGGATGAAATCATTGGCTCATGCTTCTTGAATTTAGACCTATTTGAAGAAGATCAGTTTTTACAAAGAATCCCAATTTTAAATTTACAAAATAAATCTGTCGGTAATTTAATGATTAACTTGTCGGTAACGGAAACAAACGTGTTACCAGCTATTAAGTATAAATCCTTTGAAAAAATATTGAAAAACTCCAAAATAAATTCATTAATTTCTTATTTGGAGCCAAAGTTGGAGACCAAAAATTTAGAATCAAATGCTGCGATGTTATTAGATATTTACCAGAGTTTGAACCGTGAAGATGAATATTTTGAAGCTTTGATGAAATATGAACTATCTTCCACCGAAAATCTGCTTTTGGATAACAATGAATCTTTAAAACAGCAAACATTATATCGCTATAATACAATATTCAGAGGTAATTCTATTTTATCAAAATCTTTAGAACAATTTACTATAAGAGTTGGTCATGAATACCTAGAAAAATTGCTAGGTGGCTTTATAAATAAGATCCAAGAGGAAGACTTAAATTGCGAATGTGACCCAAAATATGAACCCGAAAATTATCTAGAAAATTATAACAATTTATTAAGATATGTGGAGTATTTATGGAATAAGATCTATACAACAACCAACGATATCCCAGACTCAATTAAAAGACAGTGGAAAAATCTAAGAAATAACGTTGAATTATCGATTGATGTCAATGATAACGACATACCACTGAATGCTCTTAGCTCATTTATCTTTCTGAGATTTATTTGTCCTGCCATTTTAAATCCAAAATTATATAATTTGTCAAAAACTCATTATTCTGGGAAAATTTCACGAACACTAGTTTTAATAGCCAAGGTTCTCATGGTTTTTTCCAATCGAACACTTTTCCAGAAACACAGAGAACCATATCTGATGAAGTTGAATGCCGATTTCATCTTAAAACATCGTGAAGAAGTGTTGATTTATTTTGATAAGGTGTCATTCAAAAAAATGGATTTTAACGAGAAGTTGTTAAATATGTCAACGGAAACAGATAGAATTCAATTTGGTTCACGTGGGATATTCAATGAGCTACCTTCAATGCCATACTTGATTGAAAAATACTTGAATTTTGCAAAACTATGTGAGTTGATGAGTCGAATTGGTCAAGGCGACAAAAAGGACGGAGAATCCGAAGAATCTGTTGATTTATATAGTTATCAAATTGAGGGATTTGATGAGACAGAATTGGAAGAAGATTTCTTAACATCGGTTATGAAGGAAGAACATGAAACTCTCAACAATTTACTTCCAAAACACGAATTTACATTAAAAGACATTGAAAAACAGTCGAAGCTACTTGTTCGAGAAACTACAAACGTGGAAAATCTGCTAACGAAACCTGAAACTCCGCAAATATACGTCAATAATCCCGAGATCGAGAAGAACTTTGTAGACTCAATTGTGCGTAGTTTGAAGTTTGAAACTGGTGGTAACACAAAAACACTGGTCACCGATAATGAAGTATTTCACAATAGCCAATGTCAAATAGATGCATTACAACGCAACGATCTCAATTATTTCTTCAATTCCCTTGAACTGGAGAGTAAGAAAAAAATAACGCTCACAAAACGTTCATCTTTCAACAGTGTGTCCAGATCCGTGGATAACTCGGCGTCATCAGACACAAAGGAGTCATTTTCTGTTGCCCATAACCGCAATACCATTCACAATTACAACGCCAATCACAACACAGACAGTGCTAGTAATAATAATAATAACAATCACAAGGACAAAAAGTCCTCATCCCTTTTCAAGAGCATATTTCGCAGAAGAGGTAGCGATTGAATCTACAGCCTATGCCAGCTGGTACTGCGATGTGATGTATTTTAATTGAACAAGAAAGCACACCATAACCAGAGGCTTTAGACACGAAGCTGTAGCACGCCACGGTTATTTGCGGATAGTTATTTTTGTGATGAAGAATATTGAGAATCTACAGCAGATGAATCAGAATTCATTTGACAAAGGTATGGATGTTTAAAGTTTATATTTATATATTTAACTGCTGCACACACGTGTATAAAAAAGGAGTATCAGATCATTCAACGAGTGGCTTTGGTGATGGACCTTCAGGGCCGATGTATTGAGGATCTCTCCAAGGGCCGATGTCACTCAAGTACAAACCACCTTCAGCGTCAGAGACTTCACTTGAGCCACCAAACTTGGTAGGTAAATTTTCGGCTGGGATCTGGGCCAACAGGTCCTTCTTGTAGCTGGAGCCTAGAATGAAGATTTTGGAAACGGTAACTGGGTCCAGGAACGGTTTGAATAAGCGGAAGACGGTTGAGAAGCCGAAAGGTGCATTGATGAGGTAAAATTTACCCATTCTTTCAGGGTAGTAGTTCTGGCCAATGTTGGACGCCTCTCTGACATAGGACAAGACCTGCGAGGCAGCGGATATGGATATGCCCTTCAAGTCCAGAATGGTGCACGAGGTTTCGACGAGGGTGCCCTTCTTACGGGAGCACGCTGGCAATCTGTAGTGGGTGAACGCCTCGTACTCCCAGACCAGGTTTTTCAACATTCTCTCCTGGGTGGTGATCTTGTACATTTCGGTGATGTTAACAGAACCGAGCTCTTCGATGTAAACCGGTCTGCCGTCCTTGTCCGTCTTGTGGTAGTACTGTGGGTAGTACTTGGCCACCTTGGGCTTTTCTGTGTACGTGAAGTCCTGGAGGATGGTGTTGGTGCCAAACTCGGCTCTCCATTTTTCGCAGGCTTCGAACATCTCCAACGCCTTCATCACGTCGAACTTTCTGGCTCTCAAGAACCGCAAAAGCGTCGAGACGTCCAGTCTCTCGGTGTAGCCCTTTGCCTCCAGCAGGATTCTCAGCTGGTCTAGGGCCGACTTTTCCGACTCGGTCAAGTACCCCGGGAATCCCGTCTGGTTCGATGCTGGCTTCTCAACCATCTTTGGTAACGTGTCTAAGATCTCTTGTTCGGATGCCATTGTGCCACTGCTCTCTTGTCTGCTCTACGATTAAGGTATCTATCAATCCAAAGTCAAACTGTGTCTGTATTGGCGGAGAAGAAAGGGGAAAAACAAAGTCGGAAGGAGAAGCCTTCTCCCAAGACAGAACACCACACTAAAAACAAGTATACAGCTATAGACGTAAACACCACTGGCCTCATTCAGTAAGCCACTTCTCAACTAGCTGATGGGAAACCGGGAATTCTCCTGCGACACCACCCAATGTCGCAATGCCGACCTTGGGCTGCTCTGCGAGGCGGCGCGCACACCAGTGCACCACGTCCTGCTTGCTGATTCCGGCGATTCTGTCGATGATCTCATCCGGAGTGAGTCTGACACCACTGGTGACGAGCTGCCTGCCGATGTCCTCGGCGACAGCGGTGCTGCCGTCCAAGGAGAGCAGGAGGGAGCCACGGAGCTGGGACTTGGCGCTCTCCAGCTCGCCGTCGGAAAAGCGGCCGGAGCTGATTCTCTTCCACTCGTCGACGACGCACCGGAGGAACCGTTCGGCGTCCTGGCCGTCCCTCTTCAAGATTGCGTAGATGCCCCAGAGGCCGATGTCCGAGTAGGAGGTGGAAAAGGACATGAAGGAGTTGCAGAGCGGCTCGGCAACGTCCCGGACCATGCTCTTGCCGAGCGGCGACAGGCCGTCCAGACTGATGTTGTTGGCCCGGTCGAAGTTGCCGACAATGGCCTGCGCAATCAGCGCCGTGAAGTAGTCCGGCGACGACCACGAGCAGCCCTCGACCGTCAGCGCCATGTACAAGTTGGGCAGCGAGTCGTCCTCGACGTGGACGTCGCCCGCCTTGAAAACGGGCAACCCTGTTCTCGGGGTGCCCAGCGGCTTCGGCTCGTCGCTGATCGGCACGTGGCCAAAGTTCTCGAGCGCAATCCGGACCATCTCCTCGTGGTCCACGCAGCCGGCACCGACGAGCACCATCCGGTCGCCCTTGTAGTTGGTCCTGATGTAGTTTTTCAAGTCTTCCTGCTTGATGGACTTGATGCATTCGATGGGGCCAAGAATCGTTCTGCCGAGCGGCTGGTCCTTGAAGACAACCTCGTGCAGCCGGTCAAACACAACCTCGTCGTACATCTTGTCCACTTCCTCACTCTCTCTGATGATCACGGGTCTTTCCTTCTCGATGGCCACCTTTTCCAACTTCGATCTCGTCAAAATATCGCTCAGGATGTTCACACTCCTCGGGATGTCCTCCTTGAGCGTCTTGGCGTAGTAGACCGTGTTTTCCCGGGAGGTGTATGCATTCAGGTGCGATCCGCAATCCTCCACCTCCAGCTCCAGGTCCACCTGCGACCTGTTTTTGGTGCCTTTGAACGCCAAATGCTCGAGAAAATGGGCCGTGCCCGACGTCTCGTCCGTCACGTCGGCTCTCGAGCCTGCGTCAATCCACACGCCAACCGTGGCCGTCAGTGTGTGTGGGATCTCCTCGGTGGCAACAGTGATGCCGTTTGGCAACACTGTCATTTTCGTATTTGAAACACCTGCACTGGCTGTAGCAAGTCTTCTGTACTGGCTCTTCCAGCCGTTTTTGATATGGTTGCTTGCGTATCTCAACATCGCTTTTCTTAGACAGTTACCTATGGCCTTCGTTGCTATTGCCCTGCCTTTCTGCCTCCAAAGGCAACATAAAATCGGTATTCTTCAATGCTCAGCTAAAATGCTCAGCTAAAATGCTCAGTTTTAGAACTCTTCGCACCTTACAAAAATTTACTATGCGGTTAATTACTCAGCCTGAAGCGTTCTAGTATATATATCACAGGAAAGCGGCAATCGTAGATAGTCGGTGGTGAGTGCTCACCTCTTTTTGCCACATTAACTACACTCTGTTGCTCCTGGATTCTTCTGGGCGTCAGCAGCTGCTGTTTTCCCGAGCAAACCCACGCAACAGCACCACAAGACACACACAGGAGAAGACACCATGTCGACATCGGCCTCGGAAATGCAAGTTGATTCGCCAACCCCCGGCCCTGAAGAAAGTAAAATCGATGAAAGTTTGTACTCACGTCAAATCTACGTGCTTGGTAAGGAGGCCATGCTGAAAATGGCGTCCTCCAACGTCCTCATAATCGGATTGAAAGGACTGGGCCTGGAGATTTCGAAAAACGTGGCATTGGCAGGCGTCAAGTCTCTCTCTATTTATGACCCAAATCCCGTGACTTTGCAGGACTTATCCTCGCAGTTCTTCCTCGCCGAATCGGACATTGGCAGCTCGAGAGCAAAGGCAACCTTGCCAAAGTTGGCCGAATTGAACCAGTACGTCCCCATCAACGTTGTGGACGAGTTGACACCGGACATTATCAAAACCTTCAGCGTGGTTGTGGCAACCGATTTACCTCTGGCCAAGCAGATCGAATTGAATACCTTGACCCATCAGAACAACATCAAATTCATCTCGGCTGATATCAGAGGTTTATTTGCACAGGCGTTTGTGGACTTCGGAACCGATTTCACAATCTATGACAAGGACGGCGAAGAACCAAAATCCGGTATTGTCTCAGATATTGAAAAAAACGGTACAGTCACAATGCTGGACGACAACAGACATGGCCTGGAAGATGGCGATTATGTTAAATTCACCGAAGTCCAGGGCATACCACAGCTGAATGAACCGGGCTCAATTTATAAAATTAAGGTGCTGGGTCCCTTTGCCTTTCAGTTGGTAGACTTCGATCCAAGTTGGGGCAATTATGAAAAAGGCGGTCTCTACACCCAGGTTAAAGTCCCAATCAAGGAATCTTATCAGGACTTACAGTCTCAACTCTTGAATCCTGAGTTTCTAATCTCGGATTTTGCTAAGTTCGATAGACCAATTCAATTACACTTGGGTTTTCAAGCCTTGCACCAATTCCAATTAAATCACAATATGGAATTACCACGTCCTCACAATGAAACCGACGCATTGGAGTTAGTGAAGCTGACGCAAGAGCTAGCTCCAAAATACTCCGACCACATCTCAAGCTCCGATGATATTAACATCGATCTGATTAAAGAGTTGTCATTTGGCGCTAGAGGTGATTTACCTGCAATGGTTGCATTTTATGGTGGTTTGTTAGCTCAAGAGGTTTTGAAAGCCTGCTCGGGTAAGTTCGTTCCAATTAAACAATGGCTATATTTTGATTCATTAGAGTCATTACCTGATTCAAAAATTTATGAAAGATCAGAAGATAGTTGTAAACCTATCAATTCAAGATATGACAACCAAATTGCAGTGTTCGGTCTAGACTTCCAAAAAAAATTGGCAAACTTGAAAATCTTTTTGGTTGGTTCAGGTGCAATTGGTTGTGAAATGCTGAAAAACTGGGCAATGATGGGGATTGCAACAGGTCCAGATGGTAAGATCTTTATAACTGATAACGACACTATCGAAAAGTCCAATTTAAATAGACAATTTCTATTTAGATCCAGAGATGTTGGCAGTAATAAATCTGAAGTTTCATCCAAAGCAGTTTGTGTTATGAATCCTGATTTAGCTGGTAAAATTGATGCAAGAATTGATAAAGTTGCTGAGGACACTGAACATATTTTCAACAACGAGTTTTGGGAGAATTTAGACTTTGTTACAAATGCTTTAGATAATGTCGAAGCGAGAACATATGTTGATAGAAGATGTGTCTTTTTCAAAAAACCCTTGTTAGAATCTGGTACTTTAGGTACAAAGGGTAACACTCAAGTTATCATTCCAAACTTGACCGAATCCTATTCATCATCAAGAGATCCTCCTGAAAAGTCAATTCCTTTATGTACATTAAGATCATTCCCTAACAAAATTGACCACACAATTGCATGGTCAAAATCGTTATTCCAAGGCTATTTCCATGATGCACCGGAAAATGTTAATCTTTATTTGACACAACCAAACTTTGTGGAAACTGTTTTGAAGCAAAGTGGTGATGTTAAGGGTATTCTTGAAACAATTGATCAATACTTGACAACCGATAAACCATACACGTTTGAAGATTGTATTAAATGGGCAAGATTGCAATTTGAAGAAAAATTTTCAAATGATATAAAACAATTATTGTATAATTTTCCAAAAGACGCCGTTACTTCAAAGGGTGAGCCATTTTGGACAAGTCCAAAGAGGGCACCAGAACCATTAGTTTTTGATCTCAATGATGAAAATCACTTTGACTTTATTGTTGGTGGTGCAAATTTATTGGCCTATGTTTATGGCTTAAAAGGTGACCAAGGTTCTCCAAACAAAGAATACTACTCCAAAATTTTATCAACTATCGAAATTCCTGCATGGAGTCCAAAATCAGACTTAAAAATTCAAGTCAACGACAGTGATCCAGATCCAAATGCAAGCATTGCCACAGACAATTCAGTTATTGAACAGTTAGCATCAAGGCTACCATCACCATCTTCACTAGCAGGTTACAGATTATCAGCTGTCGAATTTGAAAAAGATGATGATTCAAACCATCATATTGAATTTATTACCGCTGCATCAAACTGTAGAGCCGAAAATTATTTCATTGAGGTGGCAGATAGATCAAAGACTAAATTCATCGCAGGTAGAATTATACCTGCCATTGCTACAACTACTGCATTAGTTACAGGCTTGGTTTGTTTAGAACTATACAAAGTAGTTGATGAAAAGATGGATATCGAAAAATATAAAAATGGCTTTGTCAATCTTGCATTGCCATTTATTGGCTTTTCTGAACCAGTTGCAAGTCCAAAGGGTAAATATGGTGAGAAGGAATACGATAAAATATGGGACAGATTTGATTTGTACGGTGATTTGACATTACAACAAATTATTGATTATTTCAAAGAGAAGGAAGGTCTAGAGTTATCAATGATGTCGTATGGAGTCTCATTATTATTTGCTTCATTTTATGTTAAAAAAATGGAGCCAAGATACGGTATGAAGATCAGTGAAATTATTGAATTGGTGACGAAGAAACCACTTGCTCCTCATGAAAAGACCTTAATTTTAGAAGTGTGTCTTGAAGATGAGGATGGTGACGAACCTGATGTTCCTTATGCTGTTCTGCATCTTTAAGTTGTTACATGTTATATTTGCTTTGACCTAACCGACTTTTTTTTTTTACTTTGTAAGATCTTATATTATTTATTATAATTAAGTATAAAGTATTTAACATTTGATATATTTCTTAGTGAATTTATATATCACGCATCTTTCCCAATAACTGCTGAAATTGACCGCCTGTGTTAGAAAAAAGAGTATCGAAGTCACCATACTCACAAACAGTTCCATCATTAAGAACAAATATAGTATCAGAATGTCGCATCACAACTTCTTGATGTGAAATACAAATAACTGTCACATTTCTTTTAATTTTCACTTCCTTCAATATATTCATAACACAACCAATATTTGCTGTATCCAAGGATGAAGTAAATTCATCAAGTAAAAGTATACTTGCTGGGCGTAAAAGCGCTCTTGCAATCGAAAATCTCTGTGCTTGCCCACCTGATACCGTCAGATTTCCTGAAATCGATAACGGAGAATCCAAACCATATCCCATATTGTTTACTAATGATGTAAGATTGAGTTGCTGTAAAATTCCAAATATATACTCATCATTGAGTGAATTTCTATCTGGATTACCATACAACAAATTTTCTCGTATCGTTCCATCCATAAAATAATGTTTTTGTGTCACTACAGCAATATTCGATAACAAATGAGAAAGATTAACATTGTATATATCGTATCCATTAATTTTAATTTCTTGCAACGGTGTCAATTCCCGAGTAGTGGATTTTTCAATTGCATATAATCTTAATATTAATAAAAAAATAGTCGATTTACCCGATCCTGCTTCTCCAACGATTGATACAATCTTATTTTTTGGAATAACCATAGTGAGATTCTTCAAAATTGCATGTTCAGCATCTGATGGATACGAAAATGTGACATTCGAAAATGAAATACAATCTTCAGTGGAAAAAGTTTTTAAATTTGGAGTCAAGTATCCTATACTATTATCATTATTCGATTTTTCTTCTAAGCCAAATACCAATTTATTCAATTTCAAAACAACCCTTAGACCCCTATATAAACCCGGTGAGGTTGACATAATTTCGGAAAGAAATGTAACAGACATTAATATCATCATTACAATTTGCATCATTTGAACCAACTGATATTCTCCATTTGCAACCAATTTAAAACCGTAATATATCATAATTGATTGTGCAATATTCACTAAAATATGTACAATATTAATTGAAAATCCCATTGATATAGACCTTTTCCATGCCTTTTGCAGAACGGAATTCAATGTTGAATCAAACCTGCGAGTGAAATAGTCTTGAACATTCAAGCACATGATTGTCTTTATACCAACTCTCACTTCATAAATAACAGACTCTGCCTCATTTAATGAATCCTTATAAGAAAATTCTGCCTTTTGCATTATAACCGTACTGATAAAGCTAAATATTGCAAACAATGGAAACATACTAAAACCAACTAGTGCATATTTCCAGCCAATACACAAACTCCAAATAATACAAGCAATACTGACGGTGAAGCCAGAAATTAGTCTCGATAAATTAGAAGAAAAGATCTTTCTAAAATCTCTAATGTCATTCATAAGCAAAGTTGATAATTCATTTGAATTCAGACGTTCAAAGAATTCTGCCTTTTGTTCTAAGATTTTTGCCAACGCCATATTTTGTAATGTTTTACATAATCTTTCTGAAACAAATTCCAAAATAGTCAATGAAATTAATGATGTTATACCCGTTGCAATTGCAATTACAGTTGCTATAACTGACCATTTCACTTGTTCGTGTGTGTCTATCAAAGTACCACTATTTTGTGGGATAATACCGTTGATTAAATGAGAAAAGCAGTAGGAAAATATTGGCGTGAGAATTGAATCACAAACGACAAGCAAGACACCAAATAAATAAATCAGTTTATATTTTGTTGATAATACACTCACCATTAACTTATACGCAAGAAAAATCGGAGCTCTAACATTTGCCAAACTATCACTTTCAAAACTAGCTGTTTCGTCATCTATGAAATCAGTTTCATCATTAAAATATTTTTGACATGTGATTGTTTGAGATTCAATATCTTTCATACCCAAGTCATAGAATAGTGTTTCCCTTTTAATATATTTTTCTTTGTTTACAATATCGTTTTTTGGTGTACCTTCATGAGCCAGTTCTGCAAACCTCCCATTAAAACTGGTTAAAACTGATTTATTACCACTTTCCACTATCATTCCTTCTTCGACAAATATGACCATATCATCATCTCTGATATTTGATAATTCATGAGTAATAATAATTGTAGTTTTATTTTCCCTCCACTGGTAGATTTTATTCATAAACAATTCTCTTTGTTTAATATCCAAGGCTGAAACACTCTCATCTAATATTAAAATCTTTGTATCTAATAGTTTTGCCTTTACTAAATTTAACTTTTGCTCTTGACCTCCACTTAATTGAACCAGAGTATCACCTTTATTAGTTGATTTACCGATGTAAGTCTTAGCACCGTTAGGTAAGTTATCAATAACTTGCGAAAAGTTGAAGAAATCTACTGCTTCTAATACATCATCTGCGTAAATATCATCGAAGGTTGTACCCAGTAGAATATTGTTTTCTATTGTATCATTGAATATCTTGGGAAATTGTTGAACTAATGTAATTTGGCTTCTTAGCCAATTAGTATCTAAATCATTTAAATCATATCCATCAATTGTAATTCCACCTGAATTAGGTGAATGCAATTTTAGTAATAAACTTGCAATTGTTGACTTCCCAGATCCCGATTTACCGACAATAAAAGTAGTCCTGAAAGGTTCTATGTTGAATGATATATTCTTCAGAACTACTTTATTTCCATCGACTTGCAATTCATTCAAAGACTTACTTCCATCTCTGCCCACACCGGCATCCTCACTTCTGTCATCATATGAAAACGAAACATTATCCAAGCTAATATTACCATCTAAATCTTTAGTTGGAATTAATGAAAGTTTTCTAAAATTTTCGATGTCTTTATCACTCAATAGGAATTTAACGATTTTTTTAAAAGAAGTATTTGCTTTTTGAAATACAACGCCGATAACAGAAAGACTGCCAATTATCATTGCTAATTTTAAGCACGAATAGAAGGAAGATATTATATCACTACCTTTATTTTGGTGATGCTTCACTAAATATGATCCAAACCAAAAGCTCTGAACAAATAGTAGTAACGATAAAGTTTTCATAAATGACGAAACCAAATTTGCGTATATCGAAAAACACCTAAAAGATATTTCACACTGATTTAGTATATTGGAATAATGATTCAATTCCAGATTTTTTGAAAACACAATCTTAATCCATAAGAAACAAGAGAAATTCCAGTCCAACAAGGAAATTCCATCTGCTGTTATGTCATCTTCCCTCTTAGCCCATTTATCAATTTTATTTCCAAAACTTATGATGACAATTAGAATAAGGGGAACAATTGCCATCATAAGCAAAGTCAACTTCCAAGAATAGATCATGCTAATAATAATCAAAGAAATGATTGAAAATATGCATTTAAAAAGAATGGATAAATATTCACTAATTGCACCTCTAAATTCTTCAATCGATCTATTTAATTGAATCAAATCACCATTTAAGTTCGAATTATTTTCAAACCAGCCTAGATTTCGGGATAACAAACTATCAAACAATTTTTTTCTACATCTAATTTGTTGTCGTTCACCCAAATATGTAAATAGCGTAGTTTCTGACCAACCAAACACTGTAGTGCCCAACCCAATCAAGAGCAAACCAAAACAAGGCCATCTTATAGAACTTAAAAAATCTTCCGATGTATCATAGTATCCAACTTGAAATTTTGTCAGAGAGGTGAATAATTTATTTATCATAATTGTACTTGCAACGTCAGTTACAGCACACAAGGCATTACACACCAATGCTGGAATTAACAACCACAAATCGTTTTTGACAAAAAAATGAAAGGGGTTTTTAGTAACCATGTCATTTTCTGTTTCTGGTTTCTTGGTGCCGGTAGTTGTGTAATTTAATAGAGTCTTTTCTTGTTCAAAAGGCACTTTTGTTTCATTATTACACAGATTTTGAGATGTCTGAATAGTTGATGGGGTTTCCATTCTGCTTTCAGTGTTTTCAGTTGTCTCTGTTACAAGTTTATCTGACATTGGCGATTCTAGCTGTGTATATCTTGATTCCGGAACCAAGGGAAGTAAGCTAGAGACAAAAGATAGGACTTGTCAGTTAAAATAAGGGCGTAAGTGTTCATTGCTCAACAGGCGATAGGGTAGAAGGGAACCTTGCCAAATGTGGAGGGAATATGCATTATATGTAACTTCCAACAAGTCTGTACCATCCTAGAAGCAATACATTTGAAACACAGAGTGAAGGAGGAATCCAATCCAAACTGCAAGCGTCTGCTATGTTTTACGGAAGCCATTCTACTCCCTGTTTTGATATTTTGTCATTTGAAACATGTTTCGTAAGCTCATACAATTGCCTATTTGGGTGTTACCAATGATGGAGAGATTATAGGGACAAGATTCTTTTCAGATGATCAACAATTGTTAAACTGCAGTCTCCATTCATTGACTGGTGTATTGACGCCGCCAACTCCTACCAACAAAGGTATCCAATCGTTCGTTTCCAAAATAGCTTTAAAAAAGGTAACTGGAAACAACAAGTGATGGCGGCTCAGACGCAAACAAAAAAAACCCTCAATAAAAAATAATACAACTTCACTTTCCCTTTTATACTTTTTCCAGGTGGCGGTCACCACAATTGATTTTCCTCACCTATTTGTCCGGTATAGGACTATTTTTTTGCCTTCCTCGTTTGTATATAAGAACACCTTTTTCTTCCTTCTTTTGAACCACTCCGGCTGAAAAGTTCTTCACGCAGACATGGGACACACCTATCAAAAGCAGCCTCCAGGCACACTATGGTTTCAACAATAGAATGTAGAAAGTTGATGAAAATGAGAGCACCTGTGACATAACAGATCGTCTACCTATTTACATGATTAACGGTGGTTAATTATGTGCAATATAACATGTTAAACTTGGACGGTTCTTGTTATTATCCAAAGTGTCTTTTTTTTTAAACCAGCAAATGTCATATCCACACAACATATTATATACATGAATAAAGGATTTGAATGATGAATTACCTAGATAGGGACAACTGATCTAGTAACATAAAAAATGTTATTAATGCAGAGGAACATCTAACAAGGTCTTAGTAGAACTCTTGGCTTTCTGATCAATAATTCTTTATTCTCTTGTATCATGATATGTTGTTCTCTCCCCTTCAATGCTAACTCTGGCATGTAAAAGTAATCACTTCTATGGTTAAAGTAAGATAAAAATAAAAATAGAAATAAAAATAAAAAAAAGCAAAAATCACTCGCAAAAAGTGAAGAAATTGAAATAATTAACTTTTCTAAAAAAAACTACCGCATTGTCATTAACTTTGGATACTAAGATGGCCATTATAACCTATCTAGTAGATTATCCTATCCTACTCAAAGTTCTACGTGAGAGGAAGTTCCAAATACTTCTTGTATAGCACATATTCCCCCAACTACCAGTATCACGGGATAAGTGTGCATATACCGTTGCCCCAAGACTCCGTCTAGCAAATTACTCGTCACATCTCACCGAAACTTTGATATTCTTGGCGTCAATAGTATTATCAATTCTCCTTATATAGGTAGCTATAACTCCGATCCATTTGTGCAGATTATCGGACACAGACCGTCTGATTTCTGTTGATACACTCTACAGGCAAATTCCCAAAAACACAGAAACATCAACAAACAATGTCTTATCTTCAAGAGCTCCTGGCTTTCATCAAGGGCATGGATCAAGGTTGGGTATTGGTTATTCTGACTTCATTCATCACTTTCCTAGGCTGCTGTGTCATCTACACCGATGTCATCTATGCCTATCTATTCCCAAAAAGAGCTGCAGCAAAACCCTTCCATATTGCCCACGATACAAACTTCTTGATTTGCTCATTGGCGTTATCCTCTGGCTGCTTGATCTTCACATCGTTGTACAAACTTTTGCCAAAATCTCATGGATACTTTAAATTGATCCCTTCGTTGCACAGAAATATTCGCCTCTTGAAGTTGACCGAGTTCTCGTGTTATCTCGTTGGTATAATCATCTGCTCAACGCTGAATATAGTGATCCATCTATTGACCAACGAAAGTTTGGTTCATTGCGCCCACGATGGGGCCGACCCATCCCACAACCACCACCAACAACATGATATAGAATCAACCACACACTCCCACTCCCATTCCGATCATGGTGATGATGCCAGCTTCACTTCCCCTGCATCTGACCATGTACATGGACATCCACCATCACACTCAAAGTCCGATTTCTCCGCCCACTCTCATTCACACTCCCATTCGTCATCCGAGTCTCCAAAAAGTGCGTCCGTCACTGAAGTATCCAAACAGTACGGCTCAAATCACGATGATAAATATCCAACAGGCTCTTCTGAAGGTTCCAATTCCTTGTCCGAGTTGCATGACGGTAAATATAATCCACATTCAAAACAGCACGCCACTCCGGCTCATGCTCACAATAACAAACATCCATATATGCATCATAACGGCAATACGAAAATACCAAAAAAATCAATGTCGTTGGTCGATTTGTCACTGAGGACTTTAAAGGGTGAAACAATGACAGGTAAGTGTTACGGTGATTTAGACTGCTGTACCGACGATATCTTGGTTGAAAACAATTTGCACAACCACCACGCAAATGAATTATATTTCTGTTCCAAGCCATCCGAAGAGAATGCATTGTTTTTCCCAGATAAAAAACACATGATCACAGACAAGTCTGAATTTTCTTTGAGGTACCCAAACCTAGATATCAATTCACCATTGATTGGAAATGATCAAACTCCCTCAGTTAGAAATAACTACAGCTCAATACCTGTTTACAACGATCAAGGTCATAGTCATGGAAAAGCACACAACCACGGCGAGCATGATCACCTGGGTCCAGAACACAGTTTATCCCACGAAGAACACGGACATTTCCATAATAGAGGAGACCTCAATACTACCACAAATTCCAATGATTCCACCGAGGAAGACAAGGAAGAAGAGTTTGGAGAACACCATCACCACATCAAAACTCCGTTGTCAAGGCTATTATCAATTGGTTTACAAACAGTGATGGCTATTACGCTCCATAAGTTTCCCGAGGGGTTTATCATGTATTCAACATCTAAGGCCAACCCTGAATTGGGCTTGTCTATATTTTTTTCGATGTTCATTCACAACTTTGTTGAAGGGTTCACCATGACCGTCCCAATATATATAGCCTTAGATTCAAGAGGCAAGGCGCTACTAATTGGTGGTACATTGGGATCTTTGAGTCAACCCCTAGGTGCTGCGATTGGTTACTACATGTTCAAGGGCAAAGTTGACATGGACGATCCGTTCACAATCTCCTTAATAGCATCGTTATTGGCGATTACATCGGGGTTCTTGACTTTTATTTCACTCCAAATGTTTGCAAGTGCAATTGGATTTGGCGGTAAACAGGAAAAGGTCATCCTGTGGAGTTTTGTGGGTTTACTAATCATTTGCATAAGTAACATCTTAGTGTAATCTTTTTTGTAATTAAACGGTTCATTTTCGACTCTTTCGTTTTTAAAGCAGTACAGAACAAATCCAGCATGTCCGTCAAAAGGACTACATGTAACTATAATCCAAAAAGTATTATGAGGCGAAACGAAACCACACTTTCTGATTACGTAAACTACTTCACAACTTGTTGTAAATAAGGATCTCTTTTTGGATCTGGTGGCGCACATACATGTAGAGTGATTGTTCATTTGTATTGTTTGAATTTGCTACAAATAACGAAGAATAAGTTAATCAGCTTAGCAGGCAGCCAAGCAAAATGGGACAGAAAACAAGCAAGCTGAGCAATGACGAATTATCAACGTTGCGACAAGAAACGAAGTTTTCAACTCGAGAATTGCATCAGTGGTACAAGGGATTCAGAAGAGACGTTAATGGTGGTGATTTGACCAAGGAGGAATTTATCAAAATCCATAGACAGTTTTATCCCTTTGGAGATCCAACGGAGTTTGCCACATACGCCTTTGAGGCGTTTGACATCAACAACAGACAAAAAATCGATTTTAAGGATTTCATAAAGTCACTAAGCATTGCCTCAAGAGGTACGATTGAGGAAAAGCTCCAATGGTCTTTCAGAATGTACGATCGAGATAAAGATGGTTATATATCATACAATGATTTATTGACAGTTGTTAAATCGGTGTACAAGATGGTTGGCACCAAGGTGGTGAAATTCGAGGAAACCGAAGCAACTCCCGAAATGAAAGCAGACAGAATTTGGCTTGGCTACCATAAAAAGTTGAGTGACAAAAGCTTTGCCAAGATATCGATACAGGAGTTTTCTGATGTAGCCAATTTAACAACAAGTGTAATACAGTCTGTTAATATATATAATGACCTCATATAAGTGTACTAGATAGTATTTTCCCCCCTTTTTTTCGTTTTAGAACAATAGAAAGAAGGAAGAATACAAAATAAAATGAAATAGAGCAATATGTACGTTTCGGATGGATTTGCTCTCCAGAGAACAGAAAAATATGATAGGGATTATGATGGTAATAACAATACGAGGAGTGCTGATAGCAGCAATGTCAATACCAAGAGTAATGGTAACATCAATCTATTCAATATAGTTTATATAACAGGAGGAGAACAGATGTATATACGTTGTTTATTGTTCATTAGTCATCCACGGATTATTCAAACCCTTTCGGCAAGATAAACTGCAGTTCTGCAAATACCTTTAATTGATTCTGTCAACAGCCAGTAAGGTCTTGCGTCTTTTGCGTCGTGTTCGATTGCCGTGTTCAGATGCTCCAACTCCTGATTCCTGAAAACCTTGATGGTCTCCTTCAAATGCGTTATTTCCTTCGAGTCGGAACATTTCTGGGTTTCCAGATCTTCGATGTCGCCATAATTGTTTGACAACACCCTCAACTGTTGGTTGTAGTGTTTACCGATGACTGTTTCCACTGCTTCCGTACACGCCATAGCCGCCTCCTTGTTCATGAACCCAGTTGCAAACCCCATTCCAAACGCCCCCACTTTCCACAGCGGCGTCAGAAGAGATGGTCTCACCCGGTGTTCGATCTGCAGCTCGTTGAATGTTTTGCGGTGGTGGATTTCCTGTTCCCACATGTGTTTGATAACCCGCTTGACCTTCTTATTATTTGACAGGGCAAAATGCTGTCCTGCGTAGATCAAATCGGCTCCCAATTCGCCCGCCTGATCCACCCGGATGACTCTTTCCAGGTATGCCTGCTGAGCCGGCGACAGTGACTTGTGAGTAGGAAGGCCATTTTTCGGGCTTTCTGCTAAATAGGAAACCCCAGGTCCTTGATATGTTGATTGAAAACGTTTTCCCAATGCTCTGAGAGTTTTGATTGATTTCATTGTCATTATTGCTCTATATATTCATCCAGCTACTCCCATACAAAGAAAATCATGTTGCCAACTGTACCACCTTCCCTGTCAGATCCTGTCCCCTCATCTTTTATATGTGGTCTTATATGGTTCTATATAGAGCATACGTTATCGCCACCTTCTTCGTATAGAAAAAAAATGAAAAATGAAAAAATGAAAAAATGCAAAAATGAAAAAAAACAAAAAATGAAAAAATGAAAAAATGAAAAAATGCAAAAATGAAAAAATGAAAAAATGAAAAAATGCAAAAATGAAAAAATGAAAAAAACAAAAAATGAAAATTACGGAAAAAAACAAAAGTGTAGTCCCTAGGAGCGTCGATCGACGCTGTGGAAAAAGATTCAGGCAATTTATTTTTTCAAAAAAATTGCCTATTTGGGACAACCGCTCCAGACGGAAAATTTCAGGCTCCAATTTCCTGTTCTGATGACTCTTTTGGTGGGGTAATAAAGGGAAAACAAGGGAAAGGTGTGTAAGGAAGGCATGATCATATGAAACGGGTAGTATAACTGGCCTTCACCTACGATCATTAGTTTTGATTCTCTGGACGTGCGTTTCAGAAGTGTCGTTGTTGAAGTTTTAAAGGCGCAAAAAGTTGCTGTAGAACGGAATAATCGACGGCGTTACAGTTATCAACTAAAAACATGGTTAAGGTAACAGTTTTAGGTGCAGCAGGAGGTATTGGCCAACCGCTTTCTCTTCTGTTGAGATTGAACAACAAAATCGACGAGTTATCATTGTTTGATATTGTGAACACCGTCGGGGTTGCAGCAGATTTGTCGCACATACCAACCAACCAAGTGGTCAGAGGTTACGTACCAAAGGATAAATCGGATAATGACACCATCAAAACCGCGTTGAAAGGCAGTGACATTGTCATCATTCCAGCCGGCATACCAAGAAAACCCGGTATGACTAGAGATGACTTGTTCAAAATCAACGCAGGCATTGTCAAACATTTAGTTCACCAAGCTGGTGTTGCATGTCCAAACGCTTTCATATGCGTTATTTCAAACCCAGTGAACTCCACCGTTCCAATTGCCGTTGAAGAATTGAAAAGATTAGGTGTGTACAAGCCAAAAAAAGTGTTTGGTATCACCACCTTGGACAATCTTAGATTGGAGGAATTCTTAAGTGGCGCTTTAGACGGTAAAGTCTCAACAAAGGACTTGTATAATGACGTAATCACAATCGGTGGTCATTCTGGCGACTCGATTGTCCCAGTTATTAACACTTGGATCAAAAACTTTTCAAATGATAACCAGAAATATGATAAGTTGATCCACAGAGTCCAATTTGGTGGCGATGAAGTTGTTAAAGCCAAAGATGGTAAAGGCTCTGCAACTCTCTCCATGGCTACTGCCGCATATAGATTTGTTGACAATTTGCTTGAAGCAATTGTATCAGATAAACAAGTCAAAGAAGTTGCCTTTGTCAAGATCGATGAGCTGCAAACAAACAAAATTCCAGTGTTTGTTTCAAAAAATACACAATATTTTTCATTGCCAATCACTTTAAGCAAGGAGGGTGTCGAGCTTGTTGAATTCCCTGAATACCTCACCGAAAGAGAGGTTGCAATGACCAAACATGCTGTGGAAAAGGTTAAAGTTGACGTCACCAAAGGTTTTGATTTTGTCCATGGTTCCAAACTATAATTTTGTTTCTCTTTATATTCTATAGTGCTCGATTTAACTAAGATCTCACCTTATTATTTCTTCATCTATTTTATTTACAAAAAACCCCACACAAGTGTTTTATCTATAAAACTTAATTTAAAGCAATTTTATATGATATCGTATACATACCTACCTACATATATATATATCAGTAAATACAAACTTTACCTTTAATAATAACATCAATCCAATCAATAATATCCGTTGTAAGGAATTCCATTAGGTGGAGGTACTTGCGGTTGAATAAAACCTGGTGGTGGTCCCGCATATCCCATGCCAGGCGGAATATGGAACTGTTCTGGTCTTTGGTTAGCGTGCTGTAGTTGCATCTGCTGTTGATGCTGTTGCTGCATTTGCATCTGCTCATGTTCGAGTTGCTGTTGCTGTTGCATTTGCATTTGCTGCTGCTGTTGATGTTGTTGTTCCATTTGATGCTGCTCCAGTTGTCTTTGTTGCTGAATTCTCTCATCCATAAACATTCTACTCTGTTCATAATTCATATATCCTTCGTTTCCATTCATAGGTGTCATATGTACCGCATGGAACTGCATTTGAGCTTGTCTTGGTATTTGTTCAGGTACTTGATTCACGACACCCATTTGCATCTGCACAGGAACATTCATTTGGATAGGAGTAGGCCCATTCATTTGCACAGGTAAATTCATTTGCACTCCCTTATTCATATTCATTTCCTGATGGTATTCTTGTTCACTAATGTACTGTGTTGGCTGAGCGTGTTGTATCTGCTGCATCTGTGGTGATCCTTGAATTTGATATCCCTGAGGTGATGGCATTGGTTGCTGCTGAGGCAGACCATGTTGTGGTGTCACATTATGTATCTGTACCAATGCAGGACCTACAGGAACTCCAGGGGGAGGCATATTTTGTCTGCTTTGATCGGCTATCATTTGCATTTGCTGCATTTGTGGCGATCCCTGAATTTGATATCCTGGAGGAGGAGGTGGTAGTGGAAGTGATTGTTGCTTTTGCTGCTGCTGCTGCTGTTGTTGTTGTTGTTGCTGTTGTTGTTGCTGTTGGTGATGACCATGACGCTGCTGCTGATGTTGATGTTGATGCTGCTGCTGTTGTTGTTGATATTGTTGTTGTTGCTGGTCAGGAACTCTCACTACTTGAATTTTGTGACCTTGGTCTTGCATTGGAATCGGCATTTGTGATGGATGTTGTTCTTGCTGAGTTTGCATGTGGATCGAAAGCTGTTGTGGGGTTTGCATAACTCTTGGATATTCTTCACCATTACGCTCAATATTCACACTAACTATTGAGTCACGATTCGACCTAATAAGAGGACTCGGAATTCTCGAATTTTTTATTGAAATTGGAGATTCAACTCTACGACTGGCTGGTAAACTATTTGATTTTGTAGAATCATTATTTCCGGCCTGTAAATTATGTGGAACTGGTAATAACTGGCTGGAGTCTGAACCTCTGGTCTGTTGTTTTGAAGCTGGTAATCTTTTGATCTCACCTCTACGTTTTCCAATTTTTGGTGACGTTGATGGAGTCGACGTATTCATTAAATTGTGAATGGTAGATTTTATTTGTTTATCATCGGGATTTTGGTTTGATTTATCATCATTTTCAACTCTATTGTTAAAACGAGAAACTCTTTCCGTATACGACATTGCAACTATATCAAACAGAAAATCTACTTTACCACTTTTGCCAGTTTCTGATTGGCTATCGATATTTGAAGAATCTAAAGCTGACAAAAAATTTTCGACATCACCCTTCAATAAATCATTATCAGAATTTGTTGAGATTTTAATTGCTAATTCTTTAAACTTTGGTATCATTGAGGGCGAAACAATTTTTCGTGCTGAAACTTCCAAACAGTCAAACGATATATTATAATAATTCAATTGTAAGTAAGATTCTGACAATAATAACCAAGGCAAAAAATCTCCAACTGGTGAGTGGATATATTCTACAACATTTGAGGCATCAATATATGCATTATCCTTTTGTATTATTTTGTGTAGTAATGATCTGGCTTTGTGTGGGTTGAAAAATGATTTATCAGATAGAAGTAAGAAATATGAGTATACTGACAAAATTACTGGATTTTCAGGAAACAGAGGTTCAGCAAATTCACAAACTTGAAGAGATTTTGATAAATTACCGATTTTTTCAAATGAAATGACTAATTTACGAATTAAAAAGATACACGTCTTAACTGTTTCACTATCCTCTGATTTTGGTAAAGAAAGTGCCAAATTCAATTCTTTTCTAGCATTTTCTAGTTCATTATTGTTAATTGAAATTTCCACTAGCTCAAGGTGAACATCTCTTGCAATGTCAATGTCATCCACAGTTTTCAATTCGTTCTGTAATAAAGATAAAGACTTTTTCAAAGATTCGACTGCTTCTTCAGAAGAATCCATTTTATTTAGACATTTTCCCAAAACGAGCCATAACAAAGGATTCAATTTTGAGATTGCCAAGGCTTGCTTTATTATTGAATGGGCCTTTTCGTAGTCTTCAATCAGAATATAGCATTCTGATAATTTTGAGGCAATTTTCAAGTCGTTTTTAATTTCAGGGTAAAGTTCCATTGAGGAGATGATTAATTCTATCGTTCTAGATATTTCCTTTGTATTTTTTGAAATATAGTATTTCTCCATCAATGAATCGACCAAAAGATTGAATGTTTCATTGTTTTCTGGATGGAATTTGAGGGCCGATTGAAAACATTCAATTGGAATATCAGAATTTGATTTTAAATCCACTGCAAATTTACCACAGTGCATCCATACATCAAAGAACAGTTCAGGGAGCTGTTGGCCGACTTTGGAATTTGAATTTTCTTTTGACTTTTCTTCCAACAGACAGATGGATGATGAACCTGACGATTTTTTTGAATGCAAAGACACCACAGAAGATTTCCTTCGTTTGACATTCTTTGGGGATTCGTTTGCGGCATGGTTTGCCTGTCTTTTTGTATTCTGCGTCTTACTTTTCATTTTTTTTTCGGTGGGAAATGTAAGGACTGGCTAGGATACAAATGTGAATGGTGTCAACACGACTAATGAAGTTTAGTGTTGAGATATTTTGGACAGAGATAACGGCCTGTCAAGATGGTATAGAACAGTCAACGGATGATTTGTTTTGTAGAGGGTATATATGAAAGATATCAAACACTGCCTACTGTTGTTATTTTGTTCTAAAGCAAGCCTAGGTTTTATTACTAAATGAGTAGATACAGAAGAGGGATTTTAGAAGGATCGAGGAGAAGCAAAGATTAAGCAAACAGGAAAAAAAGACACACAGAATAACATATCCTCCTAATGTAACGAGCGGTAGCAATCTAGAAACAAAATCAAAAACCACTTGGCCTCGGGAGGTGGGAAGCTGTGGAAAGGAAAAGGATAAGTATATAATCCCCAATTTCCATATTACTTTTTTACGCAAAAGCACACAAAAAAAAATAAGGCAAATATGCAAATAAGGTAAATAATTCAATTGATTGCTGATAATTAGCGGGCAAAATCTATTGTTCATTTAATTGACAAGTGCTTTTTTATGCTCCTCGTGCAGAAACAAATTGTAAGTTTTCATTTGAATCTCACACAACACCTGCAGGAGGTATTATTCTAGCAGTAGTTTACAATGCTTATGCATTTTGTGTTGTTAGAGACAAAAGTTATCAAATTTATACTTTGAGTTTTATCAACATAGGACAACAATCCTATTTTATATTATAATTCCAGAAAGCATCGTATTGCTGTAGTAAGTTGTTGGCGGATTGTTGTTGCTATGAATAATACACGACAATCATTTTTTATTTGGTTTTTATTGTACACTTATTTTCATAACCCGAAGAATAAAGTAGCAAGCAAAATAAAAGAGAAAGAGCATGTCCAAAGTTCATAATAAAGGGGAAAGGAAGAGGGAGAAATAAAGTCTTGTTATATATCGCACACCGATTACTGGAGTTACCTATATTCCCTGGATGTCACCTACAACTTTTTAAATTGGTTGTTTCCACTATGCGCATAGTTTAAACTTTGGTAAATGGTTTTATTAACGCGCTTCCTAAATCTATTTGTCCACTTCTTTTTAGTTGGAAAAAAAGCAATCAAATCAAGGTGGAAGACTGCAAAACAAAAAAAAATATGTATATATAGTATATGCAAGTGTATGCAGCACCAATGTAAAATGGTAAGATAAAACAAAAAGTAAAAAATAATATACATCGAAAACGGCAATAGGAGCAAAAAAAAAGGCTGAAAAAAGTAAACAAACTAAAAGTCTAAAATATACAAAAACAAACATGCATGTATATTTTTTTTAAATCGAGCCCCTCTTAATCTTTGGCCAACATTAGCTGTATTTAAATGTCAAATAATATAATACTATTTGGCTGCCAACCTCTATCATTTTGTGATCGACTGTATATTACCGTTCATTTGCTGCAATAAGCATAACATTAGACCTGATTCGTCAACCACCATCCACGTCTATGATTAGGTTTGGTGGCTGGATGCTAATATTCCGCCTGTCCTCTCTGCCCCTCTTTGTTTTTCAGGTCTCGCTTTTTTTCTGCGCTAGCTGCTTTCTGCATATGTACATGTGAATCTAAAACACATAACGTTGGATTCTAACAATATATATATATATACATTGATTTATAATTGCGGTCTGGTGGAGAACTATTGTTTTTGACATCTTTCAATTTGTTGGTCGTCAGCGACAACCAGATCAGGATTAAAAAAAGGCAAAGAAAACAAACAAAATTTGAATACTCGTTGCAAACTTTAATAAATTTGTCTTTAATATCAATGGGATCCTAATAGAAAGTATATTATTGAAGCATTCTATATCCCAAAATACATACAAATTTGGGAAATTTGCAACCCCCCAATAAAAACCTACTTTGAATATATCGCGAGTAATAGGACTGTTGCTCCGTTGAAGTTCTTATACCCCAACAACACCTTCTATTAACGTTCGCTAATTATAAATAAAGCGATTGTTATATTGGGTTTTTGTAGTTAGTGAAACGTGTTTTTTTTTATTTCTTTTCACAACTAATTTATTTACATGTCGGCGTTTAGCCTTACGTTATAAGTACTCTTGTTGCTAGTTTTGTTTTCGTCATAGATCCGAGCTATGTTGGTTTGGAATTTCTCTAATGATGTCATTTCTTTCAAAACCATCGTCTAATTCTTTTCAATGTTTTAGATCTCATGGAATTTGTATTGAGAAGGCGCCAGTATCAGCATATGAGTTCTGTGATGAACACACACACACAAAAATTTGGATAATATCTGTTTTTTCTTTTTGGGCACGGAAAAAATAAAATGGGTGTCAAGGATTAATAGGTGTTGATTCGTTGATTTCAGAAGATAGGGAAATTCAATGTGGTAATTTGAGAATAGGAAATTAATTAAGGAAATACTTATAATACAATGTGTTATTTGGATGTTGGGAGGTTAATTAAGAAAATACTTATAATACAGTCCAATTATTATACGGTTGGACTGCATCTAGAACCTGGAATTCTAATAATAGTTCCAGTTGAGAACAAAAAGTTTCTAAAAAAAAGAAATTCAAAATAGTGAGGAGTACAGTCAAGCGACGCTGATGACTGGAAAAGGAAATTGGCTAAAACTAACCTTCCACTCCTGCATACATATATTATGTTTATAACAAGCAATCTTCTTTGACTGTATCTTTATATGCATGCAGCAACTCATACGTAAGGTTGGTTGTGGAGCCCACGCCTTTGTTTGAAATAACCTATTACTTGCATCTCATAGAAACTCATATATGTTTTTCAATTTAACTTTACTATCTTAGATTTGCCCTCGTATAATTGTAGTATAATCTATATTCCGATGTGCTGAGGAATCGCAGTAGAGCAAAGGGATTGTATTGTAAACTTCAGATTCGGTTTTTTCCACTATGCGGTTATTTAAAATCGTCTTGTTTTAGCCTCTCAGGTCTCTTTTTGTCGCTCTATTAGGTTGCGGATTGTAACAAGGCATGGTTAATTTCGTTTTCTTGTATTGCCGTGTGTTTTACCGTCCATCTCTGCCACTGAAACAGCTGGATTACTTTGTAGGCACATTCGGTTGCTGGTAACTCTTTTCCTGTTGGCGCAGGAACCCTCATCAGTTGTCATGTTGCTCTTTTGTTTGTTCCGCACCTCTTTCGAGCAATACTTATTTGGCGTTGTTGTTGGTTATTTGTTTTTGTTTGGCTTTGTTTACATTGTAACTTTTTTTTTCCAGAGAAGACAATTGGATTTTATTTTGACCGAGAATACCATCTGTCGTATAATTTGCCATATAATACTTGACAAAAAGAGCACTCATCTTTGATTTTTGAGCTAGCCCTATTAACAAACCACAAACCGCACAATGCAAATCGGCGTAATCGTCCATTTGGAATTGGAATAAAGCTTCGTAAAATTCTACATTTGCAAAATTAAAGACTACATACAAAACTTACGTTGATTTTGTATCCAGTTGTGTTTTACTTTATTTTAGGCACTATATTTTTTTGGAATGTCACTACTCGCCCGAGACGCAAATATAAGCGTAAGTTGAGCAGGGATAGCATGTGTCAAAATCCAATACTGGGTGCAGCAGTGCTCTGCACTTTCTATTGAATTAGACCTACGTGCTCAACCCACAGCGTATCACAGGTCAACGAGATCAACTAAGGAGCAAACGACGGTTTTAATAACAAGCAGATAATAAAAATAAAAAAATAAAAAACTTTCAATACAGATATAAGACGTAAAACTATTCAGCACCCCTTTGTTCTAAATGGATCCTGTTCTCCTTTTTTGTCACACGCGGACAAACAACACAAACTAAAAATATTATAAACACTAGAATTTGTGTACATGGAAACCTTGCATTTATCGTAATTTTTGCCTGGGATTTCAACCAACATCCAGCCGTGCAAATACCTATTACTACAAGTTTTCGCATAAATTTGATGCTGAACATCATGTGACATGGTGTCTGGTGCCACAAAGAAAAGACCACGTATTAATCGATCACCATTTCAAACATTGCAATTGCAACGTTACTACTTCTGTGTTGTTATATGTGACTTTTCTTTTATATGTGGAGTTTTTATTGTATTGGATTTGCTTATTATGTGTGGATTTTTTATTATATGCGAATTTTTAGTATATGTGATTTTCCTACCATATCTGATTCACTTCTGTGTCAGAATCATTACGTACCTTACAAACAACACGAAATTTTATATATTCACTCTTACAATATGCCAGCTGCCCAACTGGTTGTTGACATTTGAAGGTAAGGATGATCATATTGTAGATACAGGGGTCTGAAATGATATATGGAATGCTTTACTTTTTGCCAGCCTCAGTAGTCTGTACGAGAATGTGAGGTATACATGTGTCTATACGAGGAGTACATATAATGCTTTCTTAAAACTTTCCTTGGAGCAAATTCTTGATCATGTCTTTACCTGTGAAATAGATGGTTCTGCCCAATGTCACGAAATCTAAAGTCGAGGCAAAGGTGTCCAAGAACCCAAATGGCAGCATTGCAGGAACCCAACCTTGTGCCAATTCTAAAGCAAACGAGCCCGCTGGCATCGAGTACTGTTTGAATGTACCCTTTCTCAAATGGTGTTGATCACCTGGTAAGTAAACGCTTTTTGTAAATTGGTTGGCGTAGGCTGCTGTTTGTTCACCAACCAGAATAGTGAAATAGTCATCGGCAAAATGGATACCCGTGTGACCTTCGGTGCCAACCGCCGTACCGAAGATGATCAAGTATTCCGAAATCGATGCGTGCAAGATGAACATCTGACCCATTGCACCTCCAGCGTTGTTGAAGACCCAGTCATCCATGTTGAGTTTGTTGATAACATCCGAACCGTATTTTTCTTCCAACTTTTCCTGCAATGTAAAGAAGATTGCATTTACATCACCATCCGGTGTGGTGGTCAATGTTTCCTTGACAATATTTTGTAGCTCATATCTGTCAAAAATATAATTACTAGGTAACCATGAGTAGAAAAGATAATCAAATACGTAAAATATCATCAGTCCCATCATGATGAACTTCAAAACCGAAGTTAACGCACATTTCTTCATGCAACACAACATCTCTGGCCTCTAAATATGATGTATATACCAACTCCACACTCTAGAAGTACAGAAACTTGTCTTGCTGAAGATGATAGAATATGCTCCTTTTTATACATCTATCTTCTGCAAGTCTTTGTGTTGATTTTCTTTTTTTTTGCCAGACACAAGTTGTACAAATTATACGACCTGTACGACGAGTACGAGCTCTACGAGCTATACGAACTGTATAAAGTATTTGCTATTTAAAAAGGGAAAAGATACACATTTTACTACAACCGCGTCGATCGACGCTGGTCTTTATCATCAACATGATTTCATGATTTCGGGTTTCAGTATGAAGACAGTAGTTACACTTCTACAACTACGCAGTATTCCATAGAAAAAAGTCCGTGAATGACAAGTATGACGCCAAATTTAGAAGAGGCGTTTGAATCTGTGGATGGGGTTTTGCAGGCTCTTCATGACTGTGGAAAAAAACATCCGAAACTTTCAGACACATTGTCAGAACAGTCAATCATGGCTCTGACGTTGTTATTCTTCATCGGTGGAAAAAAGATACAAATGGATACCGACGAAATGACACTTTTCCTTGATGGTTTTGAAAAGAAAAACAAAAATGAGGAACTGGGCAAATTCCTGAATCTACTCATCCTCCCTTCGCCTGGTCCTTCCGACTTGAAACAGTTGGAAATGTCATCTGTGGCGCTAGCACAGTATTCTCAGCTAGATGAATTGAAATTGGCCTTGTTTACGCTCCAGTACAAATCTGGATATTTACCAGTAAACACAAGTTCTAGATCGAGCTCTGAACAGTGGATATCGTACTGTCAAAATATACTTTTGACTTCTTCAAAACTGAACATCAACTATTTGGATTTTATTCAAACATGTAAAATAGAGATACTTCTGAATAAACTAAAACATTTAGAAGAATCACAAAAATGGTCACTATATTTAACTACCTCATATACTATAATAAAGGAGGCTGTACTAGATATTGACTCAACATCATTCTTAAAATCGTGGTACTTGGACCAAGATATATTATCAATGATTCAATCTAATTTTTTGAAGTCTTTACTTCTGGAACCATATGGTTACTTGAAACAAACCATTCTGACATCACTAAAAACGTATTTGAAATCATCACCGACAGCAAATAACTATGATAACTGGGAATTGCTAAAAATTATACCCGACAAACAATTCGTCAAGTTTACCAGAGGTAACATTGCGATTGTAAAACAACTGATTGACGCTAGTGACTTTAATACAGCCATACAAAATTTGATCGATTTGAACATCATAGTTGCCCTGAAAAGGTTCAAAACCATACGATTTTCCACCTTTATCAAGCTCTGTGAATTCGAAGATATCGTCTACAAAATATCTGACTTGATAGATTCAGTAACCAAATTATCTTTAGGTAAAAAGATCAATGTGGAGATTGATCAAGCAGATGAAATTCTAATTGTTCCATCACATGAGCGGTCAACCTCAGATAAATTGAATGATATGTTTTCAAATGTTTTACCAAATACTTTAGAGCGTGATTGGGATGCCTTATTGGATATAAGCTGAGCTCCGTATATAAAAGTATGAAATTTCGTCCAGTGGACACAATACATTAACTTACAAACATTTGATTATAAAAGCGCTTGATAATGTAAAGTCAAAACGGTCATTAAAACTAGAAAAAGCTAGTCAGATAAATATATATACGTATATAAGCCAAAAATCCTATGCTCATATTTTAACCCTTCCAACTAACATATCGGAAATTTTTCTAATATCATCCCAGAAAATTCTCTTCCGAACTCTCTTGCCTTGATCTGTTTCCTGGTTCCATATTGTTTTTACAGGACGGAATTTAACGTGACTTCTTTCAATACCTAAAACAGCACAAGTTGCCATGGCCTCATCTGAATCTTCGAATTCTCCGATTTCGTTTTCGGCACTCTTAATAATGTCAAACTGGTCTTCCAAATATTCGACAGCTTTAATTGCAAATCTGGTTGCCCGTGTTCTATCAATTGGAGATGGAATACCACCTTGCTGAACATGACCTGGAATTGCAGTTCTTGAGTCAAATCTGCCGTCAGATTCTAAATCGATAATATCACCAATAGCTTCGGTTGACAAAGCTTTGCTTGCATTGGCGGATTTAATTAAAATGCGGCCTGACTTATTTCTGCCTTTATCGAGTGAAAAACTGGTCTTTAAAGTTTTAATATCTAAATTCAATTGTTTCAGCGACATACCTTCTTCTGGAACATAGGAACATTCACCACCAGCACATAATTGTGCATAACTTGCAATGTAACCACAATTACCACCTTGACATTCAACAACAAAACAACGATTTCTGGTGGCACTTGCAGATTGCGCAATAACGTCACAATATTCAACTAATTTATTCAGGCAAGTATCAGAACCCAATGAATACTCAGTACCTGGAACGTTATTGGAGATGGTTGCAGGAATCAAGACCATTGGAATTCTGAATGATGGATATGTGGCTCTTGCTTTTTCCAATTGGTTAATGGACTCCAATGCTTCAAATCCACCAACGACAACCAAACCATCCAATTGGTATTTTTCAAAATAATACGCAACAAGTCCAATATCTGCCTCTTCTGGAGTCGAACGGTTGGTACCGATTTCACTACCACCTAAAGAATTCCAACCTTCAATGTTTAGCCAGTCAATTGATCTAATTGAATCATGTCTTGCCAAACCCACAAATCCGTTATAAATTGCATATGGTACATGACCTCTCGATAAACAGAAGTTTGCAAATGCATATGTTGCAGAATTCATTCCACCAGCTGGTGCACCAATGTTGATAATTGCAAATTTCTTTCTCTTCTCAACCGGTAAAGAAGGTTCCTTGAAATCTGCCGCATTCATTGCCATCAAATATTTCAAATGTTCGCCGAATTCAGTGTCTCTTAAAGACATAGCCTTTTTGAAGTCTTTATCTTCAATTGCTTGAGCAACAGATTTCGTCAATGCGACAGCCTCAACCAACTTTCTTTTCACAATTTTGTTTTCTGCAATACCAATCATTGGGGAAGGAGTCTCAGGAGTACTCTCTAAAATTGCATCGACTGCCGCAACACCCTGCAAAGTTGCCAAAAATCTATCATATGCGACTGCTGGACCACCTCTTTGGACATGACCCAAGGTAGTAATTCTGGTGTCCAAACCCAATTTATCCACTAGAACGCTCTTGACGTCTTCACTTGTGATTGGTCTTAGATCGGATGCAATTGCACCTTCGGCAACAATCACGATGGTCTTTCTTTTACCTCTTGCTCTATGCTGGGAAACAACCTCACACATATGCTCACACCACTCATCTCTCGATGATGGTTTTTCCGGAATGAAAATATAATCTGCACTGGTTGCAATGCCCGCCATCAATGCTAGCCAACCACAGTGTCTGCCCATCACTTCAACGACAAACGCTCTTTGATGGGAATTTGCCGTTGCGTCGATATAATCAATTGCCTGACAAATTCTATCCAATGAAGAATAAGCACCAATTGTTGCGTCGGTACTGGACATATCATTATCGATCGAACCAACCGTACCACAAATGTTCAAAAATTTGTAATTTTCGTATTCTTCTTTTGTGATTTCTTTGGTATCCAGTAATTCAGTGATCAACGAAGGCCATTCGGCTCTGAATAAATCAGCACCAGTCAACGAGCCATCCCCACCACATACAATCAAAGCATCGATACCTGCATCAATCATATTCTTACACGCCCGTAACCTACCCCATCTTTCCCTGAACTCTTTGCATCTTGCAGTACCGATATTGGTACCGCCTTCCATTAACCAACCTTTTACATCACCCCACTTCATTTCACATATATATTCGGCACCACCTTTAACCAAGCCTGAATAACCTTCATGAATGGCGAACACACGACAACCCCTATTGATTGCGGTACGGACAATTGCCCTAACATTGGCGTTCATACCAGGTGCGTCACCACCGGAGGTCATGACGGCAATATTACGCTGTCTTTTCTGGTGCCCGGAGGGAGCAACATTCAACTCGGAGGATGATGTTGGCAAATTATACGAGGTCACTTCATCTTCGTAGATGAAGTTTGACGATCTCACAGTTCTGGATTCTTTGTTGACCGCAAATGGGTTCTTCAATGCTGTGAAACCAACAATCGAACTCAGCGGATCAATGACATAGACCTCGAACGGGTTCAGCTCGTCTGGACGGATTTGGTAGTTGCATTCGTTCTCTTTCAAATTGTTTATTATATCCAAAAGGGACTCTGTTTCCAGGGAAATGGCACTTTGCAAAGTTCTCCAATCCCTCCTTGTTCTATGAGCCAACAAGTTTTCGACATTATTTCCGATTTCTTCCACGCCGGCTGCCTTTTCTTTGTCGATAATCAACGATATTGAAAGCGCCTTTGACAGGTTGTATCTATCGGCGACTAGGATACACGACTCCTCGTTGATATCATTCACGCTGAATTTCAACACCTTGTGGTAAAACTCCTTCGTTCTCTGATACAGCTCAGCACTTGGAGCATAGAATATGACGGTTGTGGTTGAATTGCACAATTGCGTGTCTGTGGTCATGGTTATTTTTTTATTTGTGTTTGTTACCGGTCCTATTTTATGTTTGTTTGTATCTGTATATTGTCTTTGAGACTACCTAATACCTCGCAAGACAAAACCAATTATATGTGAGGTATAATCCGAAAGGTAGAAGACCTCAGTGGAATGATTGAATTATTAAAAAGGTTTGTAGCAGAGGTAGAACGGGAACTAATATAAGAAAAGAAAACGCAATCCAAAAAACAGCAACGGAAAATTATGGCTGAGATGATATATAGACCACAGTACGGGAGGTTTTATACACAGGAGATACAATAGGAATCGAGTGGGAAGACAATACATCATAGAACATAACACTATTTCCTATTCCAACCCGGTGCAGTCAAAGCAGTGTGCTCCGTACTGGGCGAGCCATCTTCGCTGAACGGGCATCACGTGTCGCATGAAAGCCTTAGAGGTCATGACAAGTTCGTGGTACAACACGAGTTTGACGGGGGGAACAGCTCCGTGCAAAGTTGAGGATGGGTGTATCATTACTGTGCTCCCCCTCGGAATGGTGGTGTAGCTGTCGCCTGTACGGGATAGTCTGGCACACTGGGTGAAGTACCCGGCGGTTATGGCCTTCATTACACGCAGGTGCAGCAGATTGAGGTCCAGGACCGGGTGTTCCTGAGAGGAGTTTTGCAACGACTCACCCCGGAGTCTCAGGTCTGGTCGGGAACATATTCTCAGCAGCTGCTTCCGGATATTGCGTGCCTTCTGCAGGGTCCGGTACTGCAAGAAGTTGTCGTGGCACCATTGGGAAGAGTAGCCACTGGCAACAAACTGGTTCCAAATCTCCAATAGCGTCAAGTGATCGCCACCAAGCTTGCTGACAAAACGCTGGTGGGCATTTTTGGCAAGCTCCTTGTTTTCCTTGGACCTGATGAACAAGGACCCCGAGTCCTCGAGCATGGCGATGACAGAAAGAACTTCGTCGCAGACTTGCAGTCTCGACCCCTCCAGGAGACATTTGGAGAGCATGGGCTTGGTGGGGAAAATGGACATCTTCAGTCCGACCTCTGTCAACTCGCCACGTTCGTTCAACGCTCCCAAGGCGTAGAGCAACTCTAACGCTTTCGCCAATGACGAGGTCAGCGGTTTGTCCATAAAATCAAAATGGATCAAGTCTGTCACCCCCAACGTCATCATAAGTAAGACAACACTAGTCAAATCAGTACGTAGGATTTCCGGTGTTGGGTTGTTTGGCAATTCGTTCAGATACGCCCATTTGGTGTATAACCGGAAACATTTACCTGGCCCAACTCTCCCGGCTCTTCCAGCTCGTTGGTCTGCAGACGCCTTTGAGCAGGGATTGACGTCCAAACTCTCCATCCCACTCTTGGCATTGAATACATTTTCCTTAACAAAGCCACAGTCCACCACGTATACAATCCCATCGATGGTCAACGAGGTTTCCGCAATGTTGGTCGAGATGACAACCTTCCGTGCGTTTTTCGGTGTCGGTTCGAATATTTTCTTCTGCTGCTCCGGTTGTAGGTTTGCATAGATTGGACATATGATCATTTCTTTGATTTGCCCCTGTAATTTCTTGCATGTTTCTGCTAGACTCTCGGCCATGGTCTCAATCTCATCTTGCCCGGTCAAAAACACCAATATATCGCCCCTCCCGGTCTGTGACATGTGGATTTGAAATACAGTTGTGATGGCAGCATATAAATAGTTGGATTCCGGTTGTTCGGTGTAGTAGATCTCTACTGGAAATCTTCTTCCGGGAACGTTGAATATTGGTGCCTCGTAGAAATAGTCACTGAACTTTTTTGCATTTATTGTGGCTGACGATATGATTAACTTTAAGTCCGGTCTTTTTTTCAACAGATCTTTCAAAAGTCCAAGCAAGATATCGGTATGCAATGTTCTTTCGTGGGCTTCGTCGATGATCATGACGGAATATTTGTCAAGGTTATGATCTGTAAGGAATTCCCTGACGAGCATACCGTCTGTCATATATTTGATGACAGTATTTTCACTGGATTTCTCATCAAATCGAATACTGTAGCCAACTTTATCTCCCAGCCGGGTTCCCACCTCGTCCGCTACACGGGTGGCAACAGAAACGGCAGCAACTCTCCGGGGTTGGGTACACCCAATCATTTTGTTTCCTTTCGTGTATCCTGCTTCATGTAAATACTGAGGGAGTTGTGTGGTCTTACCGGAACCTGTTTCACCCACAACTATCAAAACCTGGTATTTTTCGACAGCGTCAAGCAATTCATCTCGGTACTGATATACCGGCAACGATTTCTTTGTTTCTTCGATGCTCTGCACCCTCTTCTCTTCTTCATCTATGAGTTCCTCGAGCTCTATTTTATTTTGCAACTCTTTCATCTCATCTTCAGGGACATCGGGAATATAGTTGATCATGTATTTTTTATCAAACACAAAATCATATTGTTTTTCATCATTTTCATCAGCTTCGTCCTTCTTCAGCCTGGAAAGCTGATTCACCTTTTCAGCCCTACGGAATTGGTTTTCGACCCATTCTTGCTCTTGTTGCTTCTTTTCTTTCTTCATGTCATGTCTCAACGCAAGGGCTTTCTTCTGGACATCGATTTTCCCGTCTTCCGTAACATAGTCGTCGGGGAGAAGATAATTTTCCTGGTGTTGTTGACTTTTGTCCGGTAAAATCTTCTCCAAAAGTGTCTTTTTGCTTTCATACTCTGCTTTCTCATCAGCTTCCAACGAATCCACTCCGCCTGCAGCAATGTCTTTTTCCATTATAGAAACTTCATGTCGAAGAATGTCGATGTCCTGTGCCGAAATTTTTGCACTTCTTTTTGAATCATTCGGTGCAGCATCAAGACTAATTCTATTTCCTTGTAGAATATCCTCTTGCTCTTCCGTTTCTGTTTTTGCTTCTCTTGGTGGCTTTGCGGTTGTGGCAGATGTCACTTGTCTTCGATTTGTCCTTTTTACAATCTTTGGCAATCCTTCAAGTTCTTCATCTGAGCCCACACCGTCGTCCCAATCCAAATTTCTCTCTCGTTTTTTAAATCTTTCAGGATCCATTCGGTGATTGACTTTTTCTTTTATTTTACTTTGCTGATTGGGTTGCCTTCTTTTAGGATCCTCTTGTTATCAGTTGTATCTTGACATTTACTCTTTTAACAAAGATCTATCTTCGTTGATGCTATCTGAGCTTACTCTTCAACTTATATATAAAATATATTTTTCTTCTGGGACGATCGACGCATGCGTTTGCAAATCCGCAAAAGTTGCCACTATCGCACTATGTGTGAAGATTGTAGAATAGAAGATAAAAAGAGATAGGTTGATCACCTGGATACATGAAGTAGGTAAAGAAAGGGATTGTTGTGCTGGGAAATGGAATTTTACATTTTAAGATATATCAATTGCAGAATAACATTCTCCTGATACTCAAGTTTTGCTTTGGCTGTGAACTTGTTTAATCTGGTCAATCTACGCTTACAAAATTGCCTGCACAAAAACACCCTTAGTCCATTTAACCAAACAGGGTTAGTTGGCTCAGTTATATTTTCCTCTTTTCATAGTACTGCTTTCGATTTCTTTGCATCACATCCAGGCACCGGATTTCGACAATTATGGAGGCCGAACAATACATTCCGCCGTGGTCTTCACCGTATATCATTGGGATCGCAGGGTTGAGTGGCTCAGGTAAGACAACAGTTGCACAAGACATCATTGCCGCCATCAATGAGCCGTGGACCGTTCTATTGTCGTTGGATAACTTTTACAAGGAGCTCACGGCCGAGCAAAGCGCCAAGGCGTTTCTAAACGAATATGATCTGGATAAACCAACCTCGATTGACCTCGATATGGTTTACGAATGTGTGAAGTCCATCAAACAGGGGAAAAAAACAGATATACCTGTTTATTCGTTTGCTAAACACGCCAGACTGCCGGACGAAAAACTGACCATCTATGGCGCCAACGTCGTCATTGTCGAAGGCATATACGCACTATACAAGCCAGAACTGTTGGAGCTGATGGACTGCAAAGTCTTTGTTGATACCGACATCGACGTGTGCTATTCTCGTCGTCTATTGCGAGATATTCTGCATCGGAACCGTGACATCAAGGGAATCATCAAACAGTGGGATTTGTTCGTAAAACCTAATGCCGTCTCCAACGTGTTGCCGACTCGGGCCAACGCAGATGTCGTGATACCCAGAGGCTCGGACAACACTATTGCTGTGGATATGCTAATTGAGCATTTAAAAAGACAACTCCATGAAAAGTCACTGGAACATGTCAGACATTTGCAATCGTTAGGTAGAATCATTGCACCAGTCAACTGGAAAAATGTTCATATTCTGGAGAATACCAATCAATTGAGGGCTATCAAAACCATCATTCTCAATAAAGCATCAAGCACCGACGATTTCATATTTTACTTCAATAGGATTGCATCCATATTAATTTCAAAGTCACTGGATTTGGCCGAATACGAGTCTGGAGTTGCACTAAACAGAACAATCACAACACCAATTGAAGTAACACTCAGACCTGAGGAAACTTACTTTCTAAACCAAGAAATCATCGCCGTTTCAATCATTAGATCCGGCGATTGCTTCATTCGTTCACTGCGTAGGATCATTCCTGCAGCAAAAATCGGTAAAATGTTAATCCAGACAGATTCCAGAACCGGTGAACCCCAATTGCATACGGAAAAACTTCCGTCATTAGAAAAATTGGACGGGAGGGCTTCGAAGGTATTGTTATTTGACTCACAGACTATATCCGGAGCTGCATCAATCATGGCCATCAAAGTTTTACTTGATCATGGGGTCAAACAAGAACAGATTGTTTTGGTAAATTACACAGCCACTGAAACAGGTATAAAGAGAATTATGAATACCTTTCCCAATGTTCAAGTTGTGGTTGCGTGTATTGGAAAACGTAAGTGTGATAGTACGTTACAATACGATGCTGACAATAATACTATTGATGTGAATTCCGACTCTGATTGGTGGATGTCTACAAGATTTATAGATAATATATATTTTGGGGCAAGTTGAGGTCACTTTATGCAGTCCGAAAATAATTGAATAATTATTCTATGACAGAAACAATGTATACATAATATATAACTTCAACTTGTTTAGACAATTATATGCAAAACTCTATTTGTTTTCTACATGCCAATAAATTTTGAACATAAGTAACCAACTGTTATCACAACTAGTCCGCAACCAAAACTTGTTGGAACACCAATTTTGATGAATGTATTAACATTCAAGTACTTATCACCAAGATTGTTTGTTAAGCCAATGGCTGTGACATTTGGAAAGCCTGATGTTGGCAACCCCATTGCGCATGAACAAATCAATGCAGTACAGAAGACCAAAATATTTGGATGTGGATCAGGCAAAGTACGTCCAATTTCTGCGATCAACGGGATGATAATTAGCGCAGCAACCGTGTGTGAAACAAAGGTAGCCATAATTAAAACAATAAAACTGAAAACTGCTAAAATTGTAAATAGTTCAGCATCTTTTAGCTTTTCTTGAACTAATCCAGCGATTGTAGCCAAAAGACCAGAAACAGTAACTGCTTTGCCTAGAGCTAGACCACCCATTGCAAGGATGACAATGGTCCATGGGTAATTATTGAAGTCTTCCTGGGATAATGATCCGGTTGCATAAAAAGTGACCATTGATAAAAGGGCAATCTGACCCATATCTCCAAATACTGGTTCCAAAGCCGAAGACAAACACCATAAAAGTATAGTGGCAACAGAAATAAACAAAACAAAATACTGTTGTGCGTTAAAACTATCATGATGCTGATTGATTGGCACTATTGTAACATCTTTGAATGAAAATGACACCATCAAAATAATGAAAATAATAATCAAGCAACATGCACAAACCGGAATCGAAACTGCAAACCACTGAATCCAATTAGGCGCTGGGTCCATGAATTGAAGTGCAACAACATTTTGAGGTGACGCAATCGGCGAAGCCATACCAGCAACACTAGACGCTAAAGCAATACCCAGAACTAGTGCTTGAGCAAATTGGTTTTGAACAGTCACACCATTAATTGTGGTATCATCCAAAGTGTTTAAGATTGGCTGAACCACAGAATACATTAAGACTGGAGCAGCAACGTTGGAAACAAACGCAGCTACTAAAGTTGAAACTACCAGAATTGAAAACAAAATTGGAGCTGGACGTTGACGTACTTTTGATAATAAAAATGTACATGCATATTTGTCAAGATTATGTTTCGAAAGTGCTGCAGCCAAGGTGAAACCACCTAGAAGTAACAAAATGATCGGAGACCACATAGCTGAACATATAAATTTAGATGCATCAGATGCGTTCAACACTGCTCCAGTTGTTGGGTCTTTCAGAACTTTTAAAACCACCAGCAAAAATGGTAATAATAAAGAAGTTGAGAAAAGTGGGATTGTTTCAGTTGCCCAAAGCAAAGAACAACAAATTAAAACAGCAAAACAATTTTTTTGTTGTTCATCATCAAACGGAGAGTAATTACACAGTGTTAATGTGACCAATATAATGAGAACACTTTTAAGCGCTTTCAGTGACGTTAGATATAGCGGAATGACGATTTCTCTACCGGCACCCAGTGGTATTTTCCAAGGTTCGACTGGTTTCATCAATGTTGAGGAATCGGCCTTTGCATATGCTGCTTGAGATTTTCTTTCTATACCAATCATATCTCTCCACACTGTATTTCTTTCAAAAACAACCTTTTCACGTAGATTTGTACCCAATTCGAGTTTTGATTCATTCATGTCATCATGTGTAAAGATTGAATATAATTTAATGATTTGATCAATCTTGAAATTCAACCCATCAAATGTTGATTTTTTGAAAACATAGTAGTTGTTTTCAAGGTTTTGCAAGTAATCAGATTTAATATTTGTCTGTAAAAGTTTATCAAACTTTTTAGATGCTTTACCAAAACCAATTTTATTCAATTCAATATACGATTTTAGTTCCGACAAATGGGTGAAAACACGAGAGAGAAGCGGTTTCTTCTCGACTTTCAGAGCTTCTAAAAGCGTAACATGGAAATCGTCATCATAAAATAATGTAGGGAAAGACTTTTTCCTTTGAAGTTTCAACGAATCGATATCATCAACGGATTGTTCAAGGTGGTTTTCTGTGCTTAATGAAGGAACGCCGAATTGTGGGCTTCTCACTGCACTGATCGTACTATCCACATTGTCGATGTTATCATCGATGCATGAATTTGGAAGGGGGATATCGTGAGCATGGCTATGCTCGAGTACGAATGAATCATAATCTGGAAGTAACTCACTCAACAATGTTCTCAAAGTCTTTCTAATTTTTTCATCCCCTTTATCATACGGGAAATCGAGTTCAAACTCCAGGAATTCTTTTATGACCGAATCATACTCGTTCAGCAATGTTTCCTCTTGTTGTTGGTAAAATTTATTTATTCTGTCGGCTTCTTTATCCAAGGCTTTTTTGAAAATCACCACTGGATTCGATGGATCGTTTGGGTCCAAAGTGAACACTGCCTCTTCGTTGATCCGTTTATCATTCAACTGTTGCACGTGTTGTTTTTGCAGGTTGTATGCGATCTTCTTCAACAGAGAGTAGTTTATGTACTTAGACGACCATTCTGGAACGGCGTTGAATTGAAGAGAGTGGGAGAATTTCATTTTGATCCGATGGTTGTCGTTTTTTCCCTCGATTGGCTGGTTGCTCTCGTGGTCGAATGCTGTTAATTCTAGATCTTGAGTCCAATTGTTTGTGTCGCTATTATCTGCCACACGAATGTAGTCTTCGGCTGGTGTTTTAAACAGACTCTTTCTAAGATCTAAAGCAGCTCTTGAGAGTGATGAAAACACTTTTGATGGTTTATTATTGACAGCACAGAGTTGGCAATATTGGTGATTCGACGAGAGAGTTTTGGGTTTCCTTTTATTGGCTGCTTTCCTTTTTTTCTCTCTTTCTTGGATGTAGCTGGAAAAAGAAATATGGTGTCAACAATGTCTCCTGTGAAATAAGTTCAAGTGTGCTGTGATGGAAAGGACAGAAGTGCAATACAGCAGGTCAAGTGCAAAAAGAAACTATGCATACCAACCAGAGGCAAACATAGACAATGCTCAGCTTATAAACAGAAACTAAGAACGTGTAGATAAAGAGCAGCCTCTTGTGGAAAATCCGGGCTGTGTGAGGAGCAATGTCTCTGTGGGTGAAAATAAAAAAAGCGTGTGAAGTAAGTACTATATAACAGATTGCAACTAGATGAAGAAGAAGAGAAGAATGCAAGATCGAATAATTCTGTCCGATCCATAAGAGAAGCTTGGAAAATAGAGCTAGATTAGGGTTTATATTGAAAATAGTGATTCCGGCTGTTACAGATGTCTACCGATGTTTTGAGCCTGTCTACATTTCTTGGAAACCATGACTTGACTGAGTTGCAACAGTATGCCACAAAGTTGTTGTCTAGTGTAGAACCTGTGCCATTGGAGATGGATGAAGAGAAGGCCGATGACGAGCAGAAGGATATATTCCAGCTCAGAAAATACTTCATCGAAATCTATGGAGTTGTTCAGCCCTGGATTAGCAACAATGAATCGAAAACTGGCTCGCAGATGCATACAACATCCAATTATATGAATGAGAGAGAACACAAATCAAGTGGTAATCAGATCAAAAGTTTCACGCTGACAGAAAGAGAGAGAGACCTGTTTATGAACTGTTTGGTGCAGATAGATCAAAACCATTGGATTGATTCAAAAAGTAGGTTTGTTTCACAAATGGCGAAAATTTCAGTAATGTACATTACCGTTTGCATACTGCTCCAAATCAGCAAGGCCTTGATCGATTCAACATTGAATTCCTTGAATGATATCAATTACTACGACAGGGTTCTTTCCAGAAAATATTCAATAATGTTGTATTTCATCCAAACCTTACCACAAAACACCTATGACTTTCTCTACGACGTGAACGTGAAACTGATAAACCGTAACGTGAGCTCGTCCATTGTGGAAATACCAACTTGGATGCCAAGGTATACGCGTGCAACATATATTAACGTATGGAAATATGTTAAATTGGCATACAGATTAATCAATAAATCCATCGAAGAGTTTGTGAGATCGCCCAGCATGTTTTTGATGGAAAAACAAAAGGACTCCACGTCATTATTCAAGATATTTTGGAATTCCACCTTCCGGTTACCATATTACTATTCGAAAATTCAGATTGAAAGGAAAAGATGTGCTATTGTGGATTTGCAAAAGTCGAATGTAGCTAAGTTGGGTTACTTGTTGACGAATATTCCAAGTTATGACATTCTTGACGGTGAGAAATTGGATATGAACGTTTCCATTTTGAAGTACTTATCCAGCGTTTTAAATAAAGAAGAATACGAATTTAAGAAGTCTGAAAAAATTGAGGTTGATTCATTGATCAAATTGATTAACACCGATGTCCCGGACTTCCTCAAAGCAACCAGATCAGTTGAAAAAAGAAATTCAACTCCATCATACTTGGAGAGAAATTGGCCTTTGATTGTACCTGCACTTTTTGTTGCGGTTTTATATGTTCCTTCCACCCTACGAAACTTCCATTTATTATTGACTGATGCTAAATTGCGTGAAGAATTCTATGATTACTTGAAAGGTGCTGGGAAGTATATTTTAGATACAAGTGTTGCATTCTGGAACAATTGGGTACTCAACCCAATTAACAATATTTTAAAAACTATTCGGCATGACGATAATTCCAAAATTGCCTTGATGTCACAACAATCACTTGGCTCGGATCTTGATTCCTTGGAGAGAATGGTCGTTGATTATGCCAAAGACTCGGACTTACCTTTAAACTACGAGGAGATTGAAAAATCGGTTCGGTCCGGGGACCTGACCCTGATCATGAATGACTACGAAAAAGATCTGAAAAGCCCAATCAAATCTATACTTCTGGGTGACATGTTGCGCAACATAATGATCCAAATCCAAAAGACGAAGGTTGATGGGTCGCTTGCATTGAATGGTGTTGATCAGATTTTGAAAAGTCAAGAATTGGTGTTTGGTTTTGTGGCAGCGTCACCAAGTTTATTTATTGTTTGGATGATGAAGAATTCTTTCATGAGTTGGTACAACGGCGAGAGTTTCAATTCCACAAAGATGCTACACAAACTTGAAGTGAAGGGCAGGATGTGCAAGAGTTTGGGAAACATTGAAAAGCTCATTGATTACATGGTGATTCAGCAACGTCAGCTGGCTGATCACAACGACGACCACAGCGGTGCTCGGTCGGTGGACTATTTCAAAACAGGGTTGGTATTTATTGAAATCAAAAACCTGAAGAAACTGGCATGTATGATGTTACCGCTGTACGTATTCAACAACTTTGGTGGCGATGTTGATGAGTTGATTGACCCAGGTTTAGACGTGGAGTACAAACTTTTGGCTATACAACGTATTTGGAACGTATATGGTGGATATTTTTATTAGTTGGTTTTGTTCTTAGGGCAGGCAAAAAAAAAGTGTTATAAAATTATGGACTATAATATATATATATATATCTATATAGCTATTATAATGAACTAATAGTGGAAAAAAAAAGAAAGTTAGAGTCTTCTTTAAGAACAGATGGATCTGACAATCATGTTACCAATTGACGCTCCGGCACCAAAAATAACGGCATCGAAAAATCTCTTGCAGAAGTTCTTTCCTGCATTGCTCTTGCTTGATTTTTGTTGTTGCTGTTGCTGTTGTTGTGCTGGTGGAGGCTGGAAAACCTCTGGTCCCTGTTGGTACTGAGGCTGTTGTTGTTGCTGATATTGCTGTTGCGGTTGCTGTTGATAGTACCCTTGGGGTGGCTGTTGCTGCTGGTATTGTTGTTTTTCGTTGGACATGGCGAATGGCTGGTGAGAGTACAAAATTAGATATTATATAACTAATGGATAGAAAAAGCAAAACGGATACAGTGTTGCTTTTAAAGTAAAAGGAAGAAGGTAAAAAGTAAAAAGGTACATTATGCAAGTGAAAACAAGTGGAACACAAAGAAAAAAAAAAAACAAAGGGAAGAGGTCTCAAAGAAGAAGGGAGCGGACACTTGTGTGGTCCCTGTCTTTTGCCTGTTCCGGTGGTGATACGGACACAGTTACTGCTGTAGTTGAAGAAGATGCCCGAGAAGGTTGAATCGCCGGCACAGGTGGCAGCAGTCCATGCTGCAGGGACAGTGGGGTGGTTGGAGTATCTTGTGCAGGAACGGAGGAAGATTCGGGTTCGGAGTGGGATTGTTGGGATTGGTGCTGATTGTGGAGTGGGAGTGGAGGATGGGATTGGGCAGCGGCTTGGTGCAGGGGCTCTGCAATCAGAGCTTCTTCTTTGTCTTGTTCTTCTTCTTCTTGTTCTTCTTCTTTTGAGCGATTGCTCCCTGTGTCGAGTGATGTTGTGCGATTGCTCCCGGACGTGCGATTGCTCCCGTTGTCGGAAGTGGTATCGTCGTTGGAGAGGTGGACAGTCTCTTGCTCTTGCTCTTGCTCTGCAAGCTCGTCCACCGTCATGTGGAAGTCGCCCAGGGTGGTTTCCTTGATTTTCAGATACACCTCACTGTGCTGTGCATTGCCTCTGAGCTCCTCCATCTGCTGCTGTTTGTACATGTCCGAGACGCTCTTCTTCATCTGGAACGCATCTTTGACGAACACCCGCAGGATTCTGGTGAGGGTGTACTTGAGGATGAAGACGCCCACCACCACCAACAAAAACGTGTAGGTGATCTCGTCGTTGTTGCACTCCTCGCCGATCTTGGCCCTGAGGAAGGTGTAGACGGCGTCGATGTACGTGCCCACAACCTCACTTGTCTGGTCGATGTACGGGGTGACATGCTCGTGGTGGAACGCTTGATACTGGTTTAAATACGATTTGACCGGTTCTTGGTTGGAGACAAACACCATCTTTTCTTCCACATAGGAGTAGACGAGTTCGCAGTAACGGTGGAGGGTTTCCCACAGTTGGACAACACTTTCCACAACGACCGGATTCCGATTGGAAAAGTCCTCGACGTAATCACAGACTTTACCGTAGAGGACGGCAACATTCTTGTAGACCGTGGTGTTTCCGAGTGAAGCAGCAGGGGAAGCATCTTCGACCGTGTGTTCCTTGCCAACATGCTCTTTGATCACTTCGGCATATTTCTCAATATACGGATATACTGCATCTTTCCATTCTCCAATGTTATCCTTCAGATCCTCGCCTTTGGAGCTGAGTGTTTCGACGAGCTTGGAGCCGCCATCTAGAAACTTCTCTTCATCAAACTTGTTATAGAATAATATCGACGCTACAATCAATAGACCATAATAAAGTGCCACTAACGGTAAAGCCATTATCAAATGGTAGACTGACGCTGTCGGTGCTGTTGGCAATGTGGAACCTCCAACTTGGAAACTGTAGGGCTTGTAGGAGATACTTCTATAGGCTGAGCACAATTTCATCGTCAACGACAACATCGAAAAAGCCACTGGAGATAAAAAAAAAAAAAAGGAGAGAAAATGAAAAAATGAAAAAATGAAAAAATGAAAAAATGAAAAAATGAAAAAATGAAAAAATGAAAAAATGAAAAAATGAAAAAATGAAAAAATGAAAAAATGAAAAAATGAAAAAATGAAAAAATGAAAAAATGAAAAAACGAAAAAATGAAAAAATGAAAAAATGAAAAGCCCACACTTCATCCCGTTTTAGGCCATATTTGTTTATTCTTTCACTCTGTTATTCTTCGGTCTTTTCTCTAACGGTTCTTGGAAATCTTCAAGAAGAATCCTTGGCCCTTCTATGCGGTCTTCCCTGGTTATGTAAATCTGTAGACGACATATCACATCATGACAGTACAACGACTACTGTTATGCCTTATAGACGTGGCTCTCTTGCTGGCCTCTGGGTCGGTTTTGGCCGTCAATGGGTTTCCAGAACTAAACATGTTTCTCAAATATGGCAAGACACTCACATCGCAAGAGCAAAAAGACAGTAAGATCCCCTTCTATTTGAAAGTATACGTTCCTAAGTCCTGGTTCACCCATTTCTATATACTGCATTTCGGGCTCTCCGCAATCAACGTCTTGCTCTTATGTCGCCGATCTTGGAGTCTGGGCACAGACTTGCCGCTGATCATTCTCTTCAACATGGTGCAGAGTTCTCGGAGATTGTACGAGTGCATCTACATCAGCAAATTCTCGGTAACGGCTAAAATACACATCTTCCATTACTTGGCGGGCATCTTCTTCTACACTTCCATCAACCTGATACCGTTTTTGCTCATGGACATGGGTGACAGCCGCTATGTCTCCCTCTGCTCACGATTCAGTGCAGTAACAATGTTTTCATTGGCATCCTCAGACCAATTCCGCAACCATTCCGTGCTGGCAAAACAGAAAAAGTATACCTTTCCAAATTCAGTAGGGCTCTTCAGATACCTGGTGTGCCCACATTATTTTGATGAATGCTGCATCTACCTCTCGTTCCTCGTGTTGCGACCATCGGTTTCTTACTTGCTGGTTTCCGCTTGGGTGGCCATCAACCTCTCCATAGCGGCCAACCAATCGTATTTGTTCTACATCGCAAACAATCATATCGAAAAACAGTACCGCATCTGGCCATACGTTTACTGAACCACGTCGGGATCTATATACATGTCTGCTCTATAAAACGTTATACTCGGTGTCGTACTATGCCTAAATCCTACTTGCCGTCGTACTGTGCATAAATCCTACTTGCCGTCGTACTGTGCCTAAATCCTACTTGCCGTCGTATCTGGAAATACACATTGAAGCGTTTGTACCGCCAAACCCAAAGCTGTTGGTCAAAGCGTTCGTAAATTGCGAATGCACGGCGGCATTCGAAACGTAGTTGAAAATAAAGTCCTCTTCTCCGTTATCTTCCGCATGTCCACCAGGGGTGTCACAGTTCAAAGTGGGCGGAACGACACCCTCCTTCAACGCCAGAATGGTGAAGATGGCCTCAACTGCCCCCGCAGCACCTAATAAATGGCCAATTTGGCCTTTGCTGGAGCTCACTTTCAATTCGGGATTGGCCTCTTGGAACAATCTCTTGATGGCAAAATTCTCAGCTCGGTCACCCAGTAAGGTCGACGTTGCGTGTGCGTTGATGTACCCAATATCTTTTGCGTCCACGTCGGCCCGTCTCATCGCCATCTCCATTGCTCGCTTGGCTCCGTCCCCGTCACTGCTTGGCGTGGTTATATGTGTGGCATCTCCGCTTAGCCCATAGCCTTTGATTTCCGCATAGATATGGGCATTCCTAGCCCGAGCATGGTTCAGCTCCTCCAGGACCAAAATGCCGGATCCTTCGCCGAGCACAAACCCGGACCGGTATCTGTCGAACGGCCTGGACGCTTTCTGGGGCTCATCGCTGTGCTGTGTGGTGACACTCTTTGAACGTGCAAACCCGCCCAGTGAAATCGGGTTGATTGCAGCCTCCGACGCACCGCAGACAATAACGTCGGCATAATCGTCACGGATAAACCTGAAGGAGTCTCCAATCGAATGCAATCCCGTTGCACATGCGGTGGAAACAGAGTGGTTAACTCCCTTGAGTCCGTATTTGATGGACACGTTACCGCTGGCCATATTGGCGAGCAGCCTTGGTATGAACAGTGGCTGTATCTTTCTGTATCCATGCTCATGGAAATTGATTGCGTTATTAACAGAATCCTCAAACGACCCGATTCCAGACCCAATGCACACCCCCGACCGCAGCTGTGCCTCTTCCCCCACGGCTAGTGGATCCCACTTGGCATCTTCGAGTGCCTCTTTGGCTGCCACCAATGCATATTGGATAAATGGGGAAAAGCGCCGTAATTCATGTGTGCTGAAATGCTCTGCTGCGTTATATATCCCGCTGGCTTTTCCGCCGTCGCCTTCCGGAACTTTTCCAACTACTTTTGACGGTATGTCCTTGTACAAATCAGCATCCTTCAGTAGGCTCGTTGAGATTATTCCTGATTTGGATCCAACAAGTTGCTGCCAAACATGTTGCGTTCCAATTCCCAACGGAGACACTATACCCAGCCCAGTAACCACAACACGGCGTGTTTGTGCCATCGTGGTATCTTCTTTTGATTCACTATGATCCAAAAAGTAGGGTATATCTTTCCAATATTGATATTGTTAACCTATACATATATATATATATATCCATTTATTATAGAAAACACATTTTTAAAGGCCCTTTTAATTGTCAATCGGAGGTGTTCCCGAGTGTACGGGTGTTTATCGTTTTGGTTTTCTGTTTCTTTTTTTTTTTTTTTTTTTTTTTTTTTTGAAAAAAGTTTCCATTTTAGAAATTTTTCATTTTTCAAAACTTCAAGGATAAGGAATGTTATCTGTATCAGTGATCCGATATTTAGAAACATAACAACATCCAAGTCGATTAGGTAAACACATCATGGCAGCAGGTGGAGCGCAGCTTAAGAAGCTGAAAGAATCATTGAGAAACGCCGGTTTAACGGGACAATCAAACTTTGGCAAAAAGGGAAAAGGTAAAGGTAAAAGAAACGGAGCACAGGATAAACTTCGTAAAGATGACAAGGAAAAAGCGTTGAACGAAATCAGAGAACAGTTCAACCCTTTTGATGTCAAAGTGACCAAGAACAAAAGAGCAGACGCTTTGCAGAAGAAATTGACAGTTGGAAAACCGGGTATTTCGAAACAAATTGGTGAAGAAAATAGACGAAAAGAATTCGAGAGCAGGATGGAAAGAAAGGGTAAAGCTGGTGGTATAATCGACAGAAGATTCGGTGAAGGCAATAGCAAGTTGTCAGTTGAAGAAAAAATGTTGGAAAGATTCACCAAGGAAAGATTATCAAAGGCCAATAAAAGTTCCATGTATAATTTGGATGATGATGACAACATCGATTTCGCCGACGATGGTGACTTTGGTGGTTTGACACATTTAGGTCAGTCGTTATCGGGAACCAAGTCCAAGGATACAATTGACAATGACGATTTCTTTTCGATGAAAAGAACCATCAATCCGGATGATGACGATTCAGTCGTTGATGGCCAACCTGTGAAGAAGAAGACTAAGGCCGAGGTTATGAAAGAGGTGATTGCAAAGTCAAAAAAATACAAGCATGAGAGACAGAAGGCATATGCAGAAAACCAAGAAATTGTGCAAGCCTTGGACGGTGATTTTGAAGACGTTATGGATGAAATCAGCACTGCCACTAGGGGCAAAGCCGAGGATAACACAAAATCCCAGGAAACCTTGGATTACGAGATGAAAGTCACCGAAGCAAAGTTGGATAAAAGGGCAAAGCCAACGGATAGAACAAAAACTGCCGAAGAAATCAAAAAAGAAGAAGAAGAAAAACAAGCAGTGAATGAACGGAAAAGACAACAGAGAATGGAAGGCGATGTGGAAGAAGAACTCAGAGCTGAGGGAGCTGTTGGTGACGACTTAGGTGACGACTTCTGGGGGGAAAGTGGAGATGAAGAGACTGGATTTTCTGTCGGATCGCCAGATAATTCGGAATCTTCTGATTCTGAAGAAGAAGAAGAAGAAGAAGAAGAAAAAGCTGCAGAAGTACTGGATGACAATGGATCTTCCAAGGACACCGTTATTACTATCGGCAATAAGAAAATTGTTGTAAAAGCGAAATCGAAGGCTAAGCTTTCATGTCCGAAGACACTGGAAGAATTTAAAACCCATATCAACGAAGATGAATACGAAGAAACAGTTTCAACCATCAAGAAAATTTTTGAAATTTATCAACCAAAATTGGGAGCCGGTAATAAGGAAAAATTGGGTGTCTTCACCACTGTTCTGTTTGAATATCTTCTTGAGCTGGCTAACAAGTCAGTTGGATTTGAAAATAAAGGATATGTTAGACTTATGGATTTCCTGACTCGTTCAATCTGCAACCTGACAGAAAAGTATCAGGAGTTATTACTTGAATCTTTCAGAGAGCACCTTGAAGATTCACATGAGAGATTACTATCACAAGATGCTAGTATGTTTCCATTGCAGAGTGATGCAATATTATTAACGTTAGTTGGTCGTACTTTTTCCACTTCAGATAAATTTCATCTTGTGGTTATTCCTGCATTGTTAGTCGCATGTGAATCACTAGAATTTATGAAACCTGAATCGAGTAAAACCGACTTGTTCTTTGGTATATTTCTGTGTGATTTATTGATGCGTTACGAACGTATATCTGAGAGAGTTATTCCTGAAGTTGTTTCGTTCATCCAACGTGTCTTGCTATCGGTAGTTCCGAATCCTGAAGACATTGAGGACTGGGAAAAAGTTTTAATTTGTTCAACAAAACCAGGTACAACACCTTTTACACGCAAACCTCAAACTGAACTGTCTGATGATGATGTAAAACTTTCCATATCTAAGATGTGGGAATTGTCGAAATCAAAAAGAGAGACCGATACAACACAATTTATAAATGTGATGACCATAAAAACAATCAGAACTCTGAATACCGTGATTACCAAAATGATAAAAAGTACAACTGCAGCACCAGAGTTGACGTCCTCCTTCATTCCAATTTTACGTCATTTTGTTAAAACTACAAAAAATACAAATACCACGATTATCAACGTTGCTAATACATTAAATAATATCAACAGATTAACTGTTAAAGAACGTCGTCCATTGAAATTGCAAACACACCGTGCAGTCGGTATTGCGCAAATTGCACCACGTTTCAGTGAAAGATTCAATCCTGATAGAAAATCAAGCCGTTCTATTGATATGGACCCAATGGATCCAATTGCAATCAGAGATGAAATTTCTAAATTGAAACATCAAGTCAAAGAGGAAAGAAAACAAGCACTTAAGGAGATTAGAAGAGATACTAAATTTGAAGCAAGAGCGCAGATTGCAAGAAAGAAGGAAGAATATGATGCTTACCATAGCAAAATGGCTAAAATATACAATTCTATTCAAACCGAAGAAGGTACAGCAAAGAATCAATACGAAAGAGAAAAGAAAGCACGTAAAAATAGAAAGTAGATATTTTTCTTTCCTTTTTCTTTGTTATTAAAAGTTACAACAAATATGTAGATATATATATACAATTATTTATTTATGTCTATAAACTTGGTTCAATAATCCTAAAACCCCACCACTACCGCTACCGCTGCCGCTGATACTACCGCTGATACTAACATTATCAGCTGAATTACCCTTTTGTGAAGCAAGTTGATAACTTTCACCCAGCATCATGCTGTTACTCAAATGGTTCACATAGCGGGTTGCGTTTGGGGAAAAAGAGGTTGGTAGTCCTGCAACAGTGTCTTCCATTTGCTCCTGATACACAGTTGGAGATTTGTTCATATTAGAAATGCCACCATTTCCAACGTTTTTTCTACTGTTTAGCACTGCCGATTTCAATAAGTCATTTTGATTTAAATTTCTTTTAAGTAAAGTTTTGGTTGGATCCATAAATGATATCTGTTTGCCTGAATCTTTATCATCAACTCTGTGACTCGCTTTGTTACCACTATAACTTTCAAGAAAATATAAGTAAGATTGCATCATTTTATCATCATTTTCGGTATATGCTTTAAAACCTCCATCTGGTTCAACGTTGTCTTTATCTTTCTCCGAGGTAAACGTGGCAAAACTGCAAACATATCCGATACCATCAACATGAATTGTAAAATCTCTGAAAAAGTCAATTATTTTGTCACTGGATTTTGGTAATGAAAAGTATAAAATATAAGGTAAAAAGATTAGACTGCACAATTCTTGGAAAATAAGATACAATTTCAAATTGTATAAATCACAAAACTGATTTTTGACTTCAATTGTATGGTATCTATTATCCCAAGAAATCGGTAGGTAATGAGTGAATTTTGAAACATTTTTCAAAGAAGTCTCCGGATCAAACAAATATTTACTATTACTATCTGATATCGAATTCTTGCAAATTGTAAAAATAGCACCAAATATTGACATATAAAATAATGCTGTTTTACCCTCTGTCAATTCAAAGTTAAGAAAATTTTCAGGATCAATGATTGTTAAAATTGCCAAAATTGTAACCAATGAGCCAGACACAAATGAAACAAATTTGAGAATTATATTCGATATTTCTTTCGGAAATTGATTCAAATAGTTATCGGCAAATTCAATAGAGCAATTAATTCTTTGATCAAATAAATGTGGCAACTCGTTATATTCTCTCATTTTCCACTTTGCGTAAGGAGAGTATGTTCTTGCATTCAATAAACCTGGATTTGTTTTAAAATCATAAAATAATTTCAAAAAATAGTATAGTAAAAAGTAAATCACTAGGAACGGAGTGAGGAAGATGCTTAGTAGGCCTGCAACTCTGAACCTTTTTCTCAAGTTTTTAATCAAAAATAATCTGTGATGCTGGCTTAAAACTTTTTTTTTCAATTGGCCTTCTTCATTGAATAAAAAGTCAAAAATACATAGCTTTAAATTCCATTCCAAAGTTTTCGTCAAATACTGAGTGCTTATAATTGGCATTTTTAATGCTTTAGTCAATAATTTTTTATTAAAGATTGCAATCATATAATTATCTTTTCTCATCAAACGGTTTGCAATATCATGGGCATTCAATTTCAATTTTGACTTTAAATCATTATCGTTTTCAGTTATTAAAGCATTGGTGTTTTGATTTTTCAAAATCATTATTTTTTTAACGATTTGTGGCCAAGATATCGTCTGTAACTCCGAATCCCCGATGTTTAATAGATGCTTATAAAAGATTTGTATTTCTCTCAACTCCAACATCTCTTTGTAACAGTTTTTAATTCGTAATAGTAAAATCAAAATCAATGTTGCAAAAAAACTCTTTTGAGAAAAGGATATTTTTGAATAGCATGCACCATCGTATACTTGAGAAAAACTGTTCACATTTTCATTAAATAAGATTGAATAATCTATGCAATTGCCCATGAATGCTGTCAATGAGATAACAAATACAATGATCAGCAGATCGCAGGTCTTTGATAATGCGATACAGGTCCAGCCATTTCCAATGTAATAGTCATAAACGTCATGTAAGAATATATCTAGATTTGTAATGTTTGACCACATCCAAAGGGCTCTTTCTTTGGGTGGAAGTTTTCTGGCTCTGAAAAGTTGTCTCTTTGTTTTCGATAAATTTGCCTGAGTTTGTGTTCTCACATCAGCCCTTGACAAAAATGTAGGAGTTGGCTGTTGCAGAACTGACTGTTCGATTGTTCTACTTGCGATTTTTTTGGCCCTTTCACCCAAACTACTTAATTTTGGGGCCAAGACTTTTTCAACTTCTTTGACCTGATATATGACCGAGCTTTCGAGTTTATTCAACAAGGTTGTATCCTTCTTTTGGAAATACCGGTTGTCTTCCTCTAGAATTAGGCTCTCGGGAACAAAGTCATTATCCAAATCCAACTCCAGCTCCAGCTCTGATTCCAGCTCTTTGCGGATTTTTTTCTTTTCACTATTGGATAGTGCAGGATTATCATGGGCTAAATTTGGGGTATCGGTTCTGATGGACTGGGTGGACTGGTTCGACTTGTCGTCTCCCGGTCCATCATCTTCGGAAAGGTCTGAGTTTGAAGAATCTTCACTTTCGGAATTGAAATTGATAGAAATGTTGGAACGGGCGTTTTTCTTTTTTTTTTTATCTTTCCTATTGGTGTCTGAAGTGGTATGGCTTTGAAGTGATACCTCCGACATCAACATATCTTTCACTTTTTCGTCGTAGTTATCCATATAGGGATGAGCGTTTAGAAACTGCGACTCGGTAGCATCGTCGTTGAGAAATGGTGGACTCGAGCTCTCCCCTTCACTTCTTTTGCCGTTGCTTTTTCCAAACACGTTACCATACATCGTACCATATGTATTGTCTTTTATTTTTTCTCTTGTATTGTGTGAGGAGGTGTTTACGGAATTGCCCAAGACTCGGGACAAGAACGTATGTCCATTATAATCATTTGTGCCCGACATAACTGAGATATTCGAACTATGTCTGATTTCCACCTATTGTGAATCTATCATGAATAGGTCATGCAATAGCAATCCAAAACATGTACCAAGACAACAAAAGGATTAAAAGAGAAGTAGGGATACTGATGACTTCGCCACCAGGTATAACTTGAAGGCTCTGTTTTTTATTGTGTTCCTCTCTTTTTTGTTTTCTATTGTACCCTTTTATATTGCGATTCGGAGAAAACTTATTTCCCTAATAATCGATTTTTTTTATTGCCCCTATTCTCTTCTTCTTATCTAATCTGATAAAAAAAAAAATAGAAACTAAGGCGTCGATCGTCCTTTTGATTTTGAGTCGATCGACGCAATTTAAAAACAATTATTTTTTCTTTTTCTTTTTTTTTAGCTATTTAGGATTTAGGAATATCAGAAACAGAGAAGACAAGAAGTCGAGGGAAAACAGAAATCTAAGGATTGTATATTAGTTTAGTATATTTTGGATATGAAAAGAGAAGAGAAAGCAAACCAAGAAAAGAAAGAAAAAGAACAGAGGAAAGAAATATCTCCAGGGTAGAAGGTAGATTGGAATTTAAATAGAGAAGTCAAGAAAAACACAGGCTCTAACCTAAAGTAGAAGATAAAAATAAAAGCAGACAATATTGATCATACTGGATATATATGAATTTGGAGTGTTAAAAATGGCTAGTTTTGTGAAGATTCTCAGAGATGCACTTTTGAACAAAAAGGAGGTTGTTTTGAATACGGCAGATGCGGCAGACACCAATGACATAGTGGAAGCCAAGTTTGTGAAATTGGATGATGAGAAATACGAATTGACTTCGGAATCGGGATTCAAGTACAAAGAAGATGATAAAGAGTTGCAGTATGATATAGGCACGGTGTACTTCTGTTGGCTGAACAAGGATTCTTCAACGACGGAGTATATCGAAAAGTGCGAGAGGTGCCACATCAAAGTCATCTCTTTCATGGAAAGAACGGAACTGGTTTCATATTTGAGCGGCGATGTTGAAACGTGCCAGTATTTGGCTGATTCCAAGACCGTTGAGAAGGACCATACGACGGGTGAAACAGCATTGTCACATCCACATGCAGCTGTGCCACAATCTGTGCAAGAATCAAAGAATGACTCCATGCAGGGGGAAAACAATAACAAAGAAGAAACCGTGCAAAAGGGGAAGGATGACAAGACAGTGCCAAAGGAAAAAACAAATGAAAAGAGCAAGAGTAGAAAGAATCACGAGGAAGTGGAAAAAGTCGATTACAAGGAGATCAAAAGGAGAAAGCTGGAACAGGATCCTATTTTGAAATGTATCAGCGTGCATGAAATCGAGCTGATCGACCATGACAAGTCTCTACGTGGAACACAGAAGAATAATGATTTTTCAAACCTTATTAGAGAATGTGAATACAAGATTGTGCGCCCACTGAAACTGGCGGGAAAGTCGGCGTCGGGGGCTTCAAAGACAAAGTCAACATCACTACCATCATCCTCTTCGTCCTCTTTTGGAGGTTCGAAAGGAAAGTCGTCTTCTCGTTCCAAAACGAACGCATTGGCTGCAGCTGACTCGGCAAACTCCTTATCGACCATTCTGCGTAAAAAGGATCCTATTATTATTCTATCGCCGTCCGCAATTTCGATGCTCACGATGACGAACGTCAAGTCCTTCTTACAGGACGGTAAATTTGTTGACCCGCAGCATGCAAACGACCAGTTGAATGACAGTACCACGCATGGCGGAAGTACCAACAACAGCAATAGCAATATGATTCAGATTGTAAGACAGAGCAAAAGGTTCAACAAAAAGATCAAGTTTGTCGTTGTCAGTAACGTGGAAAAGTTTTTTGTCAAGCCTGAATACTGGGACAGGGTGGTTGCAGTTTTCACCACTGGTCAGGAGTGGCAATTTAAAAACTACAAGGTGAACCAGCCAAACCTGTTATTTCAAAAAGTCAAAGGTTTCTATGTGAACTACAATGGAGACGTTGTACCAAACAATGTCAAAAACTGGAACGTCCAAGTTATCAGTCTTGACAGAAACCAAAGATTTAAAGACAGACAAATTTCGGAGTTCTTATGGGAATCCATTGAACGTTTTATGTTAGCCAGAGGTTATAAATAGTCGATGTATGTGTATATAATTGTGTCCTTATTGACGGTAATCTGCTACCACAGTAATACGGTTGAAAATTAAGTATTTTACTTCTGTAAAATTTTAGCTATAACATTTAGATAGATAAAAATACATATAAAAATGGAAAGGAAATATAAAAAATAGAGTTAAAACGTGAACACGGATAAAAATAAAATTAAACGGTGGGGTGAAATTAAAAAAAATAATAGTAACAAATTAATAATTGATGGATATTTTCTCTTCTTTTTTTTTTGTTAAAAAAAAGGGACAAATGATCATTAAATAACAGTCCTAGTATTGAAAAGGACAAGATGAATCAAATAATCAAATCAATTGAACACAAAATATTCATGATAATAGTATTTCTGTTTCCAAAAACCAATCTCCAATATCCCATCCTTAATCAATGTGTTTATGAACAATGAGAGAATTTTTTTTAGGGAATCATTGTTATGCTTTATTCAAATATTCACTCAACGAACCTGCATGAACAAACAAAGAGGGAAAAGGAAAGAGGGAGATTGCAATAAATGGATTATTTTTCTTCAAAATAGACTATAAAACGAAAGAATTGAACTATTCCGAACTCAATTGATGATATCATTAACACAACTTGTTGAAACGATCAAAAATATAGAGAAGCATTGATGATGATGTGGTAGTGGTTATGAATGAAGATGACAAGACTCATCATAATTAAATATGAGATGATAAAAAAAAGGTGGAATATTTTTTTCGGTGAGTAGTGTTTTTTTTTTGTTTTTTTTTTTCTGTTTCGAGCGATTTTTTGATTTTTTAGGAATTTCTCAAATCACTGGATTTTTTTTTTGGGAGAGGCTAAATTGATTATTGGTAGTTAACAAAAACAAACCATCATCAAACTTGAGCCATTGTTGGGACACCGGTTCTTGGGGTCTTTGGAGTGGAGGTTGAGAAGAAACCGTTCTTCAAGACATTCATGCATTGCATGATCAAGGAGAACAAAAAGACAAAGACAGAGAAGTATAAGAAAGCAACCGAAGCTTGGGCCTTTCTACATCTGTCTTTGGAACCTTGGGTGACCTTGTTGTTGTCCACGTAGTTTTTGTTGGTACATGGGTGGCATCTGATGGCAACGGCCAAGGCGGTAGCACCGGCAAAGGTGAAGACAAAGTTCATGAAGTCCAAGATTGCCAAGAAGACTGGAGATGCCAAGAAGGCAACGAAGAAGGCAACCACACCGTAGAAGGTGGAGGACAAGATACCCCAAGCACCGACGAAGACACAGTAATTGACCTGTGGGTTGTGGTGTGTGACGGTGGTTGCTGCCAAAGAGGCGGTCAAACCGAGCGCAACCGTCAAGAACATGAAGTTGATAATTCTAAGAGTAATATCACCGTAAGAGAGCATTGTGTGTATGTGTTGTGCGTTTCTGTGGATATAGTTATTGGATAATGTGTATATGGAAAAAGAGAGAGGAGGAAGAAGAAAGAAGTGTAGAAAAGGGGAGAGAAAAATAGAAGGAAACAAGCAACTATAAAAGTGAGAGAAGGCAAAAGAGGGAATAAATAAGAAAACAATCAAAGAGTCAACAGAAGGATTTCGGAAAGGGTAGAAAAGAAAGGGTGTTATTTAAAAGAAAAATGTAAAGTCACCTTTCCAGGACTACCATATTGCCAAATGATGTGTAGTAAGGAAACTGACATTTAAATATGTGGATTCCTCTTTAAAATGCTCTTAGCATACATCATCCATTGGGATATAATAGACTGTTTTCCAATTTATTACCAATTGGTACATACCCAATATGGGATTCATGCTCTTTGCATTGTGTGGTGTTCGTTCTCTTTTGGATTGTGCTTGTGCTGTTATTGTTTGTTGTTGGATTCCACCCCAATTGCTATCAAACAGAACATCCTCAACACTCAATCCAGTAATATATACCATTCAATACCGGTTGGCACAATATAAAAATGAACAAACCAAAACAACCCATATCCCCACTCCTTCCTAATCGGGCACTGTGTCCTTTTCGGTCGATGCCCAATGGGGCAATTGGTAAACACACCCATTCCGGTTCTTGATAACTTCCCGATTGGGTAAGACGTCTTTGCAGAGGCGATAGAAACGGATATAGAGCGGAAGAAAAAAAAACACCACTTACTCTGTATATACGGACTCTACGTCTATACGGACTCGGTGTCTATGCTAGCTGTGGGTCACATGCGTCAGCATACCCGGAGCAACCCCCAGGCCGGGGCGAGAGCAACGGGGACAACAGTGGAAGCGGCACTCGTGTGGCACACGGCCCACCACGGTCCCCCATGCAACGGGAGAACCTCCTACTGGAGACTGTTGAGGAAGTGGAATATATCGGTGTTCTCGACACTGCCGCCTAGCACGGACCTCATGCGCTGCATGCCCTCCTCCCGGTTGCAGTACCCGTAGATGTTGACGTCCGCAGCAGTGTGGCCATGGGTGGACCACCCTATCCGAGCTCTTCGGGAAACCATGTCCTTCAAATACTCCACCACCTCGCTGGCCGCATCCACCTCCCGGATCTCCATCTCTGGGGCGCCAGAGGCCTTCTTGTTGTACGCCAACCGCAAAATGTTGTCCACCTCCTCCGTGGCATAGTCGACGATCCCGAGGTCCTTCTCTAGCACCTCGTCGATGAAAAACTTGTACACCACCTCCTTGCAGTTCTTCTTCCCCTCCGAACTGCCCGCAGCACCGCTTCCGCAGTAGTCGCCGCCCAGAAACCGGTTGATCTTGAAGTTCAGGTACTCTCCCGAATGCTTGGCATTCTGCAGCACCTCCGGATACCAAATGTAGTCCGGATAGTCATTGGTAATTTGGCGCCCGATGTCGATTCCTCCGGTTTCATGGTCGCTCGTACTGACAACATACGTCTCAACCTCACTCTCCTGGGCAAACTTGATCACCTCCTGAAAGGCCCGGTCATACGCCAGAATCTCCCGGACCTGGGCGTGCGGGTCATTGTGGTGTCCCGCATGATCGATCCGGGACCCCTCGATCATCAAAAAGAAACCCTGGTCAGAGTCCTCGGTCTCCCTGGACAACATGTTCAAAGAGGTGACGGTTTCTTCGTACAAGCTGGGGAACTTGGACTCGGACCGGTCGATCTCGTAGGGCAAATTGTAGTAGGCCAAGAGTGACAGGATTGGCAGTCGGATCTCTCTGTTGAGCCCCAGCTCCAACCTGTCGAATTCTTCTTTGTTCAGCGCAACGTGGTATCCTTTGCTTTCGGCATACTCGATCAAGTTGACTTCGTCACTCCGACACCCGTTGACGTCCGATTTCGGCAAAAACGAGCACCGGCCCCCGCCAATCATCAAATCGACAATGTACTGGCCATCTCCACCTTTGAAAAAGGTCGAGTTGATGCCCAACTGCTGGCTTGCAATTTCGTCCTGCATGCTTCTGAAATCCACGTGGGCGCTGTATGCTGCCGGTGTGGCGTCGGTTATACTCGTCGTGACAACCAGACCTGTCTTGTAGCCTTTCAGTTTCAAGCTTTCCAATATGGTCATACAGGGGTCGTGGAAATCGTCCACTGCAATGGCCCCGTTGTACGATTTCAACCCACAGGAAAACGCCGTTGCTCCTGCTGCCGAGTCTGTGATGAGTGAGGACGAGGACCGTGTACGTGACTGTCCGAGCAGATACTTGTCGATGGTCAACGTGTCATTATACGCCAAATCATTCACATACTGGTAGTACGATCTGGCCATGTTGAACGACGATGGTCCTGTGCCGTCCGTGACCATCATGATGATGTTCTTCTTGCCCGGCTTATGTTTGTTGCTCAGTAGTGGAGTCTGGGTCCCATCTGGGGCCTGTTTGTAGCTACCGTCTTGGCACGCCCTCACTTCGGTCACATGGTATGTGAGGATCAGCAACGAGAGAATCGATAGCAATGCAATGAGGTTCAGTCTGAAGCCGTGTTTCCTGGGGTTCGATTGCGTTTCCTTTCCAATCATGGTTTCGGGTTTTATTATTTGTTTATTCTATTCCTTTTTCTTGGTGGTTGTGATATATGTGGTAGAAGCAGGAACAAGAACTGTATAGAAAAAAGAAAAGAGCTGGAAGTAGGGCAACTAGTCACATAGATCGTTATCTACCACTCTATGTAGAGCCTCCCCCTTTATAGAAAACGGAAGGCAAATACCTCGCCTTTTAAAAAAAGGGAAAAAAAAAGAAAACACAAAGAGAAATAAGAAGAACTCCACACGTGCTCCTTATCTGGGGTTGAGAGATGAGCCAAAGATGGATACGGGGATGTCAGATCGAACCGTACTGCTCGGGGAGTTCTTCATCAACAATGCCATCATTGTCGAAACCGGACTCGTGCATCCTCTTGTTGTTCATGTAGTATTCGGGGCTTTGGATGAGGCTGTCCACGACGTAGTACTGGAAAGTGTTCATCACCAAGGGGAAAACGAGCAACACAAAGCCCACCTGTAAATCGGGATAGTTGTCGAGCCTTGAGAGGAGCCAGATGGCCAGCCTCACCACAACGGGGAAGCTGATCAGCAGCAGGTAGATGCTTCCTTTCATCAGCCCCAGGCTGGTCAGATAGACCAGCAGCTGCTTGAAATAATGGGCCATCCTCGGAGGGTTGCCGTATTCCCCGCTGGTGACTCCCTGGACGGCGACCCTGGCGAGAAAGTGCGTGATGGACGTGATGAACAGATAGAGGATCGGGATGCCGATGGTGGTGTCGAAAAGCAGGTTCAGAAAGTAGTAGTCGCAGGGGTTGTCGCAGATCTTGTTCGGACTTTTCGAGATGGCAAACCGGATCTTCAGTTTCGAAATGATGCTCAGAAAGAGATTCAGCATGTGTACGAACGACGCCCCAATCACCTGTTTAGACACGTCGTAGAACCAGATTTTCCACGGTCTGCGATGCGGGTGTTCATGGTATCGCTTCCAAACAAGAGACCCTATTGCCAGTATCCCCATTACACCCTGGACGGTCAGGCCCACCGGCCCGAGTAATTCGCATTTCCCCCTATCTCCACTCATCGTGTCTAGCTGAAACGGCAAATATGGTCACAATGGTGGCGTTGGCAGTCCCACTGCTCAATCCTTTCACCTACATATGGCAGGACTCTCTTCACCAGACAACGCCTCCACTGGTTCTTAAGCCTTACGGAAAAAATATATGCCCGCATTTCAAACAGATGCTTAGTAAGACAAAAAAGAAAAAAAAGAAATAGTACTGAAACATTACTTCCATGCGGAAGTGTGAGATGATCTTTTTCTCTTCGGGAACAGTCCATATGCTTCTCTTCGGTGATTGTAAACTCGGTGTGCCATTAGAACAGAAGCACCTTGGAAAGAGTATTACAGACTCGACAAATCATATACAGTCAATCACACAATGCCAGAAACCAAGCAAGAATGTATGTATGCCAGCGCATAGAGACTATGCAGAAAAACAAACGTCTTACTAACACTGCTAATGATGTGATACAGCCAAACCTAAACCATGTTGCGTTTGCAAGCCAGAAAAGGCGGCAAGAGACGAATGTCTTCTGCTCAACGGCGTCGACTCGCCAAAGTGTGAACCCCTCATTGCAGCATACAAATCCTGCATGAAGGGTTTCGGTTTTGAAATCTAAATCATGGCCGACAAGCTCCAACACGACCAGCTATGTGGTTTCATGAAAAACAGGAGAGATGCTGTTCAGACCCCGATAGCTTTGACACATGTACATATTCTGCCATCTCCCCCTCAATTTTAATGTATATGCCATATATATAATGTGTATACTTCAATTATACTGAATATAGACATCAAAATAGACACTATAAAAGAAATGAAAACAAAAAGGTGGCCGCAAAAGTCTAAATACACAGGATTGAGTAGAAAACACCACAAAGGGGACCTCGCAATCACTCCAAGTAGTTGGCAATCAACTCGACGAGCACGGGGTCATCCCCCTTGACAACGTTCTTCATCATGACGCCCTTGGAGCTGACCGCAAACTTGACAACTGCCAAAACCTTGCCGTCCGAAATGCTCTTACCCGACAATTTCAGGGTGTGGTTTTTCCCACTGGAAACTATCTCGGTGTTCTCGATTGGCATCATGCTCATCGTCACAATCAGTTTGGAAACAACAGTCTGCAGATCGATGCTTTCTTCACTGCCCAAATTGTAAACAGCACTCTCTTCCACTGCCAGTTCATCCCAAGCCTTGGTGAAGTTATTTATGTAGGATGGTATGACAAAGTCACCCGGTGTCAAGGACAAATCCTCAATCTGATACTCGTCGGGGAAGCCTTCCTCGCCTTCTTCCGCATCAACATCCTTGGTGATGTAGGACAGGGAATTGCTTATCGTGGTCAATAGGTATTTCTCATCCTCATCTTCAGGTCTGGAAATGGATAGGTAGACCTTACCCTTGGAATGAGGTTGTAAACTGTCAATTGGCAAAATGAACTCTTCAGCAAATTCATCACTGTCAAACTGAGAATTGACATTCACATTCTCTAAAATAATGTCATCCAACGTGTTTTCAATGGTGAATTCGATTACGATATGTTTGTCAAAGATGTGCTTGACGGCAGTAACGACAAATTCTGTTTCCTTTTCGGTCAGCTCAATAACTGACGAGGAATTCAACAATTTACCATATTCGCCGATTTCAGGCAACACTGCCAAATCATTCTGGTACTGCTGTTGTTGTAGTGTGTATTTGGTAATATCAGAAATCTGGTTCAGTTCGCTAACCTCTTCGTTGTCAATGTTCGAAACGTTTTCGTGGTCTGCAACTATGATTTCTTCATTGCCAATGTTACCCGATAGTTTTTCTTTTAATTCAAAAGCTCTAGCTTCTTCCTCCGTCATTTTTGGAATTGCATCGATATTGAATGCTGATTTGAACGAAGATTTATCGGAATTATTAACATATTTGGATAGTTCATTTTCCAAAATTGGTAAGGAATACTTAAATTGTGGTTGTAGGTAAGATTTGGCCTCTTTCAAGTCGTTAGATTCTAACAATTTCAAAGACAAAACGGCTCTGTCTCTAACTTCATCATCAACGTCTTGTAAAGATCTTTTTAACAAAATCTTGATACTTTGAGTTAATTCTGCATCATTCATCAAGGCAAATTTCGATAGTGCAATAACAGCCGATGATCTGACAATCGAATTTTCCAAAACCACTCTGTTGTATATGTATCTAACATAAGTGGATGGTTTGAGGGTTTTTGGACCTTCGTTACCCAATAGATGTAAAATTCTAACTGACAATTCTGTGTATTCACAATCCTCGATAAATTCACACAACATTTCTAAGGCGATTTCCTTGGATTCCGGTATGAATTTAATAATATCAAAAATTGCCTCAACAATTGAATTTTTGAACGTGAATCCTCCTTCTTCTCTCAAAATATCATTCAAGAAGGTCAACATGGATTTATATTTTGTTGGGAATTTCAATGATAAAGTTCTGATTGCGTCAATGACAATGACCTTGAACTCATCGGAGATCTCATCCATGAAATTCGAGATGGATTGGACCAATCTGTCAACGCTTTCAATGTTACCTGTTTTTAATAAAGTTGTGATTGCATACGTTGAGATTGATCTGCTCTGGTCATTAATCAATCTTTCTAATTCCAAGTTGCAGACGCTGACCTTTTCAGGATCTCTGTTTGCAACCTTGTTTAAGATTCTAACGGCTGCAAACCTGGTCACGGTTCTTGCCACAGTCAACAACGATTGTAACGTTGTGATGGCGTGCATCTGTTGGTCGGAATTGAACTTACTTGAGTTATTCAGAATCAACTTGGCGGCCTCGAGCTCAACCATATCGGATTTATTGTTCAACCAGTTGACAAATAGGGGCCACAGGTTTTTGATGAAGTTGGAATCATCAATGATCAATTTTTCAACAAATCGAATCATTTGAATTTGCGCCAACGAGCTGTTCAAAGATTTTCTTTCGGTCAGTTGTTGGATCATTTTGACCAGAGACATCTTATCAGTATTTCTGAATTGATACAACAAACTCAATGCGTGATACTGGTGAATGAAGGTTGAATTTGGAACCTTATTGTAGCCACTGAATTCATGCTGAGTGTACGATGAGGTTGGGAACGATTTGTTGGCCGTGATCGATTCTTGCACCTCGTTGATCCATCTTTTGACCACGTCTTTGGCCACAGGCAACAGGTGGTAGCTGGACACCAAGGCAGATGAGGAGATCGATTGATTCGAGTCCACGATGCAGTTTCTGAACAGTCTTTCTGCACCATGGATGGTCGACCCGTCCAGAACCCTGGAGAGGGTTCTGACTGCATCTGGTTTGTACACCGAGTCTCCGCTCTGGATGTCTTTCATGATCGACGCTGTGATCATCAGGATATCTTCTGAGACTGCGCATAGTTCCTTGATGGCCAGGTATGCAATCTGTCTCAATGCTGGGTCATCGTTGTGGAACAACTTGGAGATGGAGAAGAACAGATTGGTGCTTTCCACGGTAGGGAAGATTTCCCCGGCGTAGAACAACCTCAACAATCTCGACAACAGTTTGCGGCATCTCTTGGCTTGGATTGGGCTTGCATTGCACGCCTGCAGGCACTCTTGATAAACTGACATTTTGTCCGGCAACGTTGATGAATTGCCATCTTCGTTCTTCTTATACGAATGGGTAGACATGGTGCTTGCGAGGATCCAGATCTAATTGACGCTCAGTCCAGCAAGTTTGTCGTCGTTACTCCTGTATGATGGCCAAAGGCAAACAGAGCCACCAATATACTGCTTCATCTCTCCTTTTTCCCAACCACAACAAACAATTTATATAACTAGACTGATCCCTCCTTTTCGCTACACGTATTTCTCCCATTCTTTCAATGTGAATGTGTTGTCAAAGAAAAAATATTATTAGAAAATCGAATATATATATATATATATATTTAGAGCGCCATAGTCCCACACGCGTCGATCGACCACACCGTGTTTTGCTGTTTTGGACTACATGTATTTCAATTCTGCATGTTTTCTTAAGAGATACTATACAACACTATGTAAATAACAGTACACACAAGAAGGACGCTATTGTAAATTCTTCAATAGCATCTCAAGACTTTGCCTGGCACCTTCATCGTCTTTGAGGATGTTAGCAAACGTATCGTTTTTCAACTCGGCCGGGAGGATCTTCTTTAACGTATTTCTAGCTTCGATATTGTCACTAAGCCTTAGGTAGCATCGGATGAGATGTCTCAAAAGCCTGGCAGTTGGCTGTTCAACCAGCTGCTTGACCATTATACTCAACACCTTGGAGACGGCGTCAAACCTGTCGAAGGTTTGGCAGATGTAGTTGAGCCCCTGGTCGTCCAGGAGGATTTTCTGCACGATGAAAATGGCAACGGTTTTGTTGAGCTCGGACGACGTTTCCATGATTTTCAAACAGAGGGGTATGATTTCCGTCGTCAGCAAAAACTGGATCACCTCGGGGGTGTCGTTCTTCACCAGGGCCCCAATGACGCCCAGGCTGGTCAAGCGGAGGTACTCAAAAGGAAGTTGTTTGGACGTGGTATTCAGAAACGGGTATAGGAAGAGCGGGATCTGGGCATGCAAAAAGGCGTCTCTTGTCTCCGGATGCGACGCCACGCATTGCATCAACGCCAACGCATTGCACACTCTGTTGGACGCTTGGATCGTCAGCGTCGGTGGCGACAGCATCGAGTAAACAGAAACAACCTCAGCCAGCAGGCATGACATCACACCAAACGAGTTCCACAGAACCAACGCCAAATCGTCGTACAGTTCTCTCTTTTTGCCCAGCTCCAGAAGCGCCTGCTCTTTGTTAGGTCCGTATGCAAACTCGTTGATCCACGAAAAGACCACTTTGTCATTCACCGATGAATTTCCTGGAATATTTGTGTTTGAAGTGTCACCTTCACTCGCCTGTTCTTGACCGGTCGAATGACCTTGCATATACCCTGACATCTTGGATGCTTGCTCTCGTCCAATTAATGGGCAAAAAATCTGTTTTTATCTACTAGAGTATTTCTCTCCTTGTAAAGGAATATAAAAGATCATCCCAAGACTTAAACTTCTTCTTCAACCTCCTAATTCCTACATGTTTCCTAAACTCTATATTGCATATTGTACATTTTCTCATTCACAAGCAAATATTAATAAAAAAAAAAGAAAAAAAAAACATTGTAATAAAAAATCAAAAAAATCAAAAATGGAAGTAAAATGGGAATAGCAAAAAATGGAAATACTGACAAACTGTCAAGGTCAATCAATGCAGTCATTTGATATTAATTTGATGGGTAATTGCTATAAATCGTTCACATTATCTATATCATTTATAAACACAACAGTCCGGTATGGTATAGTTAAACTTTGCCCTTGTTTGGTCGAGAAACTCCCAAGCTTCACCCTTTGGACCTCTGACCATAACGTCCATCCGAGCTTTGTCGACAGGATCGTTTTGGTCGCCAAGCCAAATATCACTTACGGCTCTGAAGCCAAACTTCTCATAGATTGGAAGATTGGTCAGCGATGAGCTCTCGAGATATGCCAAGGAGTTGGATGGATCGATGTACTCCCTGAAGGTGTGTTCGAATAATTTCCTCACGTTACCTTTACCTCTGGCAGCGGGGGTTGAGCCCAGGTAAACGAGTGTCCACGTGTTGTCACGGTTTGGGTCGATTTGCATTATATTGTCGTAATTGTCGTGGAGCACTTTGAACATCACGCCGAAAACCCTTCTACGTCCTTCGGCTCCGGTTTTCCATGCTAGTTTGGCAAACCCGGACCTGATCAAGGTGAGGTAGTCATCAAGCGAGCCTGAGTCCGGTCTCACCCAGAGAGAGACGGTTTCGAATGTGTCCTTGTTCTCGTGGTCTTCTCCCTTTATACCCAATACCAAACCCTTCATCATGTGAGAAACGACATACGCCTCGTACAACTGCAGATCCACCTCCTGTTTTCTGGCTGGGTCATTTTCTAAATGACGGGATGTGTATCTAGCGACTGCATCGTCGTCGAACGATTCGTACAACGTTCTAGCTGCCTTCTTTGCGTCTTTGAACTCCAAGATTTCAACGAGTCCACTAGGTTTGCTCATACTGTTACTCACGCTTGGTTGTTCCTTTTCAATAGTATAGTTCTTTCAGGTGGAATTACCAGATCAAAAAATCAAAACAAAAAGGTATCACTTCTGGATTTTTTTTTTTGGATAGCTTCCTGGCTTCTTCTTCTTTGATATCAGCCCTAGCCCATATATCAGGCTCTGAAGTGGACATAGGATCATTAACTTCTTATATATAACTCTTCTCAGCTTGATAGCCATTCTGTACTTTATCTATCCTTGTGTAATTGAGAAAAAAAAACACAGACTGCACCTTCCAGATTGAGGTTTATGTGACGGGATTTTTCCGCGGTAGATCAGGCTCTGTGTGCACCTTCCCAATACGGTAATTTTGTCTTTATCAGCATTACGCGCTATCTCGACTCTATCTTAAGTCTCGTTAAAGTTAATCTACAACTATATATAGTTTCTATCTGATAGTCATTACCTTACCCATATCCTTTCCAGACGAGGTGCTCGAAGACGTGAATACATCCTTTTTAACTTCAGGCGTTTCGTCAAACAACTTCCAGAACTTCAAGTTTTCATCGGCAGCAACGGTGGCTAGAACCGTACCGTTTGGCGACAATTGACTGTTCAAGATTCTACTTTCGTGAGCATCGATGATGACGCCAGTTTTCTGCAGACTTGGATAACTGTAGACGGAGATCTCGTTATTGGGGAACCCGTGGGTGGAGACGATTTCCTTACCTATACCATTGGAATACCCCCACTGTAAGGAGCTGACCTGTGATTCTGTTTCGATGGAGTTGACTCGGGACCCGGTGTTCGTGTTCCAAAAATGGATTTTCTTACATGCACTGCCTCCACCAGTGGCCAACAAACTCAGCTGGCTGGGACACCACGACATTGCCTTGACCGCGGCATTGTGCGCTGTTTTGGTGAAGATGGGCACTGAGTTCCTGCAGTCCCAGATGTTGACAAGATTGTCGTTACCACCACTGGCCAGTTGCAACCCGTCATGTCGCCACTCCAACCCACAGATTTCCCCCGAGTGGTTGTTCAAGCGGCCAACAACATGGTTGGAAATTCGCACGTCGTTGTTCATTATCTCGCCAAACCGACTACCATTTGTTAGTATGTGGTCATGCCAACTTTGAGATGAGATCCGTGACAGATTACCACAATTCATCGTACGCAGCCTCGACACTGTTTCAATGTCCCAGATTTCGATATTGCCGTTGTCCAGTCCTATCGAGAGGTAATAGTCATCGCTTGACCATTTCACCGATGTTATAACTGACTCGCACTCAGCAATCAAATTGACTGAGCCGTCATTTGCATTCCAACAGTACACGTTTGTATTTAAAGCGATGGCCAGTATGTTATCTTTCGACCAGGATATCAAGTTCAAATAAAAATCGTCCATTAAGCCGGGTGCATCCAACACCTTTTCCGGGCAGGATGGTATCTTCTTCATTCGTGCCTGGGCAGCATTTGTTGAAATCATCTGTCTCGTCTTAAATTTGCAGTTGATGGAGTTTGAATTGTGGGATGCAACCCTCCTTAGAGTGTTTCTACTTTCGGGTGGAACCGGTTGAAATTGTAGGATTCTCTGCCCCACTTCTAGGCCACAAGCTTCGGCAACTGTGTTTTGGTAGATTTCACTATTCTGCGATTCGATATGATCTGACGGCATTGCAAAAGAGGGTAGGGATTTGGTCTTTTCAATCGAGAGTTTGCCGGATGTTGTTTGTCTGGACGGTATGAATCTATCTGAAAACTCGTTTGTATTTGTCCTGCGGATTTTATTTCTGGAAGTTGAGCCGTTCAAACTAGAGTTGGATTTATTTTTCGATTTGAAATTATCCTCAGCAATATCGATCGAAGACCCACTACTGCTGTTGGTGTTGTTTTTGTCAAGCTCTGCTGAAATTTTATTATTGGTATATTTTTCTGTGAATAGATCGCCCAGTGTACGGGTTCTGGAGAAGCTGGACCGGCGTGAAGTTTTGAACTGATTTTTTTTTAGAGATGAAGATGACGATGACAAATTCTTCGAGTTCCAGTCCAGGTTGACGACATTGAAATTGGGCGAAAGTATTCCATTTGAGCCGGAAAAAATGGAATTTGTACTCTGATTGACCAGGTTTGGACTTGTACTTCCAAACACTGACCGATGGTATTTTGGGGTTTTCAATGGAGATTTTTTGGCTGAAGATGACATTGCTATCTAATTGATTATCCGTGTATCTGTTGTTTTTGTTGGTTTTTTTTTTATGATTACAGTTCTATATTAAAAGTGGCTATGTTTAAACAATATAGAAGATGACCTGTTAAGGAGGTTTGACCTTGTTTGAATAATGGATTTTTAGGTATATCTGTTTGTATATTGACTCCAAGGAAGAGTGGATAAGTCAAAGGAAGAAAAAGGACCGAAAATGAATGTCTGAATTGGTGAAGTAAAGCAAAAAAAAAAGGGGGAGGAGGACCACGATACCAAATAGGTTTGAAAAGTAGTTATGATCTATTGACCTGAATTGGATTGAATTGAATCCAAACTATGATTCTGAAAAAAAATTAATATGAAACTTGATGAATTGAATCCAACACCCAGACAAAAACTTTTGGAAATTGGGGATTCCTAGTGTACCTGAGACAGATTTCAACAGAGCTGTACACCCAAATGATGAGACAAAATTCCATTTGGGTTGAACGGTGCAAGAGTGTAAAAATTTCCTATTCCATCTACAACTATTTCTTCATATTTTAAACAACCCAGAATTTTGCAACAAACTTCATGATCCCCTGGTATTTATCTTTAACCGAAACGGGCAATTTCCCAAAACTTCCCCTATTCTAATCGACGCGTCGATAAATTGGCTCTTTTTGTTTTTTGCTATTTTTCATGAAAAAAAAAATTGGTGTGGTCGATCGGCGTGGTTGGAATATTTGAAAAAGAGATTTCTCTACACCTGTTTATGAAAATGAATAATATAACTTTCTCAAAACATAATGGTGTGGTCGATCGTCGTGATTGGAATATTTAAAAATAGATTATGATTTTCCATTCGGATTAGTACGATGTTTTCTATTTTCGTATTCTCCATATGGGGATTACTCCAAGTTGACAAATAGACAGAAGCTATGGTCGACCGTCGTATACACAAAAATTAGTGTGCTATTTTACGGATAATATTATCCTAGAGAAAAAAAAAAATCACACAATAGAAAAACCGAGTTTTCGATATATATCGCTATTGTATTGAATTCCACTTGTTATATGCTGTGAAATTGTTTCAAATTTCATGTGTTCTATCTTTTCGCATTGTATGAATTGCTATTCGTCATATGTTGTGAGATTGTATGAATATCCACTTGTCATATATATATATCTACTGCTTTATTTATTTATTCTCAGGCTATGGCTGGTAATAGCAATATTGCCCGTTTTAGACATAGCAAAACCGGTCGGTTATAGATATCCATGTGAAATTGGATGCCCATGTGGGACTGAATAATTGCTCTGATAAAAATCATGTCAATCCTGACTATGATGCATTTATTAGGTCACACAAATTCAACTAGATATGTATATAAAAAATAGTATCTTATGCATCAACCCCTGATCATACCAACACGAGATATAGGCCTCTGTTTTACAGGAGAAATCGGCAATTCGCTCGTAATAATAGCATTAAACCCGAGATCTTCTCTGAGGCTAGGCACCAGCATTGAAGTTGAACAATAGAAAGAAGTTTCCAGATTGAGTAATTGCAGAGAATAAGTTGGAAACCAACGAAATATTGGGTCACAATTACGATTGTGGTCTGTAAACTATCAGAAAAATGGTATCGATGAATAGGATCTAAACACGGCCTACAGGAATAGTGTACAGATGTTGGAGATTTCTGAGCTTTGGAAAGGTACTTCTCAGCCCGTCATCACATAGCTATATATGTATCGCCCTAAACATGTGTTTCACAACTCCAAACTCCTCTGATGATGTTGTTATTTATAGCGATTGTGACTATCGAGGCTAGTTGGCATTGGAATTGGCCAAGTGATGACAGGTGTCGTCTTGACTGTCCGCCTCCGACGACAGTGCTTTTGTCAGCCTTCAGGTGTTAACGGTTCGGCCAATAGGGACGTACTGCTCGGTTGGCCCACGGCTTGTAGACCTCGTGTCACAGAAAGGTAAATAGAGAAATGTCCAGGCTGACGGCGAACTATTACTATTGCTTGCTTCGTTCTGTTATATTGCTATTACTATTGTCGGGCTTGACCCGTTCATATTAGTCCTATTGTGCCTATTATTCCCACTATTATTTCTGGCATAATAGCAGCTGGGATTACTGGATTGCGTGTTTTTCTTGTCTCTATTGTGTTTCGTTATACTTTGCCAGTTCGTTCCCCACCGCCAACTCATACAACCGTAAATAAACCTTTCCCAAACTAGTCGAAAACCGCCACATGTCTGCCAAGTTTATGCTGTCATTTTGTATAAATATGAAAGCAATTTCCAACATCGGTCTGTCTACAGATCAATTGACTAACTGTACCCGCTAGTGGGTCTCTCCCTTCTCTTCTGTAGTGCTTGAATCCTTTTCTCCCCATATTTAATAAGACGTAATACTCTAAACAAAAAGAAAACAAGAATCATTCACAATGGGTTTATTTGACAAGGCAAAGGATTTATACAACAACAACTCTGACGAGATTAACAAATACGGTCAGCAAGCAAAGGATGCTTACAACAAGTACCAAAATAAAAACAACAACTCCAACTCTAACTCGTATGGTGACGACAACTCCAACTCCAACTCTTACGGTAACAACAACTCCGACTCATATGGCTCAAATTCCAACTCCTACGGTAACGACAACTCAAACTCCTACGGTAACGACAACTCAAACTCTTACGGTAACGACAACTCAAACTCCTACGGTAACGACAACTCCGATTCATACGGCTCCAACTCTAACTCCTACGGTAACGACAACTCAAACTCCTACGGTAACGACAACTCCGATTCATACGGCTCCAACTCTAACTCCTACGGTAACGACAACTCCGACTCATATGGTTCCAAGTCCAAGTCCAAGTCGAACTCCTACGGTAACGACAACTCCGACTCATATGGCTCCAACTCTAACTCATATGGTAACGACAACTCCGACTCATATGGCTCCAACTCTAACTCATATGGTAACGACAACTCCGACTCATATGGCTCCAACTCAAACTCATATGGTAACGACAACTCTAACTCATATGGTAACGACAACTCCGACTCATATGGTTCCAAGTCCAAGTCCAAGTCGAACTCCTACGGTAACGACAACTCCGACTCATATGGCTCCAACTCTAACTCCTATGGTGACGACAACTCCGACTCATATGGCTCCAACTCAAACTCCTATGGTAACAACAACTCAAACTCCTACGGTAACGACAACTCAAACTCTTACGGTAATGACAACTCAAACTCCTATGGTAACAACAACTCAAACTCCTACGGTAATGACAGCTCCAACTCTTACGGTAATGACAACTCCTACGGTAATGATAACTCCTACGGAAACTCAAACTCTTACGGTGAGAACGACAACAGAAGAGGTAACAGAGACCGTGACAACAACTGGTAAATTGTATAACTTTTTAGTAGCTTTTTGTAACTGTTTACAGTTATTAGTTTGATTATACTTGGTATAAACATATGATATTTACCGCCATTTGCTTTTCTATGGAAGTAACCGATTCCGGATATCTATTGTACATATGGTACATGGCGTCTGGTTGTGCAGATAGGAGATTTCTACGATATGTGAGAAATTGAGATTTTCGCCATACTAACCTCATTCCCCACTTTAACCTGAAAGGTCTGCTCAGGTTGCAAGCAGATGCTTTGAATAGACAAACATAACCGTCTCCATTAACAGATGCTGTCAAGGTTTGGAATTCGATCAATACTCCGGACTGTACCGGTAGCTAGAGCAAACAGACTTTCTTTCCCCATATATAGCACAGTTCGTAGTTATACGAAAAATCCAATGAGTGAAGTTACTAAATCTGGTTGTTCTTGTACAGGCAAGAAAGAAAGAATCGAAAAGGTGAGTAAGGTCATGGGGCCGGTTGAAAAATCACTCTGTTCGAAGATTAAAGGGGACTTGGATCCGGAGATTCTAATTGTCAAGAACGATTCTTGGAAACATTCGCATCATAGTGGTATGAAGGGAGCAGAGAATATTAGTGAAAGCCATTTCCATGTTACAATTGTAAGTGACAAATTCAAGGATGCCGGATTGAAAACGTCCATCTCAAGACACAGGTACATTTTCAAACTCCTGGATGATGACATTAAAAATGGTATACATGGGTTCCAGGTCGTGTGTAAAACCCCTGAAGAATGGCAAAAAATACAAGAGAAAGAACCAGTCAAAAGAGAATCGAGTGAACGTTATTTCTCATAGAGAAAAGTATTTGCTTTATCTGTTATTATTTATAAAATCTATAAAGACTGCACATTGCATTCAATGATCGGAATTTTCAACAAAAGTTTTGTAGGCGTCAACATCCATTAACTCGTCGGAATCACTGTTAACCTTGACCTTGACGATCCAACCTTCACCCATAGGGTCGGTGTTGATCAATTCAGGATTGGTATCCAATTTTTCGTTGACTTCAAGGATTTCACAGTCGACTGGGGAGTAGATATCACTTGCACTCTTGACACTTTCGACAGAACTGACAGTTTCACCTGATTGGATTGATTCACCAATTTGGTGGGCTGGTAGTTCGATGAATGTTGCGTCACCCAACGCATCAGCTGCATAGTTTGTGATACCGATGAAACCAGTTCCGTCAGAATTGAGAGAAATCCATTCGTGTTCGTTGGTGAACTTGAGTTTTGGGTCTTGTGAATATTTGGCCACTATGGATTCAGGGTTGAGTTTGAAAGTTGATTGAAATCTAACAAAGTTAGTTCTGGTAATGGTTCTTAAGTTGTTTCTGATGATATTTCTTGTAAACATCTTGTACTGGCTCCTTGGATAACGAGGGTTTTCTTAGAAATGCCAAAAGAAAGGATGGTGGTTATATGGGCTAAGTAGTAGTTGTAGCAAGTCTTATTTATTAGCCAGTAGAAGGAAAACAAAATATTAAGAATACGTTCAAAGGAGTCAAAAGAACGTGTTAAAAGGAGTCAGGCCGAGTCAAAGGAAGTCAAACAGGTGGAGCAGGGGAGTCACAGGAAGAGTCAAATATACTCTAAAAAGAAGTCAAAAAAGACTTGACGCAGAAGAGTCTTGAAAGAAAAAAAAAAACAATCCTCATAGAGAGAGTCAGTCGTAGAAATAGAAAAGTATCCACATAAAAAAAACAACAGCCATCGGCGTCGATCGACGCAGAGACGGATGTTGGATCTCCTGCTTTAGGACATATTAAATTTATGCTATATAATAGTGCGTAGATAAAGTACAATCCATATATATATATATATATATATATATTGGTATAAAATTCATCAATGAATAATCAGTCTCTATTAGAATCGGTGACTGATAACCAATAGTTTGTGTTGTTGCTCAATGTGTCAGTAAGGAATTTCAGCTGTGGTATAGTTTCTGAAATACTTGTAAAAAAATCCCTTGCAAATCTATTGATGAAAAACATTTGTGAATCTGATAAATTTTTGACCAACTTAATACTTTCATTAACATCAATATCTTTAATTGATTTACCAAAGTTATTTGCAACCAAATTGTCGGCCAATAATTCGTTACTGGGCTCTTTGAAATATTTTTCCAGACAGCCAATCTGTTTAAACTCCTCCCCTAAAGATAATCCCCATTTACAACTGGTATCCAACACTCTACAAACGTTGGAAATGTCTGCACATTTAATCAGGACACATGATAACAACTTGAAGTTGGTGAAATCGGTAGATAGTTTCTTAATCTGTTGGACGAAATAGTCGTGTTTAGCCATGTCTGTTGCCAAGATGGAGCTGTTGATAATATCAAATAGATAGTCTAAGTTGGAATGCTCCGATAGGTCCATCAGTAGGTAGTTCGAGTCGACGCAATGTGTCAAAAACGGTAACAAGATGTTTTTAACCTGATATTTGTGGAATTTTTCCAAAATCGATTCTTTCTCAAATTTCATAGAAAGTGGCGACTGATGATCAATGAGGAACATGTTTGTTATACCCGGGTGGCCTATATCATGACCCAGCGAAGCCAACAACAACGAAAATGACTGTAGCTTGTTGATTTGGAAGTTCGAGTTTGCCAGAGACTGCAGGAAGTAATTGGTTGCCTGCAAAACATCAATTGCATGTCTGAAATTATGGAACGGATTACCGGTTCTATAGTTATCTCTGACGAAAAATAGAAACGATTTCAGGTGGTTTCTACTTGCGTCAGTTGAAGTGATGAATTGCTCGAATATTAGATATCCCAGTTGCAGCAACTCATCCAAGTTGAAGTTGAAGGCATTAAAGTCCCAGCTATTCAAACTATTCAGGTAGTGGTCGTCGGAGTGTTTGGCATCCAGCAGATTGTCGTAATTGACTGATGATGTTAGGTCGGTGAATAACGTTAGATCCGTGTCAGATGGTAAAGGTATATTGAGATATTCCACCATTGAATCTAGATGGCTGTGTTTGCATTTCGAGCTCTCAAATCCGATCCAGCATTTGATTCTATTCAATCTCGTGGAGAGATTTTCCTCGATGGCTTCCAAATCAACCAAGGATTCCTCTATATCACGCTTATCACCGAGGTCACTGGACAGTATGATCAGATTCAAATTCAGAAATCTGTAGTTCAAAAAGGATATGAGTTTATCGGTCGGTAATCCATCGAGAGGGGTGTTTGCATCTGCACCGCTTTCGAATTGCGGGTTGATCAGAACCGTGATTGAATAGTTGATTTCCGTCTCCGAGTTCAACGTATTGATTCTCTTGACCCCATCGACATCTTTGATAAGCGAGTAGTTCACAGAAATCAAAAGATACTTGACAAGCTCACTTGCCGACTCAAACGAAACTATATGTGTATTGTCTTCTCTGTAGACCTTTGAAAGCTCCTTATCCGGCAGTATATCTTGCTTCCCATATCCTATCAGTAGCAACTCATGCAACATTTTTGTGTCTCTGTCTGCTCCGGTATTTGGTTCTTGTATTCTTCTACTAATCACCTGTTGCAAAAGGCGGTATTCTCCTTTGTGACCAGCCCCTAGCTTCCCCGTTTCACTTGATCAGAGTAAGGGTCAGTCGAGTCAGGAAAAACCTACACATGTTGTTTTTTTTTTACTTTTTTGACTTTTCTATTACAAAAAAAGCCGCACTTTAAAAAATGTTATATTCCTTCCTGATGGTTTGCGGCAAAAAAAAAAAAAACCGTTTATTGAACCGCACACTAAAATGTATCAAAAAGTGCGGTTTCCACCGGTTCACTGTGGGGAAGAAACTGATTTTGGACTTCATTCGAGATTTGGGGCGGGACTTTTGTGAAGTTTTTAAATTTCCCTTGGAAATGGCACAAGCCCACTGGGGAATTGATGCGTCGTCATGGGAAAAAAAAAATATATCTCCCGCTTCCGGGGCCCAGCAGCATCGCAGCACTCAACTTCCCGAGCCTAAGGCAAAATCCCCTTCTGACTGCCTACGGATAACATCAGTTACAGTTGTCACGGCTCTATTACTGTAATATCTTACAAGACGATCGTTGCTGTAGTCATTTATATGTATATATATGTATGTATGTATCTATGTATATATAGGGTGATTACAAACCACGTTGTTCTTTGACGTAATTGAAACTTTTGATAAGCTTATTACGAGCACCTACGGTGCTCACGCCAAGTTTCTCTAACGCTTCGTCGTCTAGGTTAATGAGCTCTTGCCATTTCAAATGTTGCAATTTGTCGGTATACTTGTGTAGCCGGAGCACCTTAAGCCACGCAGGAACATCAGAGAGCAGTGCATCTGAAGATATATCCTTTGGCAAATTGCTGTTGGAGCTTGTATTGGAGGCGCCATTGGCGGACGCCTTGGCATTGTTTGCGGCCGTGCTCAACGTGTTTGCTGCAGCATTTTTGAATTCCCCGTTCAACGGGGATAGTACGCCATGTTCGCTGCCCGTCTTCTTATTAGGGGTGTTCTTGTTGGCACGGATTCTGTTGTTCGGTGGCACCGAGGAACTCTGTGCCGTGCTTTTGACATGATTATAATTGTTGTGACCATAATAGTTGTTGGTGTTGCTGTTGCTGGTGTTGCCATGAATGTTGCCATAGTTACCGCCAGTAAATCCAGACATGTTTAGATTACCCGTAATGCTGTTCATATTGTTTGAATAGTTCATACCATAATTGTTGAGGCCCATATTGTTCATGTTGTTCATGTTACTCATGTTCATATTGTTCATCAGGTGTCTATTCTGTAAATACTTTTGTCTGCCACGATCTTCTTTGGGTGTTACATTGCTGCTGCTGTTGTTGTTGCCGCTGTTGTTGTTGCCGTTGTTGTTGAAATTTTTATTGTAGTCTAGGATACTACGACTATTGATTGTGTTTAGAGAATGTTGCAATTTGGCATCCAAGCTAACTTCGTTATTATAATAGCTACTGCCATTGTTAATATCAAAGTTATCATTTGACAACACTCTTGCCAACGGTTGTGTCGACAGCAGCGGGCTCAGTAAAACGTTGCCGTTACCATTGAGTCCATTTTTGTTGAAAGTGTTTGGTGCGTAAATCGGTCCTGCAGATTTAGGCCTTTCAACCGGTTCGATTATATTTGGAAATCCATTCCTAATATTGACTTTTCTAGGCTCGGGATTAAAAATATTCGACGATTCGTTATCATTGTCGTCATCATTAAGGATCGAGTCCAGTGTAATTGGTTTGATGTTGCTGCTATGCATGCCATTGTTAGGAAGTTGGCTAATCGGTATAATCGGTGAAACTGGACGTAAGTGATTAGGAATGGAAGTTGCCAGAGGATTGTGAATGGGACCGTGGTTTGACAGCTTTGACAGAACTCTATACTTGACAAATTCGGTCACCTCTGGGCTTTCAATCGAGTCGACGATTAATCCAATCGAGGTCTTTTGCTCTTCCACACTCAAATTTCTGAACCAGTTGTTGAATAGTTTCAAGTCATTGGTGAAATTCTCCAACTGTAATCCTGTTTGCGGCTGGAATGCCGGCACATCATGCTCGATTCCGTAACCGGGTGGAGGCGACGAAACAATGTTCAAATTCAAATTTGCAAAATTCAAATCTGACACTGGGGATGTGACGGTGGCCAACAGCGGCGATAATATGGTGTCAAACTGGTTAAAACTGCCATTGTTATTGTTATTGTTTGCACTTGTAGCACCCGCCCCAGTGAGAGGGTCAACCGTCTTATTACTGGAGTTGTTATTCGAGCTACTACTGTTGTTTGGATCGAACGCATACCTTGATGATGGTGGAGATAAAATTGCCATCGACGTATCCGCAATCAGCGGTGAGAACGGTGACTGGATATCCACGTTGGAAGTGAACGGCAGACTTAATTGTTGTTGTTCTTGCTGTTCATTATCCTTTTCTGATTCCAGACTAGGCTGGTCTTGTTGAACAAACTGTTCATGAGACTTTCCCGCAATTGATTGTGAATTTAGCATTGCCCTGTATGTAAGTACACTTTAAAAAAACCTCAATCTGAGTATCGCACGATTGAATGAACGGTGGATGTATTGGCAAATCAAAAAAAATTGAAATGAATTGCCAAAATAAAGAACCAAAAAAAGAGATATCTACACAAGAGAAAAGGAAAGCGTAAAGGAAAAGCGGAAGAGGAAGAAATGGAAGAAGAAGAAAAGAGAGAAGAGAAAAAACGAAGACGACAGCAACAAGCGGGATTGAATAAGAAAAAGATGGAGTGTATTGATGTTAGCACTATAAACACAATATCGGTTTTTTTTTTTCTCACGCTATCCAATATAGGTGAGTTTCTGTATACCAGTAATCTACACGGCACTCTATATCTTATTGTTAGAGATATGGTGCATTGTAATTGTACAAATAGCTGTATATCTATATAGAAAAGAGGAATCAAATAGATTGATATCGGTAACCTTTGATATAGAATGTCATCACAGTCGGGTATAATACCATCGGAAGAACTGATTGCGCAGTTCCATGAATTTGTAAACACAGGAAGACGTTGTTTGATCCTCTCAATTGATCCAACAAGACTGGTCATCGACATCAAAGAGGATGTGCCCGCTGGCTCGAATGTCAACAATGATTTGGATCACATTTCAAAAGACTTACTGAATGAAACGGAGTGTCTTTATTTAATCATGAGATATGATGATTCTGAGAGAAATTCAGGCGGGAAATATGCATTCATTTCTTATGTACCAGACAATGCAGCTGTGCGTTATAAAATGCTGTACGCAAGTACAAGGATTTCGTTGCTGCGTGCATTGGGCAGTGGGGGTGAAGTGTTTGATCCCATTTTGTTCATAAATAGTAGGGAAGAGCTGGATTCGGATGGTTGGTCCAAGATTCTGACTAGTATCAAAGACGAAGCGCCATTAACCGAGTCCGAGATTAACCTAAGAGACGTTAAGGAAAATGAATTGATTATCAATAACTCGACACTATCTAATGCAAGAAAATTGGTCAGTGACTCGAATACGGCTTTATTGTTTCAGTTGGATTCGAAGCTCGAAGAAGTGCTAAAAAATGAAAAGACTGTCGAAAGCTTGTTGAGTTTAGAGATCGATAATGAGGTGCTAAAACTGAGCAAAGCTTCAACGAACATTCCAATTTCGGCTCTGGTTTCAGCGCTGGAACACATCTCCAACGGCCCAGCATATCATCTCTATGTGTCGGCCGCAAATAGATGTTTTTTCATCTGGACGTGTCCATCCGGGTCAAAAGTCAAAGATAGAATGGTGTATGCAACTAACAAACAGGGCCTTTTGACCCATTTAAAGTCACTCGGCTGGGACTTTTTCAAAGTCATCGAAATCGGCGACGCATCCGAATTGGAAATTGGCGATTTACAAGAGGCGGAGAAGGTGAAAACCGAATCTTCAAGTTTGAGATTTGCAAAGCCTAAGGGTCCAAGAAGACGTTGATATTGATCATGGATTAGATATATAGTATTTAAATAAAACGAAACATAAAAATTAAAATAATCTGTTGGAACTATGGTTTATCCCAAAATATATTCTCATTGATATTTTGATTATCTTTTAACTGTCCTTTTGAGAATTGATTTTGAGTAAGATTTTGCATTTGGATAAATTTATTCGTCTTTAAAGGGCTTGGCGTTCTTGTTTTATTATTAACAATGTTGGTTGAATTCTTTAATGGTATTTTTAAACTGCTTAGATTGCTGTCCTTCTTCTTCAAAACGCGCCGCTTTTTGTTACCTTTCAATTGATCCGGATCCGCCATTATAAAGTGCAACATGCCATCATTCGATCTGTTCCTCCTTTTATTGTTCTTAAAGTTGGTTGATTTCAAATTGGAATTGTTGAATATAATCGGCTCATTCACGCTTGAACACCTAGTAACTTTTTTGGGTTTCTCATTGCCCAAATTCAACGGTTGCGAGTTATGCTTTTTCAACGACTTATTCGAACTTTCTTTGAAAACACCCATAACTGGAACCGTAACTGGCACTTTGGGTATAGTTTCAACCATTGAATTTGATTGTAACATCGTAGATTGTAAATTCATATTATTGTTTTTAGTTAGTACATTATTAATATATTTATTAACCGGAGTCGGAGACGTTTCTAGCATTTTGCTTCCTGGTAGCACATTTAACCTGGAAATTGACTTGGATGCAGAGCTGACCACAATGGTTGAGGGTGACGAATCGTATACTATATCGTTATTTGAGTCATCAAAACTTTTGTCGACATTTGCATTTGAGTTAAGATTGGAAAGCGATTTTGCATTACACGATTTGTCCTTCAACTTTTTATTTTTCTTTGTACTTCTTGACTTATTCTTTTTAGAATTCTTGGGTGTGTTGGTCGAACAAATTATGTTCACTTTGCTTGGAGTCGACGTTATATTCGAGTTTATTAAAATGTCTTGGCACTTATTGTTATTCAGCGATTCTTTAATTATCAATAAAGTGTTCTTTGATTTATTTCGGTCTATTATATTTACTCCCAGCTGCTGCTTGCGTTTGTAATTGACACAAGGTGAATTTTTAAGATTTAAATTCAAATCGTCGAGTTCATTCGATTTATTGGTAAGTCGTTTAATTGTGCTGGTATTAAAATAGTTCTTGGAACCAAAAATGTCGTTGGAGTTGGGGGTTTTGTTGAAAATCTTCTCTAGTTTTTCGGTTGTGGGGGTTTCGATATTGTCAATCATTGACTGTGGAAGAAGTGACGAAGGTATTGATTGTTGTTGATATTTTTGGTGTGGCTGTTGTGGTTGCTGTTGCTGTGGTTGCTGGGACTCTTGTTGTAGTGGATGGGTAGTTTTCAGTTCATCGTTCAACAATGCTGAATTCGTGAAATTCGAATATAAGCTATTCAAATAGGGAGTGTCGAATAAATCCAATAAGTTTGATTTATTTGCCAACGGCGTACTCAAGTTTGGCGAGAGCAAGATCAAAGTCTCAGGTTGTAGATACTGAGCTTGGGTGAGCTGTGATTTTGATTGTTGCAGCGGCTGTTGGGATTGTTGGGGCTGTGGTTGTATATAAGGTTGATGATTCTTCGCAGATGATGGGACATTTGGCTGGATGTTATTGGGAGTGAACGTTATAAACGAATCGAAATTCGGCGATTCCAGATACTTTAGGTGCAACTCTTGGGAGGGGGGTTGTTGTTGTCGATTCAGGTTATAGATTGGCAGTGTTGGAATTGATGGAATTGACGACTGTCTAGGGATCGATGTTTGTCTTTGAAATGGAATTGACGGTTGTCTGGAATGAGTATTAGGCTGTTGGTATGATTTCAAAGGTGTCGTTCGGGACAGGAAGTTCGGGTTGCCTGTGTCATTGGGGTTGGTAATGTTGTTGGCACTGTTTGTGCTGCCTATATTATTAAAATCAAACATAGGGGTTTGACGCCTATTGATGTCATTCAATTTGGTGTAAGTATTTGAATTGCTCCAAACGTTGTTCAGCAGATTGATCACATCTGTATCATCATTATAAAGATCAGTTGAGGGTGAAGAATTCAAATTATTGGTTTTCTTCGAAGACATCATCGAATGGTGATCACTCTATGGAGAAAACGTAACAATCCACTAGAAGCAAACAGAGTGGATGGCAAGCTTTTCTAGCATAAAAGATTGGTGGATGTAAGTGCAACTGAGGAGTTTGTGGAACGCAAGAAACGTTGATAGAATCAGTCAGGAACCCACCGGGATGGAAAGAAAAGAGAAAGACAAAGACGCAAGTAAACGAATTGATAATAGAAATAAGAATAACAATAATAACAAAAACAAGACTGATGATAGCAACACTCTTGCTACCCTAGTATGCCAACTTTTGATGTATGGTTTAGGATATTTGGTATTTGATGCTCCATACTGTTATTTCTTATTTGTTTATAGATATTTGTTTACATTTCCAGAGAAATAAATTTGCGTGTATTTTTTTGTTTTTTTTTTGTTTTTCTTCTATTTTTTTTCCTTGTTTTGATTCGGCTTTTCAAATTTAAGAAGGTTTGTTTACTTTTTTTCTAAGTCAAGCTCAGCCGATGTTTTTTTCTTTATTAAAAAAACAAATTTTGCGTCGATCGACTCTTGTAAAAAATATAGCTGTTTTATTTCTTGGTCACGTGATGTTGCATATTTGTTGACGAAGTTATTTGAAAAAAAATATATGATGACTTTCGGTTCTGTTTTTGTTATGTTGCAATTTTTCACATCGCCTTCTATAATGACTTCCCAACACGTGATATCAAACAATCCCCGATTTCTCTTTCTTTCTTTTTCCAGCCCTTTTTCTCTAGAACGCCTGATGGACTGTTGTTGATGAGGGCATTCAATGTGTAATTGCGCTCGATCGACGCGGCCTTGATGAATCCAAGCCCAAAATCATCAGAAATTTTTTCTATTGGGTTGCTGCTCAGAGAATTACCGTTTTATGTCCCCCTGTTTGTTATCCCGATAATCGCATACAACATCAGATAATATAACAGTTATAGGGACGGTGGCGAATACCCGTCTCGAGATATATCTTATTATTACTGTTGTTGTGCACATGAAGATTGTTTGAACAAACACCCTTACTACATTTCCCAAATATATCTTACAACAAAGAGGCTAGTCTATTACATATAGATAGGCACGTTTTTTAGATATAGTTATACTTGCGGTTGGAGTGGGGCTTCCAGTTAGAGTTATACTGATACTTCCGTTCTACCTGCACCTACAGTGATAACTATACCCAGACTTCTAGATATAATCGAACACCATGCCAGAATCCAGAAGTGTGTATTCCCCCAGGGCCAACATTACCCCGACGTCGTCGTTGGCAAGTACCGTCAGTGTTAATGACGCCTCGTCCAATGGTACACCAAAATCGGAATCAAGCAGCACAGCTACCAATAAGTTCACAAAGCAGTACAAAAGGTTACCGGTGGAAAACTCAGTCATCACAGTCATATTCTCACGGATGGACAACCTATTGCCTTATAAATCGGGCTTCACAATTTCCCAGGTTTTGGCAGATCCCTACTACATCCAGACGAAGGCTCATTTGCTGAAACTATCAAATGTCCCAAAATATATGCATGAGCTGATTGTGCATATCTACAACCTGTTACTAAAAATCCTGGAAAACGAGGCCACAGGTACACTGCACGACAAATCAAGTCGTATTCTAAATTCCATCTACGTTGTCATTCTGCTCCTATCAAACTTTTTGGATAGTCTAAAATCAACAGACAATCACCTCCCCGTGAATGGCGAGATCTTTAGGAATGCTGGCTTGAAAAACACCGGTTCAGCTTCAGGCGTCCAGATGAAATTGGATGACCAGCTGCTGTCAAAATTGTTGAAGCTGTTGTTGGATTTTACAACCAATATGACCTCTTTGACGGCCTTGTTTAAAATCACATCTCCTAGAATCATTTCTAATAGCCAAAATGCACAATCAACTTCATTCTCTTATCCGGAGCCAACCAATCATGAAACTTCAACGTTTACTTCCTCGGTTTTAAATCCAATCAAGAAAGGGTTATTATTATCGACTCCAAACTCAAATTCAAACTCAGATTCAAACTCAACGTCAAATTCCAATACACCCGTACCTGGCAACTCCGGCTCGAACTTTCTACCGCTAACATCTTCAATTACAAATTCAAATCAGAGTATAAATTCTTCAATTATTTCAACTAACTCAAATGACTCAGCAACTGCCACTAGCTTGAGATCTTACGAATTCAACAATAATATCAACTATCAAGATTATTATAACACAATGTCTTCAGATCATGATCATATTGAAGTCAAAAAATTATTGAATGATAGTTTAAATATAAATAATTTCGATCTGATCAATTTAATTGATAAAACCGTGTCGTCAGTCTTTTTCTCAATAGCTTCAACAAATCAGACCCAATACTTAAGTTTCAACCGCTCAATTTTTAAACATTTTAATGCTGACAGTTTATTTGTTAAACAATGTCATGTAATTCAATTTTCCTTCATATGTTCATCAAATTTCAATTCCTACGTTAATCTGATTTGCGATATATTATACAATACTGCAAGGAACTCGCAAAAATATTTATTATTACACTTTTTTTCAAAATCTTTATTGAGCTGGGCTTTGTATAGAACCGAAGATTTTCTAAAATCTTTTGAAAAACCACTATGCAGTAAAAATGCGGAAGTTTTATTTGATACAATTTATAGAAATATGGACATAAAGTATTCTCCAAAAATTTATTACAGTATATTAAGTTGTTTGCTATTTTTGCAACCAAAACAATTGATTAAATTTATAAATGAAAAATCGAAAAATTCGGCTAGTCATTTGATTAAAAGGTCCATCACAAATGCAGCAAAATTGAATTCAAACAAACAAAAATTTTTGAATGATTTTACTAATTTAGTAATTAAATCACCTGAATATGCCCAACCTTTAATTTCATTTTTGTTGATCGGCTCTTCTGTTGGAACATTTGACAAATATCATCCTTTATATCAATTTGCTTCTTTCATGATTGATCCCTTGATGAAACAATTAAATCTAGATAATATTGCTACCCTTCAACTTATTTCCGGTCATTCACTTTGTTCATTGAGATCAGACAATTCAAAATTTTTCCCGTTGTTTAATTACCATAAGTCAGACCCAATAACTTTAGCTTCAACAATAAATCTATTAAATTCACATAATAGAAATCCTGAGGCAAAAATGTTGGATACAATGCACCAACTCAGAATTGGGGTTTTTGCAATTTCCTCAGTAGTTGAAACATCAACATTAAAGGAAAAGGTGTCAATTATTTTAAATTCAAATAAAAATACCTTACAGTTATTGTTGTTGTTTACAGGCTCCTTACGCTTATTGATTTTAATTCCTTCATTAGCTGATGAAGTTGTTAAAATTATTCAGGATGTTTCAACTATTCTGCTGAAAATACTATCTTTATTATGTGATAATTTAACCAACAATTCATCGGTTGAAGAATATGGCGACGACGATGACCAATTGAATAGTATAAATTTATCACCACCGCTGGCATCTCAAACATCTTCTATTAATTTAAAATTCAAAAACGCCTCACTGGATTTATCAGAGTCAAATTCAGCTTCTGACATAAGTGTAAGTACACTTGTTAAAAATTTTGATAGATCATCGAATAGATATAAAAGAAATGATGATAAATCATCTGATAGATCAGTTGGAAGTAAACAGAGTTTTGAACCAGATGATTTACCGCTTTACAAAATTTCAATTCATAAGCCTATCTTTGCAAACGTGACAGTCAATCCAGTTTCAATTAAAAGTCAAATTTTAAAATCAGATACAAATATAATTAAAGAAAATATTATAAATATATTGAAAGTGTACAGCTCATTTCCATATCTATGTTATCCATCAGTCACCTCAAATAAGAAGGACTCAGAACCGAATTTCCAGAAATTTGAAAAAATATTCAAACGATTTATTGATAAAGTTATAAGCTTGTTATATTTGGAAGATGATGATATTTCACAAGCCGTAGAATTATTTTTATTGAGTTTCTGTTCAACGGTTGCAAACAATGATCCTTTAAAAGTATTTGCTGCATATATTGGTACTTCCATTTTAATTGATTCTGTTTCTGCTGTTGGAATTTCTTCAAATATTAAAAACGAAAAAAGAGATAAAATTATTAAACTGATCTTAAAATTATTGGAAAAAAGAGCTGAATTTTCAGATTTAAATTTAATGTATATCAATAAACATATAATTGATTCAGTTCATGGAAGTAAGTCATGTGGCAAAATCATAGCGAATTTTGAAAAAGTTTGCTTTCTAGGGTTATTTACAAGTAATATTGAAACAATGAAAATTTCCAAAAGATTATTACAGTTTTATGTTTTTGTCATAACAAATAAACATCATAGTGAAGATTGTTTTGATGTATCCAATTTGAAATTAGCACAGAGCATTCTAGCTGACAAAATGACTTTTGGAATTGTTTCCATTAGGAAAAAAATAAGGGATCATTTATGCCATTTGAAATCCCCTACAAATACCTTACTAAGTATTTGGTCCTTGATGTATGAACGGGTTGCAATTGCTTATAACTATGAAAATGGACCAACAATTAAATCAAATGCTGAGACAATCAACAAGTTTTTTGAAAATCATAAAATTATTGAAGATATCGAAGTTTACAGCGAATATTTAGCTTCACTGGGTGGTATTATAATGTCAAAAGGTTTCGAGACGGATTTAAGACAACCATTTTTTAGAAAAAACTTGGAAACATTTATATCAAACAAATTTATCAGTTTGTTTAGTAAAGACGTTAAAAAACGGGAGCATTCAAGAGAAATTTTAAGTGTGTCAATTCATCCTTATCTTTGTGGTATATTTTTGAATCAAATTAGAATTATCTTACCGCGTTTTGAATCAAGTCTGAAGTCGAACGAATTTAATGTTTGTGAATTATTTTTAAGCGTAATCAGATCAATCTGCCATATCGAATCTGAATCATTGTTTTACTATGCAACTGAACTGTGGGATATTAATTTTACATTATTGAAAATGTTTAATATTGAAAATTTTACGCCGGAATTTTTCAGATTAAAGCTAAAATTTTGCAAATTACAAGTTTTGTTTTTAAGTAAATTAGATGAGTTATCCTTAAATGGTAACATTCTAATGAAAAATAAATACGCAAGAATTGCTGTCAACTATTTGGAGAATTCATTTGAAAACAATACACAAAAAAATAAAAGTGGCAAGGTTTTATCATTCAATACACCAAAATCTTCAACTTCCTTAAAATCGTTAAATAATTCATATAACAATCATAAAAAAATGTCAAGTAAGCTGCAAGAATTTAAAGAATCCGAATTGAAAGATTTGCAAATGGATATTAGATTTGAGACGTCAATCATGCTAAAAATGATATTTTATAAGCTACCCTTAGACACTCCAAGGCATGATTATGCAGGTTCAGATGATGACAAAAGTGCCGCAACTGTTGTGTTCTCTAATTATTTTAATTTATTTGTTAGATTGTTAGAAAATTTGGACGAAATGAAAAATGACAAAAATACCTATTTTGCGATGACACATAGATCTTCGAACATTATTAAAGAAGCAATTCAAGCATTGATCAATTTGCTCAATGCTAATTCACACATTGGTTTGAGATACTCATTATCATTAGGATTCCATGATAATGAACTCATAAGAGTTTCATTTATTGACGTGTTTTCTAAAATCATTAAAGATATTCATAGTAATAATGAGAAAATTCTTTCAGGATCTGAAGTTTACCAACATGGTCTCTCTCTTCTTATTAACGACACTGATTTATTTTTGGCAGCAGCTTCTTGTTGTCCAAAATCAGAAATTGAGCCATATGCATCATCAATACTTCATTTAGGAATAAAAAATTCCAAAAGAGCAGAGTTATTTTTAGGTTTGATTAAGTATGATATTTTACATACGTCTGATAAAAATGAAATTTTGAGGTCTAACACTGTTGGTACAAGGGTCACGGCTTTATATTCTTATGACACTGCTTCAAATTACTTGATAAGCATATTTAGGCCAATTTTCACTGAAATGGTGGAAAAGGAAGAATTTTTTGAAATTGAAAAAGTCAGCAATGAATCAGATGAAGAAAAGGAAAGAAATTTAAATTTATTCATTAAATATTTAAATTTAATCGCAGTTTCGCTTTCAAACTCACTTGATAAATTACCTATCTGTGTCAAATTGATTACAAAAACAATATTTGATACTACTAATCTAGTATTACCTGAAATCAAATACAGCGCAATCAGTGCATTTCTATTTTTGAGGTTGATTAACCCAACAATTGTCTCACCTGAACGTTTGCATATAGTTGAATATTCATCTCCAAGATTCAAAAGATCGTTAATCCAACTGGCCAGGGTTATACAAACAATAGTTAATGAAGCTCCGATTAGGCTACCTCTACTTGAATCGAGACAACACGAAATCTCTGCGATTAAGGAAAAAATTTTCTCTTTTATGAAACAAATTGTTGATTTTAACCTAGATGAAACTTTAAACAATATTGACTATGAAACTGCGTGTACTAGTAGATATGACGCTAGTAACCATGAGAATGAAAATGAAAACGAAAGAAATCAAAGGTGTGCCTTGTTTTTGCACGGATTCTTTTATAATAATTGGATGAATATTAGACATGCGTATTATACTCAATCTTTTGGTGGAGATATTACACAAGAGGAAAAAACCGAAGTTATAAGAAAAATGGATAATCTTTTAGCAAATTGTGGGTTGCCAAAAAGAATTTCAGGTTACGAAATACCAGAAAATGTTAGAAACGATAAATCACCGAAGGGTATTTTGTTGTATGATTTTATGTCAAGAACTGAGCTAGCATTAGCGGACTTGACATTTATTAAGGTTTTAATCACGAAAGATGGATTACCATTAATTTGTATTAATACCTTAGAATTTCCCTCGGATATCACAAGTGAACAATATGTTTTTAATTTATTGCAAACGATGGCTAAATTCTGGGATACACCATTCTGCTGCTTATGCGATCTAACCGGATGTGGGAATTTTGGGATCTTTAGAGAAGGTAGAGAGCTAATGTACTCCATTATACCTTCGGCATATAAGGTTAATTGCAAGAGAATTTATTATGTCAATATGCCCGTTAGAGTATTTGCTGCATTCAAAAAGTTTGATATTTATTTTATGAGTGAAGAAAAAGATATCAATACGGATTTTATATTTGTTTCAACCAATGATGATGCTAAAACGATGAATAAAAATAAATTAATCGGATATGTTAATCCAGTTTCACATGATGCTAGAGTTACATTCCATGATGTAAGCATTTTTCAAGAAGAAAGCAATAGGTTTGTTCCAATTAAATTAAAAATTGGTAATCATTTTTTGCAAATATATTCTGCAATGCCGCAAAGAATTAAACTCGGTGATAAAATGCACATTGTTAGTTTAGTGGATTGTTTCAAAATCTCAGAATTAAGTGAAATTGCGCCGACATCATTTACCGGTGTTGCGAATGAAATTTCGATGATTGATTCGAATACAAATAAAAGGATTATTTTAACGTCAACCAAAAAAATTGAAATCATGCGTACATTATATTTTTCAAGGGCAAAGTTGAATAATAATGTCTATTCCGAAGAGGATGATTATGGTTCAGATCCCACTTCTACAGTAGGACATTTATTGAATGTATCATTTTCGGGCTTACTTTCAGAATCTGATGAAATTAGGAAATCTTCATATGCTCTTCTATCATCAATCAAACAGTCAGCTGGTCTTAAGACTGTGAAATCGATTGATAGTATAGAGGGTGTTGTTTTTCCGTATGGTAATATTGACTATATATCCAGTGTTTCAGCGAATATTGCTAAAAACCACCCAGATTTGACATATTCATTCATGTCAGGATTTTTCAATGCATTTGAAAAATTAAATGATAGCGATAGAAATTCGATGGTATTATTCATGTCTTCCTGGGTCAAAAATATATACAAATATGTTTATTTATCCGATACACTTTTAGGACATGGTAGAACATGTGATATCATTAGAAAATGTGTTAAAGCAAGCAGTATGCAAAACTGTTTTCAAGTATTTTCATTGTATATCTGGCCACAATTATCATTGGAAGATGGGTTGATTGAAATTGTGATTGATGAAATTGTATCAGCATCAATTGATCATGAGGCTGAAGGAAATGATTGGCATAGAATTACAAAATACTGGCCCTTACGATCATCAATTGAAATTTGTAGTGTCATAATTAAAAGAATGAAAGAAAAGTCGTACATTATGCCACTTAATGAAGGTGAAATTGAAGCACATACTAGATGGATTGAAACAACAGTTTTAGCAAGATTCTTAGCATTCTTAATATTTGACTCACTATTGTTTGTTGATAGATATATCAGCGATATCTTTTACATTGTTACGATTTATATGGATTATGGACCATTAGAATTACGAACATGTTTATTAAATTTACTAACCAGAGCATTCCATGCATATCTTTCAAAACCATCACTTACCAAAGAACGATATGTCATAATCAAAAATGAAATTGAATTAATAAATGGACCTAGGTTTAGAATGCTGTTCGGTTTAACAAGAGAAGACAACGATGAAATATATGGATCGTTTAAAATAATTGGATCCGAAATTTCAAACAAGGCTAACGCTGTTTCAACATTATGTGAACTGTTAACCTCATTTTTAGAGAATGATTCTGGACATGAGGAGTATTTATTACAGATTATCAAATGGAATGCTAATGTCAGTAAGATTGCATTTGATAGTAATTCACAATTGCAATCTAGGGCAATTTTAATTTTAGGTTCGTTAACAAAGCAAGGTATTTCTGACGAATTGATTTTGAAGTTGATTAATTTGCTCAGAATAAATAGCAAGAAATATGTTGAGTCGAAACCTGAAGATATGGCAAGCAATATAAATTTGATTATCTGTACACTGCATTCATTTGGTAAATCCATAATGGGTATTGATAGCAATTCCATATTTCATCCAATGATGTTTTGGACATATATTAATATATTATTGTGCGATAATATTGGGTTTTTTAAATATGGAATTGAATTTCTTGAAGTTTCAATGACGAATGTACATTTGTATGCAAAGGAAAATAATATTGGAGTTGTTGATTGTCTATTCCAGCATAAGGATGACTTATTTTCATTAACGGAACAGCTGTATGATTTTAAATTCACGAGGGAGAATTTCGATGTTATATTGGCCTTATTATGTTGTAAGGGTTTGGAGTCACCGTTCACGTTCAGTGAATCGGTGGAAACTATCAAGGCGTTGTTGAAAATTAGATACGACGAGCATTTAAGTTATCCAGATGATAACAACAACGAATATGTTTGCTACATCCTACTAATTTATTTAACAGCAGTCTCGGATGATGAGATGGTTAAAGCATTTGAAGATTGTGGTATTGCAAATATGGAATATCTACCGGGCACTATGGATTTCAAAATCCCAGCAGTTTTGTCTGAATGGTTTGAGTTATCAACGCTAAATGTTTACTCGATCTGTTTAGGTATTACAAATTATTTTGTGAAGCAAAAAATTGATGAGCTGACAATAACCAAAGTGATTGCACTATATTTCGAAATGTTCCAGCGGAATTCTGGGCTTATACCGAAATTATTTAGCAAACTTAACGAAGTTCTAAAGAAATTTGTTTCTTCGGTTGGGTCTGCCACTCTGTTGGAAAAGGTGCTCGATATGATTGTCGCATTAATGAATGACTCGCAATACATCGACCATGAAGCCGTTGAGAGTGCTTGGCTAGAGAAGTTTGAGAACGGCAATACCAGAGGGGTTACGGATTTCACCTTTTCGACGAGTAAGATATTCGTTGATGCTGCTATGGCCGTTCCGCAGGATACGAAAAGGCAGAGACTCGGCAATATTGACAGATTGCTCTCGAGGTCATACGATGTTTATAAAGAAAAGAGAGGATTTGATATTTAGATGGTTTATAAGATACATATATATGCATACCGAAAGAATACACAAAGCTGTTTATGAGCCATGCGTTACCCTCAGCTGTTTTTCGAAGTTCTTTTTGTCACTTTTGTAGATAAGCATTGTAGCCTTTGCGTCTTCGACCGAGGAATGTTCGCCTCCTTGGATGCCGATGCCGAGGATTTCGGCGGACAGTTTCTTTAGGCTTGGTGTCTTGCCCTTTGAGTACTTCTGTTTGAACGGGGTGTGTTTCGACGTGTCTCTGATGGATCGTTTTGGGTGGGTGAGGTAGAGGGCTTCCAAGTCGTGGTGGATTGCGTGGCCGACCAGGATTTTGTCCTTAAGCAGATGGGCCACTTCTGTCTGCGCCTGTTTGAAGGAGATGGCGTTTTTCATATCCGAGGGCCGGATCCCACTGACGAAGGTTCTCCAATCCGTCACCTTTTCCCGTGGCTTTACATATTGGTCGTAGACCGTGTGGCCGTGGAAGTTCACAATCGACACTCTGGCCAGTTCTGACGCCAAGCCTTCAGGTCCGACTCCGACGAACTCACAGTCCATGGCCAAGTACTTGCCGATTTCCAGCTGGCGAGAGGAGAGTGGTCCTGTCCTGTTGCCACTTGCCGAGTCCGCCGGTTTCCGCTGTTTCTGTGCCTGCTCTGCGGCTGCATGCTGTTGCTGTGCCAGTTTGGTCAGTGGTGTTCTGATGGAGACTGCTTTACTGTTTTTCTTTACCGAGGTTTTTTTTTTCGTCTTGGTTGTGGAAGCAGACTGTTTTTTCTGCTTTTCCAGCAGCTTCAGCCAATTGCTGGACATTTTGTGTTGGATTGGTTGGTTTTTTTTTTGGCTGCTGCTAGCACTAAGGCACCCTCTGAGGTCTGCGGTGTGCAGATCTCTTCCTACTTCTAGCATCTGTCAAACCAGATGAAAAATCTTTTAGTGCCAAAAACCTAAGAAAATGAAAAAATGAGAAAAAGTGTATCCACCGCCGCGTCGATCGTCCGAAAGACGGGGGGTCCCATTTACCGAAACGGGACGATGCGTGAGGCAGAAGCCAAGCCCGAGTGGGTGTTTTTGTTTTTTTTTCTTTCTATCGTACGGAAAAATTCTGGCTGCGCTGTGCACCACGGCCCAATCGGGCCCAAACACACAACATGGAAAAATACAAATAGAACTGGACCTAGCGCCGAGTGCCAACCGAACGCAAGGTGAGCGGCGCGCGCGCGCCTGCTGCGCTGTTATTTCCGCTTGCGGCCGGCCTGCAATCGATCGTCCCGGGGTAATCCAACATCTTCGGATTTTTATCTCTACCCGCTGCTGCTGCTGCTTCCAGCACCGGAGCCTTGGGACAAATATCCTGCGGGGGTCTGGCACGGTGCTTGCGTCCACGACAGAGAGAACAGTCCCCTGATTCTTGTCCGCAACGCCCATCTATACCTGCCAAAAGCGGCCGTGCCGGTTCTTCGCATCGCTTAAACCCCCCACCCTCACTTTTCAAACCGGTGGATTCGTATACAGGTGTACGGCCAAACTGTCAGAGTGTGACAGCAGAAAAATAATCCGAACTTTCCTTTTTTTTTTCTGCCTTTTTTTCCTGCTCTCCCATCTTCCGCAATATAATGCAAAAAAAATTTCTCACCCCACTAAATTACTCTCGTCTAACAATCGATACCCCAAATTCGATTGGGTCCAATTGTTCCATTTCGCATCCCCGCTTTTTTTGGCCTGTTTTTTCTGCGCTATTGGTTTGTTCGTACAAAACAAGCTAAATTATAGGCCGCATTCCGAGATTGGCCTTATACGCTAGGCTGAGTCTTCAGTATGGGGAGATCAAGCCAGTTTTTCCAGAAGGGATTTGGAGAGGTGCACTTGTATTTCCAGGTGTGCAGAAAAAACAGAGAAGGAGGAAATGCGACTTTGATTTGAGTAGAGAGGTGGACACATTTCCCGGGATTGGGCTTTCTTTTCTTCCTGCTAGGTGGGAGTCTCTTTCTTCTGCCACCGTGATAAGAAGACGTTCGGTGTGGTGTCCCGCAAACACCGTCTTACAGCGCAGACACAAGAAGAAGCACACTCTATTGCCGCCCAAGCACAAGGTCAGACTGCTTGGCACGTTCCTCAGACACAGACACAGACACAGGGGCAAGAAAGACAGAAGACAGGCACAGACCCACGCAGACAGATACACACAGACCCACGCAGACAGATACACACAACCCCACGCAGACAGATACACACAACCCCACACAGCCACAACCGCATAAACAGACCCCCGCCAGCCACAACACACCGCACAGCACGATGTTCGGATATATGCTCTTCAAAAACGGGGACAGCGTCAGCAAGACCCCCGACGAGTACCAAAGACGGGCTAGACTGGATATCGAAAACCACCTGAAAAAATACAGATCGCCAGCAGACGGCAGTGCCGATGACCATGGCGCCAGCATCGAGCACCCGGCACAGGCGCAGCAGGACGCCATGGACATAGACACACCCGTGGAGCTCCAAGGCGGGACCCAGAAGAATAAACGCACAACCAACTCCCCGCTCTTGCGAAGGCTGAAGTACCAGAAGCCGGACACAGCACATCTCGGGCCCAGTGGGAGAGCCGGTGCAGACAATACCATGCCACAGGACCCAAAACAGTATTCCCCAAACCTGACATACGGCAGCTCGCCTTTGCGGAAAACCTTGGCAGACTCGACGGTAAACACGGTGGACTCTTCGGATGAATGCTCTTCGATAGACTCGGGAAAATCGGGCTGCAGCCTTTCGCAAGAGTCGGCGCAGCAGTTGTTCCATCAGCAGCAGGAGTCGTTGAGCCGAATACTGACCAGAGACTCATCCCTGAACAACTCCTTGTTCACATCCGACTCCACCTCGCTCTACACCTCGACGACCTTGAGGACAGATGCCTCAACCATAGACAACCAGGGCATGCTGTCCCTGGAAAAAGCGCTACCGGAAGACTTCACAGATTACTACTCTCCCGACTTGAATGTGGAAAAATTCTCAAACGGCAGACCAACCTTCACCAAGAGACCGTTGAAAAATTGGGAGTTGAACGATATAAGGTCCTTATTGATATACCCAGACCTGAAACCTGAATGGAAGAACAAAATACCAGAAGTCAAATCACCCTACCCTAACATCAAATTCAGAATCCAAATTATACCCAATTATTACGCTGACAGTCAAATTATCGAGTATTTGGCCCATTCGGATATTTACAAAGAAGCCAAGTTCGACCTGAGTTTCAAACTGAAAACCGCCAGTTATATCGTGGAAAGAGCCAGGTTGAGACATAAACAAATTTTGATTGACTCGTTTGGAATCGATTTCAATAATATCGATAGCAATACCAATTTACTGAACAACATCCAGTATGATTCGTATTTCAAATTTGAATGGAGAAATATAATTGAAAATTATTTGCTAAATTTGGGTATTGAGTATCAGTGTAGGTACGATTTCAAGTTGAAAATTGCCAAGTTGAAAAAAATTACTCAGGAGAAAAAATCAAATTGTACATTAGACAGGAAAACCTCTTCTAGTTTGAAAAACGGCCTGTATAAAAAGGTCTTACTGGAGAACAAAAGCCTGAATATCGATGAAGATATCAAAATGAACTTGTGGAAGGAAGTTCAGTCGGATGTTTATAAGAAATTAAACATGGATGGGTGGGCAGTCAACGCTTAGTGTAATTACATATAAATTTAAAACAGATAATTGTATAGTCACATGATTTAATTATAAACTGCTCCTAAAATCCTCGATGCCAGTGAGCAATTGGAATAATTTGAAGACACCGAAAACCTCGTCGTTTGTCTTACTCGATTCCTTCACTTTGGAAAAATAACTTTTCAACAGTCCTTTGAACTCCAATTTCAATCCGTTCATCTTTTTGCTCAAATTAGACAATATGCTGTTGCTCTCTAGTAATTCGGGAAGTATATTCTCCTTCGAGTGCTCCATCAACCTGGAAAACATCTTATTGATTCCAAAATATAAACCAACTAATTCTTTTAAAATATCAGCACTTTCGTTACCATCGTCAAATTTCGAAATCAGTTTATCAAAACAATCAATAAGTTCACTTAACGTTATTAGCCTCGTGACGAAACTTTTGAGTAATATCAATTTTTCCCTTGAGTCTTGCAGCTTGCCCAAATTAGTTTCATCTTTTTTGATGTTTTCATTGCTGAGCTTTAGATTTTTTAGATACTCGTTCAGGTCTATCTTGGTGTCATGGATCAAATCAAGCGATCCGTCGATTGATTTCCCCAAATTGATAAAACTCAAATAATTCTCATTGACTAATTCAATTAGATCCTTATCTATGTCTGTAATCAGCTTGCCAAAGCCATTAGAAATATCGCTCAAGTCTCTATATTTATAATGTTTCAATAGAAACTCGCTGTTGTCGAACTGTTCACCATGTTCCGCCTTTTGTTCCTGTTTAATCTGGGAAATAACTTTCTCTCGTATAAATTCCTCTTCGTATAACTCAAAAGATATTGAAGATTCATCGCTCAGATCCTCTTCCTCAGCTGGCAAACGCCCACTCTGTTCATAGTTAGAAATGCTGTTTATATTTGCTGCATTGCTACCATCGAGCAACTCACTTTTGGATACCTGGATAGGTGAAAGTGCATCTTCCTCAATATTGTTCACTTTATCCCTTTTAGAGTCTGAAATCACTCCATTAATACTATAATTCTTCAACGATGTGGACATCCCGGTTATCAATAGACATGCGTCGACATCGAACAGCCGTTGTGGGCTCTTGATGCAGTTGAGGAGAAAAGAGTAATGTATGAAAAGGTTGAAGACATGTCAGAAATAATTATAGTGCCAATCGCTACTATGGTTTCCTCATGAATCGACAACACCTAACTTTATCGCTCTTTGTCTACCCTCTTCTCTTTTAGTTGAAGCAACCTTGTTATTACTACAGAAGCCCCAATTGTGCTAGATGAGTTGCCTTATCAAATCATGTTTCTACTGTAATATTGGTAGTATGATATGTGAAGTAATTAGTAGAAAAATAAGACCTTGGAAATGCAGCAAAAAATCGCAGACATTTTCATTCCTGATATATTTGAATTGATATCATACTATCTAACACAGTTCGAATTGATTTCATTATCCAAAACATGTGTGCAACTTAACGGGCTTTCGACATGTTTGTTATATCGATCAATTACAATCGATTCAGGTTTTTCTCAATTTGAAAACGAATATTTGTTCAAAAGCACAACGTTTATAAGGACAAAGGCAAATTTTCTGTTGTTGATCAAATCCCTTAATAAGAACCATAACCACTTGAATTTATGGCAGCTCATAAAAGAATTAAAAGTGATGGATCTGCCTTTGGATTTCTATGACTTTGAGTCATATCTTTTGGGATTAAATACCGATATGAATAACGGATCAATATCATTCTTCCTAAAATCGAGACTAAGCACACTGCGTTTACAATCTCCCGTTGGCTTTAATGTGCTGAAACACTTGCTTAATGACCAATATTCCAGGGAGAATTTGAGTGTTTTGAATTTTACTATCAATGGACATGCAGCAGTTAAACCTCTAGATAGTATAATTGAAAATCAGTCTCTAAAATTTCAAAATTTGAATACTTTTTCAATAGGCCCATTAAAGCAAAATTGTAATTTTCAATATATACTAGAGTTAATTGATAGAAACTCAATTGGCAAACTACAGAATTTTGGCATAGAATACCAACATAAAACATTTAGGTTATTGGATCTGTTGGATGGATCAGAAACAAAGTTGAAGACATCTAATTATATCTTCAAATTCTTAAGTCCGTTTGAAAGTCTCAAAAGTTTGTCCTTGAAGTCAGTTAATTTCAATCAAAATTTGCTAATCGGTGAAAATGGAGACACGGAAAATTTCAGATTTTTCCAAAACTTGTCCTACATAGAACTATCGGACATTGGTGTTATTTCATCAAATGATTCGCAATCTTTGTTGCACACATTTTATCGGTTTACTGACCAGTGTAAGTTAAAATATATCAAACTCGATATAAGATCTACGTCAGACGATTTTATACCAGAATTTTTTAATGAAAGAGTTCCAAATAACCAATTAAGGGAAATTGACGTTATTATAAGGCATAATGCTCTTCATGTACTGCCGCTGGACCGGTTGATTGACAAATATATCAAATTGTTGGTGTTGAACCAAAGGAAATCACTTGAAAAACTTTCATTGGAAGTTAAATCTGAAAAAAATCTGATGAAATTAGAGGAGCAATTGCAGAAAGAACATTTGGTGGAACTAATGAGTTATCAGTTTTCCGAATTAAAATCACTCAGATTACAAGTTCATTTTGAAAATATCTTATTACTTAAAAATCAATTATTTAGAAATATGGGAAGTCTTGAAAAGATTTGGATTGTTGGCTCAAATGCGGTGCCGGTACACTTTGGTTTGGGAAACATGTATCCAGGTATATATGACAATTGGTGGAGAATTATTTATTTACCAAAGGCATTGGTGGAAGAAACGAGTGATCATCCGATTCATTACATAAAGATTGATGAATGTCTGTTTGTTGTAAATCAGGAAGAAACAGAAATAGTTCAACCGAAAGATTCGATGGATGAACTTTTTAATAGAATGACGAGAGTATCATTTAACAATATATGTTAATTATATAATTTAAGAAAGAAAAAAAAACTGTGTTTGGTATGTACATGAAAGAAATGTATAAACATATTATAACTATAACATCTTTTTAACTTCCTTAGCTAATTTTTTAACGGGTCTTTTCATCACAGGTTCATTGTTTTCTTGTTCACTATCACCTTCGGCTGGATTTTTACGTATTTGAGATTTGCTAACTAAATTTTCCAGAATTTTGAATTGCTCAAAAACTTCTTTGTCTTTCTTTGAAGTTGATTTATAATCCAAATTATTGTTCTTTTCTCTTTCGATATCTTGCTTGATATCTGATACCCAATCATCTTTGACAATAACTAATTTCTGCTTCACTTGTTTAGATTCAGGATCAATTGATTCCTGGAGAGTGACCTTATTTGTCGGTAAATCCAGTATTCCTTCATCAATAAACTGTTTGAATTTTTTCAAGTTTTCATCATTGACATCGTTTTCTTTTGCATTTGTATCTAATTTCTCTTTACCAAAAACTCGGTAATCTACAATGAAATCGGACAATGTCTTTGAGTCGAACAATCCAAAAGAATTGGTACCTGTTTTTTCCAATTTTTTCTTCATCAACTCGGGATTATGAACATTTTTCCTTTCTTCTTCCGTCAAAAATCTATCAGGTATATTTGGTTGATCGGCATCTTTTGGAATGAACAACCCCTCGTATTGTTTTTCGATATTAGCACGATTTTTTAACACCTGGATCGATTCGTGATTCGGATTGAAATTTTCATTAACCTTTGAATCTTTGATATTGACCACACCCATCGATACGGCCTTTTCAAATAATGAATTTTTACCGGCAGATATATCATCTGTTGGTGCATCTCCCATCTGTTCAAGTTCATTAGGTGGGCGTTCTGTGAATATCTGGTGATGTTTATTCACTTTTGGGCTATTTTTATTCAAGCTATTCTTCAAGTGGTCATTTTTGATTTGTTTTTTTAAACTATTTAATGATGTCGGGTTTTGTTGGACTGTTTTATTCAACGTTCTTGTTGTCTTGGATGCAGAATTACCCATTCTTGATTAACTAGAATTTCAATGTGCTTTCTTCTACAAGACTTCAAAGGGAAAAAAATTATAATTTAATCTTTAAAAGATTAGACCCAAAGAAATGACATAGATATATATATATATGTATGTTTCACCCTGATTAATATTAAAATAGCGGAAGAAAATAAGAAAATTATTATATTGTGAATCTTTTGAATTTAAAAAATTCATGGACGAGACCGGAGTCGAACCGATGACCTTTCGCTTGCAAGGCGAACGCGCTACCAACTACGCCACACGCCCAGTTATTGATCCCAAAGGATCTTGGTTTTATAAGAGTTGTCAAACGTCAATGTTTTGGTAGATAATTTGGATTTCAAATTGAGCCTTACAAAAATATAAAAATCCATCATGAGGAGAAGGAATTTAAAACCATTGATTTTTCTTTTATACTTTTTTTATATCCCACGGAATTTGTCCATATTAATAATAAAAAGAGAGGTTCGTGGTTCTGATGTATCACATAACAACAAACTCTTACTTTCTGTTGCTTTCCATCTTCTTTTTTAGCCCACAGGGATTGTAAGCAGAAATTCTTCAGTCATATACAGAAGTTATAGGAAAAGCACAAAAAAAAACCATACGCGTAATTTGGTGTGCGAAAAAAAATTAAACTAAGCCTCCACACTAGGACTCGAACCTAGAATCTTCTGATCCGTAGTCAGACGCGATCACCATTACGCTATGTAGAGAACTTGTTGCCAACTAAAGAAAACTTTGATACTTACTTAGCTTAAAACACCAATCCAGTTTATATATTGGATATATGTTTTCTTTTTGTATGGAACTGTAATCAATAAAGAAAACAAGCGGTGAGAGGCTCAAAAGGACCATAAGTAGATAGTCTTCTTTTTTAATATTGACTGAGAAGATACAATCATACAAAGCAAGAAAATAATCTCTTCTGTCACTTAAGTCTCTACATAGCGTAATGGTGATCGCGTCTGACTACGGATCAGAAGATTCTAGGTTCGAGTCCTAGTGTGGAGGATTAAAGTGTTAATTTTTTTGTTTTTCTAGAGGTTATTTTTCCGCACTACTGGACGGAAAGTATAACAATCACCGATATCAACACTGTTAAAGACAATTGCAACCAACATGAATTATAAGAACACAAAAACAACCTTGGTACCTGTCCATGTCCCCATCAAGTTTTAGTCTGGAAATCTCTATCGGAGGCTCTTCTAAACCTCGAGAGGTGGAGTTAAGCACCCGGAAAAGATCTTATGTCGATTGTGAGGCTCTAGCTCTAGACTGTGTTGTCCAAATGCGGTAGTTAAGACCGGGAAAAAATGTTGACATTTTTGCACCCGTTTTTGTAGCTCGCTTATTGTGTTCGGAGATTACAGGCGGTAAGGAAAAAAAACTGGATTTTATGGACATTCGGATTTAAAGTTCAAGTAGGGTCATGTTTGCCCCTGATATATTGCCTTTCTTCACAGAGAGTTAATACTTGGTAGTTTCTCCTATATAAACACACCATTTTCTACCTCGGTATGCAACCAGAAGGGAGACGTGTTGTTTGCGTGCACATTCTTGTAGGTGGATTAAGCAAGACAAAGACTTTTGGTCAAACACTAAGATGAGTGATCAAATGGAATCATCACAGAGTTTTGGTTCGAAAATGGAGGAAAGTGATTCGGAGGTAGGAGAGACGTTCCATGGCTTGAACGACATCATCCAACGTTCGGTCACAAACAACCCAGATGATAACGTGATGACAAGGCTGGCCACGCTATCACAAACGCTCTCCCACAAAAATGCCAATGAAATGGAACTATTCCAAATGGACGAAGATGACTTTGACTTGGAGAAGATTTTGCAATATCTAGTCAATTTCAACAAATCAAGTGGCTACGATACCAGCAACGTTGACGTTGTTTACCGGGATCTGACGGTCACAGGCAATAACACCGCCGCCTCCCTTCTAAAGGACGTTTCCGATGTCTTTTTCAAACCGTTGGTCTTGATAAACAACATGATCCAGAAAAGAAAAAACCCAACCAATTACAATTTCAAAAACTTACCAAAGACAAGAAAGATCGTGAGAAATATATGTGGTTACTCGTCCCCAGGTACCATCACGTTGGTGTTGGGCAGACCGGGGGCCGGCTGTTCGACTTATTTGAAGACGTTGTCGGGCGAAACGCAGACTTATAAGAAAATCGAAGGTAACTTGTCATTCAATGGTATTGACTCCAAAACCATGTTCAAGACAATGAAGAATCTTTTGATTTACAACCCGGAGCTTGATGTCCATTTTGCATATTTAACAGTTGAACAAACGATGAAATTTGCAATCTCCTGCAAAACACCAACCCTCAGATACGATAACAAGTCCAGAGAAGAATATATCGAAAACATGAAGGATTTATACGAAATCCTTTTTGGTTTGAAGTATGTTGAAAAAACTTTAGTCGGTAACGACTTTGTGAGAGGTATTTCTGGAGGTCAAAGAAAGAGAGTTTCAATTGCAGAAGCAATGGTCACAGCAGGTTCAGTGTATTGTTTTGATAACGCAACGAGAGGTTTGGATTCCTCCACCGCTCTTGAGTTCATGAAAGCGTTGAGAACATCAACCAATATCTATAAAACAAATTCTGTGGTCACCATCTACCAAGCTTCTGAAAGTATTTATGAGTTGTTTGATAACGTCACGGTTCTATATCTTGGCAGGCAGATCTATTTTGGTCCAATCGATAAAGCAGTTGCATATTTTGAAAATCTAGGCTTCCTCAAATCTCCTCGTCAAACGAGTTCGGAGTTTTTGACCGCCATCACCGATCCAACCGCAAGAGTAATCAATCCCAACGTGAGCAATGAGAAAAAGCTTCCTTCCACTGCCGATGATTTTGAGCAAATTTGGAGGAATTCAGAAGAATTTAAGGCTTTGAATAAAATCATAGATGAAAAACTTGCAAAGTATAAAGATGTTGATGCTGAGCTAGAGACTTTTAAGCAAAGACAACAATTAGTGAAGCAAAAACATACATCAAAAAAGTCACTTTATACAATCAACTATTTATCTCAGTTGATGGCATGTTGCAAAAGAAGATCTCAAATTACTGTCAACAACCGTGCCTTTTCAATCACTTTGGTTATGGCGGCTACAATCCAATCATTGGTTATCGGTTCCTTATGTTACAATACTACTTTTGATACGGTAGGTGCCTTTTCGAGAGGTGGTGTGTTATTTTTTTCGTGTTTATATTTTGCAATTATGACTTTGGCTGAAACACCAGCTTTCTTTATGGACAAACCGATATTAAACAAGCAATATGGTTATAAGATGTATCATCCCTCAGCAGAATTACTGGCGAAACAAATTATCAATTTTCCTGTTAGATTGGTTGCTATTACCATCTTCTGTATCATTTTATATTTTCTGTCAAATTTGAAGAGAGAAGCTGGCCCATTTTTCCAATACTATTTTTTTGTTATTTTAGCTGTTCAAGCTATTAGTTCATTGTTTGTCATGCTAGCCGTACTTATGCCAAATGCTGCAGCTGCAATGGGTATCAGTGGTCTTACAATGATGTCGATGGTCATGTATTCGTCGTATATGATCCAGAGACCCTCAATGTACTGGTGGTTTAAATGGTTTTCATACTGCAATCCGGTTTTGTACGTTTTTGAGTCATTGATTTTGTTACAATTCCGTAATTTACGTATGCCATGTTCACCTTTTGAATTAATTCCAACTGGCCCAGGATATGAAAATATCAACCCTGCTTTGAATCAAGTTTGCGGATTTGTTGGTGCAGCTGCCTCTAAAAAGCTGTACAATGGTGAGAATGATGTTAGCGGTGATATTTATCTAAAGTTGGCTTTCACATATGTATATTCTCATGAATGGAGAAATCTTGGTATCATTTTTGCTTTTATTGTTGGTTATCTTGCTATCGGATGTTTCATCACTGAAATGTACAATCCTATCCAAGCCTCTTCGGATCAATTGCTTTTTATTAAAAATGCAAAAATTACAAAGAGCATGTTTGAACATTTCCGTTTAATTGCTGCGGAGGATGACATCTCTGTTGATCTTGAAAAAAACGAAGATGAAAATGAATTAGTCAATTTTGTGTCTTTGACTAGTGACAGTGACCAATCGCATATATTAGGTTCCGATGATATTTTCACGTGGAAAAACATTACTTATGTTGTACCATATGCAGGTGAGTCAAGAAAATTATTAGAAGATGTTCAGGGATACGTTCGTCCAGGTACTTTGACTGCCTTAATGGGCGAATCTGGTGCTGGTAAGACTACTTTATTAAATGTTCTATCAAGAAGAACCGATGTCGGTGTTGTCACAGGTGATATGTTAATCAACGGAAAAGCTGTTGGAGCATCTTTCGAGAGAAGAACAGGCTATGTTCAACAACAAGATTTACATATTGCAGAATTGACTGTTAGAGAATCATTGATATTCAGTGCTAGATTGAGAAGACCAGCAACTGTTCCAGACGCAGAAAAGATCGAGTATGTTGATATGATTTTAAAAATATTACATATGGAAGATTATGCTGATTCCGTTGCTGGTGTTTCCGGTTATGGTTTAAACGTTGAACAGAGGAAGAAATTATCTATTGCAACTGAATTAGTTGCAAAACCTTCCCTTTTATTATTTTTGGATGAACCAACTTCAGGTTTAGATTCTCAGTCCTCTTGGGCTATCGTACAAGTTTTGAGAGACTTGGCAAAAGCTGGTCAGTCAATTTTATGTACAATCCATCAACCATCTGCAACATTATTTGAACAATTTGACAGATTATTATTATTAAAAAAGGGTGGCCAAACAGTCTATTTTGGTGAGATTGGGGATGATTCAAAAACCGTTATTCAGTATTTTGAAAGAAACGGTGGCAGAAAATGTGAAAAAACTGAAAATCCTGCGGAATATATTCTAGATGTTATTGGTGCTGGTGCCACTGCCAGTGCTTCACAAGATTGGTTTGAAGTTTGGAAAAATAGCAAAGAGTGTCTAGATACTACATTGGAAATAGAACAACTAACCGAGCAAGGATTGAAAATCAACAAAGAAGATGAATTTAATGAAGAACTCGAGACTAAATATGCGACCTCTTATGCTTATCAATTACGCCTGGTGTTGTACAGAACTTTCCTTCAAATGTATAGATCATTACCATACATTATGCCTAAGTTTATATTGACATTAACCGGTGGTTTACTTGTTGGTTTCTCATTTTGGAAAGCAAAACACAGTGTTATTGGTATGCAAAATATCATGTTTGCTAATTTCTTAACGCTTGTTATTAGTAATCCTTTAATGAATCAGATTCAGACAAAAGCAATTTCTTCAAGGCAGTTATATGAGGTGAGAGAAAGTAAGTCAAATATCTTTCACTGGTCATGTCTTTTAATATCCCAATATGTTAACGAAATTCCATACTGTCTTGTCTTTTCTACAATCTACTTTGTTGCCTGGTATTTCCCTATTCAAGTGAGTACTGATCCACCAACTGCTGGGTTCTGGTGGTTTACCTACTGTTTCTTTTTCCAATTGTATTTCCCATCATTTGCTCTGATGATTCTTTACGCTGCACCAGACTTACCTAGTGCCAATATTTTGTTAGGTTTATTTTTCAGTTTTACAATTTCCTTTTGTGGTGTTGTTCAAAGACCTCATTTGATGCCAGGTTTTTGGAAGTTTATGTGGAGGGTTTCGCCATTAACCTATTTCCTTGGTAATCAGTTGGGAACTTTATTGCATGGTAGGAAAATTATTTGCAGTGAAACGGAATACAACTACTTACAGCCTCCTAGTGGTTTAACATGTGGTGACTACTTAAAGAAGTATTTTGAAAATAATACTGGCTATGTCAACAACCCAGATGCAACCAGTGATTGTGCAGTTTGTCAATACTCTGTTGGTGATGAATACTTGGAAAGTCTCGGAATCTACCATAGTGATAGATGGAGAAATATTGGATTTTTCTGTGTTTATATTGGATTCAATTTGATTGCAATGAATTTACTTTATTACATATTCAGAGTCAAGAGAATATCACCAATTGCCAGTATTAAAAAATCCATCTCTAAGTTGGGAAAAAAAAAATGATTCCCAAATCTTTTGACATATTTTTAGGATTTTTTTTACCTTTGTTTTTAGTTGTCAATTTACATTTTAATACAATATCTTATTTAATAAATAAAGTAAAATTATTTTTATTAAAATTATAATTAGTAGTGTGTATAAAATTTTTATAGATCGCTTTTTGTTTGGGTTGTACAAGTAAAATGGGTGAAGAAAAAAGAATGATTAGAAAATGAAATAGAAATCTAGTTATTTGATTGCTTCCAGTTAGTAATGGTCTTTACAATTGCCTTTGACACTACTGAGTACGCATAATCAAGATCTTTCTTAGTTTGGAGTGCATTCATATGTAAAATCAATTCAGGAACAACGGGCAACAATTCATGGTGTAAGATCCTTTTAGTTCTAGTTGGTAACACTTTGGATTCAATACAATCATTGATTATTTCTTGCAACTTCAATGATTCCAAATTATATAATTCATCAAAAAACAATTCTTCATGGCCTTGTTTCAATGCCTTTGCAGTTACTGAACCTGGACCACCATAAACATCAGGAAGTCCCAACTCCTTACGAAGATTTGCGTCGATTCTTATGTGCAATGATGGTGAATAACTTAGAGATTTAACGGTAATATAGTTTTTCAATTCTGGTGAGTTTTTGAACAGAGAATACAGATATTCGCTATTGGCCTTAAGTGGTTCAATAATAGGATTCAGTTGGCCTTCTCTTTCGTTTTCTGTCAACTGACTGACCACGGTCGAGGCAGCTGTTGCAACATATGGAGGCAAGGCAGCCGAAAAAACATAACTATTAGATGATAGAACTTGGTGGTGGACCATGGTTTTATCACCCGCACAAAATCCCCCACTGGTACCAAATGCACGGGCCATGGTACCGATGGTGATTTCGATTTCACTCCTTGGAATATTATAAACTTCTGCCAAACCACGTCCATTGTTACCCAACGTACCGATCGAGTTTGATTCATCCAAAATCAGTCTGAATTTGTACTTATTTTTGATATCAATCAGCCTTCTCAAATCTGGGGAATCACCGAAGTTTTCTGACAAACCTTCCGTGACAATGAATCTCCTATTGAGGGGGCCCTGGTTCAAGTCCTCGGATAAATCTTCCAAAATCTGTTCCAGATGATCCAAATCGTTGTGATTGAACCATTCGATATTACATCTTGAGATCAGGGCCGCCTTTTGCAATGCTATATTGACACCACCGTCGACAATCAAGATGTCACCTCTCTTGAGAAAAGAGGGTAAGACCGAGATGGAGGTGGAAAAGTCCTGGCCATAGATGATGCAGCCCTCTGCGCCCAAGAACCGTGCCAGGTCTTCACAGACTCTGACATGCACGCTCTGCGTACCGTAAAAGTTAGGAGGCCCGCAGGCCCCGACGCCGACGTCCTGGATGCATTGTACGCATTTTTCCTTCACAATTGGGTTCGAGCTCATGCCCAAGAAGTCTGTGGACGCAAAGTTGATCACGTCATCCGTGACCTTCCCATTGCAGTGGACCTTGACGTTTTTAGCAACCGGGCCTTCGATCACGGGATTGCTCTCCAGCTGCCAGTGTTCCTTCTCGCTGATATCGAGGGTGATAGGCTCCGGGATCCAATCGTCGATCAGCTCGTCGGTTTCTTTTTTCGACAATAGCATCTTATCACGTTCGTCTTGTGAATATCTCGATGCAAGGAAGTATTTGATTGCAAATAACGCCAGCAGAATCTCCAAAACCGTTCTCCACGGGTCATTCTTATGCGATGCTTTGATATAATTGATAATCAACGAACCACCTGGCAGCTTGATCAGAAATTCAATCGCCTGCGATAAAAGGTCATTGGCCTTGTACGCAAGGCCCACCAAAAAATTGGACGATTCCGTGTGCTCCATTCTTTTGGTTCTATTGCTAGTTTCTTGCTTGTTCTCCACACAAGCCGTAGTCCTCTACAACTCAGTCAAGAAGAAGTGCCTTTCAGCTAAGGCGTAAACAAAAAAAAAACGCATACAATCTTCATCAACAACAAAGACAAGAGAAAAACTACGTTGTTGGTGAGAAACGCGGATCCGAGCTGTTTATGTCTTGATCTTCCTCTATTGTGTTGGATGATTGTCAGATATTCCATGCCGGACCCATTGAATACCGGGTTGGGGTGAGCAGCTACCAAACATGTGATTAATCTACAAACTAATATCTGTGTAAAGATTACAAATAAATGTACAACCTATTCGAGATCTGCCAAATGGTCCAGCAAGTCTCTTTCGAATTCATCTTCCGATACGCTGTTTTCTTCGGATAAGTTTTCCAGCTTGGGCTTTTTACTAGAACCGTTTACATTACCATCGCCCCGGTCATCCTCGAGTTGATGTTTGGCGGCGGGATGGGAGGCGCCTAGTGAAGAAGAAGATGGTGGACGTTTGCCAGGGGCGGCGGAGGAAGCCGAATCGAGGCTCTTTTCGTTGTCGGTGTCGTCATCGGCCTCGTCCTCGTAATCCGAACCCATGAACTCTTTCATTTCTTCGTCGATTTCACTCCAATCCACGGGGTTCATGTAGGACGGTACGTTTTTCTGGCCGTTGAATTCCAAAAAGTCGTCAACCTGCGATTTGCTCAGCAAACTGTCCACTTTCAAGGTGTACTTCTCCTCGGGCACTCGGTCCCAGAGAGACATGCACGCAAACACCCAGTCTGGATTGACAATCTTGACGCTGGGATCGACACTTTTCGCCAACCGCACTTTGAAAGTCCCTGTGTTCTTGCAGATGACGTGGGTCACGTCCGTGGTGTAGTTCTCAACAAAGGAGGCACCAAACGACTGCGCCCAGATGACAATGTCGGCGTTCTGCAGTTTCGTTCCAAGCGGCAAAACCCCACTCAGCAAAAACACACACCCTTTGAAAACTATCGACTTCATCTCTGTCATGATGTCCTTGACGTCGGGCGCAGACGCCGTTCCGGCTGATCTGTCCCACTGCTCAATCTCAAAGTAGAAGTTGTTGTGGATTCGGACCAACGCTTGCCCCAACCACTCAAGTTCCCGGTCATCGTCGTACAATAGGTTGTGAGCTTCTTTCATCTCTATTATATTACTGGTCTCCTTGTGTCTGCCAGCTTTTGAGGGGCCTTCCTCGCTGTCCAAAATCGCCGACTCTTCTTCTCCCTCTTCGATTATCTTATCCAAGTTTTCTTGTAGCTTGGCCAATGGTCTGTCGTGCTCCTGATGTTCCAAAGTGCTGGTTCTTTCGCTTTCTTGAACAGCCAACAATTGGCCATCCTCGTTATCATTCAATTCCGCCAGTATTTCCACGGGAGAGGATGAGACGTCACTGATGACAATGTTTGACGCATCGCTTTCTGGTTTCGAATTCTCCAGCAGGGAGGTTGCAGATCCAGATCCAGAGCCGGACTCGGGCCCGTCTCCAGCTGCAGCTCCAGATCCGTTTTCATCTCCAGTTGTAGTTCCCGGCTCGACCTCTTCTATTGCACTTTCCGAGGCCAGATTACCAGGCTCGATGCTCTTTTCCTCGTTAATTACAGTCTCTTCCAATATGTTGACGGACTTTCTTCTCTTTGATGGACCCAGCAGCGACTGCTGTCTCGGCAAGAAGCTTGAGTTGATGTCACCTATCCCGAGGAAAAAGTCATACGGAACAACCTTGATGAGATTTGGCGACCAATTCCACACATCTCCTCTGTCGTCTATCACAACAACCATCGACGTGTCCACGGGAAATAACCTCCGCAACGACTTCTGAGTGATCGAGCCACTTTCATCTCGGGACAAGATCCGTTCGCCGAAATATATTCCATCGGGGTCGATAATTCTGGCGATGGACTCTGCATATTGCCTTGTAGCCATCGTGTAGATGTGCATCTCATAACGCTCGTTCATTTTTTCCAGAAATCCCTGCAACCCCGGTCTAAGTTTGACGTAGTACCATCTCTGGACGGGAGGTACTGGAGGCCCCTTGTATCCCACAGGGACAAAGGGGGGCTCTTCTAGGATGAACGATCTCACGTCCTTCACCGCCTCGTAGTTGGGGTTCGTTGGGTCGTTCATCCATTCTGCAACGGTGGGGTCCACCGTGACGTGGATCACCGTCTGGTCCAAGTCCACCACCAGCGAGAGTTTCTGTTCCTTCAGCAGACGGGATGTCGACGACCGCTCCATGTCTTCCGCTTCTTTCGACGACACCTTCAAGTCCGTCGTTCCGTGTGCCATGCGGATGGGAGCCCTCTCCTCTCTCTCCTCATCCTCCATTGCCTTGCCGCAGATTGCGCAGAGCCCGCCGTACTGGATCGGGTGTGTGCACGGTTCGACGATCTCCAGAATCGCCTTTCCGTTGTCCTCTATCTGCTCATCCACCTCGATGAGGACTTTCCGTACTTTGCCGTCGTTGGCGGATTCGAACGTCCCCACATATTCCACTCTTTTCAACTTCCTCTCGCTCTCATCCTTCTGCTCCTCCTCCTCTTCACTGATTGGTACCGGCTCGTAATCGTAGTATCGGAACGTGACAATTGGTGAATATTTCTTGATGTCTTCTCCCTCCTTCACGTGGACTTTGAGCACGGTCAACGGATACAAGAGGTTTTTCGGCAAATATATTTGGGTGCTCTCTGTATCCGACATGGTCTTGCTGGGTCTGCTGGGTGTGTTGTTCCGTCCTGCTCCACTCCTATGCTCTGCACTTGCCCATCTTCCTTCTTCACTCCACAAGTCTTGTTATGGCCAATAGACCAGAACAGGAAAACAAACTTCTTCTGGCATTTTTTTCCACCACTGTGCGGATTTTTTTCTCTATTTCTCTCTATATCGGTATTTCTACAGATAGGAAAATATGTCGACTACAATGATATCGATGTTTTATTATTATACAATTTCCAATCATCCCGAGCTTCAGGCGTCGGTGAATAGATCCATGTCGATGTCCTCATCGTCCTCCTCCTCCTCCTCTTCTTCTTCTTCGATGTTCTTGGTGGCCGTGCTGCCGTCGTCTCCACGTGCCGGCTGTTCCAGTTCGCCGTTTTCGTCAGATCTAGCATCCAACTCGACAGAACGCAAGGTGGAGTTCTCAACTGTAACAGCAGGTTGATCGGCTTCCCGATCAACAGCTTCTTCTGTGATCACCGTCGCTTCGATAAACTCCTCTTCTCTCTCGTCTTCCTCTACGGGTTCATGAGTATCAGGTTCGGCCGGAACCGTGTGTGCAAGTTGAACGGTCTTCTTGGCATGCTGCTCATGTCTCATAGCATCGGACTCCATGGATTGGGGGTCTTCCTCCTCTTCTTCTACTTTGTTCTCCTCATCAGCCCCGTTCGCCTCTTCGTCGTCGTCTTCTTCTTCTTCTTCTTCTTCCACTACTACTTCGTCCTCCTCTCTATCTTCCGTCTCCTGTATCTCCTTGGTCTGCGCCTCGGCCCCGGCCGGGCCATCGTTGTTGCTGTGTTCAGGCTCCTGGAAATCTTCCATGTCGCTGAATTCAACATCAAAATCAACCTCTTCGTCAACATTGTCGTAAAAGAAACCGTTGTGGCCGTCACCGCTCCCACTCCCGCCAATTTGGATTTCGTTGGCATCGGCATACTTGCTCTTCTCGTCGTCTAATTTCTTCCGCAGTTCTTCCTGTTCAAGAGCCCATTTGATGTTTCGTTTCTCTTGTCTATGTAAATCACGAATTAGATCATGCAAATGCTTGGATCTGTAGTCGTTCAACTCATCCTTAATGTCATTGGGAAGCTTCTTGAGGTTGGAATAGAATCCAAAGTTCCTCCCAAAATAGCTCTCGTCACAGTCCACCCGGGATAGATATCTCTCTTCTTCCTCCTTGCGTCTTTGGACGAGAAACATCGTTCTTTTCTTGGCAAGGGCAACCAAATCCTCGCCGGACGAACCCCCAACAGCGGTTTCATCGGTGCTGGGAATCTCTGTAGTGGCCGATTCGGATGCACCAAGCGAACCCACTTTCTCCGTTTCCTCGTTCTTCTCATTACCAACATCTGGTTCATGGTGTTTTTCACTTTCTTGGACGTCTTTCTCCGCCGCAGCTTGGTCTGCTTTCACGTCACCCTCTCCCGCCGCTTCCATCTCTGACTCAACGCCGCTTTCTTCATCGGCACTCAAACTGTCACTGCTTATACTGTCACTAGAAAATGGAGAATGCCCATCTTCCTTAGGTATGATGTGGTCCAATGCCTTTTCGCCGAGTCGTCCTTCTGCAACCAGCTTTTCTCGCAGAACCACGGGATTGCTAACTCGCTCGCTAAACTTAGGTGTTGATTTGAAGGTGTAGTCGGGTGGTAACGGTGGCATCCATTCGGGTATATAGTTTTTACGCTTTTTTCTGTGAATTATCTGATCTATCCACCACTGTTCTTTTGAATCTACGTTGGAAACATCGTCATTGAACATGCCCCCATCACTTCCATTGTATGCAGTGCGTGCAACGTTGGCTTTGTTGACCATGAGGGTGGACTTTTCGGCATTCTCTGTCTGTGAGTTCCAAGACCGGCACTGCTCGTACATGTCCTGAATCCCCGACCGATTGAAATAGCCCTCTCTTTCCAGCAGGCTCAGGTCACAGCGATTCGGTAGCCGTCTCCGCTGTATCTCCATGAGTCGCTGTAGCCGCACCGATAGTAAATGGATATACTGAGTTGTCCATTCGGCCAGCAACGATAAGCTGCTCTCTCTGATGTCTGGCGTTTCGCCGTCGTATTTGCTCGCTATGCTTGTCTTTAAGATTTCCAACACACACAAGCTGAGAATGTTTGCCATCGGTTCATTTGATGTTCCTCTCTGTTCGGTGATTGTGCTGATCCCGGATCCAGGTGACATGTAGTTTTTCAAAACGCCGTTGGAATACTCAGCTCTGACATGCATCAACCGATCCGGGTCCACGGAGCTGTTGATCTCGGCAAGACGTCTCTTTTTGGGTCCTTCCGGTTTCTCCACTGGTGTTGATGTCGGTGCATCCACGTCTTCCATAGCCAGGTCGCCTTGTGTCTTTCTGTAGGTTCTATTTACCTGCTGAACAAAATCACCAAGCAGTCTCTCCAATAGCTCTGTTGGTATATCTTGCATTTTTATCGACAGTCTTTCCGTCGATTGATGTTTGGCATCTCCAGCCTGTATCGCTGAATCCATCTCGGGCATGCTTACCTTTCTGATAGCGCTGGTTTTCTCTCCTTGTTTAATCTTAGGCCTTTGCCTTTTTACAGATAATATAGATACAATATAACAACACTAAAACATGTCGAAAACCAAAGTGCTACATTTGGATTTTTTGGTTTGCGCGTGATGGTTTTTTTTTTTCCATTCCCTCGAGGAACACAAGGGGAGAAATTCCGATGAAAAAAGATAGAATTAATCATACAGTAGAAGTAATATTTTAAGATTTTAAGTCATATATAAGAGATGAAAAAAAAGGAGTATATACATTGTAAAAAGGAGTTGTTGTTATTGTAAATGATGAGGTAATTATTGAAGATGATGTTGCTGAAGTTTAGATTTTAGATTTTCCCGTTTTCATTTTCATTTTGATTTCCTCTTTGCAGTTTTTATTTGAAAAGAACAAAGCAAATCTAATTCATTGGTGGAGCACCTTGAATTGGGTTACCGTTTTGATCAACCATACCATTTTGCATCATCATGATTTCCTCGTTACCGGCGGTTTCGATTTGAATACCACAACCGAGCTTGGAAGTGTTTTTGAATTGGTTGATGGAACCGTTGAACACCAAACCGATGGTTGGCAAGATTCTGTGTTCAAGCATGAAGGAAACGTCACCGTTGGATTCAAGTTGACCTCTGTAGATGGATTGTCTGAACTCGTACTTGGCACCCAAGACGGTGTTGGCTTCGATGGTGGTTTGGATGGTAGGCATCATCATGGATTCGGACATGACTGGCTGTTGGGAGGCCTGGATGGTGGTTTCCAAACCGGCTTCGAGGTTTGGCGCCACCTTTCTCCAGAAGGAACCGACAATGGCACCCTGCGCTTGGAGCTGGGCCGCAGCAATCCAGTCGCCGGCGTTGTATCTACCTGCAAGAGAGATTGCAGCCTGGGCTGGGCCGTTTGGATCCATTGCATTGTAGACGGTTTCCATACCGAGCGACAGCTTCGAGGTGATGGATTGCATCAACGAACCGATGAGCAAACCGTTGTACTTGGCACCGGTGATGTCTGGGTTCAAAGCCTTCAACTGGACGGAGAAGTCGCTGGCCTGGTACTCGTGTTCCAATTGGCACATCGATGGTTGGCCGTGTGCCAGCTGCAACGACACCTTGGAGGTGATGTGCTTATCCCAGGAATAGTTCAATCTACCGGTCAGCGAGAATTCGTTATCGATGGTACCCTGGACCAACGCCTTGTCGTTTGCGATGATCGATGTGAACGAGTAGGCAGGCAAGTTGCTGCCGATGGCAAAGCTGTGTGCAATTTGGAACACTGGGTTCATTGCAAACGTCTTGTTGATATCGGCCTTCAAACCGGTGAATTGGTACAGGCTCAAAAACACATCCTTGGAGACCTCCTTGTTGATATTTTCCATCACACCCGGGTTGACCAAGTCGAGTGAGTTTCTGTGTTGGATGATGTTCTGTGAAACAGTGGACAAAAATTGCGAAATTGGGTTCGTTGACCAGAAGCCCGGTTCGCCTGCCACTGGTGCAATCGGGTAGACGCCTTGCAGTGGGGACAAATTTTTCATTTCGCCGAGATTAACTGGAGTAGAAGCAGGAGCAGCCATTTTGTGTTTTCTTTCTTTTGGAGCTCTAACAGAATTGAAAACGGGTGTTTGTTTCTTACTTGTTTTTTTTCTCTATCAAATAGCTGGGAAAAAAAACCGTTTTAAAAGAAAGTATTTTTCAAATGGATGTAGCGGTGGAATAGATCTAATAGATACTATACAGGAGCAACTAGCAAGACTGTCAGTCAGAGTAGAAGCAACGTATGTGTGAAGTGTATATATAAGATGGAATACAACTCAACGATTCTTGTCAATGTTAAACGTTCATTCTCGCTCTTCCATAGACTTTTTTTTCCTTTTTTAATATAGGAGGCAATGAAAAATGTTGAAAATGTTGAAAAGAAAAAGAAAGATGGCAAAAAAAGGGGAGAAAGCTCGTTTTTTGGAAACGCCGGCGTCGATCGACGGCGATGTTGTTCTGCTTTTGTTGTGTTTGATTTTCTACGGGAAAAACGGGGAAAACGCTCTTTTTTCGAAGCGCCGGCGCCGATCGACGCCGGCGTTTTCCAACTGTAGTTGTTTTCACTACTCATACAAAAAGCGGGAAAATGCCTGCGTGGTGTACGGAAGGTCTGCTGCAAACGGATCATCTATATATCCATCCATCTACTCTGAAGTGTGTCGACGATAGAAGCCAACCCCTGTTCTTTGATACGTATCCGGTCATCGAGCTCTTGCTTCTGGCGGGTGCTGCAGTTGAACTCGGCCTCGATCTCCCTCAGGCCGGTTTCAACACGGGCTCGGTACTCGTGCAGTTTGCCGATTCGTACCCGGATCCGAGCACAGGAGTTGTCGATGTCTTTGATGGGTAGCTCGCCGCTCTTCACCTCCTCGACCGTATCCAACAGCAGGGGAACCAGCTCCAGCCTCGTGTCCTCCATCGTGTCCAAAAGATCCTGGATCGTTCTCATCTTCGTATCTCGGGTTTTCTGTTTATCTTCCGCCGCCACCATCGCCGTGCCATCCACCTCTTCCTGCTGGCCGGGCGTCGCTTCCCCCTCTCCCTCCTGGTCGACATCCATCACCTCATCGATGCTCGTGGTAGGTTGTTCCTTCGCCACCGGCACACGGACCACACCTTCGGGGTCGCTGTTGCTGTTGCCGTTGGCATTCAGGCCCGCCCCGTGTTCCTCATTGCCCACACTGGTGAACGGCGTCACCACCGCAGAGTTGGCATTCGAATTCGTCACCGATACAGACATCGGCGACTGTTGCTGCACCAACGGGGATATAGATTGCTCCAGATCTCTGCTGCTGGCGCTGTTTCCCCCCGCCGCATTGTCAGCACCTGCTCCATGACTCTCCTCTTCCTTTGGTGAGACCACCGTCTCTTGTATATCCTGCATTTCGTCCTTCCTTGGGCAGCTCTTTTCTCTTTGTTTGTTCCCCAAAGAAGCAGACCTAGTTATTTCAATGCTGGCACATTGATGAAACGATAAAATCCTGGAGAAAAAAAGGCAAAAAATAAAAAAATAGAATAAAATAAAATAAAATACAAAATAAAAAAAAAAGAGAGATGATAACCCTACGAATTGCCGAATCCAGGAATATAAGTGTCCTCAAGCCACTCTTTCCTCAGCAATCTGTAGACTGTTGTCATCAGATTGCATCGTTCACATTCATTTTGCATTCGGTAATGGAAAATTCAGAGATTGCAAATCCACTATGACACACAGTGGGGTTGGTATGAAAGCTAAAGATATGTAGTGCCTTTTTTTTTTTACAGAAAAAAAAATGTGTCGTTCACATAGTAATAAATGGCGATTGTAAAATAGGGAAAACCAGATGTCCCGTAGATCTCTCTAGAAATGAAACACCGCTTTTTAATGGAATCCGATCAAGGTGTCTTTCCAGATACATGGTAAAATTGAAAAGGGAAAACTACAAAAAGGAAAAAAAAGCGGAGTTTGGAACTGGCTCTAGATAAAATTATTTCAAGAAGGATGCCACTCAGCAGTCTCTGAAATAGAAGTTTTGTACAATTGGAGAACTCAGCTGGTGAATGTATCTTATAGGCGGGGGATTCCACACGGGGAGATGTCAAAGAATATCTATGTCCCCAGATTGTTAGATCAACGACGTTAGAAAAGCATGCACTTCTAGTGTAAGATTAGCCCTCCAACACGAGTACTGTCAGTAACACATCCTTTTTTCCAGTCTTCAAGAAATCCCTCTTTAGCTCAGTTGGAAGAGCGCGAGACTGTAATGGTTAATACAAGACATCTTGAGGTCTCTGGTTCGATCCCGGAAGGAGGGAATCTCATTAATTCTACTAGCTTTGGTGGCCCAGCTGGTTAAGGCGTCAGTCTCATAATCTGAAGATCGCGAGTTCGAATCTCGCCTAGAGCAGAGTTTGTGGAATTAATAAGAGGTTCTTTTTTTATGTTATTATACAATATATGCATGAAATATCAAATTTCATGGCTAGTGTACGGAATTAGGTTTCGGATTGGCACTCATCCATGATTTTTATTGTTTCCTCAGGCTCGAGCTCAATTTCCATAATTATTATTAAAAAAAAGGTATAAAGTTTATAAGGTTTCTAGAAATCTGTCAAACAATCCAGTGCTGTCAGATTTTGCGACGACCGATTTTAATTCATCTTTGTATCTGTCAAAAAGACCAATTGATATCGGCATCTTATCGTATGTTTTAAAAGATAGGGAATATCGTTTTGTCAATCCGTCACCGGTGTCATTCCACAGACATAACAAATCGTCGTCGTTATCATCCTCGAAAACCCTGGACCTGTGTTCGTTCTCTTCTTTTTTCGTCAGTATGTCCTGTACCATCGTGCTGGTGGTAGACAAGGCCACTGACTTCGACAGACCCTTTCTCAGGTCAGACAACTGCATGCTCAAGTCGTTATTGGAGTGTATTGTAGAGTTCACCAACACACTGGAGGTTGCGTTCAAGTTCAGACTATCTTGTAAATCCAGACTTAAATCAATATCCAAATCACTATCCAAATCAGACATCAAGTCCAGATCCAAGTCCAAATCCAAACCTGGATCCAGATCCAGACTTAGCTTTCTGTCTCCAACAAGAACGGTATTGGTATCATCATTACCAGCGCCATAGTCTATTTCATCGCCGGAGTTGTGTGGTATTTCGGTGGATTCGGAGATTGCGTGTATTTCACTCGCTTTGCCCGCATCTGAACCGATATTGCTGTCTTCGTAAAGAAGGGAAATACCTGGGGTTGTGTCACTGTCATAGAGCTGCTCGATTGAGGAATTAAACGAGGAGGTGGAGACCGAACTTGGCCTGATTGGAACCGGTTGGTGAATGGTCAATGGATAGTTGCTACTTGGGCCTTCCGCACCATCGCCATTGCCGACACGCTCGAAATCCTCGAGGTCATTGCTGTCGCTATTGTCGGCATCCTCATCGGAATCGATATGTATGAACGATTTCAGCGTGACGGAGGAAGCGCTCGTGATGTTTGTGTTGTCCAGCAGAGTGCAAAACGGCGAAGACAGCGTGTAATCCGTCAAAAGGTCCATTTCCAACTTGGCCATCGACTGCACCACCTCTTGGAACGCCGACACCACTTCCTCGTTTTCCGTGTTCAGCGTCAGCCGCCAGTATCGGAGGGGGTTTTTGATTGGTATTATGAAGGTGTTGGAGTTGATTTTGATCATCTGGCACGAGGGCAGGATGGGGTGGATCACCGATCCACACATCAGATACGTGAAGATGGAGTTGATCTGGTATATTTCCAATTTCCCCTGTGCTATCAGGCTCGATTTGTTCTTTTTGATTACACTGTGTATGCTGGATGAGCCGTCGAACGGGACGTCTGTTGCCGCCTTGTAAACCGCAATTTCCGATTCCGCCAAGGTGAAGAGCACCGTCTTGATATTTTCCCTTTGCGTCTTGTCTTCTCTCCATTCCCTTTTCCTGTCTGAAAATATCAACTTCGATCTTAGGAATTTTCTCAAGCCGTGCTTTGTCCTATCCTTTTCTCTACGTCTTTCTTTGTCCTTTTCTTTTTCCTTGCTCATTGCCAAAGAATGTGGTGCTTGCAAGTCTTTATGCATTTCATATGATTACCATTTGGTCCGTCGATTTCTGTCTTGTAAAAAAAAGGGGAGTTTTAACCTGTTGCTTGTATACCTAGATTAACCCATTCATCAACCCATATCTTCACTAGTATATATCAATACACACACAAATAATCATAGATAAGTGGTAGAGGCGAATCGCACAACAGGGCAGCAAGCAGGAACAGCGACGAAACACGCAAAGGTCGATCGACCCGGAAAATTGTTTGTTTTTATGCGTCGATCGACCAGACGGTTTGATCCTCGGGCACGTCGATCGACGCCTGGTTTGCGGCGGCTCGTAGGAAGACTGTAAACATTCCAGCCCAATATAAAGGAGGCAGAACATTAAGGGGGTGATGGCGGTGCAAAAAAACAAACAACAAAAAAGTTAAACATGAGACCATGCTGTGTTTACAAATCGAGAAGGCTCTATGGCCGAAGGCGTTTTTCTGCAGGAGTGGACAAGAGATCAAGTTTAAACTTCAAATAAAGCACAAGAAGCAACCAGGAAAAGCACGAGCAACGGAGCAGTCCAATTGAGCAAGACCTCGGGATCTGTATGGAGAAAACCGTAAGAATAGAATGAACACGGACATCATAATACGAAATTTGAGTTTCCGGAAAATGTCACCGAACAACGAGGGCTCCCTGACAGGAACAGGGGCTCCACGGTGTGCATCAGCTTCGGGAGATGAGGAGGACGGGGAGGACGATGGGTACGGTGACGGCGATGATTACAACGAGTGCAACGAAACACAGGAGATCATACGGCAGATCGAGAGGAGTGAAGAGTTGGAAGCGTCGATGCAGATGGAGTCGATGGAAGCGTCAGACCACTCGAGGGACTCGTCCTTGTCGTCCATCTCGATGAGCACCATCTCCAAGAAGATCAACAACCTGACAGGGAAGTCGGCGTCGATCCCGGAGTCCTTCAACAAGCTGTCGAACAAGTTCAAACGACAGAACTCCACCTCCTCGGGCTCGCTGTTTGCAAGGAAACCGTCGATTTCCGCAAGGTGTGCCGACGGCCCCGCGGAAACCGACCCCCTGGGACCCGCTTCAGACGCACTCCATGGCCGGCACACCAACCTCTACACGAAGACGACCAAGAACCCCTTCATCAGCGAGCTGGACAAGCTCGACAAAATCGAACCCTTCAAGTTTCGACATCGGGCCAACTCCTCTCCCCTGGAGAGCGACAACCACATCTCGAGGAAGTCGTCCATCTCCATTGCTGGCCTCATGAAGAAACGACAACAGCACAACCAGAAACACGCTTCACCGCCGTCGCTGCAGCCAGCGACCGACCCGCCGGGAGCCATGATGGCGCCCGCCAACCTCCACTCCACCTTGGGCAGCAGTACTCCCCGAAATGCGCTGTTTGATTTCGAAACACCGTCCAACACCTTCCACTCAACCACAGATATATCGGACGAATATTTTCTGAAAACCAGCCATGCACACAGCAACAGCAATAGCCACAGCCACAGCCACAGCATCAGCAATCTCTCGACTTCCAACAACAGTTCTGCTCTTCTGGACAGAGACATCCCTCTCGATTTGGACTTCAACACCAGCAGCTTCAACGCAGACGCCCACGAGAACATCCTACTGGCCGACGTAGGAAGCCCCCTCGCCACAAGCTCCAACGACTTTTCTTCCCCAACCGACTCTCACCCCTGTTACAACCACCATGGCGGCAACATCAGGTGTCACGACGTCGAGGGTGCTGACCCCTTCCCCGGCTGGCTACTGAAGGATGGTGTTCTCGTCTTAAAGGATCCAAAGTCGTCATAGCATATCGTTCACCTGCCTTCACTGCCCCAGCTGAGCTGAGCTAGGCTGATGACAATGGTAACCCATTTCCTGATCTATAATCTATAGACAAGTATTCCGTATAGCGTAATATATGCTGTCAGCGATAGCGGAGACTTCGCTCTGGAGAAATTTCCGATGCGCCGGAGTTGGACATTTCTTGCGGGGGCGATATTGGTCATTAAGAACTGTGACTAGATTACATCTATTATCATAGGTGGAACGAATCGATATATAAATAGGGGAGCTATACCCCATGTAACGACAGTGAAGTGAAGTGAGACGATGGATGAATACTCAAGCCTGGCTGATTGAGTGCTTGCTTACCTAAATTGTCTATTTAATATATCACATTAGACAACACTACATACTAATTAACTATCAGGCCCCGAGACAGATAAACCATGACAACATTTCAGCATCAAAAAGAATTGAAGAAACTCCCAATACCTCCATTGGAGGACACCCTCCAGAGGTACATGGACGTGTTGGAACCGCTGCAAACCAAGGATGAGCATTCGAAAACCATCAAAGCGTGCTCGGAATTCATCAAAGGTGCCGGTCCCATTCTGCAGGAGCAGTTGGTACAATACTCCAAGACGAGAGATTCATATATCGAGCAGTTCTGGTTCGACTCGTATCTCAACTACGACTCCCCAGTGGTCTTGAACCTCAACCCCTTCATCATGATCGAAGACGACCCTATTCCAGGAGACTGCAACTGGATTAACCGTGGTACAGAGTTGACCTGCTCAACGTTGAGGTTTATCCACGCCTTGAGATGCAAAAAGTTGCCAGTCGACTACTTGAAAGGAGGGGTGCCACTGGACATGGACCAGTACTTGAGGCTGTTTGGTTCCGCAAGGCTCCCAACGTCAAACGGCTGTGTTCTACAGACAGATAAAAATTCCAAACATATTGTTGTGATTGTCAACTCCCAGTTTTACTGGTTCAACGTGTTGGACAGCAACAATAACATCCTCCTCACACAGGAGCAGATCAAGCTCAACCTGAAATCCATCATCGAAGACTCGAAATCAATCGATACAAAAGATATTGCCAAATCGAGTTTTGGCGTTCTAACCACCGAAAACCGTAAAATTTGGTCGAACTTGAGGAATAAGTTGAACAAGGACAAAATCAACAGGGAAATCTTGAAAACAATCGACTCTGCACTATTTTGTCTAGTTCTGGACGATGTCGAAATCGGCAGCGACTTGAATAAGATATCACAAAACTTTTTGTGTGGTAAGAGTATCTTGAAAGACGGTATTCAAGTCGGAACCTGTACGAACCGTTGGTATGACAAATTGCAGTTGATCATCACAAAAGACGGTAAATCCGGTATTAATTTTGAACATACAGGTGTTGATGGCCATACGGTTCTAAGATTTGCCAGTGATATCTATACAGACTCCATTCTAAGATTTGCCAAAACAATTAATAAGGACTCACCTTCGATTTTTAACGACGATGAGTTTCAATTCAACAAAAACAGCTCAGTCAGTTCGGAGCCACCACGTAAGTTGGAGTGGAATTTGACAAATGAGTTGAGTTTGGCACTCAGATTTGCCGAAACTAGATTGAGTGATCTAATTAATCAAAATGAGTTTTCAACGTTGACATTTAATAAGTACGGTATGGAGAGAATTAAGAAGATGGGAATGTCCCCTGACGCTTTTGTTCAGATGAGTTTCCAGCTAACCTATTATTCGTTATACGGCAAAATCGAATGCACATATGAACCTGCAATGACGAAAAAATTCCTGCACGGTCGTACCGAAGCCATTAGAACCGTTTCAAATGAGTCAAATGAGTTTGTCACAAAGTTTTTACAAAATGACGTTAATGCAAAGACAAAAATTGAATTGTTGAAGAAGGCGTGTAAGAGACACAGTGAGCGTACAAGAGAGTGTTCAAACGGTCTCGGACAAGATCGTCATTTGTATGCTTTGTTCTGCATATGGAAAAGATACTACGGCGACTCTGGCGAGGAAGTTTCCGATGATTTGGACAGTGATGATTCCGATAGTACCACCATCAACTTTAACAATTTGCCGCAGACCGTTGAGTCCGTTGAGAAACTACGTAAAATCCCATCAATCTTTGCAGACGAAGGTTGGGATAAGTTGAACACAACCATCATTTCAACCTCCAACTGTGGTAATCCCTCTTTGAAAATTTTTGGTTTTGGACCTGTGAGTGAAAATGGTTTTGGGTTAGGTTATATTATCAAGGACAACAAGATCAGTATTTGTGCGAGCTCAAAGCACAGACAAACCTCAAGATTTACCTCAAGCTTGGAGACCACCTTGATATTGATGGAGAAGACCTTTAGAGAAGCATTCGACGATGAGGTTGTGAAATCGAAAGATATCGAAAAGTTACGTGGTGGCTACCCAAGTTTTGTCATCGAGTCCAATTCTGATTCTATCAAGTCAACAGACGGAGAAAACTCGGAGAAGAAGTTGTTCAGCAGCAAGGAGATTGGCAGGAAGCTGAGGTTTTCCGAATATTGAAACCACCATTGACCACGACTTTAACGATTTTGACGACTTTTGATTTAATACGATATAATATAATATAACTTGACTTTATCCAATTTAATTTAATCTGGTTTAATTATTTATACCATGATATACTTTTTTATATGTAAAACGACTAGCAAATAAAACGACTTAAAAAAATGCAAAAACAGCCACCCAAACTGTGTTCTGTTGATGCAAAGAGTCAGGATGTCTCTCTTTGTAAACTCTGGACAGTATGTGGTGGTGGCGCATACATCTTAACAACAATATATCGTCCGTGGTAGTTGAAACCGGAAAGCTTTTCATGCGCAAGATTTGCGGCCTTTAATGTCGTGTACACAACGATGGCCTGACCACGGGTTTCCAAGTCACTAGGGGTACCGGTTCTTATCTCTTGAATGTTTCCAAATTGCCCGAGCAGCAGGAATAGGTCTTTTGGATCGTGGTTGAATGGCAGATTTTTAATCTGCAAAATAGGAAATTGTGAAGACATGATGGTATTGGTGGTGCTATTTTTATCTTTGTACCCTTGTATTCCTTGTGTATATCTAAAAAGATTGAATAGTCGAACAAGTGTAGCTCTCACGATTGATATTGACAGTAATAACAGTGAAAGTTTACATTATCATGTCTTTATCTTTGACAGAGAGTGAGATTGTCTATGCAATGAAAAAAAAAACACACCAAAAGAGAGGGTTGAAGAGAAGGTGATTTTCATGATCTATCAGCCCAAGATTTCTTTTTCAACCCTTCTTAGAATGTATAATAAAAGATCAAAAGATAGAAACAAAGTTCTTTGGTACAGTGGTGGCACTATATTGGTTTGAAGTGGGGCCATTTACAGTGAAATAAGAATGAATAATGATGCATCTGAATTCTTGGCGTCGCAGAAAATAATCTATGAGCTGAAGGCAAATAGAGAAAGGACCATTGCGATTCCACCAGATGGATGCAAAGAAGGCAGACAATTAAACGACTTGGAGTACGAGACAATTGGCGAGATTCCATTTCTTCGACTGCTAGGTGGCAAGGAACCGTTGTCGAATGTCAGTATACGTTATGACCTATACAAAAAGAACTGGAATCGGCAAATTGCCGCCATCAATGCAGTGTTGTTAAAAACAGACAGGTTTAAATTTCGTTCTCTGCGAGACTTCCTAAGCATGGAACATCGAAACGAATTTGAGTCCAGATTAACCACGGCGCTGTTGAACCTGGGGTCGAACATTTCTAACCACGACAGGTTGTTGAATAATGTTTGTAGGTACTTGCGAGAAGATTCAAAGGTTTGTTTAGTTCGGATCAATCCAAGTATGTGCTTCAACATCCAGCGGATTATGAAGAGACTCGAAGACACAATTGCCTGCAAATTGCACGACTTAACTCGAAATAGCGGCCGTTCAAGTCCGAAAAAAAGAGGTAAAGATGTAAGTGGCACGAATAAACGTCGATATATTTCACCAAACGACAACGAAGAGGAATCAAGTGTGAAGAAAGAACACGATGGAGCAGAAGACGAAGAAACCCCGGACACCGGATATGAAAGTGACAATGTCGCCGAAAAAGACGATGACGATGACGATGACGATGAATACAGCATCGCTTTTAATTTGGGTGTAAATAACGATTTCGATTTGCTACCAAAGAATATCCAGAAAGGCAAATATGTTGACACAGAAGATGTGCTGAAGCTGTTCAAGAAAAGCGGAATCCGGCTGATGGTGCTGATCCAGAATGCAGATGCAATGAGCTCAATACTTCTAGAACAAACGCTAAATTTACTATATAAATACAATTCGATTTCCGAAACAAGTTGCTTGATTGGAATTTCGACCCCGTTCATTATATTCCAGGAGAAAATATCAAAATTGTTGATTGGTCGGATGAAGACCAGAAGTTTTGCAATCGATAATTCAAATGAAGCAATTAATCAGATCATGGAAGATTTATTGTTAAACATCAATGAGACTTATAATTCCTTGATTTTCGACCCCAAACTAGTTTTGAAATTTCTCTACAAACGGGATGTGATGAGCATTCAGCAGTTCACCAATTATATGAAAATGATCTATATGCGACACTATTTTAGTCAACCGTTATCACTATTCTGGACCAACGATTTCAGCCGAATTGATCTCAAAAGTATTTATTTTGAAATTTTCAAGACATTGCCAAGTGTGATTGAAAATAGCAATGAAATCGAGAAAAAATATCTGATTGGGATTGCTGATGATAATGTTCAAATCATTGGCGAATTATTGAGGAAAAATCTGAATAAACTGATCAACTGGAGGTATGACTTTAGAAATTTGATTGATTTTTTGAACTTTTTACAGGCCTCGATTTTGGATCAGAAAATCTGGCAAAACAATTTAGAACTTTTCCAACTTTTGTTTGAGAAATATTATGAATTGAGAGACTCTGAAGATAGCCTGTTCAACGAGGAAGAGGATATAGATAATGACAAGGACGAATTGGAACTCTTGGAGAAGAAAAAAGGACCCACTTCTGGGAATGCCAAAATTTCGCCAGTTTCCTTATTGCTTTTCCTTGATCCGATCTGGCTCAAGATCACAGAATTACCAGCTGAGAAGTTTTCGTCATTTTATAAGCAGATCTGCAATGATGAGCAATTCAATTTTATCAGCAAACACAAGAAGTTCCCACATAGATGTCCGAGTATAAATAAAATAGGCAACCTAACAAATGTCATCAGAACTGCCCTACGAGACCAGATCTGCGAGCTTGATCTAGACTCTCAAGCCTTCAGGGAGATCTGTGTGATCAAGGAAGACACCACCATCAAAATCCACGATGGCTTCGAACCAAGTGTTAGGGAAAATTGCCTGCGCCATTTGGACGAGCCGGGCAAGCTTCTGTTCAATCCACGACACTGGACTTTGCGTGGCGGCGACGCGGCGGAAGAGGAGTCCAGGCGGGACGATGTCAAGATGTTCCACCTGATTGAGCCGATACTGTGTGAGATGTACCGGATTTTCAAGGAAACTGGGGTTTCCTCCAACGTGTACGATTTCTATCAGGTTTTCAAAAATAGCATTGTGCGTAAGAAGGAAGTTGTGAAGTTGCTGCGGCTAAAGCTGGCGGATGAGGAGAGTGGGTTGAGCGGAGAGCACCTCCGGCAGCTGGGCCTGATTTTAGAGAAGGTTGAGCACGAGCTGGACGAGGATAGGGAGGCCGAGTGGGATAAGCTGACGCTGTCGTGGTTTTTGAAGAGCATTTCGGAATTTGAGATTTTGGGGCTGCTGAGAGAAGGCGGCGGGAAGAGCCAGAACGTGGAGAAGGTGGTATGGAGGGGTATTTAGATATGCAGAGATAGAAGTAGATACATGTAATATTAAGACAGTTTATAAAACAAACAAGCAGAATCACAGAGAACTGAAGGCCGGCAAGGCTAGGAAAAGGAATGTAAAGAAAGAGGGGTGGAGAAGTGAAAAAAAGAAGGCCCGGAGTCGTCGATCCACAGGGAAAAAAGGGAGGCATGTGCCGAAATCAGAGGAAATGCAGTGCCGTTCTGTGTCTTGGGGGCAGAAGGGAAGGGCCGGCGAACACAGAACTGGCCGATCTGGAGAAGAGCTCGGGGTCCACCAGGGTGGACGCCAGGCCTGGGATGAGGAGGGTGTCCATGTTCTTGTTGGTGGAGCTTCTCTTGATGGGCGAGTCATCGTAGCCGCTGAACACGTCCTGTGCCGATGCGTGCGACGTTTCTGCGGGGGAGTAGCGGGTTTCTGGGGCTCTGCCGATGAAGACGCAGCCGCCGACGATCCATGTGCTTATGAGACAGTCGGGGCACACCGTCGTGTAGAGGTGCAGTTTCGGAGCGGTGATGGGCTTGTGGATCGGGCTTGGGGTGGTGAGTTTCTGGTAGGGGCCCGGCGGTGTGTGGGTCGGCTGGATCAGCTTCTTGTACGGGCTCGAGGCCGCGGAGGACGAGGCGGCGGCCGGCGGCCGCTGCTTTCCCTTGGGCCCGGTGGAATGCAAGTTCAGCCGCGAGCTGGAGGTGGGAAGTTTCAGCAGGGAGGGGGATCTGGAGCCGACGGGGGAGTTGACGATGAGCTTTCTCAGCGGGTGGGACCGTTTCCTGCCCGCCACGCGGATCGAGTCGTCGGAGACGTCCGACTCTGGTTCCGACACGTCGCCGGGCTTGGGGCAGGCGTGCGGGGCTGGGGCGGCGTGGGCGCCGGCGGGCTCCTCGTCCCCGTCCTCGTCCGCGTCGCTCAGATCGATGTGTTTCAGCACAATCTCAGGGTCGTCCAGGGCGGCGGAGAAGTCGAGCCAGGAGTCCTGGGACTGCGACTTTTCCAGCGGCGGGGCGGCCAGGGCGTCGAAGTCCAGCACGGAGTGGTGCCTGTGGCGGTGCTTCTGTTGGGCCGGGGCGGGCCTGCTGGCCGGCTCGCGGTCGTCCAACGCGGATATCAGCACGGAGTGTCTCTTGTGGGCGGGGACCTTTGTCTGCAGGGCGGAGGAGGTCTGGATGCTGAGCAACGAGTGCAACGAGTCGGTGGCAGGACCCGTGCTTCGGGGCAGCATCGATCTGCGTCTCTGGGCCCGGGCCGTCCTGGCGCCGCTCTGCTGCTGCTGCTGCTGCTGGCCGGCGGCGGCGTCGCCTGCTTCGCCCCCGCCCGGTGCCCGGCGCCCGGCGCCGGCCCTGCGGTTCGGCCCCCCGTTCTCTGCGCTCTCTGCACTACCAAGATGGGCCATGGTCTGCTCTTCAACACCCTCCAGCGGCCAGGACCGCCTCCCCGTGCCCGTCTCAAGAACACCTGGCCACATCCCAGCCGGCATCGTTCTCTCTTGTGTCTCATCGCTGCTGTGCGTGCCCTCTCGCGCGCTGGGTGGGCCGCGTCTGTTTTGGAAACCACCGCCGGCGGGAAGAAGCGCTGCGCCTGCGTTGCGCTGAGAACGATTTCTGCGTGTGGAGAGAGGGAGATGCATATATATATATATAGGGAAATGCACGCTGGAGCAAACAGTTAGGGAGTGCGTGTGTGTGAGAAGGTGTTGCTGGCTTGGGATAGTTGTATATAGGTATATATATATATATGATATGTATATGTATATGTATATGTATATGTATATATTTATATCTATATATCTATCCATATCTCTATCCACACTTCCGAGCGCCCAGTCCAGCATCCAACGGCGCTTCCCCTCACCCCACCCGCAACAACCATGAAGATCTACTACATCGGCATACTCAGACCCCAGGAGGGCAAGACGGAATCGCTTGCCGAAGAGAAGGACCTTTCCAGCTTCTCCTTCTTCCAGAGAACGTCCGTCTCCCAGTTCATGACCTTCTTTGCCCAGACCATTGCCGAGCGCACAAAGGCCGACCAGAGACAGTCGATCGAAGAGGGCGAATACGTCGGGCACGTCTACGTCCGGGCCGAGGGCGTGGCCGGCGTGCTCATCACAGACAAGGCGTATCCGATCCGCCCAGCGTTCACCCTGCTCAACAAGATCTGCGAAGACTTCCTCTCCCAGTACCCCGTGGCCCAGATCGCGTCGATGAAGCCCCAGAACGGCCAGAACGGCGACGCCAACACCCTCTTCCCGGAGCTCGCCACCTACCTGGCCAAGTACCAGAACCCCCACGAGGCCGACGCCCTCATGAAGGTGCAGCAGGAGCTCGACGAGACCAAGATCATCCTCCAGCAGTCCATCGAAAACGTCCTGGAGCGTGGCGAGAAACTCGACTCCTTGGTCGACAAGTCCGAGGCTCTCACCTCCTCCTCCAAGACCTTCTACAAGCAGGCAAAGAAGACCAATTCTTGTTGTATATTAATGTAATCTTTCCCCCCTCCCCCCTTCCTCCCCTCTATACTTATCAATCCATTTGCTCTCTCTCTCTCTCTCTCTCTATCTGGCACACTTCTTGGTGTTTCCTTTTTCAGCTGTTTTTTTCCTCTTTTACTTACCCGAAACTAGCAATTTTTTTCAGCTTTTTCTCCAAATGGTGAGAATTGTCTATTACTAATGGATATATATATATATATATATAAATACACCTCTACGTCTACACCTCTCATCCTCTTGGTCTTGATCGTTGTCCGTTCTCAGCAAACTACACCACCCATTCATCCCAGCCCACTCTAAAGAACAAAAGACCATCTCCCATCATCAAACAACTCCCCCCTCCCACGATGTTTGCCAGTATTTCAAGACCTTCGGTTAGACTAGTCTCCTCCTCCCTGAGACACTCGAGAAACGTCTCCCACTCCCTGCACAGACTGCCAAACAACAACCAGTCATCCGCTAAAAACTACATCCCCATGATCACCGTGTCGGCATGTGCGTTGACGTCCGCGTCCATGTACTACTACTTCATGAACAGAGTCAAGAACGACACCGAGGACCCCCAGACGGCGCCAGCCGAGGAAACCCCTGTCGAGGTCATCGAGGTGGTCGAAGAGGTCATCGAAACAATCCCAGCCCCAGCTCCCCAACAACAGGAACAGGCCTTGGAAGAAGAGGCCAAGTCGGAAGGCGCCTTCAACGAAGAAACCGGAGAAATCAACTGGGACTGCCCATGTCTTGGCGGCATGGCCCATGGCCCTTGCGGCGAGGAGTTCAAAGCCGCCTTCTCCTGCTTCGTCTACTCCAAGGAAGAACCAAAGGGTATCGAGTGCATCGATAAATTCAAAAACATGCAGCTCTGCTTCGGCAAGTACCCAGAAATTTATTCCGAAGAACTCAGAGACGAAGAAACCTTGGAAAAGGAGGTTGTTCAAACAGAAAGAGCCGTCGACCAGGCCGTCATGAATAACGATATCATCGAGTCAATCGAAGAGGCCGTGGAAGAAGCCCATGAAATCGAAGCAAAGGTCAAAAAGTCCGCAATCGATCTCTACGCCTCCGCCCAGAAGAAGATTGATGACTTCAATGCTAAGAAATGATCTTCCTGCTTATACTTAGACTAACCCTCCTCTCATCACCTTTATATTTATTCCTGTTAATACATATTAAATTAAATCTCATCACTCTACAAACAACTATACGCCTAATAATTCGTATAAACTCATAGGCACGTCCTTTGCATCCCCATAGTTCACATACATCACCTTCTGTCCAAAATATACTTGCAAACTTTCGCCATTCCGTTCGATAACATACATTTGTTTGCCATTCTTCTGGACATCCGGTACAATCGCAATGTTGGCCTCCTCACATTTCAGAAAAACAAGGTCCTTGATGCTGCCAACAACACTGTGGGCTCCCGGAGTGGCAACATTTTCTGCTTGTGTCCGTTTCATTTGGCAGTTTTCAAGCACAACCTTCCAGTTGTACTCTCTCCTTTTCAAAAGCGTAGCCACATCTATAAAATCGTTCAATACCCTTCTACTCTGAATCTTCCGTTCGTGTATGAAATTGTTGTGCTCGTAACATTCTCGTACACCCTTTATTATACATTGGAAATTGTCCTCGTGATCAAAGATGCCTAAACTCGAAAAAAATTCACTCATCTGCCTTAAAAACCCGTCAAAGTCTTCATTATCTTCATATATCTGTAAATACCCGATCCAGTACGGAACCATGACTTCATTCATGAGCACATCTTCATAACCGTATAGCTGGAATTCTTTAATCCGGTTTATGAATTCTTCAATCTTTCTTATATTCTCATCATTGATTAAGTCCCAGATATTATTTTTTAGTATAGCATCAAAGTCAAATCCACCTCTCAAAGATTTCACCGTGTAATACAGAAGGGATTTTTTAATATTATGGGCTAAATCCTTCCTTTGTGCAACATCTAGCCAATATTTAATTCCAACTTGGTGTAACATCTTTTGATCTAAACCAGCTTCTCCACTATACCCTTTTAAATATGTGCAGTATTTCTCGTTGATTATGTACTCCGTAATCTTATTAAAATACTTCATCGGTAAAACTTTCAACCATTCAACTATCCAATGGAAATCCGCAATTTCGACATCACACAGTTCCACCCCTTCAAGTAGTTTGGGTATAATAATATTTTCAACAATGACATGCTCTAAAACTTCGATGCTGAAAACATTGGAATCTCTGACCTCTTCAAAAATTCCAACACCCAAATTGAATTTATCGACTTGCCATTCATCTTGATAGAACTTTCCGATTTTCAAAATAATCGGATTCAATATCACCGAGTCCAGCATTGAAAATTCAACAACCACATTCTCACTGTTTAGTTTATCGAACACTACTTTGATTTGTGTAACGTCGTCAACCAACGATGATAGTCTCAAATACTCAATCGCAACATCTAGTAATGCTCCCAGTTCGAAAATGTCTCCCACATTACATACAGCTAGCTGTTGTTCAATTTTCTGCTGCAGTCTTGAACAAATCAATCTCATAATGTCTGCCTTAATCTCGGCACTGGCAGAGTCAATGTTTTCAATCTTTAAAATTTCATCTACATTCACATTTTCATCTTTTTCAAACAGTGCACAAAGTTCTTCCAACAAGTTCACATCCCGTGCACACATTTCGTTGAATGCTCGTATACGATTGCTTTCAAATTCTAAATATTTCATCTTGGCAATATCCGGTCTTGCAGATTTTATTATGTTTTGCAACGACTTTCTCAACGGAATATACCTAGACGAGCCCAAAACTTCCGCCGACTGGGAATCTATCCACTCCAATAGCTCCATTGGAACACTAATATTCACGTCATTTAATTCCCTGACGAGATCAAATAGTTCTGGCACGTCGTATTCCGATTTGAATATACCGCTTTTTTCAAATCCCAAAGAACCTCCTTTATTTCCGTCTTCATCCCCTATTTCATCCTCACTGTCACTCCAAGCGTCCACCACAAGAGACTGCATCATGTTTGGCTTCTGGTTTTCGTCCACCTTGATACCTTCCCCACGTTTTCGAAGTTCCGGCATGATTGGTTCCACTATACCTTTGCCATTCTGGCCAAGTCCAGTACCAGGAATATATCCCATTTTCAGCAGCATTGCCGCCCCCTTCCCGTAGGAACGAAGCAGTTCTTTCGACATTGTACTTGCTGCTCCTATTTTACAAAGCTTCAAGGATATAGTGCCCACCCAACCGGCTTTTGGAAGAAGAACGCTTTCAGCTGCTGGTGTCTTGTATTGGTGAAAGAAAATGTAATATAAAACGCATCAACTTCTCTGTTTTCATGATAACAATGCCATCTCTGCAAGAGCGAAGTTGATCGTTTAGCTATATGTTCTTACCATAGTGAGAGCCTATCTTGTAGTGTATACATTGGTTACCAGTGCATTGGGACTAATAAGCAAGTATGATATTCAAGCTAGGAATACACAGGGAAGTCTGTCAAGTTACGGTACGTCGAATTGCGTGGGTCCGATACACGTCTACAACAGTTAAAATCGAGAAGGAAGTTAAGAAGGTGACGGCAAGATGGTTTTATGCGACAGATGTACCAACTACGAAGCCTTTTAATACCGATTATAAGCTGGTGAAGCATCCAAGCAAGTTCTTGCCGTTTAATGTTGAAGATTCGACACGATTGGAAGAATCATTTATCAAACTCCAACAAAATAAAGAACTGAATGCAGGCAAGAGTACAAAGCTGCAACACTCTCTACAACTTGTAAGCGTGAATGAAGACGGACTATTCAATGTTGATCTGGTAAACCGCATACTGAAACCGACATATTGGCCCGGACCAACCTACGAAGTTCGTCGAGGCATTTGGTTCAAAGCCAACAACGAGCCGTTGCCGGATTTGCTCTCTGAACAAATCGAGCATTACTATCATAAATATAGGCCAGATTATTTCTTTGAGGAGAATATACGGAAAAATGAAGAGTATGAGCTACCTGGCATCAAGCTGAAGTCAGAGAAGGAGCTGTACATGGAGAAGTACAAAAACGATCCGACACGCAACCAGTGGCCATACACGGAATTCGATGACTTATCTGAAGTGAACAAGATTTTGCATTTTAAAACCGACCAGGAGGCTATACTGATAAACGAAGGCCAATTGCTACCGCACAAATTGATCAGCAACTTTGGGTCGTCAAATTCGATATTTGGACTGTATTCCATCAAAAGAGGATACGATGAAGGGTCGAATCTAGAGGCCGAATCTCAAAACAATAACAGCAATCCTTCCAAGTCCATCAGTAACAACAAAAGCTTGAAAGAAGCTGTCGAAACTGTAGGACAAGAAAAGGTGAAAGCGACTGGCGACGGCGAATTGTTTAGAAACCCGGCCAAATTTCTATCAGAAACGAACAAAAAGTTCCAGACGTTCATGGAGAACGATTTTTCAAATGACAGCATCGAGACGGATAATCGGGTGGACAGAGAAGTCGACCACCTGATACTCTGTGTCCATGGGATCGGTCAAAGCTTGAGTTCGAAGTACTCATCTGTGAATTTTGCCCACGACTGCAACAATATGAGACAGATCATCAAAACCGAATATATAAAGGGAAGGAAGGACGGCGATAATAATTGCAAGATCCAGATCTTGCCTATTATTTGGAGATATGACATTGATTTTGGGCTAGAGTATACCTATGAGGACTTTGATTCCAAAGGCGAATACCGGCTACCAAAGCTGGCCGACTTGAACGTTGATGGGGTGACGTCGGTGAGAAATCTGGCTGCCGATGTGTTGATGGACGTCTTACTATACTACGATACCAAGTACAACAAGGAGATTTTAGACAGCGTCATCAAGATTGCCAACAGGATTTACGACAAGTATTTGGAACATCACCCAGATTTCAAGGGGAAAGTGTCAATTTTGGGCCACTCGTTGGGGTCTGCAATAGTTCTTGATATTTTGAGCCGAGAGCCTGGACCGGGGCAGGCACCGCCGCAGGAGAAGGGTGGCAAGGACATCAGTAGTGTCAACTTTAAATTTCCGGTGGAGAACTTCTTTGCGCTTGGTTCTCCCAACGGTGTATTCAAGTTCATCCGGGGACACAACATCCACCCTCTCAGTGAAAAGGAGGGAGATGCCCGGTTCCAAGGCAAAGTTGTCTATCCCCACGTTCGGAACTATTACAATCTTTTCTATGCCACCGATGTGGTTGCCTACAGAATCGAACCGCTCATCCATCCAAGCATGAAGCAGGTGCCGCCCTACAAGTGGGAGAATCGGAACGACACAATCTTCCCGAAATTCACACAGGACAGCACCAAAGCCGATGCCACCAAGGCGGTTCCCGAGCATGTTCGGGGCATGCTTCGCCGTCTGAACGATCAATATGCAAGGGTCGATATTCTGCTGCCGCAGGGCGTTTTTGATCTCGATATCCTCAGTGCCGGCATGGGTCTCGGAGCTCATATCCAATATTGGGAGGACGTCAATGTCGGCCGTTTCCTTCTCCAATCTATATTACGAGACGGGCACAACCAGCACAAGACGCCGGCCAACGCCATAGAAGGTCGGCCGTAATGCAGCCTACACACCCCGCAGGGCCCATCAACCGCTTCTTGTGTTATGATTTCTCCAAGTGGGTCGTCATCTGTAGTACATGCGAGGAGCATGTTCTACGAAAACCCTCAACAACTTTTGCCGAAAGGGCTTTTTGTATGAGGCCTCAAAATTTTTTCAACAAACATGACAAATTTCAAGTATAAAAGAGAACATCTTCGCTACAATGTTGGGAAGTTGAAAAGTTTTCTTTTACATGTTTTTCACCGTAAAAAATCCACATTAGACAACGCATTAACGCAGTGCCTACCTCTTCTATATACATGACCAGGTAGTCCACTGGTAGAAGAAATCATTTCATCGGATGTATCCAGTAGGATACGTTTGCGTTTTTTATAGTAACGATAATGAAATATATATTTCTTTTACAGGCTTTTTAAACAAAACAGAAAAGTTTGAAAATTGATCGTGAATGATGACGAATAGTTTGCTGTGCACCATTCTGAGTACTCTTTTATGACAGATAACCAAACTTGCTTTACTGACCCACATCAATTTTTCAATATGTACATGATACTTTTCTTTTTTTGTTTCAACGGAGCAATCCGATGTTTTCCTTGTATGGAGTCTCTGTAGCATTTCCTTCCGCAAACGACTGCAGATGACAATCCGACTCGGTTCAGATCTGTGTTTTTTTGGACACTCCAAGAAGAGCCATCTTACATTTTTTCTGCTTCTACGCAAATAACGGTCAAGACATAACAGATACCGTTGACGCACAGATATGCCGTGTCTTGATGGTGGTTGACTAACACTTGGTCTGCCATGTTGTCTTTTCTTTTTTGGGCAGAAAAGCTGCAGGCAATGATTGTCTCCGTAGTGTGAGCATTCTATCAACTATCAAAACATCTCATTTTCTGCCCTGCGTCTCCTGTTGTCTGTTGTAATCTCAATCGTCCCCAACCGTAGACATCCTATCCTATTGTGTTGTGAGACGTAAAACACACATCTCCCAGTGCTACAGATCCGATATGGAATAATGCATCTGATACTTCAGACATCTCCTGCTTTTTATTGTTCAATTTCTACCCCGATATTCTGCCGTAACTGGCCCAGATCAAAACTGATCACCACTGTTTTCTCAATTCTTTTGACATGTAACTCCGCTTTAGTGTACTCACTGTAATTCAAGATTTACCCTCCGGTGTGCACGGTTATCATCCATGCAAAATATTAATGCCTGTCTTGCTATTATCGTGTAAACCACTATTCACAGTTGTGTCTGTCTTATAAACCAAATACTCCCTGCTATCTTCTGTCTTTGGTTTTGTTTTGCGTTACGTCAGAGCTCTGGTTTTCCTCTGTCTTCAGTTTCATCCACAGATAAGATTTCATCATCATCCTTATTATTCGTCAAACAGAACACCACCCAATCATGACTGACAATGCTATCCTAAACAGTTTGAATTCCTTCAAGTTTCCAGATTATAATGAAAATGTGCAAGCAGAGCGGTTGCAATTCGTCAAAAGAACCAATAATGATCAGTATCTGGATGAAAGTCCAACTACAGAAAAACGGGCGTTTTCAAATCATATGAACACATCACCAAAGACTTCTGTTTCAGAGAAACAAAGAAAAATTTCCACTGGTTCTTCATCGGATGACTGTACAAACAACTCCTTGGATTCAATTTTCACAAATGGGTATTATGGCAACAGATCCACGTTATCAGCATCCAATATTAATGAACCGGAAGAGATCCAGGCTCAAATACGATCCAACTCCATGTTGCTGGATTCACCCACTTTTTCAAGAGATGGTCAAGTATCGCCATTAAATACCAAATTTGGTTTTGCAAATCCATACTCATCCCCACTGCGTTCTTCCTCAAATCTATCTTGCTCAGTATCATCTTCACCTTCCCCATATTCTAAAAAGAGAAATGACATCAATTTGACAGATAATGATGATCTTGCTTTTCAACTTTCACGGAGAGTCCCGGCATGTTCTCCAAATCACTTGAAACATAGACGGAGCTTGCCTATATCACACAACTCCGAACCAGTGGAGTTGCTATCGTTGCCAGAGTTACTTCATTCTGTCCCTAAGATGGAAAAAGAGTCGAGTTCTGCAGCTAAACCGGATTTAAAACCCAATACCTGTTTTCTATCCAGGTATTCTTTCAATGATCCTGAAATGTTTAGTAACAGTTATGATGGTTTCAAGGATCCCAGTGGCATCGCCAAGCCTGACATCTGCTATGAGAACTTTGATGATAGGAATACCGATGTAATCAAATCAAGTTCTTTTACTTCAAACTGCAGTCTTAGTAAAGTTGGGGTTGTTCCTCCTTTACGTTCTTCGGTGGTTTTTCTTGTTTCGTCACCCATAGCCAATCCGCTTGATTTGAATGTTATACCCCAATGATTTCATCCAGTAGCTTATTTCTGCGTTGTATGAATCAGCAATACTTTGAGCCTTGGCACGTCGTTTTCATCTAGATGAATGTTTCTAACGGGTGACTAATCATGTGTCTAATTATGCTTATACTGTTTTCCTTTATAGTCTTTGTTATAAAATACTATACACTATTTTTTCCAATCTCAAAATTGAAAAATGAACTTACTATAATTCTAATATTTGCTTTAAAGAGTTCAACTGCTTTAGGACTGCAGATTTTGCGGTACCACCAGTTGCATCCCTTCTTTCAACAGATTGCTCAAAGTTGAAAGTTTCAAAAACATCTTCTTCGAATCTGCCATCGATTTCTTTGAACTGCTTCATAGTTAACTTATCGATGCCGGACAGTTCATTATCTTCTGCAGCTCTAACACATTCACCCGAAATGTGATGTGTTTCTCTGAACGGAACGCCCTTTCTGACCAAATAATCGGCCAAATCCGTGGCCAACATATCCATACTTAAAGAAGCTCTCATTCTGTCACTGTTTGGCGTTAAAGTGGAAATAACACCAGTTGCAATTAAGATGGAATGCTCGACCGTCAACATAGCGTCGAACAATGGCTCTTTATCTTCCTGCATATCTTTGTTGTATGTGGATGGAATAGATTTCAATGACATCATAAAGCCAGCCAGGCTGCCGAAAACTCTACCAGACTTACCTCTTAATAATTCCAATGAGTCTGGGTTTTTCTTCTGTGGCATCAACGAAGAACCTGTCGAATATGCGTCGGCCAACTTGATGAAGCCAAACTCTCCACTGGAGTAAATGATCAAATCCTCGGAAAATCTAGAGATGTGGTTCATAAAAAGGGAACTCCAAAACATCGTTTCAACGACAAAGTCTCTATCCGAGACAGCGGTCAATGAGTTACCGATGACTCCACTAAATCCCAGCTCCTGTGCCAGGAACTCTCTGTCGATTCCATATGGATGTCCTGCCAAGGCACCACTACCTAGAGGTGAAACGTTCAATCTTTCAATGATCTGGTTCAATCTCTTATAGTCCTCTGTGAAGTATGTTGCGTACATGCTGATCCAGTGAGACCATCTGATTGGTTGTGCTCTTTGTAAATGTGTATAACCCGGCATCAAGAAATCAATTTCCTTTTCTGCTCTTTTGATCATGGTTTCAATGAATGATTTGAGGTACTTGGCCAATTTCTTCAACTCATCTCTGACATACAATCTCATGTCGGTTGCAACTTGGTCGTTTCTCGATCTACCCGTGTGGACTTTACCTGATATGTTTTTACCGATGATTTCTCCGAGTCTTCTTTCGTTGGCTGTGTGGATGTCCTCGTCCCCGAATTTTTCAACAAATTTGCCCTCTTTCCATTCACCGTGAATGACTTCCAAACCTCTGTGGATTTCCTTCAATTCTTCTGCAGAAATAAGGCCCAACTTTTCCAATCCCATCGTGTATACCCTAGTACCTTCCAAATCTTGTGCGTACATTTTTTTGTCGTACGGCAACGATGCATTGTATAGATCCATCAATGGATCTGTTGCACCGGTGAATCTTCCACCCCATAATTTTTGTTCTGCTGGCTGATTGTCGGACATCTTTATCTTATAGACCTATCTGCTATCTGTTTTTTTTTGTGTTTCAAGAAAACTATTTTAATTTCAGTGAAATTCAAATGAATGTCTAAGAGTAAGAAGAGAAGGAGGAAGAGGAAGAAGAAAACCGGATATCAGGACAGATGGAAAGTTTGAAGCAACACTGCAATGTATGGTGCATATCGCATCGTCACTATTTATATTTGGTACAATTTCCAACAACCAAATAAGAAAACAACCCCATATTAGCGCGCTTGTCCCAATTAGGCAATTTTTCAAGTGACTCACTTGAAATATTTTTTACTGTAAAAAAAAAAAGAAAAAAAAAGAAATATGGCGTCGATCGACCTCTTCCAATATACGAGCTAAACGAGAATTTCCACACATTTTAAATTTCTCTCTTTGGTTGAGACAAAACCCGTGTCTGGTATTGTCTATACAATTAGGATGAATAAAGGTGTCAACTTGGGAAGTAAACACATCTTCAAAGAGATTTACTCAAAGCAAGACAACGAAAATAGAATACCAATAGAAACCACCGTCATAGACAATGTCAGCACCATTAGAATCTGTTCTTTTAATTGGTGGATCCGGGTTTCTTGGTCTTCATTTAATCCAACAGTTTTGGGAAGAGTCCCAACGTCCTAAGATCCACGTTTTCGATATACGCCCATTGCCAGAGAAAATTTCCAAATACTTCACCTTTAACCCCGAAGAAATAACGGTCCACGTTGGAGATTTGACCTCCGAGGATGACGTTAAGAAGGCTATCAAGTCAGCCAACCCCACGGTAATTGTGCATTCAGCATCACCAATCCATGGTCTCGGTCAAGAAATCTACGAAAAAGTCAATGTCCGTGGTACGGCAAACCTCATCAAATGTGCCAAGGAAATGAAGATGAAGGCACTAGTCTACACGTCTTCTGCAGGTGTTATCTTCAATGGTAACGATGTCCACAATGCCGACGAAACATGGCCAATTCCTGAAGTTCCAATGGACGGTTACAACGAGACCAAAGCGATTGCCGAAGAAATGGTGTTGAAGGCCAATTCTCCTTCGGAAAACTTCTACACGGTGGCACTGAGACCAGCTGGTATTTTTGGTCCTGGTGACAGACAGTTGGTTCCTGGTTTAAGACAGGTCTTGGAAAGAGGCCAAACCAAATTCCAGGTTGGCGATAACAACAACTTGTTTGACTGGACTTACGCCGGTAATGTGGCCGATTCACACGTGTTGGCTGCTAAAAAAATCCTTGATCCAGCAACTGTCGAGTCCGTTGGCGGTGAAAAATTCTTTATTACAAACGATACTCCTTCGTACTTTTGGACTTTGGCAAGAACGGTTTGGAAGGCCGACGGCCATGTTGATAAGCATAACATAGTCCTCAGTAGACCGGTTGCAATTTGTGTTGGATACCTATCGGAATTCTTTTCCAAATTACTAGGCAAAGAACCAGGTCTGACTCCTTTTAGAGTGAAAATTGTCTGTGCTTACAGATATCATAATATCACCAAGGCGAAGACTATTTTGGGATATAAACCTAAAGTTGGTTTAGAACAAGGTATTAGATACACTTTGGATTGGATGGATGAAACAAATCCTCATTGATTCTGTATATTAATATAACTATTCTATAGATATAATGAATTTTTTAAAGAAAGATTTGAAATCCCTAGAGAGAAGAGAAAAAAATAGCAATAGAAAAGAAAAGATCAATCCTCTCTTCAAACATTCTTAGTGTCCCCTACATATAATGCATTCTTTTGCATCATCATCTGTCATTCCCATGTTTTCAACACATTTTTTATGATAAGCGTGTCTACATTTGAATATAATCAATTCATTTTTAAAATCAATGTCGAAATTGATCTCATAACCGGTCAACACATCTTTCAGTTTATGATCTCTCCATGATTCATAAACTTGATTGCCAACTCTACCTCCCCATATTTTTTTCCCACATGTTTCACATTCAATGTTTCTAGGTGATCTTCCATTCAATTTCAATCCTTCCAATATGACCAAGTCGTCAAATATATCCCCATCAACTAATAGTTGAATCGCTGACAGTATTTGTTGATCGTTAGTGTACGATATGAAAATTTCCTTTAAAATCATTCTGACATCACCCAAAGTAGTCACGTATATCGATGAGCCATCCAAAAAGCTTTTAAAAATATCATTAAACATGTTCGAATCTTCTTGACTTAAATTAATCAAATATTGAAAAGTAGATTGCACCACTTTTTTGAAAAGATCAGCTATTTTAGTATGTTCTTCTTTAGTTTTCATCATTTTTGTAAATATACCAACAGTAGTTTCAACAATTTGTAGTAGCAGTTTTTCTTTTAAAACAGGCTGTTTGTTAGCATTGATCAATTTAGCTGAATTTCTGGATAATACTGAAAATCCGAGATCTAAACATTTCCATATCGCATGCTCAGCAGTCTTAGAATATCCATTCTTCTCAAGTTCTTTGCTTTTAATTCTAAGAATTTTACAAACAGTGTTAATTGCCTCTTGGTATTCCTCTTTACTGGAATACCAATCAATTATAATTTGAAAGTTATTTTCTTGTAGTAACAGAACTGTCTGATTATCTAACTTTGAAAATTTAAAAATAAATGCTCTAATCCTCAAGTTTATATTTTTATTGCTATCAATATTTTCTTTAAAATTCTCATCTGAATGACTTCCCCTTTCTCCGACAATTTGTTGTTTGATTAAACTTTGAAGATATTCATACTTCAAGTCATCTGTGAACCGGATACTTGTTTGCTTCTCATTAGTTTCAGCAAAACTGAAAACTTCTTTCAAGTACTCAAATTTCAAATGACTATCTTTAAAACCTACAACCTCATGATTGAGTTCAGGACACAGCCGACACACGATTCGGGCAATATTTTTGGGATTTGATTTGACAAATAGTTCCAAATCAAAACTTAAAATTTTAATCAACTTCTCTTTAGTATATTGATCGCTGCCTGTAAAGGCTTGCTTGATAAGCTCACTAATGGGCTTGCACAACCAGGTTTCAGTTTCGCCTGAATTGTTCTTTTGTAATTTAACCCACAAGGCTAAAACATCGACATATTTCTCCTCGAATAAGTATAAACTCATCAGAACTCTATAATACTTTGCCTTCTCAACCTTAAACTCTAAGAGTTCCAGATCTATTGGTTTATAAATGGTTAATAACGACTGAAGTGCCAATTCACAATCTTGCCAAGATTCAACTGGATAACCTTCCAGGTCACTGGCACTGCATAACAAATCTACCATTTCGTTCGCAATGCCATCAGAAATTCTAATAAATTGAGCATATTTCGGATAGTTACGTGAAATGAAAATGGCCAGCCAAACATTATCAATTGCAGTAAACTGTGAACCTGAATCATGAAATAAACCTAGTAAAACATCAACAATGTATTGTCTGTTAACTTTCAGTTGAAATCTATCGTTGTTCGCTATACCAAAAGACATAATTCTATCTTCATTTAAAAGATCATCCTCAAAGGCTTCATTTAAACACGAAAGTAATTTTTCACTATCATATTTTAATAGTAAACACATGTAGGGAAAAACAGGCTCAACTGTATAATCTTCTATAATATGAACCTTTGGAGACCCTTCCGGCCAAGAAATTGCAGACCCATTAAATAAAACGTAATATATGTTCAGTTTTGCAGTTGTGTGTTCAGTATATTTAATCATTTTATCAGTTGGGTATTGTCTACCAGTCAAAGTGTATGAAATATAAGGGTATACGTAGTCAATATCAAGAGAGAGTGTTTGTTTTTCATCTTCTGAAAGGATATCAATTTTCTCATAAAAAGTTTTGATCCTTTTGATTACATCAATTAGTGGAGTTATATAATCATGCAGCAAGCTAGTCCAAATATACGTTAGTGTTTCATTTAGGTGAAATTCTCTACACAATGAAACGGTGAGATCTATATCTAAATGCTCAATATTAAGTTGACAAATCAATTGTTCCAACGTGTTAACATCATCATTTTTTGTATAATGTTCTACCATTGTGCGCAGAATAGTAGGAGAAAAGGTGACAAGTCTTGCTGTCAATATGAATTCTTCTATTACATCAAAAAACAAATCTTCCATTTGATTTTCCAACAGCTTTTCGTAAATTAAATCGTAAATTTCTAGAGGTGCATTTATGATCATCCCTGTTTGTATTGCCAACAATGTACACTTTCTATATCCTACCGACTCACTTTCTGAATTAAACATATATTTCAACGATTTTTTCAATATCTGAATTAGATAGTTTTTCATAAGTGCATGACGCACAGAAACATTATCAGGCAAGGACAGCAGTGCCATATCATCAGCACCATTGTACTGCCTTTGGGATTCCTCCAATGCTTCGGCATATTTTCTTTCTGTGAGTAATTTGAGTAATATATCAGCCCAATTATTCAAATTTCCTATCACTAGATTTCTATTTTGAAAAATAAATATATTTGTTTTGATTGTATGAAATGATCCAAAATAACATCTTTCAACTAGCCCTACTGTATTACCTTCATAGATCTGATAATAGTAAAGCTGTTTTGTTAGCATATCAATATTCCTAAGTTCTCTTAAAGATTTTGCATTTAAAAAGAGCAATTTCTGTGATCGTGTTAAAATCACAATAATTCTACGTGTGAGCCAATGCAACGAAACAATAGACTCTTCAAATTGTGCTCCTCTTTTATTCACAATCGTAAGAATGGGAACCTTTTCTCCTAGGTCGTTGGCTATTAATTCAGATTCAATATCAACAACATATATGGAATTCGACCAGCAGTAAGCCAGCATAGGTGGGTTCCCAGGTATTTCGTTTTCATCTGTGGTGGCTGGAAACCAAGAAACATGTCCCGATAAACCCAGTTGTTGGTCAGAAATTTCCGGTTTCCTTATTTTAAACTGAGTGGTCGGATTCGGATGAAGACTCAAGATGACCATTTCATGCGGGGTTATAATGGATAAAAGACCCATACTGTCAGTAATACACTTTTTAGAACCAATCGGCAGCATATGTGCGTCCAGCATAGTTTTGTTATAATCAGTCGTTTTACTCATGATATCCGCCATATGATATTCTCCATACAATATTCTAGACCTGCAATAATATCCAATCAAAGATCTTAAACCATTGTGTAATATCATCATACCTGTATCATCAAATGAAATAAATCCTGTATGTCTAGAGCCAATAAACATAATCTTCCGTACTGCAGTTCCTTCTAAGTGCGCTATATGATGGTGTGCTCCATTATGCTGCAGTTCATGTACAGTAACGGGACGAACTGAAATTATTGGTTCACTTTTTTTCAGATCCCAAAGATTAATGAAACCATCCAAGTAGCCGACGGCTAAATACGTGGAGTCCACAGAAAGAGCCAATGATGTTATTCTGGTTCGGAGATGTCCTTCTGGCGTTTTAACTTTCAATAGGAGTTCCTGACCATAACTGAAGAGCAAGATATGACATTTAGACGTAGCAATGACAATATACTCATCAGAAATGGAAACAAAGTCGGGTTCACCATTTTCCATCTTTGAAGTAGCCGAAAATATCTGTTCCGATAACTTGGATAATTTCACCCAGTCGACACAAGAACCCGTTTCCAACTTCTTGCTGTTCAAAGAAGTCCCAGAAGATTGGGTTGGAGAACGGTTCACCAGATCCGATTCAAAAATTGGTCCTTTGTTTAGACAGCCATCATGCCTTTGTTGCTGAATTGATAGCTTTGAAGTTAACCTTTGATCAAAATTCTTCACCGGAGATCTCAAAATTCCCTCCAAATTTCCATCGCTTGCACTCGGTGTTAGTACTTCACAATTTACCATAGATCTATTGTTCAAACCATCCATATTCCTTTCAATAATTGTCAGCTTAGTGAAGGCGTTAAGAGCCCCCAACAGCCAAAACAGAATGTACATGTTTCATTTTAACCAGCCGCCGCGTAATATAACTGTACCTATTGATATTTCTCAGGTGTGCGTTTGTTTTGTCAACTATATATATGACTTTTTTCTTTTGGGAATAAGTACTGTTTGCTTGATGGAGACAGAATCCTTCGGAGAGTCTATTTTAATTCTGGAAACATTGCACTCAATTAATAACAATGGATCCATGGAGCACAGTAACTGCGGCGACGTCGTTGTTTTCGGCAAAAGATATATCGTACACCCAAGTTGTAGCTGCAAAGAAAGCACTACAGGTTTTGGCCAATAATAAAGATACAATTCTGCCAATTATACAGCTTTGTCTTGCTTGTGCAGACAATGACGTCTATACGGTTAAGGACATGTTGACAGGTGATAGCACACTCATCAATTCACTAGACAGCAAAGGGCTAACGCCATTGATCTACGCTATTTGCTTCCATAACAATGAATGCGTCGACTTGTTACTGACGTTCAAGGTGAATTGCAACGAACCCGATAATCTGGTTGGATGGACGCCGGCCATGTGGGCAACACACCTAGATTATGATGACATCTTGGAGAGGCTGATTTCCTATAATGCCGATCCGCTGAAAAAAGTTGGCAAGAGTATGAAGAATGCTATCGATCTAGTTCGATCAGGATCAAAGACTGAAGAATACTACAAGATTCATGGCTACATTAAAGACAAGTCTGCGACACCCGAAATGGAGGATGATTTTTATAAAAACGACATTTTAGCAGCAGAACAACCGTATGAAGTCACGAGAGGCATGAATGAGTTATCAATGAACAACAATAAAAGTGAGAATAAGTTCGTTGATAACGAAGATGTTATTTTTGATGAAATTCCTGGAGCCACCTCATTTAACTTCAACATTGTTCAGAGCAAGCAATATATAAAATTTAACGACGATAGCATCCGTGCAATTCTCGATTATGTTTTCCAGCTGCCAGTGAAATACCATTCTAAGCCGCTGTATCCATCGTCGATTATTTTCCAATGTCTACGTTACGCCGAGTATAAGATGCAAAGTGGAGGCATGGTGCAGAATCTGATGGATCTATATCTTACCAGGATCAGAAATGTCATTGGCACCAAAAGTGGAGTTGTCCAGTTTTATGGGGAAAAGGAGAGGAAGGAGCACGAGAAGAGGAAGAAAAAGGAGAAGGACACCACACCGGATCCACCACAAGTCGATATTGTGACTATTGGCTATTGGATCTCAGCACTAAATCACCTATATTACTTTTTGCTCCGTGATACAGCATGCAATTTTTTCACAAAGTACCCACAATTGTTGCAAGAAATCGTCTCTTGTTTACAATCGTTGATTTTCAAGTTGGCTTTCACTTTAGATGCGAAACTTGAGCCATTACTGGAACCCTGTATTCTAGAGTACAATAGTGTTCCAGATATTGATGTCATTTATAAAAATGACTGGAAGATTTTCAAAAACAAATCAAAGAATGTTAAGAAAACGTCGTACGAAGAAATTCTTGATATGTTATACCCGCCATCCTACACCGAACAGATGAAATCATCGCCTTTGAAAGTGATTCAAACTTTGGGTGCTCTTCTATACGTTTTAGAACTTTATTACATCACCGACGTTATCAAACAACAGTGCTTGAGTGCTGTTCTATACTTTATTGGATGCAACATCTTCAACAAGGTCATTTCAACAAAGAAATACTGTTCTAGGATTAAGGGTATGGAAATCCGGTTGAATCTATCGTATATTCAGGACTGGTTACGTGCCAATAACTTACAACCCTTCATTGCAGAGGATTCCACCTTTGAGACTGTTTTATCCTGGAAAGGAGACGGGTTTCCAGATACCCTAGTTGAAAAACCAATTGGATATCTGAACAATGTATGCCGCTTCAATGGTGATGAGAGAGATCCAAATGATGCCACCTATTATTTCAATCCTCTCTCTAAAATAGGCCAATGTTCCTTGAAACCTATCATTGAACTTGCCGAATGGTTGCAAGTTTTATCTGGCATCCGAGAGTTGGATGCCTTGAAGGATATCGTTGATAATTTTGAGCTTCTTGCCTCTTCAACAATGGTACAATGCATTCGAAACTATCATTATGAAGTTGATGAAAAGAAGTTTTCGAAGTCGTTGAAGAAGTGGTTAAAAGAGAATCCACACAACGAAGGTATTGAGATGGAGAATAAGGGAATGTATTACAAAGATTCGACAAAGCTGGCGCTGAACCAAGGACAGGCATTTCCCGTTGTGTTACCCAAACTAGTGCAACTATTACATCAATACGGTGCTGATTTCAAACAGGTGGACAGCAGGAAACTCATGGCCTACCAGCCACACATTCCTTTGGATATTCTTGATGATATTGAAACTATAGTTGACGAGAACAACGAGGACAGAAATAACGAAGGATACCACGGACAATACAACAAAGACGAAGAGAGTGACGCAGAGTCTATGAGAGAAGACCAATCGGAAGATGAGCCAGGTCATCATGATGATACTGGAAATTCATTTGATAAAACTGGTAAGGATATAGAAAATGCTTGGGAGGCGCCTGCTGATTCTGGGACAGCCCGTGGAGGAGAGAAATCCAGTGATCTTTTTACTCAATTAAGCATGCCAACTACGGTTGCCCGTAAGACCTGGCAAGACGAGAGTAATCCATGGGCTTGACTGCTATTTGTAGTGCCTAGCTTTGTAATGTGTATATAGACAAATAATATATGATAACATGAACCGAGAAATCTCCACGAAAGCGCTCTCTCTTTTTGTACATTCAATAGTTTAATTTTTTTTATTGTGGTTTGTTTTCTTCTGAACTATTAATAAGAGAGTGGGGTTCTTACAGTCTATATCTGCATTGGAAACCCAAAGGCATCTGTTTATGTTTACACATCTACACATACTGATAGCTACACATTAATTGGGGTGCTATTGCGATCAAAATCTGTTTCAGTAGTGATCAAATCTCTATTCTTATACTGTACCAGTTAACACCATGGATGGTACACCATTGTATGCGATGCACGACGAGTCAACATCGCTTGCCATGAAGACGTCGTCCTCACCATCGTTGTCCGAATCTGCGGTTTTGACCGCCGAACCAATTGCCGGTTTGAACTTTGCAAACTTCAACCAAGACTACTCATGTATATCTGTTGGGTACGAAAATGGATTCAGAATATACAACTGCGAGCCATTTACTCAATGTTATGAGAAAATAGATGGTTCGATCGGAATAGTTGAAATGCTCTTCTGTTCGTCGTTGTTGGCCATTGTCGGCACGGGTGAAAACGCATCATTATCGCCACGTCGATTGAAGATTATAAATACAAAACGTAATACAACCATATGCGAACTGACATTCCCAACTTCCATTCTTGCGATACGGATGAATCGAGAAATATTGATTGTGTTACTGGAAGAAATCATCTACATCTATGACATCACAAATATGAGATTGCTCCATACCGTTGAAATACCATCCAACCCGTCCGGGTTGATCACGCTCAGCATCGATACCAACAACAACTACATGGCCTATCCATCACCACAGAAGGTGAGCAAACTGAATCCCACCTTGACGGGGCAGGGAATGGTGGATGTTACCGCCATCAATGGCCAACACCCGTCTACGTCGAGCAACCCTCTGTTACCTGCCAGCAATGGTGCGGCTCGTGACGATGGGAATGGCTCCACCAATGACACACATGCCACTCACAGCGTGAGAAACGGTGACATTATAATATTTGATTGCAAATCATTGCAACCGATCACTGTCATCGAGGCACATAAGACTCAAATTGCGGCGATGGCTTTCAGCCATGACGGAACGCTGCTTGCAACGGCCAGCGACAAGGGTACAATCATCAGGGTTTTTTCTGTCCAAACGGGTTTGAAATTGTATCAATTTCGAAGAGGTACCTACAATACCAAGATTTATTCGCTTGCCTTCAGTTCGAGCAATATGTTTTTGATTGCGAGCAGTGCTACAGGAACGGTGCACATATTTAGATTGGGCGAAGAAGAAGCCAAAAATACCATCATAAGGAGCAGGGGATCATCAGGCTGGATTACCAACAAGAAGAACGACACCGATAGGAGTTTGGAAGTTACTAGGCAGGAGGAAATCAACAAGTTGCTTAAGAGCCGAGAAGCCAGATTGGAGATGAACGACCACTTTGATTTGAATGATATTGCGGAGGAGGATGCCGACGTGGCTCACGAGAACACCGTGAACGAGGGCAAGGCCAGGGAGAATGCACAAACCAATCTCACTGCTCTCCCCGACTTCGACAAACTGACGCTTCATTCCGATTCGGAAGACGACGTTGAGAGCTTATCAGAAGAGGATGACGAGCAGAGTAAGGACGACGACGACGAGGAAGAGGAGGAAGAGGATGTTGATGGTGAAGTGGGGTACAATAACGACGGAGACGTGGGACAACTAGCTGGAGTGAGTGAAGGAGATGACTATGAGGGTGCCGATGCACTGGCTCCGTTGAATTCCGACTCCAACGCCAACGTTCCCTCCGGTGCCGTTTCCATCTTTTCCAACACGTCCGGAGGAAATGCGTCACTCAAATCCCAGCCAGTTGTGGACAGCAACCGACGATCGGTCGCCCGGATGTTGCGAAGAACATCCCAGAGCCTGGGCCGTAAGGCTGCCGAAAAGATGGGGGTCTATTTGCCGCCTCGGTTTTCCTCCATCCTCGAGCCGAACCGACATTTTGCGTCCTTCAAAGTTCCCACCAGCAAGGAGAACATGACGATAGTCGGTGTCGTCGAGTCGCTTGCCGACTCCACCGATCTGCCCGACGACGTGAAGTTTCCGCAGCATGTCGTGCAGGCCTTGACCGATGATTCTTCCAGTCTGCACAGCATGAACAGCGGCACCAGCGGCGTCAGCCGTTTGCTGCGCAAACAGGTGGTCAACATCCTGGTCGTCTCCGCCGAGGGCATGTTCTACACCTATCGCTTGGACCCTGAACGTGGCGGAGACTGTGTTCTGACCGCCCAGAGGAGCCTTGTTGACTGAATCACATGGGGTTCTCTTTCCAACAGGGTGGTTTCTGTTCTCCGGGAGTCCATCTGCATCTTCCTGCGGTCGATCGACGCGTCTGGAAATTTTGCCGCTCCTCTGTATAGCACCATTTTTTTATTTGTCCCATATATAGTATGATCGGAAAAACTTGTTCTCTGTGCCCTATTGGAAGAGTCAAAATGCTGAAGCGCAGTAGAGGCGGCAATTCAGAATAATAATAATATAATTCTGGAGATACTGGTAACAATAGTAAATGGGAGATTGGGAAATGCCATGTTCTAAATCAAAGATAAAAAACAGGGATGTTTCTTTTTTTACTTTAGTAACCTCATTTCTGTCCTAGATATACATATACATCTATATATATATATATATATATATATATACATGCACACACCTTTAGAAGTTGAATTAGAATTAGGAAAATCAACATATACCACAGAGTGTTGGGTTCAAATAGTTGCACGTTACTGTCATGCCAAAATCCAAAAAGACCACCAAACTGCCGCTTTTTGACATCAGAGTCAACTCTCTCGACAAGGACACAATTCTGTTGAAGGGCCCCGTGACAGATGCTCCTCCCACGTTGCTGTCAGGGACCATTGCACTGTCGGTGACAGAACCGCTGCATGTGAGAAAAATGAAGTTGAAACTGTACGCCACGTTATCGTTCAACTGGGATGAAAAGTATCACACGGGCAAAGGGCAAACGGTTTCTCGTCCCTTCAGATTCATGAAAATGATCTATTGTTTCGACTGGGACCCGTTGAATCTGGAGAGATTCCTGCATACACATGACCCGTTATACTCGCAGTTCTTGTCCAGAGCCTCGTCGTCAAATAGCTTGGATAACATCAAAAACGGAATCGGCTTCACAACAGGCACCCTGATAAGATCGAACCACGGATCCAGCTCCAATCTAACCAGAATAGGAAGCTCAACAACACTGAATTCAATCGGATCTTCGGTGTCCATTCCGGGCCTATCCCCATCGTACAACGCCCACGCCAACACAAACACAACCGCCAATGCGAATCCTGGTGCCGGTGCCAATGCCAATGCAATGGCAGGCTCAAATGCCAGCCATAATTATGGACATACCCGTACACATAGCCACAGCAAAAGTTTCAGCAATTTATACAACAAATCAGCATCCAACTTGTCATCTAAGAACCTGTCTTCTCTAACTTCACTGGCGGCAGGAGTCACGTCCCATGAACCTGTGATTTTACAACCGGGAAATTACGAATTTCCATTCCAGTGCATTCTAGACGGCACAGTTCCCGAAAGTATAGTTGATCATCCATGTTGCTCGTTGGTTTATAGATTACAATGTACTATTGAGAGGGGAAGGTTTTCTGTTCCTATCATCACCAGAAAATTGATCCATGTTGTGAGAACTCTCACACCGGATAACCCTGAACTATCGGAAACAGTGGCTGTCGATAACACGTGGCCAAACAAAGTGGATTACTCGATCAGTGTCCCCACAAAGGCAATTGCAATTGGGTCCTCCACAAATGTCCATCTGAATCTGGCTCCCTTGTGCAAAGGTCTGAAATTAGGGTCAATTAAAGTTAAACTTGTTGAATATGCAAGTTTTTCAACGGCCAGTGGCCAACATAACAGCGAAAAAGTCTTGACTACGAAGCATATACCTAAGGTAACAACAAATTCGGAAGGTTTGGATATATGGTCAGATGAGGCACCGATGGATGAAGATGGTGTTTTTTATAGAAGTAATAGTTTGCTTTTATCAAACGACCGCTGGGAAATAAATACAAACATCCAATTACCGCCATCGTTGGAATCAATGACACAAGATTTAGACATTTTGAATTTATGCAAGATCAGACACAAGTTGAAATTCTCCGTTGGATTGATCAATACAGATGGCCACGTGAGTGAGTTGCGAGCCACACTCCCTGTTACCTTATTTATTAGCCCATTTGTCCCAATAAAGGTCAAAACTATAGGCGCATATGATGATCCGTTCAAGACATCTGCTTACGAGGATGTGTCCATTCACACACTCGACGAAAAAACATTATTTCAAAACGAAGATGTAACTGCTGTTGCATTACATGCCTTATATGATAACCAACAACATCACAATAACGTCAATCAAATTCCCGAACCAGATGGTACTGTGTCTGCGGTTAATATTAACACTCAAGATTTGATGGCACCTCCAAATTATGATGATCGAGTCTATGACCGAGTTTTTAACGTAAACTCAAGTTCAGCTGATGATCCACCGAGTGAAATAACGAATAATGACGCCTATAATATCACCGAAAACTCAAATAATCCTGCTGCAGAGGTTGGAAATGTGAATAACAATACCACGACTGACTCTGCAGATGTTACCATGAGTTTAAGTCCTGAGTTTGACCACGGTAGGAATGGCATCGAGGACGATTTAGACTCAACTTTAGATGATGCAAATTTGGATCCATTTGCAGCAAGATCGAAATCAAGCAATAGTAATCAACAGAGAAAATATAAAAAACCTATTTTCAGTATTGCGAGCGATGACGAAGAAGAGGATAGTTTGGACTGTCTTGATCCATTTGATGTCAAATCATCACGGTTGTTGCGGGGCCCTTCGGAAACTTCACGAAACTCCGATTATGTGTTGAAGGATAATGGAGATAAGTTACAGACGTCCGGAATCCCACAGTTATCTGCAGGTTCTCCATTGCCACAATCGAATGTTATATCTGGCCCCGCTTTTAGTTCAGGGGAAAAAATGTCAATCACAAACATACAGCCCGACAACCACTTGTTATCACCCGGGACTCTCTCACCGGTTGAGCACCTATCCCGAGCTACTTCGTTTATTGGCGATGCTGCAGCGGGATTCGGACTTTCAGCATTGCAGGGCGGAAATGGCCTGCAAGGAAATGGAATCAGTGAGGATAAGTTTAAAGAAATGATTAGGCCACCGTCATATGACGTTGCAATCCATTCAGTTGCCAGTGCGAAAGATCTAACACCGATTTATGATAACCCGGACGCTGATTTGAGAGAGCATCTGCATGTTTTAGATTCGAGATTGCAGAGCGTGAGATTATCCCAGCTGGATCACCAGGGCAGTCCACCAAACCAATATTCCAAGTCAACGACGGCTTTGAACCACCAGCTGAAGATGAGCAAGAGATATAATTATAGCCATTCGTTATTGTCGCATCACGTGCCACAGTCACCACCTGTGATGTCGAGAAATATATCGTCCTCGTCGTTATTATCAAAGCGGCCATTCAAGGGAGGATCCGTATCACACGACAACAGCGATAATCATTTCTCGTCCGCGGCAAACTATATCCCCATATCGACAAACAGCAACAGAACTCGATTTGAGCTTGGGTCTCCCGGAGTCCGTAGTGCTTCGAGCACCCCCGGTCTGAGCTACGAAGGCAGTTATTTCCCACCTCAAGATCTTTCGGCATCTTCGAGTGTGGTGGATTTTAAGAATGGCGTGCTGAACTCGCCCAAGGCTGCATTTTTAGGCGATTCCAACGCATCCAACGGGGTGGCACTGTCTGATATGGTGAGTAGCAATCATGGAGGAAACATGGAGAAGGGAATTGGCATCAATTTGAACAACGAAAAGGGCAGCGGTCTCCACACAGAGCCCAGACCACCACTCAATTCCTCATTGTCCATATCGTCCTTTTCACGGAAAGGCAGTGGGCTGTTTTTGAATTTGAGATCCCATTCATCCCACATGCACAAATAGCCCGCCTTGTCACGTCTGTCTGGTTTTGAAGCTCTACTTATTCCTTTCAGCCTTTCCTCCTCCCCACTTACCCCCACCGTTATCTTTTGTCCTTACGTTTATTTTAGACTGCTTGTACAATTTATGTAGGCATAAATTTAGATATGTTCCTTTATAGAGAAGAATGAAAAATCAAGGACCACCAGCCCGGACATAGTCTCGGAGACCCTTTGGGATCCACAAAAGGTTTCAAAAGCTGAAAAGTAATTGTGTCAAACCCCCCGAGGTTTACCGAAATTGGCGCGTGTCACTCGGGAAAGTTTAAACCTGAGGGCATCACCTTTGTTGACAGTTCAGGTATTTTGGAGTTTCGATTTCTTCGTGACATGATGTATGGATATTCCTTCTTACCGAGACACAAGGAGGAGATAAAAGAGGAAAGACAAATTAGTGGGAAGTCTATATTGTAACAAGGGTATTCCTAATAACCGATTACCAAGAATATATATATATATATATAAAAGTAAAAATAAATAAATGAATAAATAGGCAACCCTGCAAGCCAGCCAGTAATAAAATGAGCTCCTAGACATGTGAGTTTGGCGTGTATCTATGTCAAGTTGCACTTTCGATTTTCAGAACGGTGTTGATTGCGGTATTTGGAATCGACGGCCAACTGTTGGTGTACCAAATGTAGGCGATTATCATTATAACGGCAATCGAAAGGTAGCCCAACTTGAAAATAATGTAGAGCGGTAGGTAAACAAACACACCAAATATTATGTTCAGGGTGTGGAAAACAATTGCAAATATGATATCGCCAACTCTTTCGGGGGACCAACTCTCGGGATGCGGTAAAACAACCCCTTGATTGTTTTCTTCACTTCTCCGATGCGTATGATGTCTGTGTTTACGGTGGTGTTTTGAGCCTGCGTGCCTGCTACTGTTCGAACGCCTCAAGTGATCCTTCTGAGGATTCAGCGAGTTGACTGTATCAAACGTCAGATGGTGCAGCGACCGATTGTCGAAGTTGCTGTCGTTGTCATCATCGATGCGAGGCAAAGCCCTGAAGTCCTGAATACCCAGATGCGACCTGCCGTTGGGGTTTTCTGGATGGTTTGGATGTCTATCCAAGGTCAAGATGCTCGTATCCATCACGGTGTTCAGGGAGGTTGAACTTTTGGAAAATCCTGAATTTCTGTTATACGGGAAGTTGCCGGTGGTATTATTGGGGCCATTCCGGCCATGGTTTTTGATATCGCTGCTGGCACTACGGTCGCCAGCGTTGTTGCTGGCGGTGTTTCTGTGAATTCTGTAGGGTTGCGTATAGTTTGAGTCGTGGTCCAGAATCAAGGACTGGGGTCTTGTTTTCGAATAGACCGAGGAGTCGGAGAATACTCTGTTGTGGGCCTTGGCATGTTGATAGGTGGCAAAATCAAACGACTTTCTCTTGGAGTTCAAGTCCAGCGGCAGCATTGGCCTCCGTTTTGGGACTCGAATCAAGGTGCCCAAGCTGTCGATGGATTTTCGGCACGAGTTGCTTCGACGGGTATCTGTGTGGTTTTCCTTGTTGTTGGGATGGTCCAGCAGCAAGTTGCTGTCGCTGCGGCCGTACGATGGCAGGTTCTGAACGCTGTGGAAATGATTGATGTTATAGAAGTTGGAGTGGGTGGAAGAGGACCACTTGTCCTCATCGCCCTCCTCGTCGGGTGAGTAATCTGCCGGAGACAGGTCAAACGAAACGGTGTTTCTGTTCATACGGGGGGTCGACATGCCGTGGTAGTTGCCGGTCGATTTCGTTGTCGGCGGGCCGTCCAGTTCCCCGTGCAGTTTCTCCTGTTTTGAAAGTTTTTTTTTCAGCTTTTTGCTATTCTTTCTTAGTAAGTCTATAGGACCTGTCATGTGTAATCTCTGATTCTGCTGGTGACAAGAACAAAAAAAGGCAGAAGAAAACAGAAGTGTAAAAAACGCAAACAAACACACAAACAAACAATTGAGATGAGGATGTTTAAATGAAAAGAAATACCTGACAGACTTCTCCTATAGATATGGGATGATCGACAAATATTTCTTAATTATTATACCAATATATATATAGACGGTTATCTACATTAGTATTACAAATGCCTGATTTTTCACCAAGGGATGTTCGGAATCGAATGCGATGGAGTTTGGGGGCCTGTTTCAAAAGAAACCATCTGACAGGCTATAAACACATACAAAGGAAATGGTAGATTATTTTTTATGTTTCCCAGCAAATTAACCGAGACCGAAAAACGCCAAAGGGAATTGAAATGTACGCTTGTCAAAAGAACACAAACAAAAACAAAAAAGTAAAAAAAGGGTGACACAATCCACGCCAATCCAGGCTGTGCTGGCATGGGGTTGCTTTTTTTTGAAAAATTTCAGCACGACGGTTTTTTTTGCTATTTTTGTTTGAGTTTTGGGTCTCGATTTTCGGCTCGGCTTCGGTTGCTGTTTTGGCGATTGTCTGGGTGTTTGCGGGAAATATTTTTCGGTCTAGTGTATGCATGACAAAAAGCTTCCACTCTATTTTTGGGCCATCGGCCTATTTTCCAGCGCGCTTATTGACTCCGATTCCAAAAGGGGAAAACACAAACAAAATCGGTAAATTCCACAGCAAAGGAGGGAAGCAAGGAAAAAAAAAGTTTTCTGAGAGATTTCCACCTCTGAGCCTCCAAGCGTGGCACCGTCGATCGACGGTGCCTCCGTCAAGATGGTCGCCAATTGAAAATTCTCAGTTGCTCGCACAGAATTCTAAATGGGGAAATTGAGTTGATTTCTTAACATGAATCAAGCAACAAGAGGATCGGGCAACACCAACATCCAAAAAGAGAAAGTGATTCGTGTTTTGACATGAGCGAACAACTGTTTTCTTTGGTTTCTTTATCTCTCAAGAGAGAAAACAGTGATGGCATTCTTATACAATATAAGATGCCGAATAGGGAAGATGGCGAGTGAAAATATATGTATATATAATAGAGAAAAAAGGGGCGGAGGAAAGAGAGGAGGCAGAGAGAAAATATTGGTACAGTGGAGGGCATTGGATAACAAGGGTGATTTTCTCTGCAATTTTGCCTTCAGACACTTGGCTCATCCTGTGGCCATCGAGGTCAAGCTTTTGAGTCTGAAGCACGTGTGACAAGAAACCTTGAACGTCCTTATCCACACCGCAAGACCCAGTTGGCTAGTTTCGGTAAGACACAGCAATTGGCCCATATATCCGCCTGTCTTGCATTTGGTGGCCGAGAACAATCCCTCCCCACTTATTCGATCAACAGCTAAGGCCTGACGAGATCAGACATCGACGGCAGATCTTCCCCGCCTAGCAATCGACACCATAGCATTTATGGTATCCTGACCCCAGACAGCTGCACAAGTCCCCGGCCCCCAACAACCATACCCCCACGATTATGGACATCTGGAATTCCAATCTGGCAGATCAGTCATTGACGCTGAACCCCAGCGCACACGGAGCAGCCAGCTTCGATCCCCTATCGGCATTCAACTCCTCAGCGGCAAGCATGAATCCACATCCACACTCACACTCCAAACCAGCAGCCACTCCAAACCCAAACTCACATCCCCACTCGCATTCAAACTCAACATCAACCTCAAATGACCTTGCCAGCTCGTCCGACCACTCCTTGCTGTATAAATCCAAGTTCTCAAACGTCGAAATGGACCCCTTATCTTTTCAAATGCTGCAACTATCTACAAACGATTCATTATCGCAAATGACGACGCCTTCATTGATACAAAGCTCATACTTCAATAATTCAAATGTTAATTATAATCGTCAGTTGAAAGATAGTTCAAACACCCACTTATTAAATGATTCGAATCTTAACCACAATAGTGGCAATAATACCAACAACAACAACAATAACGGCCCGACCGCAAACCCTAATCTTAATACCAACCTCAACCCTAATCTTAATATAAACGCTTCTAATAATAATGGCAACAACACTAGTAACAATAACAAAAATAACAGTTTAAATGCGGCAAATAAACTCTCAAGTAGTTCGAACTGGCAAAATACTCATTCATATAACTCATATCTACTTCAACAACAGCAACAACAGCAACAACAACAATTCACCCATCACTTTGCTAACAAGAACTCAAAGCAGTTACACAACCCAAGTCTAACCTCCAATTATAATAATAATAGCAACCCAAATTATACTCTTAATCAATCTGCTAATAATAGTTTTTCAAATGACATTATTTCAGATAACAACAATTCTAGTAATAATAATAAAGGTTTTTATAATTATAATTATGGCGTCTTGAAAAATACCCTTTCAAAATCAACCGATATGGACTCAAGTGCAATTGAAAATTTCAAAACATCTATCCAACTTAAAGATATCATCATTGCCAAACTTGAATCAGAGTTGGAGAAGGCAAAAGACTTTCAAAATACAATTTTGAAAACCCAAAATGATTCGGCTGGCAATTTCGAAATTCCCAAAAATTATGAAGAACTATATCATAAGTTGGTGGAAAAAATTCAATCCACCGAATCTGAGTTGCAAGATACTAAGCTGAGGTTGGAGTCTTTAGTTACTGCCATTTCAATGAATCCTAATCCTGCAACTTTTAAGAACGGGAGATATGACGAGGAAGAAATTTCTCATAAGATCATCTCAAAACTCAAAATGCTAACCGAAGAGAATGATGAATTGTCTAGAATGTTGAGTTACGGTAAATCAAAGGAGAAGGATATTGAAATTGCTTTATTAAGAAAGCAAAACGCTGATTTGTTGGAAAAAGTTGCTAAATTAGAAACAAAATTAAATGATAAAAAATAACGAAAGTCATTGGAAAGATGTATTGAAACAATAGAGAAACAACATTACCACCAATGATAGAGATTAAATATCGTTTGAACTAGTTCAAAATTACTTGAATTATGGTATTTTTTACTCAACTTGTACTACGTGGAGTTTCAATTGTTTTGTGTTTTACCACTTTCCTTCGAAACCTGTTTTTTTTTACAAAAAAACAATTCGATCAGTGTTTCTTGCAAGTTGGATTTAACGTTTTCCCACTGTTCTGTTGATTTATACTTTTCTTATTTTTGTTGCAAAATCAACTCTTTGCTATTATCTTTTGTATTTTATTTTTTTCTATTGCAGTAGGTTTTATAGAGGGTACAAGTTACTCTCGTAATAAGAGTCCGTATATAAACTTTGTTTTGTTTCACGAGGATTAAATCATCTAAAAACTCGTAAATAAATTAACATTTCAAATTTACTATATACTCTACATATTTTTAAATTGATATCTTTAATTTTCATCAATGCGTTGATAAATATACATATATCCACTTTTTTCAATTTCTTTAATATTTTCAGGGATAGCAATAACAACCTTCTCATCATTAAATAAAACCCACTTTCTCTTGCCATCAACCATCTTTTTAATAAATGCCACATAGTGCCCAGAATGAACAGATGTGCCTTTATGACAAATCACTCCTAATAGGTCATATTCAGTGCTGACTCCATCAGCCAGCAGTTTTTCAATTAACTGCTGTTCATTCTCAACATTGCCGACGTCAGATTCTTCAATATCAATAACTCCATCATCATTAGGATTATTGAATAACCACTCCACTGCGGCTTCAGCGTTATTATTATTCAAATATAAACCTTTCATGGCTAACGTTGCGGAAAAGCCCATACTTGTTAAATTTTCCACTTGTCCTTGATCTATATTATCCAATGGATTTTTGGGTTTACTACCCGAGTCAGGAAGAGCAAATGGTAAATCAATTGAAGTGTCATCCATATGTCCAAATAGCCAATTCATCGCAGGCTCTGCACCTGTGTTACCCGTGGCGTATAACGCATGTTTTGCTCTGTTTTCGGTGAATCCCATTTCAAACAAATTATTCAATGCCGTTTCATCAAATTTAAATTCTGGCTGTTTTTCGGAATCAGATTCTTCGGCGCAAGGCAATTCAAATTCGTTATCCAATGTCCCTTCACTTTGACAGCTGAATAGATTTAACCGCTCTTGAAACTTAATTGGCACCGAAACCTTCGTTGGTACCCAATTGTCAAGAACAATCCTTTGTGGATTCAGTGTTAAGATTTTGGGCATGCTTTTAATGGCCTCACTTCTTGTAAACTTTTCAACTGATCTACACCCAGAGCATTCATATTGCAAAGTTTCTGGGGAATTCCAGTTTTTTAAACTTTCTTCAATAGTAGTTTCTTTAAAAGATTTGTTACCTTCAGAATCTGTATCAATATGCTCAATCGAAAGTGGAATACTCAAACTGTTTGTAATTTCTCTTTGAAATTTAACACCACCACATTTTTCACATTTCATCTTGGTTTCAGTTACAAATTTCAGTATATCAGTTGGTGAGTTCTCAAAATTCCCATATATTTTCTTCCTTTCTAATTTATCAATCAAATAACTCCAAAATTCAAACGCATCTTGCTGTAGCATAGTACTGAATTCCACATGACCTTCGCCAATTAAACTTTTAAAACCCGAAGGTTTAATCCCACGTTGATATTTGGCAGCCTCTGTTGTATTTTCATCAGGAACCGAATACCTACCAGATAACAAACCATCACCCAGCTTGAATAGTTGAGTCTCTAAATCTTCATATGGCTTTAAATTACCTAGGATCTTATCTAGTGGGATTCCATCGGGATTAAAATATGCATCTTGAAATTCCTTAATACTGAATAATACCTGCAAAACAGAGGCCAGATAACACGAGTTACCCAAATTTTTAAAACCAGTTAATCCAGGCCCAAAAATTGGCTTACACTCTTGGTTTCCATCACCAGCCATTTTGAAATCCCATTGAATATTTTGCTCGATTTGTAACTCTGTTAATGACTTTTCAGTTCTTACAAAACTGCTTATGTCAATTCCAAAGGTCTTGAGCAAATTGGCAAGATCTGGAACTTTAACTTCCTCATCACAAGCATAACAGTAACAATCTGCAATGTCAGATGATAATGAACCAAGTTTGACAGCAATGGCGTGCTCGGGATGGCCCTTTTGATGCTCCATTGCATGAGAGTGACCAGGAACCCCACCAAATTGGCTCCTACCACACCCTAAATTACCACAATGTAAACAAATCCACAAATTTTCAGTCAATTCACAACTGCTGCACTGTTTCAGCTGCAAGTTGGAAATACACTCCTGCTTAACCGAGGTTGAATGCTTGCATGTTTTAATTTCTTGTTCCCATGCCATAATTTCTTCCTTTTTTTCAAAGGAAGTTGCCTGAATAATTGCATCTGCTACCAGCGTTAATTTCAGAGGAAGATCAGCGTTGGGATAGTCGATCGTGGTGTCCGACTTTGCACAATATATTGCACATTTTGTGTCAAACAAATCATCCTCGGAACTTTGTTTAACTTCGAGTTTCATCATTTTAAGTGGTTGTTCTTCCTTATTCTGCACCTTTCTGATCTTACGATAATTCAAAAACACATCATGATCATAAAATTCACTGTGCATTTGTGTATATTTGAATTCGCCCCTTGAAAACGCTTGATGGCATTTCATACATATATCAAGTCCTTGAGTGTCATATGCTGTGTCAAATGAAAACATACAATCATCTTTAAATACACGAGTGGATGACGTTGGCAAAGCCACTGATTCTAAATTTATATTCTGCATATTTGCCTCTGATCCACATATATAGCAGACCAACAATCATCACAGAGTAGATGTGTGCTCCGTGTAGGCAAAAACAAAATCCCTGCTTATTTTTATTCAATCCCAACCTCATTCGAGGCTGTGCCAAATGTTCTATTTTGAACAATTTAGGTGTAAAATATAATACATTGCGTTTTCTTATTTACAAAACTCTGAATTTGGTTTTGCCAAAACTATTTCTTAGAGGGTTACTAAATTTTTAAATTTTCGTGGTCGCCACTAATTATTTTGTTTTCTGCGGTACTATCCACATGATTTCATCTTCAGTGTTTTCAGCCAAAAGAATCACACTGTCGTCGAAATCACTTGGTAAGGTACAAGAATTTCTAGCTTCCGGAATTTGGTCAATGCATTTCTCCTTTTGAGAAGTTTCATCTACAAGAAATATATCTTTACTCGATTCACTATTTTTGGATTCAAAGTTAAGAATCTTGTTGTTTTCAGGATATTTTGTTGGATCTGGTAATGTGCCCGTGTCTTCTTTCTTAGCTTCTTTGACTGGCGTCAATAATGGATCGCCATTGACAGTTTCTACATCAGAAATTGAAGAAACTGATGTATCAGGATTCTCGTTCCTTTCACCAAGCTCCGTTTTGTATCGCAGTTTAGGGACACTCCCTGTTTGATCTTTTGGGGGATCTGATTTAGTTACAAGCCCTGATTTTTCACCAAAGATTTTAAGCATCGAATCTGTAGAAGAAAAAGTATCGTTCAACAAAACATCAGAGAGGTCACACATTTTCGACTCATTGCTATCAATAATAACATCCTTTTCCTTAGCAAACAATATCTCGATAGAATCAGTGGAAAAGCACGTTTCGTTCGCATTATTTTGCTCAACATTTGGTAGCTCATAATCTTCCGGTTCCACTAATAAGAGAGAAACATTGGGTTCTGAAGGAACACTGGGTAATTGCGTCATCTCATCAAACATGCTCACACCACGTTTAACAGATAGTTTTCCCGAATTGTTGGCTCTTTTAACCCCGTATAGGCCATTTTCTTGGGATAAGTTCTTGTATTCGTAACCACTTCCATGTTTCCAGTTATCCAGTTGCTGAGTTGGAGAAATATTCTCCATTTGTGCTTTATTCTTACAATTTCCTTCTTTCAAAAATTCATGGAATTCCGTATCAGACTCACCTAGAACGGAATCGCCAATATACAAAGAACTGTTAAGAACCTCAGAAATATCTTTATCTTCCGTAAACGGTTCATTCAGAATCGAGTTTGCAATCGGTTCTCTATCGACATTGTTATTATCTAGTTTAATCTTTTTCTTTGGTGAGTGATTCAAACTTAGTTTATCACTTGGACGCTTGGCTCTAGAAAATATCTTCGAAGCTTTTGTAACTTCTAGCAAAGCAATTGGCTCCCTGGTCAAAATTTTTATCGGGGATTTGGGTGATGATGATAATAAATCTAGTGTTGTATTCTGTTTTGGTGTATTCTTCTTTCGAGGCGTGCATTTTGGTGTGACTTTTGAAGCTTTTTTGGTATTACGATACGTTTCTATAAGTTTTCTACCATTGGCCTCTGTTTCCAATAAATACTTTGGTAACCAAACTTGTTTGATTTCTTCCTCAATTTTATTGAAATTTTCGTCATACAATTCATCCTGTAGCCGAAGAAAAGATTTGAAAAGTCTACGTGGCTTGAATTTAATCAAATATTTAAGTTGCTCAAACTCCTCTTCTTTGGAACATTTCACACTTTCCATTTTATCATTATGTATAAAAATATCTGTCGGCTGAATATCTAGTTTGTCTATTATTGTAATTAATCTCCATATATGAGTACTACTCAATCGATCAGCCACAAATTCCATGCCCTCCTTTTTATTTCTTGACGTCTTAGTCCATTCTAGTATAGCTGCATAATCTAACGAATCAAACCACTTTTTTCCGTCATGCACTACTTTAACGTTATCCTTAAATTTCTTCCAATTCAAAAACCTTGCCTTTTTTGATTCAGCTCCACCATTATCATTACCGGTCTTAATTACACACTCACCTTCATCAAAATGAAGAATACTTGCGGGTTGTGGCAATATCGGAAGTCTTATCTCAGGTTCGAGTTCCCCTCCATATCCACTTAAACAAGTATCATAAGCATTATGCTCAAATAGTCTGGGAGCATAATGAGGAAAGAAATGACTTGCAAAAGTATAATCACTCGGTAAAATGATTTCTTTATTATGTGCTTTCCTAAAATAAGCCTTACCGTTCACATTCTCAATGAGCTTACTTTTTAGACTCTCTAACAACTGCAACCTTTTCTGATATGAATGAGCCACTTTTCCTAGCAAATATCTACTTGGGTCGTCTGGAACATAAATGTTTTTCAACTCTTTGACAACATCAAAATCTTTTATCTTTTTAGTGGCAAGGTCCCACGATTTTTTTATTCCCAAACCTTTAAAACCTTTGGTGTAATCATCTCCTTGACAACATGCCATAAACATTATTTTGTCATTGTCTAAATGCAACTTTTTAAGAACGGTTTCATCAACCGGAGTTACAAAGTAGTATGTCTTTCTTGATCCGACTGCTGTACTTGGCAGATCTTTTTCATTTTTTGAAAAATTTCGTAGTATAACTTTGGCTCCATAAGCAAATCCATCTGCATCATTGGAAATTAGTGCATCAATAACCCCCGCCTGATTCAACCTAGCCAATTCAATTTCTCCATCACCAGGTGCACATATATAACTCATATTCAATGCGTTTAACACCTTGGTAAATTCTGTGATGAAGGTTCCATGGTACATATAGCTTCCATTTTTGAGAATATCCAGGTCTTGTTGGTATTTTTCTTCAAATGGAATATCAGGATCATTCTGTACAATGCATTTATCGTTTTTCCATCGAGTTTTATCAGGCTTCAATTGCCCATCGAAAACAATAACAAAATTCACAGACAAAGATATCAAATAATTCAGTTTACTAAGCAAACCAGAGATTACCACTTTTATAGCATCAGCGGATTCGGGAAACCCATTTTTTGATTCTGTTTCAACTAAACTTGCGTGTTCGTTGATCCACTGGTACATATCAATCCCTAATGTTGGATTTCGACCATTCTTATGATGGAAACTGTAGACATAATCATGAAATGGTATTCGTAGATCTTCTAAGTTTCCTCGTTGTTTCACCTCTTTCCAGAATCCATCAATCGTCATACTATAAACAGTTTCACTTCTTTACAAAAAAACATATACAAGTACATACACGTATCCTTCAGAAAAAGAATAATGCTTGAACTGAGCCACATATCCTAGTGATGGTTTTTGGCGTTTCTGTCACCGGTTAAGAGCGATAACATTTTCTCTTCAGATGCTGTTGATCATTTATTACTGCAAGATAACATCTATAATTCTTCATACATTTACATATTATATAAAAATATCTATCTATTTTCTACGTTGATATAATAAATATATATACATACACATCAAGAATACGGATCTATATACATGGTATGTAGTCTCTTTCAAATTACAGTACGTCACCAATAACATTAGCTGCTTCTTTATAAGTTTGGAGCAGCTTTTCACATTTTTCTCTTTCTTGGATTAGGGCTTCATCTTCATATAGCAATTCATCAAACAAAGATTCTTTATATAGTCTCTGCACCAACTGGTTTTGAACCGAGTCTTTACTGTAGTTGACCAGTAAACACATGATGGCCTTAGGAACTTGATCTCTAATAGTTTCTCTGACAATTGAAAAATACGAAGCAATCAATCTGCGAATCAATTCACACTCAAGTTGCTCTCTTTCAGTGAGCTGCGACTCATTCATGTGAAGCTGTTCGAGCTGGTTTTGAATGGAAGTTTCCTCAGGTAAATGGAATTGTAACTCACTGCTTTCTGTCTCAGTTGGATAACTGAATGGGACAATTGTGTCAGCCGCTTCGTTTTTGTTCTGGTCATCTTTCTTACCAAAGAAGAAATTCAAAAAGTTCTCTTTGTCGGGTTTTGAGTCCAGTGTCGAAGGCAAAGCGGTGGTGCTTCCCACCGATGCGTCATTGGCTTTGATCTCATCCAGTATGGAAGATTCAGATCTGGCATGCGCCTTATGAGAAACGTCCTTACTATCAAGCAGGGCGTTTCCATTAGGAGCGTGCGAAGCTGCTGTGGTGGCAGCCGCTTTGGCTAATTTAGAATTGGTGACCGGAGAATGAGAAAGTGATTCCTCTTTCTTTAAAATATTGTGCTTTCCAACCTCTTTTTGTTTTTGCCTTTCTTCAACGACAGTTGCCATTGCGTTAGCTGCGCCAACAAAATTAGGGTGATTAGTATTAATATATGCCCTATTAATCTCAATCAAACCTTCGACATACTTTGTGGTCGGACCCAATCTTTCTCTCAATAGTTCAGAAACAACTTCAATAAGCTTGGTATGTAATTTTGGGTATCTAGCCAATTCTTGACTACCGCAATTGTGACATATCTTCATCAATTCTTCGTACACCAATTCGACACATCTGTGGGATGGTCCCTCCAAGAGTTGGATCTGAGGTTTAACGAGCAGGTCAAACGCCAATTCAGGAACAAATAGGGAAGGTCTAGGTCCGGTCGAATTTCTGATTGCAGTTCTAATATCTGTCACAGTTAAATTTTGCAATGGATTAATGGACATCATAGAGTTTCCTAGAACTTCATTATAAATATAGTATATTCTTGCACCACCACAGAGCTCTTTGGTGGAGATCTCACTCGAGTTACCTTCAATCGAGTTGATAAAATTATTGGCAAATCTATTCATCAGTTGTAGTATCAAACCTCCCCGGTTCTCCTTGGAAATGATATTGAGGTTACCATAGGAAGCCAACTCTTGCTCAGTTTGACCCATCAAAGTATTTAACTTTGCCTTAATGTCTGGCAGTCTTTCTCTGATATGATTCATTAGGGTCTTATTTAGGGTCTTTGCCAAATATTCGGTACCACACCTCGAGGAAATTGTTTTATACGCTGGATGAGAGTTAAAGAATTCCATTTCGGCGGCCAAAGAATCACCTAACGATTTTCTGGTCATGATGTCTTGTTGTGACCTATTAACAACACCAATAAATCCCAATTTGAGGGGATAAACTTTACCTGTTAAGATATCCAAGGCATTTGTGCCATGGTCCATCAAATCCAATTTTGACAAAATACCGATGGTTCTCTTACCTTGAGGATCCACCTGTCTGGCCAACTTCAAAGCTTCCGAATTCACCAAATCCTGATTTGCCGGTGTCACTGCCAAGATAATGGAGTTGGGCTTTGAAACATACTCCAAAATTAGATTTTTGATCTGACGTTCGATATCGACAGGTTGGTCGGCAATTGGGATTTTTGTCAAACCGGGCAAATCCACCAATGTCAAGTTCAAAACGTTTGGCGAATAAATCTTGAGGTTGATTGGGATTCTGCTGATGCCCTTATTTTTGCCGGCGATTCTGGACGTTTCATTCTCGATTTCTTTTCTAATGCAGTCGAAGTTGTAAAACCTTTTACCAGGGATGTGCAAAAACTCACCCCATTCGGCCACCGATGAAGTGGAAGGTTCCACATTGACTTCTGTGGAGCTAGACTGGTTTCTCAGATGTTGCTCCAGTGTCATTTCGTTTGGATCTGTCACCTCATCAGTGGTGAAATCCGTTCTGCTTAATAGCGGGTCCTCAGCTGTCACATGGATTAACTGTAAAACTAGTGGTCTTCTCGTGACAATACCCGTACCTCTAGGAAGGAAGTCTCTACCAACAATGTTTTCCAGCACCGACGACTTACCAGCAGACTGTGAACCGATCACTGTCAATAGTGGCAAATCCAAATCTGTTAGCGAGGTGTTGGTAACAATATCTTGAAGCTTATTGACAACAGGGATAAGCTCATGCAACGATGCCATTGTGTGTGGTTTAGCAGGTATCAATAGCTATGTCTTCACACACCTTTTCGACCTCAGAGGCAAACAACAACAAAATAAACAACATTCTCTTGCAATTCAAACGTCAACACCATAGAAAGTCTGCTCTCTACAGGCCTGAATTTAACCCGTCCCCCTCGCCTGTTGATGTTTTCCATATATTTTCTCATGAAACGAGATAAAGCAACTATAAGAAGAGTGATTCTCTTTATTTTAGCCGTTGTATTGTTTCATACCAGATCTGCAGATGTATGAATATTATAAGAAATATGAATTCTTGGAATATTGGCAAACGGTCAAATGAAAACAAGTAAACACAACCGTAATCTATATTGGCCGATGTTTTTATGTGTTTATATATATATATCTTATACCGAATACTACACTTATCTGGGGAATGCCAGCGTCTTCGAGAACCAGCCATGTTTTTTTAACCTTCGGCTATTCTCCCTAACCCCAAGCCTTCCTGTAATTTGCCATCATCATGGCTAAATAAATATCTCATGTGGTCCAGTTCAGACTGCCATGTCGTTACAAGTTTAGGATCGAGCCATGAATTCAAATCTAACAGGTGGAAAAGTAGAAGTATGATCTGGCTGTAAACTACTAGTGTCAAGGTTGGAGACTAAAAAAACCAGTAGATTGTGCATATCCATCATTATTTCTGTCTGTAGCTAATCGTGCAGAATGGCTATTAGCACCCTTGAAGAAGAAAAAACTCAAAACAAACACGTCGTGAATGATGACATATAACTGTTCCACAAGATCAGTTTCAAAGAAAACTATCGTGGTGAATATCTGTAGGACACAAATGTGCTTTCCTTCGCCAAGTATCAAGTGACAACAGTTCCATTAGAGGCTTTTTGGAACCAAGTTGGTCTTCTTCTTCTTTCGAACACACATCAAGGTGTTCACCATCACCGGTTCACTCTTTTTAACATGTCTTTTTTTACCCAGCCAAGTTGCAGATACTGCATACGGTTTTGAAAAGACCAGGTTCTCAAGTTCTGAATATAGGCGACACCAATCACTTTTATCATGATAATCTTTTGACGTGATTAGATCATTGAATTGTTTCCAGTTTGATACTGAAATTCTGTTCACATCACCTTGGTCCACGTTGGTTCTGACATCCCCACACACACCAATCAACCCAACCGTTGCTCCAAATCGGAATTCCTGCCGTATAGCAAGCTCTTGCCAGTATCTTTTGGCATAGACTTTCTTGGCTCTATTTTCAACAACAAGATGTTCTAAAAACCTACCCTTCGGGTCGTCAGGTAACAGGGGAATATTATAAATCGACGGCAAGCTGGAATTTGTTTCATCGTCATAGACATTCCCAACCTTCCAATTCGACGACGGAAAGTATCTTTCTATCTCTCTCTCGTCCAAATTCAAAATATTCAGATACTTTTCACATATATGCCAGTCCAGCACAACCTCATCGATGTTTTTCAACCACCACTTCAACAACTGAGAGCCATCCAAAACATGTTTTCCTGGATTTTTCATCGATTCAGGAAATAGATATTGTCCCTCCGATCTGGTGAAAAGTACGAGCTTTGTCTGGACTCTAACCTTGCGCAGAACTGTTGGATCCACACCTAGTTCTGATAGGTGGTCGAGTGCTCTGATCTGTTTCTTTTTTCCATAGTATGCATAATTGGCATTACCGAGAGCTTGCTGCTGTAGAACGTAAAGCTTGAACTGAGTCTCTGACACAAAGCTCGGCTGATCAAGGGTTCTATTTACGCCAGACTTTTCCCTTTCGACAGAGAACGTCACGTTTTCCAACAACGAATGAATTGAAACGGCACACACATGCTTGAGATACTCTGTTACCACACCGCCGACATTGACATCTTCTGCGCCCTTCAGTCCAGTGGTATCCGCTTTACTGACGTATACTAGTTTTTCAACGGAGTTTTTGTAGATTGTCAAATACGTGAATACTTCGATAGCCAACAATGGGGTCTTTTCAGGAGAGAATAAAACCAAGTTATGAGTTGTTTCAACAGTAAGTAAGGGTTTTGACTTCCTTGGTTTGTGCACAACCGGTACACACCTCTTTGACGTGTATGTGTTGAAAACCGTGTAATTCAATCCCTCTATGGGTTTCAAGTGGGCGGCCAGACGAATTGAAAGGCTGTCACGCTTTATGTCTTCAGGTTCCGCAGTAGTCATTCCAATTGGCATTCCCTTCACACGCAATGTGTTTTGTTATCAATATGTTTATCATTCATTCACGATACACCATCCACGTAATGATCGGTGTTGTAGTTGTAGCAAAAATGAAAAACGAGCACGAATTTACAACCGCCTATATCAACTACATTTGGAAGTGCCATTCAAGTGGCAAACGTTGCCGTTTCACGGGAAAGACCACCAGTATTAGGAAACAAGATTCGGACTTGGTTGAGATATGCAATTCCAGCCAGCTTGTAGCTGTGTCGCCAATCACCCTTTGAGAGTTGGCTATAGTTGCAGTTATAGTTACAATCATATATATATATATATATATAGCTATATCCGTATTCCTTACTACAATTATACATCTACTTTTCATGTTTTCTTTTTTATCTTTTATTTGGATCTTGAGATGATTGGTAGCTATGCGTCTTCATACTCTTCAGGGTAGAATATCAGCCTTTCAATACCATCCTTGGTAAGAACAATCATTCTGATAACACCACCGGACGAACCGTCCCACCTGATGGCCTGGGAAAGAGAAGTTTTGATGAAACTGATGGTCTCCGCCTTGTCCATGTTCTTCCGATAATTCTTTTTACAGTAACCGTAAATGAAGATCGAGCCGGATCCACCCAGTATGTAGTCTTGCTTGTGGATGGAGCCGCCGATGGGAATATTGTACACCTCACCTCCGTTCTTCTCATCGTACCCTGCGCAGATGATACCGGCAGAAAGCCCGTCCTTGTTGGAGTAGCAGATCTCCTGGAAGATCGACGCGGCCAGATGTGTCGTTGGTGCCTTGCCGTTGGTGGACTTGTACAAGTCGAGGTGGTACTTCACTATATCTGCAACTGCCTGTGTGTCTGCTGCCGATCCGGATCTACAGCACCATATTTTGTCTTGGATCTGCGTCAATTTGTCCGTCACCCTGTTGGCGATATAGGTTCCTGTCGTTGTTCGGGAGTCCGCCCCGAGAATCACCCCGTCTTTGAACGTGACTGCCATGATCGAAGTTCCCATCGACACCTCTCCCTTTTTCAAATGCGTGATATTGACATCGATAGAATCCATTGTGTGTTTCTTGCTTGCTACTGTCGAAAAATGATGCTTCCTCAATTGCTAGGAAGTCCACTCAGTTCCACTCCTCAATGTTTCCTGAGCATAGGGGTTTTATCATTGATATCAATCAGTATTCAGTTGCCACCCTCACTGGAATCTCTTTGATTACTTTTTTTATTTGCCCTCTTGAAAGAAGAGAAGCCATCAGAGAAACCGCACAGAGAAAGGGAGGAACCTCACGGTGCACAGATGTGGATCTGCCTTTTTTTTTTATATTTTTTATTTTTTTAATTTTTATTTTTTTATTTTTTTAATTTTTTTATTTTTTTATTTTTTTATTTTTTAATTTTTTTATTTTTTTATTTTTCAATTTTTCAATTTTTTTAATTTTTTTAATTTTTTTAATTTTTTTAATTTTTTAATTTTTTAATTTTTTTAATTTTTTAATTTTTTAATTTTTTAATTTTTTAATTTTTTAGTTTTTTAATTTTTTAATTTTTTAATTTTTCAATTTTTCAATTTTTTTATTTTCGCATTTTCCCCCTTTTTCCTACCTCTCGCCAAATAATTAAAATTTTTCATACATTAAATTGTCCATTTCAAAATCCATCTGATCACAAAGAGGGCTCCTATATAGACCTTCTTCTGGGCCTCTGGTTGCCTCTTGATTTAGTTCCCGTCGACAATGCTTCCATTTAATATCGACATATCCAAACTCTCTTCGGTGGAAAACCCTTGGGGCCCATCCAAAAGCACACCTAACTCACTCAAATTCAACGGTGTTCCTTATGCTCCATTCATTAAGAGTGACAAACTAGGTAAGATTGCTGACTGGCAATCTGCTAAAGAGGAAGAACAGAACTTTAAGGCAAATAACAACCTGCAAAGAAAGAGAGACTTGTACCATGCATACGGTGCTTCTGCGGCCAAGATGTTTGGTGCCGAAGTCGAAGAAAAGGGTTTTTCTACCGTCGATAGCAATGCAACCACTTCTAACAACAGCAACAAACAGGCTGTTTTGAAGGGAGGTAGAAAGCTCCAATACCAAAACCAACAGGGTGCCAAGAAAGCTTCAGACTCTCTCTCATCCAAGAAAAAGGTGGTCTCCAACCCATCCACTGCAAAGAAGCAGCCTACCGCCCAAAAATCAAGATGGAACACTCCAGCTGGTAAATGGAACTCGTCCAAATGGAACAACGAAGAAGCAAAAACAGGTGAAGCTTCAATTACCGTTGATGAAAGCTGGAAATCCGTTGCCGAAATCGAATTCAACAGATTGACTAAGTTAAACTTGGAAATTCCAAAACCTGAAACTTTATCGACTAATGGTAAAATCCATCAATATTTAAAAAAATACGAATCAAATTCTGTCATACCATTAGAACATTCCATGAAAATTAAAAATAACCAATCATCCAGCAATGATCCAAACTTACAGGAATATTCAAGACAAAATGCTGCCAAGGTATTCATCACCGATGAAATTCTCTCCCAGTTGATGTGTGCTCCAAAATCTTCAGCCTCTTGGGATGTCATTGTTACCAAAAAGGACGGAAAAATCTTCTTCGATAAGCGTGAAAACACGTTTGAAATCCCAATCAACGAAAACTCTCCATTGCAAGATCTAAAGGAATCCGATATTAATAGTTCCGCAAATGCTCTGCTTGAATCTGTCGAAACTTCGGATGCATTTGTTTCTGGCTCCCTTTCAAAAATGTCCGTCACTTACGACGGCAAGTCTCCAATCGTCGCATCATCTGCGATAGAAAAAGGTTACAAATACATCAAGTACGAGTTGCCAAATGGTGCTTCTGCTGACGATGATAAGGGTACTATTCCTCTTATTGTTCGTGCTCATCTTGATGCTTACACTGCAACATCCACCCAATATGTTTCTCTTCACTCATTACTTCAAACTCAGTCTAACGATTGGAGAACGAAGTTCCAGGGTGGTTCTCAAGGTAATATCTTTGCTGATGAAATCAAAAAGAACAATAATAAGATTTCCCAATGGGCTACTCAGTCTGTTATTGGCGGTGTCAACACTATGAAGATTGGTTTTATTGCCAGAGAAAATCCAAAGAGCAATGCAAATCACTTTGTTGCGGGTACTATGACTTTTGGTGTTAGTATCTTGTGCCAACAACTTAATGTTTCTATTAACAATGGTTGGGGTATTGTCAAATCTTTCATTGACATCATTGAACATGAAGGTGGTGACGAAGATTACAAATTTGTTATTTTCAAAACCCCACAGGCTCAAAAGATCATCATCTACAAGGTTCCTCTTGATGGTTCTAACGCTTAATTTTTGTAGCATATACGTGTATACTTAAACACTTCATTACAAAAAAAAAATCACTAAATCACTAAATAAGCCAGTAAATAAAAATAATCCGAAAAGTAATCTCGTAGTAAAAGAAGGTGAAAAGTATACCCTATTATGCTATTAGGTCGAATCTCTCGTCAGCATCAAATTAGAACTTTGTATTCATCCTCACGGGCGTGCTGTTGATCATACTTTCCGTAGACACATTGAAAAGAGAACTATTCTGATATATTTCCGAGTTAGCCTCATTTGTTGATTCTTCAACCTTTTCCAAATGAAATTCGGTAGTCTTTGGCGGTGATCGAAGCAATCTATATCTTGAAACTCGTTCTTCTAAATGTTTCCTCCTTACACGTTCTGCAGATGTTGCGTGCCTTTCCATTTTATCTGGGGACATTTTGCTCTGTAAGCTATGCAGGAATTTACTGTTCGTTCTTCTAATAACCGGTGTTTTGAATGCATTGTTGGATGTTACTAACGTGGATCCAGTACCTGGAGGCATTCCCATTTCAAAATTGTCACCAGTCATAGTTGAAGAAATATCATATTGTGAAATCTTACCATTTAATACCGACTTCATAGTTGAAAGATATGGTCGATATTCAGGGGAGCCTCTATCTCTAGGTGCTAGATCGATATACGGATTTAGTTCTGGAAGTGATCTATCAACATTGATGCCAGTAATGTTTTTATTACGTGCTGTCGGCGTCGGAGAGGTTCTTGTTGTTTGTTTATATTTCCACAATTCAAAAAACGTCCTGGTTTTCAGTCTATCCCAACGTTCTTTAAATTGGTCTGCATTAGTTCTGTCTGTTCGAAACTTAATCATCTTCAGTTGCAATTTTGAAAATATTTTCATTAGCATTGCCACATTTTCTGTATCCATTTTTGAACTCATTGCATTCTGTAGTGTTAACACTTGTTCATACTTGTCTAACCAACGATCAAAGTACTTCGAGGTATAATTCAACCTTTTGAACTCTGTTGCTCTTTCTTCTAATATATGAAAATCCAGTTTTTTGGTTTTCCATTTTTTAAAGACCTTCTCAAGCATTCTAGACGCATGGACTCCATTGATCCTATTAAGTTCATGATTCTTTTCTTTCAAATTTCTGTATCTATCCTTTATTGTTTTCCAGATCCACTTTCTCAAAATATTAGTCTCATGCAATTTTCTGTTGTCATTAAACCTATCGGCTATTGTTTGGAGGCTTTTCACACTTTTATACTGTCGCCTCCAAAAATCAAAATATAAAGCCTGTTTAACAGTCAAATGTGCATCATTGCAATACTTTACTTGTTGCTGCATGTATATATATTTGGCATGCCAAAGTTGCATAGAATTTTCCAAAAGCAGATCATCTTTGCTTTGCTTGTATTGTTTTGCAGTAGCCTTTAATTTCCATATTTTCAAATAATTTTTAACTTTAATCTGTTTCTGCTTCTTACTAATGGCTTTTTCGAACGTTTGAAGCTTCCAAAGTTTAAAAAAATATATTGCCCTTGTGTTCAAGTATATTGAATTTGCCTTTGCTGACATTATATATACTGAATGCCATTGTTGCAAGTATCTTTTACATAAATTGGTGTGATTTTGAGTGGATACTTTATGTTCAAAATCACTGAGTTTTTTGAAATAATACCATTTATTAAATTGCTTTTTCAGTAATGCTTTCTCTAAACGTTTTCGTATTTTTGCTTCATTAGATATTAATTTCATTTGCATTTTCCATTTATCTAAATGTAATTTCATAACAAATTTTTCACTATTTTCCTCTAATAAGTTTAATCTCAAAAGAGGACCATTAGCATGTCTGACCCATTTCCCAAAAAAAGAGCTCAATAAATATCTTCTTTCAAATGTACCAGCATTTTGTTCTAAATTCTTAGAATCATACCAGGATTTTTTCCATAATTGAAAAAAGTTTTTCTTTTTATGTTTATCAAATCTTTCTAATAAGTCTGGAAATTGGAATACTTTTACAGAAACCCAGGTTGTAAAGTAATTTATTAAAATCTTATGATTGTATAATAAATCCGCATTTTCAGATTGTGTTTTGAATATGCGATACTGTGTTATCCATTTGTTAAAATATGTTCGGGTTTGTATTGTATTTGCAATCTGTATTTTAGCCTCAATCATTTGTGATTTTGTTTTCCATTTTTTATAGTATGAGAGCAATAGAGATTTATCAAGGAATTTTTTGTCTGCTGCCTGTAAATCATTTATTCTTTTAGTTTTCTCTATCCACTTCATCAAAAACCGTTCTTTGACATAGTTTTTCCATAAATTGATTTTCTTGTCCAAACACTGTTTCAGTTTAGTTTCAGACTTCCAAATTTCGAAATATGTTTCGTATAAGCGTATATGTTCCTTTATACAGTATAATGCCATACGCATATGAACAGTGGGAAATACCACTCCTTGAAATGAATACGGCAACGCAGTTGGTATGAGGGACAAATCTGCAAGTTTGGGGACAAATTCTTTCAATTCGATATTGCCTTCAATCCATTGAAGTATTTCATTTTTGATTAATGTAATGTATATATCATTTTCCAGATCATTTATGCCTTCAGTAGAAAGAGAGTCACAATAATATCGTATGATATGTGGAAATAATCGCAATGTAACCGGAATGTCAACATCTTCCTGTAATGATTCATCTTCTGAAACTTGTTCTATAACTTCAATAATCATTTTAATGTTTAATCTTTCGGTCATCAATGTGGTATCCTTTTCTGCGTTTGCGTCCTTTCGTATTTTTTCTATTGTCATTTTTCTATACACAGGTCTTAAAATGGGTAACACTGGATTTTGCTTATAATATTGTTCAATTTCAATACCGACATAGCGATGTTTTCGATATATGTGTTTTAACAACTCAATTATTCTTTTATGAAAGTTCATAACGATCTCAACGTTAAAAAAATAAGCAATTCTGGCATCTCTTTTGAAAGAGATAACTATTTCTTTTGCAATGTCCTCAACTGCAACACTTGTTTCTGTAAGTAAAAATTTTTCCAGACCTTCTTGATAACAAGCATCAAAAACAGAGTTATTTGACTGCAAAGAGATTAACAATACATCGTTCGACACATTCAATATATCTTCAAGCATGGATGTTGCTATGATTTTCACCAGTTCTGATTCGTCAAAGAGTTCTGAAACAATCATATGATGTCGAAACAATATATATCGTATCTTATTTAGCATGGACAATTTAAAGCTGACAGATACGTCTTCTGCATCAACCGACGTTTCTTCATCTAATGATTGTACAATTTTCATGGATTCTGTTGGTGATCCTACTGCGTTATCCAAGGTTTGATCCCGAAGTTCAAATTCTGTGCCAAAGTACAAAAACCCTGTAAAGACTTCCTTTCTATTTTCAAATCTTAGCTCAAAAGGTTCATAATTGGACGAGTCAAATCTGGATTCTTGAATTCCCAACAGTAACTGCCATAACGTTTTTACGTGTTTGAACACTCTTCGATCCGGAATGTCGTCCTCTCCTAAGGCACGTTCTGATTCATAAACCTCATCCACCACATCTATCAACAATTCCAGACTTGACATCGATAGTTCTGTTACCAGAATGGATACAGTTTTTAATAGCCAGCAGTATGATTAATTCCAAAACGAAGAAGAACCGTCTTTCAAAACCAAACATTCATGAATCTGAAAACAATTTCCCAATATAGTAAGTTTCTCGAGATTATCTATGTGATTATTTTTTTCACTTTTTCATTTTAAAAGTTGTACATTAAATAGTATTACAAATGCTTAACCGTTAGTTTCTATATATATAACACGTTGGCTACAATTTAAAAAAATGCAAACGGCTTCACTTGGCATCCCCTTCTTTGGACACAAGACTCTCCTTTTTCATTATGTCAAACCTAGCATAGTGTTCTCGAAATGCTGCCTTCTGAATACTTTCTTCCTCCTTGGTTTCTATACATTGGTTCCAACGAATTCTGTTTTTTAGGTTTAACATCACGGCCAACACCTTTCTTGGAAACTGTGCATCAAAGAATCTATCATCATCATTTCCAAGCTTAATCAAATATTTGCTGACGCCAACTTTATCGTACAAAGTGAACAGCACATAGTCTTCTGTGTTTATTGTAGTGTTTAACTCGGACACATTACCCGCAGTGTCAAATTTGGTGAACTCAAGCGGCACAGGATGATAGCGTCTGTCATATTCAATTTGACCACTCAATGCCTTTTCAAAAAGAGGCATTATTCTGTCAGACACAGGAACAAACTGGGAATGAAAATGGATACTGCGTTTTCTCGATATTTCCCAGAAAATCACCGAATATTCTCCCAGACTTCTGAACATTTTTGCCAAGCTTTCCTGAAACTTTGTAATTTCATGGACAAGTGGAGAATCTTCTACCTTCATTGCAGAATCTTTGTCGTGAACATATGATCGCAGTGTCGGGTAATGTTCGATTGGAACAATCATGCCATGGCCTGAAAACCCTAGACCTTTCTTTAATGTCAGCGGGCCTTTCGAAACTGTCAGGTATGACATATCAGCTACAGATATCACCATATGGAGTTCGAACTTTGGATTTGACAAACAGAGGAAACAGTTATCAGGTGTAACGTGTACAGCGCTCTTGGAAGCTGGATCTTTTCTTTTTGGGTGGATGTCAACGGACAAATCTGTTTCCAACAACCTCTTCTTTCCGGTCTGTGTAGCAGGTTCAACGACCGGGGCTGGACCAATACTTAGTTTAGAAATGTCTCCTTCATCTAAACCAATTTGAAATGCATACCACCATCTTCCCTCAGCCATAGTAGCCAAACTGATGAACCTCGTGACCCTGTTGCCAATTCGATATGGCTTCCTTTCAAAAAATTTTCCCTTTTCATTACCGCAGGCAAGCCAATATCGTGGTCTGAGAGTGTGTATCAGACAGTCTAACCGTTTATCACCACATAGCAAAAGCTTTTCTTCATGAGCTATAGCTTCCGGCCACTGGTAGGTCATCAAAATATCCACCTCTTGACTGCTGAATTTTTCTGCTATTTGGTCAGTTGTGTAATTTTTCAGATCCTTGCAGATGTAACCAATCCTTAAACCATTAACCAGTTTGTAGATACCCATTTCCTTCAAACAGTTGAAATTTTTGTCCATTTTTTCCGTTGCAATACCTTGCTGTTGTCCAGCCATGAGGTAGACCGGCATATCGGGCTTTAGAGAATCGTAAGTACCGTTTTCACTACCATTGAAGACATCTCCTAAGAAAAGCGACATTTCAAATGGTCCCGCTTTCTTGTTTTGCAAATTGGCTATTTTTACACATTTTTCAACATCGGAAAGCGATGGATGCAACACCAATACTTTGAACTTGTCATTTGACATTGTGGATCCCTGTTGTATTTGCTGTAAGGATAATGTTATCTACGAGAATGTATCGTGTTCGTTAGGAAGACAAAATTATTTCCATGTTTATATGTTTGAGTTTTTTTCCGAAGTACAGCTTAGCGAAGAGTGTCAAAGGCCTCCTATCTGGATACTGTTTCCTCTATTGATATTGTATATCTAAAGGACTACGAATACCTACTTAGGCTTGATTTTTACAGACATGCTTTTTTGATGATAAAGATGTATTATAACAAGATGATTGCGTGATTGTATCTCATCACTTGTGCTCCGAATATTGTAAGCCTGACTCTGTTCAATGCACAATATATCATTTTTGAATTGTGCATATCAATCATCTGCAGTTATTGTATGTTTGCTTTGGTATTTGTTGCTCTATCGTAACTGAGGGAGTTCACAAGACTAATCTTTTTTTTCCAGTTCACTCTTTGGTTTTAAAATAGAATTTAAAGGAAGGTTTTTTAAAAACACAGAAATTCAAAAGTTACGAAAGAACAACTTTTAAAAGAGAAGACTGATGATTTTCGGTATGAACCTGGATTTTAAATAGGACTGACTGACAATTATTCTAAATGATGCTTTTGCGTCTTAAAAAATATTATACTTTAGTTTTTACAACAGTTTCACCTTTAAAATTGAAGGAAAATCACGTATGTTCGGATTCCTCCTTGTTCACGGTACTAATAGTATTACTGAGCTATATGCTTACACATTGACATGCGTATATATATATATGTAAAAGAGGAAAATAAAACACATCAATCAAAACCAAACTGTATTTATATGCGTAGAGCATGAGCATAATCATTTAAATAAAAACACAAATATTTAGTACAACGTACTGAATGGAGAGTTATAACGACCATAGGTGCCCCTATCATTGCTCCTTCCATTGAGCATTATTGGTGCCAGAATATTGTTAGGGTTGGTTCCCGGGTTATCCTTATGCTTAAAGGTGAAGCCAACAAAGTTCTTTTGGTCAGCTCTGATGCTATTTTGAGCAACGCGTTCATCGTGAGCCCTCTTGGCAATGACATCCTTATACTTGGCCATGTCTGCTTCATTTTCGAAATCATCAAAGTAACCGGCATCTTCTTCATTGTCCAACTGTGGTATAAATGGCGGTGTGGTCTCTCTCAAGGTTTCCCAGTTTTGGATATCGGAAAAGTAGGGCATTTCTATAACCTGTTTGAATGATCTCAATCTGTCGTTTGGTGATGCAATTAACCTTGTCACAAGTTGCCACGTTCTATCACTGAAAACATACCTACCGTCTTCGTAACGCGGTCTCCTCAAAACATGTTTCCATCTTTTCAAGTTACCGTAGGTTTCGTCCGACGAGCTTCCCGAAAAGGGGGTATAACCCACTATAGTTTCAAACAACATACAACCCAGGGACCAGTAGTCGACGGTATAGTCATAAGGTTTTCCTTCCAGAACTTCCAATGCCATGTAGTCCGGCGATCCAACAATCGAGTGAGCATAGTGGATATCTTTTGCACGCAACGAGCGATACAACTGCTGGCGTTCACTGACAGATCTTTCCTTTGGTTTGTATTCTAGATCCTTGACTTGATTCAATCGCAATTTCATCGATTCAATACGATCTGTTGAGACCGATCCAGCGGCTAGCCCGAAATCAGTCAATTTGATGTGTCCCTTGGCGTCAATTAGGAAATTTTCTGGTTTCAAGTCTCGATGGGTGAATCCCAATTGATGCAACGCGTTGACCGCTGCAAACATCTCCGAAATGTAGAACCTAGCGTGATAAGGATTCAAGTAGCCTGCGTTGTTCAACAGAGTACGGAAGTCTCCACCGGGCACGAACTCCATGGCCATGTAGAGACTTTCGATATCTTGGAACGCATAATACAGTTTGACCAACCATTCGGATCTTGTGTTGGTAAGGATGTCTCTCTCTGTTAAAACATGCCTGGTCTCATCTGTTCTGCTCAAAAGCTTTTTATTTAACACTTTCAATGCACAGATTTCCTTGGTGTCTTTCTTTCTGGCCAGGAACACCTGTCCGTAACCGCCTTGGCCGACCTGTGTTATGATATCGAAATCCTTGTTCTTGGGTTTGGTTCTTCTCTTTCTCAAAAAGGCACGTTCCCGTCCGGTGTAATTTTTCCACTGCAACGCCGCTTCGTCGTGTGGTAGAGCCCGTAGTGAGTTTTCCACCTGCTGGATTCTCTCCTGTCTGCTGATAACATAGTCAAACATGTCGCAATAGTAATCCAAGAAATACATCTGGCAGACCGTCACGAGCCGCTTTGTCTTTGGAGCGTTGGCCTTGGTATAGAAATCACGATCTAGCCGAGAGCTTTGGAACAGGTTGTTTGGTCTTCCCATCGATTGGTATTTACTTGGTGAATTGCCCGGGGTGTTTTCCTTGTTGTTTCTCGCATAACCTTGGTTCTGGGGACTTCTTTCGGGCGAACATACTTGCATGAACGAGCCGTCTGCATTTCCTCTTCTGGGGGTGGCCGGCGTTCCAAAGTTAAGACTCTCCACGTCTCTGGATAAGTCATCCACGTAGGATGTGTCTTCCTTTTGTGGTGAACGACCGAAAATTCCGTTCATCAGTGTCATGTTTCAAATCACTTATTTTCGTTCTTTTTCCTTCTCTGTGATCCTTGACTAGAATATGGAGCACCCGATGTACTTCCGTTTAAGCCTAGCAATGTGTTCCTGCTGCCCCACATGAACGCAGCAAACATACTCCTGAAGCTGTACTTGAAAACGTCAACAATAACACAAGACAGACTCACATCAGACATGGCGATGTTTGTTCTTTGCTCGATTTCCCGATCCGGAAATTTTTTGTTTGCATCTGTTTACCATTTTCCTTTTTGATTTAATTGGAAAGAACAGGCATGATGTCTTATATATGTGTCTATATATATATATATATATATATATATATATATATATCTATTTCTATAATCAACTGTGGTTCTGTAGTTGTGCATAATCAGACCCAGAAACAAACTGAAGCCTACTTTCAATTACATGTTTCGGATTTACAGCAAAACAAACAAAGGGAGGACATAGACACGCACACACTCAGAGAAGGTCGGAAAGACCGTTGGAGGGTTTTGTAACTTTGTTTTTAAAATCGGATATCCGTTCTCTGGTGCCCTTGGTAAGATGTACCCCACGGACAGTTCCTATATCTCTTATGCTCGATTTTCCAAGCATTCCCAGCCCGACGTCTTCGCCAAATGCATCTGTCCGGGTGACTTCTTGCTCACCAAATGCCATTTTGTTCTGGGCCTTCTCGACGTCGGACATCTTCATACGCTCACGCATCTTCTTGAACTTCCTGCCCCCTCTCTTTTTGGACTTCATGTCCACCGGCTTGGCGAGCGGTTTAATCTGCACCGTCTCGGGAGGAGCCATCAGCTTCTCCAACCTGGCGCCGATTTCGGACCTCCATTTAGCGCCCATCGTCGGGTCCGTCGCCTGTAGTTGGGTGTGCGAGAGATCGACTCTGGCACACATCACGATTTTGGAACACACCTGTCTGACCGCCTGTTTTTTGAAGGCTTCCGGGACCTGTTTCACCAGATCGGCTGCGTAGACGTAACCCAGACCGTCTTTGCTGTGCTTCCCCACTGACGGTAAATTACATGCCGGCGTGGAGCAGAGCACCTCCAGCCCTAGAGTGGAAATCAGTTGTGCTGCAACGGAGGCCCCGACCAAGGCGGTGAGATTAGGAGCCAGGGCTGTGGCTCTTCTGGTGAGAAACAGCCGGAATTTCTGCCGGAGTTGGTTGATCTGTCTTTGCAGCTCGCAGGCCTCCAGCACCAGCTGCTGGGTGTGCTCGGTGGGAACCACCGGTTCTCCCTGTTTCAGCAGGAAGTTGAGCGACATGGTCAGCGACAGGATCTGGTCCTTGGGCAAGAAGTCTATCGTGCCCTTCGAGACGTGCTCCTTGAACAGCGCTAGATCGAATTGCACCAGCCGGATCACCTCGAGGCACAACAACGGGTTGTCCACCATATTGAACAGGTCTGGCCACGTTGGCCCATACGTCAGCTTGATGAAACTATTGAGGACGTTGAAATATGTGCCTATCTCCGTCATCATTCTGTTCGTTTCTGATAGAAGGTGCTGTTCTTCCGGCGACAGTGTTGGCTTCGGGCCGTTTCTGCACCCGTCTTCGTCCCTTTCTTCCAGCTCTTTTTCCAACACTTCGAGTTTCGGGACCAATGGACAAAACTGCCGGATCGATTCGATGCTATCCGGCTCGGTTATGGTCAGGAGATCCTGTACCTCACCCTGTTCCTTCTTCGACTCCAGAACATCTTCTTCCCCCTCGAACTCCAGCTCCGAGTCCGAAAAATCAGTCAATAGCGTGTTTGCCAAACTCATCTCACGTATATCTTCCTATTCGCCACCCCGTTTTCCTGACTTACCGCTCATTTTCCCCCTATGCTTGCTGCTTTCCTCTACAGTTGTACACAAACTGTATTCCTTTCTTATGCGATGTATGTACAAAAAGGGAAACACAAACCACATCCGTACACCGTGAAGGTTTTTCTTTATATTTTTTTAGAGTCACATTTTAGCCCGAAAAAGAAAAAAAAGAAAAAAAAATTAATAGTGCCTTTTGCCCATATTGGTTTTTTTTCTCATTGCTCATAAGATCTTTCATGAAAATGCAGAGTATAGAGGAGTTTGCCTGAACAGTGGATTAGTTCAGCAATATCTGTATTCATATATCTCTTATTGATATTATTGTGAAATCTGTAACGACAGCAGATCTATTTGTGTGTATAGATCAACTCTTTTGTTTTTGTTGTTTCACTCCCGTACAGTTGAATAGACCGGTTGCTGTTTATGCTATTTGCTAGGTATCCATTTAATAGAGTCACTGCCTACCAACTGAAAACCATAAACTGCATCTCCAGTTACAAACCTAGACAGAGATTACCATTTTCCACATTTCCTTGCCAAATGTCAGACGAAGCTTCGAAAGCCGCAGCGGCAGGCGCACCAGCCGAAGGTGCTCCTAGAGTCAAGACGGAAAAAGAGCTGAAGAAGGAGGCAGCCAAGGCCGAAAAGATGGCCAAGTTCTTGGCCAAGAAGGCCAAGCAAGAACAGCTGGCAAAGAACGCCGCCAAGAACAAGGAGAAGAAGAAGAAGGTCGAAAAGGAGGCAGCTCCAGAGTATGTCGACAAAACCGTGCCAGGAGAGAAAAAAGTGTTGGTCAGCTTGGAAGACCCTTCTTTCTCCTCTTACAACCCGAAATCCGTGGAGTCCTCCTGGTACGAATGGTGGGTCAAGGAAGGATTCTTCGAACCAGAGTTCACCGAAGAGGGCGAGATCAAGCCAGAGGGCGTCTTTTCGATCCCAGCACCCCCACCCAACGTCACCGGTGCCTTGCATATCGGACATGCATTGACTGTCTCGATCCAAGACGCTTTGATCAGATACTACAGAATGAAGGGTAAGACCACCCTCTTCCTCCCAGGTTTCGATCACGCAGGTATCGCCACCCAGTCGGTCGTGGAAAAAACCGTGATGGCCAACGAAGGCAAAACGAGACACGACTACGGCAGAGAAGAGTTCTTGAAGAAGATCTGGGAATGGAAAGAAGTTTATCATGCCAAGATTAAGAACCAATTCGAAAATATGGGTGCGTCCTATGATTGGTCCAAAGAGGCCTTCACAATGGATCCTACCAGAACTGCAGCCGTCAATGACGCGTTTGTGAGACTGTTTGATGATGGTACCATCTACAGAGACTTGAGATTGGTCAACTGGTGTGTCAAGTTAAACACCGCATTGTCCAACTTGGAAGTCGAAAATAAAACAGTTCCAGGTAACACACTCTTATCGATCCCAGGTTACGATGAAAAGGTCGAGTTTGGTGTTTTGACTCATTTTGCTTATCCGGTCATTGACTCCGAAGAAAGATTAGTCGTTGCTACCACCCGTCCAGAAACTATCTTTGGTGACACTGGTGTTGCAGTCCACCCAGAAGATCCAAGATACAAACATTTACACGGTAAGTACGTTCAACATCCATTCTCAGACAGAAAAATTCCAATCATTACCGATTCCGAAGCGGTCGATATGGAATTCGGTACTGGTGCAGTCAAGATCACCCCAGGTCATGACAACAACGATTACAACACTGGTAAGAGAGCCGGCTTGGAATTCATGAACATTTTCACTGATGATGGTAAGTTGAATGAAAACTGTGGTGAATTTGCTGGTGTCAAGAGGTTCGATGCTAGAAAACTCGTCATTGCCAAATTAGAAGAACTGGGTTTGTTGGTTGGTCAGGAAGGCCATGAAATGACTCTTCCAATCTGTTCTAGATCCGGTGATATTATTGAACCTTACTTGAAACCACAATGGTGGGTTTCTCAAAAGCAAATGGCCGCAGATGCTGCCAATGCTGTTGAAACTGGTGCATTGAAGATCACACCAGAAACCTCCGAAAAGGAATTCCACAGATGGATGGAAAACATTCAAGATTGGTGTATTTCCAGACAATTATGGTGGGGTCACAGATGTCCTGTGTATTTCGTTAATGTCGAAGGTGAAGACAGGGATCCAAATGATTCCAAGAACTGGGTTGCTGGTAGAAACATTGAAGAAGCACAAGAAAAGGCTGATAAACTATTTGCTGGTAAGAACTTCACTTTAGAACAAGACGAAGACGTTTTAGACACATGGTTTTCATCTGGTTTATGGCCATTTTCCACTCTGGGCTGGCCAGACAAAACCGTCGATTTTGCCAAATTCTATCCAATGTCAATGTTGGAAACTGGTTGGGATATTTTGTTCTTCTGGGTTGCTAGAATGGTTATGCTTGGCTTGAAATTAACCGGTGAAGTTCCATTCAAGGAAGTTTTCTGTCACTCGTTGGTCCGTGATGCCCAGGGTAGAAAGATGTCCAAATCCTTAGGTAATGTTATTGATCCTTCCGATGTTATCAATGGTATCACATTAGAAAACTTGCATGCATTGTTGACAAAGGGTAACTTAGACCCAAGAGAAATTGAAAAGGCTAAGGTTGGTCAAAAAGAATCTTATCCAGATGGTATTCCACAATGTGGTACCGATGCTTTAAGATTTGCCCTTTGTGCTTACACTACCGGTGGTAGAGATATCAATCTAGATATTTTGAGAGTTGCTGGTTACAGAAAGTTCTGTAATAAGATTTTCCAGGCCACTAAATTCGTTTTAATGAGACTAGGTGAAGATTATGTTCCACCAGCAAAGGCAGGATTATCAGGTAAGGAATCCTTAGTCGAAAAATGGATTTTACATAAGTTAACAAAGACTGCTGAAAAGGTCAACCAATCCTTGGAGCAAAGAGATTTCTACGAAACCACTCAGTCGATTTACAATTTCTGGTTGTATGATCTTTGTGATGTCTACATTGAAAACTCCAAATTCCTCATTTTGGAAGGTACTGAAGAACAGAAGAAGTCTGCAAGAGATACTTTATACACATGTATTGACGGCGCATTGAGATTGATTCACCCATTCATGCCCTTCATTTCTGAAGAAATGTGGCAAAGATTACCAAAGAGAGCAACTGAAACCAGTAAGACCATTGTCAAGGCTAAGTACCCAGAATACGTTTCAGCGTACGATAATGCCGAGGCGGCTGCTGCTTACGAATTAGTTTTGGAGATCACCAAGGGTGCTAGATCATTATTGGCCCAATATGGTATCACTAAGAACGGTTCCGTTTTCATTGAATCTGCAAATCCTAAGTATCACGAAATTGCAGAATCCCAAAAAGATTCCATTGTTTCTTTGATCAAAGCGGTTGAAAAGGTTAATGTTGCCTCTACAGTTGAAGATATCCCATCTGGTTGTGTCTTAACCACTGTTGTTCCTGAAGTCAACGTCCATTTATTAGTTAAGGGTATGATTGATATTGAAAAGGAAGTTGCTAAGTTTGCCAAGAAATTAGAGAAATCGAAGACTGCATTAACAAACTTGGAAAAGATCATGAACTCATCGGATTACGAATCCAAGGCTTCTGACACAGCCAAGGAAAAGAATGAACAAACAAAGGAGAAGACTATTGCTGAAATTGATGGTTTTGAAAAAACCATTGCCAACTTGGAAAAACTCAAGTTATAAGGCCATAACTATTAGTTTAGAGTTTTATTTCACTTTCTTCTTTTCTCTTTTGTCCTCTGTAGATTGTTCATGATATATAAATATAGATCTGTTAGTTTTTCTCTGTACTTAGCTTATTTTGAAATATAAATACATATATATAGTCATTCTATGTACTATTGGTACATATGTTCAATAGTTGAACAAAATTTAAAGGATTAAAATTTCCATATGTAATCTTGAGCCACCGATTCGAGAACCGTTTCTCTTACAGTATCGTTGATCTTATTCACATCAGTAGAAATGGCATTTAAAGCCATAAAAAGTTCTTCCTCCGTGGTTTTTCCCAATGAGTCACTGTATATCAATTCATCACATTTTCCATCCACAATGGAAAATACACTCACATTATGAGAAGTTGATTCGTCCAAGTCAACCTTTGCCGGACGTACTATCAATTCTTTGTTTGTGAAACATGAAAAAGAGCTCAAAAAACTGGCTTTGAGAGAGATACCTGCACTTAACAAACTGAGATATAATGAATTAACAGCACATGCCAATTCCATGCACGTGAACTGTTCTCGTTCACCAGATTCCAATATTTGAACAACAATCTGAAGTTCCGAGCATGGGTATTGCTCCATGTGTATCATTGGTGTAATAATCTTCTGTAACTTTGTTTCCAGATAAGCTTCTCTGGTTGATGGCAACCCCGTAGCTGGCTTGACGGTGATGCTTAGAAATGCCTTTGTTGGAATCTCATTACGAGGTCTAGAAACCTCTATCGGGCCTGTAACAGAAGAAATCACTTTGGTGGTTGAGAACTGGAAGGTGGCCGACCCATCGACCTGATTCAATATATTTTGTTGGGCAGAAATTGACATATTGACAGTCTGGTTACACTTCTTGGTCTAATCAACCGGCAAAGATACATCAGCTCAAGAAAAGACGACTAAAAGAAAGAAATGGCTATCAAAAAATCTTCAAATTTGTGCAAATTTTCGAATTTTCGAATTTCCTTTTTAGGTGATGAAAATGTTTCTTTCTTCATCTAATTTTTTTTCTTATTTTTCAGTTTCTTTAATTCTTCATTCCTTTTTTCTTTCATTTTGCATACTACTGTTTAGTATATAATTGTCCTGTACATCAGCCAAACAACAAGAATAATCAGTCACGATATATGCAAAAATGGCTTTAGATTTACAGAGCATTATTCCCTACATCCAAGAGGATTCTCTGGACAAGGTTTCCTTGACGCTTTTATTGCAAATGTTAGCCAATCCTTCACTCATCAACTTAGCTTCACAAGTTGATCAGCAAACCTTGCTTGTACGTGTGACCACACTTCTCAAATCAAACCACAGTATTACTCGCTGGAAAGCTACTAAGTTGCTAACAATTTGTTTACTGCATCCAGTTCTGCTTCTCTCCAACAACACTGCCAATTCTATTGGTGCATTGGTTAAAATCTTGGAGTCTAAATGTTTTATTGCAAATCACGAAAATCCTACTGAAAAGGAAATTATGACACTTAGAAGCACTGTTGATTGTATTGGTTTTCTTTTAGATCAAATTAGAGGTAAACCAACTTTAACTAGAGAAGTATTGACACCAAAATTACCAGCAATCATTGCATCATTGATTGACATCACTATTCTAGTTCCAGAGAATGCGTTAGCAGTTTTATCCAAGTTGTTGCTTGCAAACACTACGACATTCAGACCTTTTGGAACAAAATTTGAAAATGTGTTGAGGGCTATCTTGAATAATGGTGATAATCTTAATAAGATGGATGATAAATTACGCTCAATGTTAATGAAGTCATTAGCCTTGGTTTCCTTTGTATTGGCCAGAGAAAAACAGGCTGAAGTTTGGAGAGATAATGTTAATAATGTTGTCTTGGAGCTCAAGTCTGTTATTTCAATATATGAGGCATGTTTGGAATTATCGAATGACGATGATTACAATACTAAATACCATAGTTTACCTAATTTACCAGAAAACTTCTCAGCAATGAAATTAGTTTTTGGCACGTTATCAATTGATATTAATGAATCACCAATCGAAATTTTCAAGGTTTCTCAGAGAATCAAGGCACTCACCGAATTTCTCTTGGCATACATCGAAGTTAATCCGCCTTTTGCTGTCTCAATTCCGTTTGGCCATTACATTTTACTTGGTCAAATTTTATCCAGCTTCAATACAAATTTCACAGCCGTGAAAAAGGATATAAGAGATGCTGCAACACGTGAAATGATTGAGCAGGCAGTGAATGAATCGAAACTTTCAGGAATAAGAATATTGAATACTTTGGTCAGAAGATTTTCCTGTGATATGTATCCTCACATGTACAATATATTAGCAATTCTTGACGCCTCCATTCCAGTACAAACAGTTAAGGGTAAAATCAGAGTTCATGAACGTGCAATTTACGAAAACGAAGTTCTGATCAACGAGGTGTTGCAAACTGCATGCCGTTATCTCGAGCTTTCGGAAAGATTCAACGACATGACTATTTTGGGTCGTTTAGTTGAGTCGGCATTAATCTTAAAAGAGCCAAGAGAACCTGCATTTTCGGTTGATTCCAACAAATCAGCGGCACCAGGTAGTGTGAATATGGGTGGTAACAAAAGAAAAAACAATAAAAATAAATCTATTGTTTCTTTATCTGATATTTTATCACATAAACAACTTTTTGTTAATCCACCATCCGATGCTACACTATGTACTGTCAGAAAATTCTTCAATGTTCTGATAACTAAATGTGAGCTATCTGCAGGTAAATTAAGTTCCATCGTGAGATTTGTCATTATCGATGCAGTGGCAAACATTGAATTGCTCAAAGAGGGTAAGGTTGATAATGAGAATAGGCAGGTCATTACATTGTTAGAAAGCGTTCTTTTGTTCCCGGGAAAAACAGAAGCAAGTGTATCTGTTATTCCAATTATATCCAATTTGATTGGAAAAAACAGTCGTATTTACAGTCTCCTGGTGAATCCAAGGTTCCCGCTTTTACCTCAGAAGCATAGCAACGTCAATGGCCGTAGAGAAATCGAAGAAATCGAAGAAGAAGAAGAAAGGGAAGCTGAAGAATTCGAAAATGGCGAATCCACTGTGCCTAGTGAAGAAACAAATAAGAGAAGTGCTTCTGAAGTCGAGTTTGACGAAACAGCCAACACGGAATCAAAGAGAAAGCACGTTGCAGAGGTCAGTCAACAGGTTAGTGCCGAGCACCAGGATTTGGTCTTCAACAATAATCAGGTTGCTTCGGCAGCCTTGAAAGAGCTTGAACACGAGTTAAAGGAGGAAAAGACACATGGCACCGCCTCATTGGCTGCCAACATCGTTGAAGACACAGCTATTGCTGAGGACAATAATTTGGTTGACGATGTGAGGGACGAGGATGAGGCAGAGGACGATGAAGACATAGGATCGGATTTCGAAATTCCACAGATCAACGTTGATGAGGAATGAGCTGTGACGACATTTAGTTTTATGTGTAGAGCGTTAAGAATATGTAAGCTCAAGCAATAACCAAGTAACGGATTATCTTTTTCGTATGGATGAAATTGTAGGAGAGTAGATTAACTAAAAAAAAAATAGCAATCACACCATAGTTTCCAAAGCGTACAATTTTCTTTTGAGCAAACAAAGAGAAATAGTCGATCTAGCATCATCCATACAGACTTAAATGAAGAATCAAAATAGAACCGGGTGAAGGCCAAACGGCCTCTATCTATCCCAAATTCAAGCTTCATAGCCTACCTTAGATATGCAACGAAACTAAAAAAAAAAATAAGGTATACTTCTGGGGCTCCAGAAGCAGAGTATGCACCAACCATATATCAATCAAATTGAAAGAAGGGGGGTCAGAATGTACAGAAAGCGTCGCATTATAGTAACAAGAAATTTGTGCCAAACGCAGTCACCCATACCGTCCCGGCTGCCACAAGGACAACACATCCGAAGAGGGACGCCGGGTGTGTCAACAGACAACACCTAGATTTCATCATATTAGTAAAAAACTAGGAAGGTCATACTGCCAAAAGAGCACGTTCAAAAGAAAATCGTAATCCAACATGCTGGAAAACGAAACCAATCATGAAAAGCGAGATGCGAAAATCGACCCTTTTATAGATTTTTCAGAAGAACAGAATGTTTTTGAATCAGTGTATTTCTATTTTTTTTTATTTTTTTTTTTCAAAAAAAAAGGGCTGTGCGAGGAGGTTTTTTTTTTTTTCAACTTTTCAGATTTTCAAATTTTCAAATTTTCAACTTCTTATAGTTACAAAGTTTGGTGATTTCTACACTTCAAACCACAAGGTGCCATAGAGAGTTGCATTAAAAACCGCAGATCACTCGATATAGATAAATTGAAGAATCATGGTTGGGAAAAAAGGAATGAAGAATTCAAAATCGGTGGTGGAGAAAAAAACGAAAACAGACCCAAAATCGGTTTCAGCCTCCAAGAAGGACACTACACATGTCACCTCCATAGAGGAAGTGGAAAAAGTCAGGGATGAAATTATGGGGTCGTCAAAAAACTATAATAAGATCATCAAATTGCTAAACAGCTTGCAGCAGCTTGTGCTGGCGACAGAAAAGGATATCAAAAATGACGATTTGCGTTTGTCCAGAGCATTGATCTTCAACCTCAGCAGGATTTTTAGCTTTTTCATCAGCAAGAGAATTCTAAAACTGAGAAAAACTCACACGGAACAAGAGCAAATAGTGTGCAAGTGGCTGATCGGCAAATACGAGGCGTATCAAAAAATCATATTTGATTTGTGGAAGGTGAATAGATTTTCAGAGGGCATTGCCACGCTGAAACTCGATTCCTTGGAAGAGATGATGAAGTTATTGAAAGAGGAAGGATCCCACTTGGGGCCAAACATCGGCGAACAATATTTCCCAAATTCCACATACAAGAAGATTGTTAGAAACTTGTTGGTATGTGGAGATATAAATCAAATCGAAGCAGCAGACGGAACAATCGATGATTACCTAATTTTGGAGTTCCAAGATTCCTATTTCAATAAATACTGGGACTTGAAATTTTACTTCTTTAACGAATTGCCGTCTGTTCTGGCCAATGTCGAAGGAGCTGATGCATCGAAATTGATATTTTCAAAGTTGGTCACGCTTACAAAATCAGCACCAATGTATGATGTGGCAGACAAACAATCAATCACTGAATTGCCATTGTGGGTCAAGAATGCACCAGAAAACACCGTATATAGTGTGAACACCTTCAAAATTAACTTTGAAAAGTCGTGGATATCGGCATTGAATTTTCAGAGTCTGGCAAAATATGAGTATCTTTCCACCTTGGCAATCCTACACAAAAGAATGATACCATTTTTCAGTGATGCTCCAAAATTGATGGATTTTTTAACAGCATCGTATACCTTGGGTATTAAAAGCAGAGATATCATTATGGCTATTCTATCGCTGAACGGCCTTTGGGAGTTAATGAAGTCCCACAATTTAGACTACCCCGATTTCTACAAAAATTTATATGCAATTTTGACACCTGATTTGTTGCATTTGAAGGAAAAGTTTAGATTCTTCAGACTACTTGATATATTTATGTCATCGACACATTTATCAGCGGCAATTGTTGCTTCATTTATCAAGAGATTGGCAAGATTGTGTTTAACTGCACCACCATCGGGTATTATTTTGGTTGTGCCCTTCATTTACAATTTAATCAGAAAACATGGGCACTCAACCTGTGTTCTATTAATTCATTCAACTACAACAAAGGAACAAGATCTGGAATATGTCGATCCTTTCGATGAGAACGAAACAGATCCAGCATTAACTGAGGCGATTGGCTCTTCAATCTGGGAACTGGAAACGATGCACAACCACTACCATCCAAATGTTTCTGCCTTGATTAAAATATTCAGCCAACATTTCACAAAATATAGCTATAATATGGAAGATTTTCTCGATTGGAGTTACAGTAAACTGATTGAAACAGAAATGAAGAAAAACCTCAAAGGTGAGTTGGGTATTGAATTTGAAAAATGGAAGACGATGTTTGACGACGATGGGTACTTTGAAGATTATTTATATTGATTCCCGAAGTGGATAGATCTATATATGTATAAATGTCAAAAAGTTTTGAACGTCTTTGTAAAAAATTCGTAGAAGAATAAACTTGCACCAGTTGCCGGAGCACTTTTCAGAATTGCTGGAAGTAGGCCTCTATAGAGACCACGGAATCCATCGACCGTGATGACTGTCTGTAAAGTGTTCCACATGTTACTTCCCCAGCCCATCTGTAATCTTCTTTTAATCAAGTCCAAGGGATAAACAACTGTTTTGGATAATATACCCGCATATATACCTGCAATTGCATTTATACCGCCAATTGGACTGAGGAAAGTCTCATTCTTAAAAGAGTCAAAATATCCTCTTTCGTTACAGTCTATAAGATAGGTATAGGAGCCAAAGGACAGACCTGTACTCAGCGCTATATAGCTCATGCCGACCAAGTTTCCATGGAAAAATCCTAATACTCCGGTTTTGTCCCAAATGGACTTGACCGCCAACAGCATGGAATTAAAGTTTTTGGAGTCATTAGAAGCAAGTCGTGTACGTAGCGTGTCCAGCGGATAGGATGCCAGAGTTGCAAAACAACCCGATAGTGCCCCGACGGCCATGTTTTGGAAAGGGGATGGGGCCTGTACTTGTTCTGTTTGGAAGCTGTTGAATATATTTGAAATGGTAGTAAATGCGGTGAACTGTGCACCTCCATACACGACGTACATCATTTCTGCAGGGACGTTTCCCTTCCAAAATGCTTTGATACCTTCATTTTTCAGAATGGACCGGACGGTAGATGTTATAGATTTGTATTTTTCAGGGTCCTTATGCAGCTGCAGTCGTATTTTGATTATGTCGATTGGTGCAATTATGAATCTAACTATTAGACCCGACAGTGAACCGGCCAACACCGACATCGTGGGGGTTATTTCTTTCGAGGAAGTAACAAAACTATCACTGGTCATAATCGATGGGTCCCTTTAACGTTATATATGTGGGATTTATACATCCATATATCCTCCAACGTTCTATGTACTTTCCCTGTTTTGTGGTTTGACCCTTGTTCTTATATGTTGGAAAAATAAAGTCGGTGTTTCTTCTCTAGTGAGGAGGTAAAAAAAAAGAGAGATGGAAGTCGAAACTCCGATGCGGAGTTATACAATTATACATATATATATATATATATATATAGTTAAATTTTAAATATACCAACTAATGTTACACCATAATACATAAAAAGAAAGATAAAATAACTTCAACAAGTACTAGAGAATTCTTTCCAATTTCTGTTGCCTCAAAATTGCTTCTTTGACATCATCAGAAACCGTGCCATCGAACACATCCAATGGTACAGTTGAAAGACCAGTGCTGATTGTGCTTGCACCTCCTATTACGGTATCAAAGATCAATTTTTTCCTTTGAGTGTCATTGGCATCAAGTTGGTCATCATCGAGCCTGGAGAATCGGGAACACGTCGGTTGAGTTATATCGGGAACAAAGTTCAAGTTGGTATAGATGTCTCTCTGTACTTTCTTTTTCAACAATTCATTACGATCGTAAAATAGCATCGAGTCGAATTGACGGCACTTTAGAGCGTGGTCGTAGACCCAACTTGTCTCTGTCTCTAAAATCTGGTTGCTTGCCAGCAACAAGGCGATGTTTTTTTGTCTCTCAAACAAGGAAATCTGGTTGTCGGTCACGGTGTTCGTATAGCCGTCGCTGGATAGGATCGGATTGATCAACGCCCCCTCGATTGCACCTTCACCCCGAGCCTTGTCTTCGTAGTAGTCGTCGATGATCTGCTTGCCGTCGACTATGATTCTGGCCCCAAACTCTTTGAAGGCCGATCTTGCTGTTATCAAATAGGCTGCTCTTGTTTTAAAGGTGCCGGGCAACAAATCGTGGTTGATCAAGGCCATCTTGGACTCCTCGTCGATCGTAAGCCTGTATAGGTTCGTGTGCTTCTGAAACAAGAAGTAGGAGTCCCTGTAGCCGACCAACCTTGCGACGTCCGTTGACACGGCGTACATTCTGTTACCATGGTTTGGGATCTTGAACGTCTTCACCCTGAACTGTCTGCCGCCTTTCAACACCCCCATCTCTGTGATTTTTTTGTCTCCGTTGATGTCATCTGGGGTTTTGTATTCGTCATTTTCAACCGCCAAGTTATTGTTATTGGCGAAGTCTTCATCGTCTGGGTGGTCGTCCAGTGAGTTTGTGTCGCTTGAGTTGCCAACTGGGGTCAGCTGCTGGCGTTTCCTATTCACCGCATTCAAGTTGGAATTTTTGAACCGACGACTTGCCAATGCCTTTCTTATATTTGATGTATCTGCCTGTGTTTCGGATTCTCCATTCCCGTCTTCATCGTTTGTGTTATCGACCGACTGATCTGCATCATCCTCATCATCCTCGGCTTCATTGCCGTCTTCTTCTTCTTCTTGCTGTTTTTCGTTTTCTCCATTTCCCTCGTATTCGGCATCGTCAGCTTCTTCTTTTATAGCTATATCCTGCTCTTCGTTTTCCTCTGGACCATGTTCTTGTGACGTCTGTTCTGGCACTCCATTTGAATCGACAGTGCTCACTGCACTGCTTGAATCATTGCTGTTGTCTGATTCACTTTTCATTTTGGATTTACTTGTTCTCCTTGTAACCATTGTTAGTTGATTCTCTCTCGGACCTGTATAGCTAATTTAAAAATCCTTCTTGTTGATCCATATCAACAAGCCTTCTAATGGAAACCCTCTGTTCCTACTCTTGTCTCTCTATATACATAAATATATATATATATATACTATACTATATTTTATTATGGGGGCAATTGTGGTGGAATGAAATCCGGGTAATCAGACGCGAAAATGAAATTTTCAAAGTACAGTTTTTTCTTTTTCTTTTTTTTTCTTTTTTCGACTACTCATACTGCAAATAGAATAACCAAATGTCATATAAATATCAAGTGGATTCCCTGCAGAGTTAGAAATTGCACATAATCAATGGACCATCTGTCCGCCTTTTTTTTCCTAGTTCGTTTTCCAATTTGATTACCAATTTTCAGGGATATAATAATGGGCATATTCTTTACACCTGGCCGTTCTGGCCGACAGTATTGAATTCTAGTACTAAAATGGATTGGCCCATTTCGGTGGATTAATTCATGATATCTTAGTAGTCATTATTAGTTGTCCCGATACCAACTTCTCCAGAATTATCGTATAATAACTCAATAAATATATTATTATACTTCATGCTCTGGGAACATTTTCACCCTTGTTAGTAGTGTCGATGTAGGATGACGTTCAAACACTGTATCTTTTTCTTTGTAGTTGGAATACCTAATGTCTTGATTCACGACAAAACATAGACATAGAAGTCACTTGCATTGTCCAGCGACGATCGTCGCATCTCAGAGATGCTAGTAAAAAAAAAAAGATTGGAACTCCTCCTAGTTCTTTTGGTCAATTTCGCCAAAAAATTATGGGTTGAGTCGATCGACCCCTTTTATGTTTTCTGGGAAACACCGCGGTTAATTTCTGGTCAAAAAACCAATTGGGATTGAAAAAAATAATATAGCCATTGAAAAGTATTATGGAGTGGATGAGAAGGAAAACAAAACAATTGATTGGGAAAATCCGGATTAGATTACAGAGAGAAGGAAAGAGTCGATTCTGTAGCATGAATTGTGTGTATGTATCACCTTATAAGGTAATTTGATATAAACGTTATCAAGTGGCAGTTGTTGATGGAAACCAAGCGGATTGCTGGATATTCAACCATCTGTTTGATGAAGGTTATAAGGACCTATCTTTCGATTGATATAGAAACCCTCACACCTCGATAAAATTGACCACTACCATACACGCACACTCCCTCGGTCACATACAGAGATAGAGAGGCGTACACTGACAAAATCTTAATCTTTTCGTCAATCCAATTTCTTCTCTGGATGACACTTGACACTGGATTCAACATACAAATTTCATCTTCCCCGTGTATGATTGTTTAGAACTCAAGCTACAGATATATTTATAAATATATATCCTGTTAGGTAGAAATACAATTGGTATATATAAAATCTAAGCCAATATTCATACATTCACACACACATACACACACACACATAGTTGTATATATATCGCCAATTTGTATGACATTTTTAAATCCTGGGACCTCACATAAATCAAAAGTACTTTCACAATGACACCGTCCATCACATTCAAATCACATGAAGAGGTGAAAAACTATCAAGGATCGAACAAAAATTTGGATTTCATTGACCATGAGCTATCGGTCAATTTGGACTCAAGCGACGCCTTCGAAGGCCCGGAAAAGTTGCTCGAGCTATGGTTCTATCCAACAAGTGACATTCCGGAAAGCTCCAGATGGCCAAAGGGCGGGCTGAGATCGATACCGTTGAATGAGGTGGAAAAGTTGTTGGACGTCGTCAACTGCCAAATTTTGTCGAAGATCTCCACAAAAGAAATGGACGCATACCTGCTCTCGGAGTCATCGTTGTTTGTGTACGCCAACAAAATGATCTTGAAGACGTGCGGTACCACCACGACCTTGTCGTGTTTCGACAAATTGATAGAGCTGGTCAACCGGTATTTGGACGACTCCTTCAGTTTGGCATCCTTCAAGAGCATCTACAGGGTGTTCTATTCACGTAGAACATTCATGTTTCCGCACAAACAGCTGCCAGTCTATCGGAATTGGAATTCTGAGCTGGAGCTACTGCATCGGTATTTCCCGGCCGAGCGCCACAGATCGTACATCTTCGGCGACGATACGAAGAACAACTGGCACCTCTATATCAACGGGGACAACAACGACCGGACAATCGATGAGGACATCACCATCGAGCTGCTGATGACCGATTTGGATGAGTCGAGGTGTGCGGAGATCCAGATCTCCAACCACGAAGACGTCCGAGGTGAGCTGGAGAAGGATGCCGACCTGGGCCACGTGCTTGGCGAGCGGATGATGCGGCAGTTTGGGCTGGACAAGATCTTTGGCCATGAGGATGGTTTGGTTGCGAGCTACAAACACGACGCCTTTGCATTCACGCCCTGCGGCTACTCGTCCAACTCCATCTTGAATCTGAACAACTACTACACGTTCCATATCACGCCGGAGAAGGGGTCTTCGTACGCCTCCTTTGAGACCAACTACTCGCCAAGCTGCAGGGAATCCTACCTCGACCTCATTGCCAAGATTCTCGATGCCATCAAGCCGGGCAGTTTCACCCTGGTTGTGTGCTACAACAAACACAAGTCTGGCAAAGCGACGGCTGACAACATCGAATCCTTCCACCTCAGCGAGCAGGTGTTAAACCGCCGGTTCGAGTGCATCCACAACGCCAACATCGATGTCGGCTACAATTACAACGTTGCTTGTTCGGTGTACAATGCCAACAACACCGATCGCACCGCCTCACCCCAACAATAGTGTATACTCCACCCAATAATATCTGCCTAAACACGAGCCGTATAAATAATAAGGGATCGTACTGGTCTCATTCTGGCTTCTAACTCCCCTTCCATACTGACCTGCATATATGTGTAGATATACATATATATCTATACATCTCTCTATACATGCATGCACGTATGTACTTGTGTGTGTGTATGTACGGATGTATGTACCCATGTATGTATATTTCTATATAGAGGCAATAATAGCCAGACTCTCCACACATACAGACTTACATCATACATGACGTACCCCTGAAAATTAATGCATTAATTTCCCAACAGCCGAGATTGGTTGTTTCCCTTTTTTTTTTTTCCACCCATATATTGATCCAACTTAAACACGTACAAAAAATAGCAAATTTTGGTAGAAAAGAGAGAAATGCAATAAGAAGGGTAATTCACGCGCGCCCGATCTGCCAACAATCTGTATTTCTCCCAATTGGTACTTTTTTTGTTTATTTTTTTTTTCCTTTAACAAAATTTGCTTAGGGCTGCATACAGCTAGGCTGTATATATTAACACCCAAATACGCACACCACATACACATACACATATATATATATATACATGTATACATGTATATAGATGAGCATATGTGAGTTTGAGTATCGCAAGATTTGACTGCAGCAAGATTGTCAGGTGTCCTTCTTTTCTTCTGCAACATCTAGAGGCCAAATTGTTTTCACCAGTTCTGCTTGGATCCAGCAATTCTAAATTAGCAACACATACATTTGGCTGGTTGGTACTTTTGTTCACACGTATCCCTGTGATTGTCTTTTTTCAGCTTCAAAGCTTGTTTTTTCCTTGTAGTCATTATTGACTCACTTTGCAGGCCTGTTTATTCATGCCCAACACATCACGGCTGAATAGTGATTATCCAAATAGGTACCATACAACATCAACTCAGCTGCCACATCCATCGATGGACACACAGAACAAAATGCTGTCACAACAGCAACAGATTCAGCAGGCTCAACACTCTCAAGCGCCCCCTGTTGGAGTGGCGCAACAGCAGCAGCAGCAGCAACAACAACAACAACAACAACCACAACAGCCACAACAGCCACAACAACAACACACCTCAGCTGCACCTCATTCTATAATTTCCTCTTCATCCCAGAACCCACAGTACTATAACACTTCCTCTTCGTACGGCACGTATTATTCAAACCCTTCAGTCTATTCAACATCCTACATTCCCGATCAACAGCACCAACAACCTCAACAAACACAACCCCAGCCTTCTCAGTCACAAGCAGCACAGTCCCAGCCTGGGCAACCCTCCCAGGTGGCGCAGCATCCACAGCAGCAACAGCAAGCTCAGCCACATCTCCAGGCGGCACAACACCAACAGCACGTAACCTCCCAAAACCCACTTCCGCCATCAACCATCCAGTCACCATCCCAACACCAGTCACCACAAGAGTCGAATCTAATGATGCATTCAAACAATCTCGGCTCTCTCAACAGCGCCAGTAATGTACATGCTCCAAATACCACTGCAAATTCAAACGCAAACATATCAGGGGTTCAGCAACAACAGCCAACAACCGTGAATCAACAAAATTATTCCTCCTCCTATGGCTACTACGCACAACCACAGTCGATCGATCCGATCAGCCAATATTCAGGCCAATCGTATCAATCATATGCAGCATATCCGAATTCTGGACTGTCCTATATTCCATATCCTCCAGCGGCAAGTAACAACCCGAGCGGTGGATACCAATTATATGCAGATTACAATAATATGATGATGACGAAGCAGGGCGTTGCTGTTTCGAACCCTAATCAAATGCCACAAATACAAAATCAATATAATGGCACACACCTGAATCCGAACTATAACCCTAACTTCAATCCAAACTTAAGGATGCTGCCAAGTCAGTCGATTCCGAATTCAACACCTCATCTTTCAGATCAACAACCACCATCACAGCAGGCTCAGTCCCAGCCTCAACAACAGCAACAAACGGCCTCTCAGATTAATTCTAGTGCGGTAAATTCAGGTCATCAGATCCACCATCAACAATTGCAACAGCAATTGCAACAGCAGATGCAACAGCAGATGCAACAGCAATTACAACAACAGATGCAGCAACAGATGCAACAACAGATGCAACAACAAAAGCAGGTCCATCAAAATACCAGTCATAACCACGACAATTCTAACACCAGTTCTTTATCAACAGCAACTGGAACAATAAATAGTAATGGCTTTCAATTATCCCCAACTGCGGGTCAAATTCAACCTCCAGGCTCAAGACCAAAGATCACTACCACAATGTGGGAAGATGAAAAAACTTTGTGTTATCAGGTTGAAGCCAAAAATATTTCCGTTGTTCGTAGAGCGGATAACAATATGATTAATGGTACCAAGCTTTTAAATGTTGCCAAAATGACAAGGGGTCGTCGTGATGGGATTTTGAAAGCGGAAAAGACCAGACATGTGGTCAAGATCGGTTCGATGCATTTGAAAGGTGTTTGGATTCCTTTTGAAAGGGCACTGATCATGGCACAAAGAGAAGGTATTGCCGATCTTCTGTATCCGCTATTTGTGAAAGATATTCAAAAGATTATCCAACAAGGCACGCCGACCGTCAAAATGGGACAATATGCATTAAACCCAAAACCAAGTTATAATATTGCTAATAATGATTCAGTGAATGACGGAAACTTGGCGCCACCTAATGATTCCGTCAAGCCCTCACCACAAATGTCTAACTATTCAAATAATGAGTTGCTAAAAGCACAGAACGAAAACAACCATATGATTATGACATCGAGAGGCGATCCAAATCGAGATGTCAATTCCCATGTGCAGTACTCAACTTATTACAGTCGAGATTCAGAAAACATGCATCCCCAATCTCAGCTTCAGCCTCAGCCTATGCGCCAACAACAACACCAGTCTCAGCAGCACCAGTCATACTACTACAGCGACTATTATGGAAATAATGCACCTCCTGGAGCTGTACCAAATAATGCAATTCCAAATCATAACGAAACACATGCGCTCAAGAAGGAAAAGAATGAGTCTTCAGATTCACATTAGCATCATCACTGCTTTTAATTACATGCAAACACTCCATAATTAAAAAGAAAAAAAATGTATTGTCATTCTGTATTATTTTATTATGTATCATCTTTGTTTAAGAAAAAAAAAAGAACAAAAAAGAAAAGAAAAGAAAAGAAAGCAAGATATTTTTTTTTTTTTGGGTTTTACATGATTTATTATTAAGTTATTATTTTTATCATCACTATAATTTTCATTGTGAGCACTATGATTCTTATCATGACTTTAATTTTTATTATGACCACCATGACTCTTATCTCACATATTTATTTATATTTATATTTATATTTATATTGGTATTGATAAGACGTACAAAATATAATGTTCTTTAATAATATTTCTTTATGCTTTTTTAAGTAATCTTCCTCGAAATAGAAGTAGTTTACATACGTCTAGTTTATAAAATAAAAACTATTTAAATTCTGATATTTCCGTAGCGTGAAAGCAGCATGCTCATACAATAGCAAACTAACCTGAAACGAACATGCATATGTGAGTGTGTATACCGGTTAGTTAGGTACGCACACAGACTGTACGATGTACGTTATGATAACACGTAGTTGTATCATATCATCAAGGTGCATATCATGTACTCTATTCACCTCCTGCGTCTATAAAAGTCTTATCATTCATGTAGGTTCGCGTAAGACGGGATTAGAAACTAAGAAAACATGAGATTGTTGTTTTGCAATTTAGCATCTATAACGATTGGAATAAATCGCTCTTTTTTGTACCGGTAAAAAATGGATTTTCAGATATGCAAAAGTCAATTAAAAAAATAAAAAAAGGGAAAAATGTAAAAATAAAAAAATAAAAAAAGGGAAAAATGAAAAAATGAAAAAATGAAAAAATGAAAAAATGAAAAAATGAAAAAATGATAAAATGTAAAAATGAAAAAATGAAAAAATGAAAAAATGAAAAAATGTAAAAATGAAAATATAAAAAAATAAAAAAATAAAAAGCCTGGAAAATCTGAAAAAGACATGAAAAATCTTACATTATACAAACTAGCAATACTCGAACTTTAGTGTTATATATGTGCACTGTAGATATGCAGTTCTATATGTAAATAAGAACTATTGAATTAAATACAATTTCTGTGCTTGTCCTTACAGACTATCAAAACTCGGGAGGCTGGTTAATGTCCCAACGGTTTTCGTTCACTAGAGCTTTGAACTTGTGTGGGTTGGTCAGTCTGTCCTTCTTCGCAGACGCAAAACCTAGAACCTTTTCCATTATTGGATTTTGTTTGATAAACACCTGTAAAAATTCATGTTGTTGGAATTGTAACGTTTGCGTGAGTAGAATGGCCAATTTTATTTGCTGCGATTCTTCAATGTCCACATTTGTGCCTTTAAAATCCCTGACTATATTTTTGATCGTTTCGAGATAACTGTTGTACGAAATGTCGACATGATAACGTTCTCGTAGATAAGTCACAAATGAAATAATTTTACAATACTCTTTTTTCTTTAACAATACATCGGTAACCAACATGCACGAAAGCTGGTTAAATAGTGGTGGATTGGACTTGGCAAACGGCTCAATTTTAGAACTCCACAAATCGTTTAGCTTTTCGCCGTTGGCTGTTGATTCTAATAGGGAACCTCTCACAGTTGCAAATCGATTATAAGAGGGGAAAAGTCTGAAAATTGGCTCGTAGTCCACAATGTCAAACCCAGGTTTGAAAGCAACATCATTCGCTTGGTATCTGCAACGAAAAAGTTTTCCAGTTTGTTCGAATTTTTGATATTCCTGTTCACTTTTATTCTTTGGGTTCAAATATTCCAGTAATTCAAGGCTGTTTTCTTTTTTTCCAATTGAGACCGACAATTCTTTTCTCCTCTGACCTGCGTGCCGTTTGTCTGTTTCATAAATCAAATTCAATAAATCGATGCTGCTCTCATTGAAAACCCCAGACGCCAGTATCAAAGAAGCTATCCTATCCAATGTGTACCGCTTTGAGGAGACCCCCGTGAGTCTCTGCAAATACAAGGATGCCGGTAGGGCGAGATGTGTGTAGTGGGTCAAAATGGTCTCAACAGTCAAGTGGCATAGAGAAGCTGGAAGCTCGACTCTTCTGGAGCTAAGTAACTTTTTGATATTGTGCAACGTTTCTTCAACTCTATTCTCTTTCACCATCAACTTATTCAATTGAATATAGCTACTATATGTGAAGTCAATCTCTTTATCTAAAAGTTTTTCCACCAATGTATCATAATCGGTGATGGTCAAATAATGATGGTCATATAAAAGTGCAGATATATCCATCCTATCCTCCAACAACTTCACCAGGTATCTTCTACAATCAAGGGTCAATGAATAATACAACTTGTAAAGTAATTCGTTGTTCACCGAAACCTTCCTTTTCACCAGTTCACGGGTAAACTGTCGCAAAAACTTGATACTATACTTGGAATTTTTGAGAAGATTTATCATATCAAGCATATAGATGTATGTTTCTATGTGATCATGATACTGTGGTTCTGTGGCCAACAATTTTCGGACACCATAATGATTTCCAGACTTGATTTGATAATAGAGATATTCGAGTTGGATTTCTGGTATTGAACCGTAAGTCTTGAAAACTGGTTCGACCGCATCAGAGACATTTTTCACCTGATGTGGGTATGTGTATCTGGTTAGATTTTGCATGTATGAGACGATCTTTCTTTTTTCTTGTTTGCCGATTTCTTCTGGTTTCATTTCGCCCAAAAAGCTTGGCGCCTCAGGAAGTTTGTTTCGGATTGCGGTGTGCTTTAGTGTTTTGAAAATTGCAAAATTCTTCCCATTTCCCCTAGGCAACTGTCCATACTGTTGTTCAATCCATTTCCTCAGATTCTCCTTGATCAGGAGCTCGTTCTTCTGTGTAAATTCTCGTTTGGTAGGTTTAAATTCGCCGTGCTGCTCACCTGTTCTGTCCTCCAAATTGCTCTTGGATAGAGTAAAACATCTTGTGAAGACTTTACTGCGTACGATATTACCTCGATAAATGGATAAAATTGGCAATCGCATATTCAAGCTGCTGCATCTATTCTTTGGTGTTCGGTAAGATGACAAAACACTCAACAAAAGTGAAAAAGAATGTAACAGGTATGTGCACAATGTGTAACTACCATATAGATCTATTTTGCATTTTCATGTGTGCTCAGAGGATCTACTTTCCGCCCTCCCCCACTTTAGTATGTCGTGATGTTTTTGCCCGCTCTCAAATGAAGCCTGTCATTTAAAGACACAAATTATGACAGAGATAGGGGAATTACACCCCTTTTTGCCCTGTTATGTTTTTCTTGGCGTTGTTTCGGTAGCCAGAACTGTCAGCAGATGTCCAAAACAACTGTACGTGTAGCATCACATGCCGGAAGCTGGTATACGGGAAATCCGGAGCTGTTAGACGCACAAATAACAAGGTTTTTGGCGGCCTCGCAGGAAAGTGTTATCAAGGATGCCAGAGTTCTTGTTGGACCACATGCTGGATATGCGTACGCAGGCCCAACGCTGGCCAATGCGTACAAAACTTTTGATAACAGCAATATTCAGAGGGTGTTTATCCTAGGTCCGTCGCATCACGTCTATTATCGAGGATGTGTGTTGACCACGGACTGTGACTACTACGATACTCCGTTGGGGAAACTGCAGGTGGACACCCAGGTCATTGAGGAATTGATCGACTATGACTCAAAGCTCTACAAAAGGATGGACAAGTCTGTGGACGAGGACGAGCACTCGTTGGAAATGCACATGCCCTTTTTGTATAAGGCCACCAATGGTGCCGGGAAAAGGGTCAAAATTGTTCCGATCATGATAAGTGCCACGGATGAGGCGTTTGAGAGAAAACTCGCCAACAGTTTGAAACCGTACTTCAGCGACAAATCCAATGCTTTTGTTGTCAGCACCGATTTTTGCCACTGGGGGTCCAGATTCTCCTACACGGGATATACGCCAACCGGTGACCTGAAGGACTTTGAAGACGTGTACAGGAAGAGCAACGGCTCAGCACTACCGATCTATAAAAGCATCGAAGCCTTGGATAAGGCTGCCATGAAGATCATGTCAACGGGATCGTACCGTTCGTTCAAGGAATATATATACCTGACGGAAAACACAATATGTGGCGCCAAGCCGTTGAGTGTCTTGATGTTGTTGATGGAGAGCCATATCAAGGATATATCGACCGACACCCTGCACTTCAACGGCTACGCTCAGAGCTCACACGCCGTGTCTTCAAAGGATAGTAGTGTCAGCTACGGTAGTGCATATGCCGTTATTTAGTAATGGCTTCTCCGTGTTTTTTTGTCTGGATTTTGTTTATACCCAGGGTTATGGTGGTTTTTATCGGTTCATTATTGCATGTATAATCTTTTTTTTTTTTTACATAGAGGAGAAATCTATGAACGTTATATAAGTACATGCATATATATAAATATATATATAAGGTTATGCCGGGTGACACTGTCAGCTATTGACTCCCCGTGAGGGCCACCGTGGAGGGTCATAGAAGATTGAAAGGGCAAATTCCCAAAGAAGGGAGTGTTTTCTGTAGTGCTGTGAATGTTGTTCGAATCTGGAGAACTAGGTACTAATTGACGTTTTCGGTTCACCATTGCCAACGTTGTTCCAATCTGGACAACCAGGCATAGTTGCTTCGGTTGAAGATGAACATTTCTGATGAAACGCCGGCAGATACTAAAAGACCCTATCTTTCGGAAGAAAAACTAAATTTCATCGATAAATGGCTAGATAATGTAGAACAATGTACCAAGCAATTGACTCTGGATGAACTGGAACAGGTTGTTTTTCATATGGAGAACGTTAGCTTGGGAGACCCACCTACCACTGACGGATATTGCATCGATAAAGAAAACACAGTGCATCGGTTTTTGGAAAAGCAATTCAAGCAAGCCCGTATTGAACACCGAGATAATGGTGCAACGAGTACAAACAAAGCAGTCAATTCCAACTGTTTAAATCAAGATTCAAAGGCAGAATGTCCTTCCATCAAAAGGATGGGTGGTCCAAAGTATTGGGTTTTCAATGACAAACACGCCAACATAGAGAAAAGACTTGAGCCACAAAGATTCCACCATCACCAACTAAAACCGAGTTACATGAAAGCTAACAGTAGTGCCTACCGTTTTGAGATGGATTTCAAGTGTCCAAATAGTGGCACCGACGGAGACTTGGAAAATTACCGTTTACTGACAAACGATAGGTTAAAACAAAATGCAGTAAGCTGTAGGTACAAAAGAATTCAAGTGTCGGACCCTACCAAAATGGACTATCTGTGCCGGTTATGTCCATTTCAAAGATGGATTCCAGTTGATAATTTCCGAGACCATATGGGAATGGCCCATGGAATCGTAGATGTTAAAGGTTTCAAATTAATCGTACTTCCTCCACCTCGTGCTCTCTACAGGCAAACACTAGGTAAATTGAAATTTTATTACTGTCAATGTTCCAAATGTTTCAGGTGGATTCGACTAGGGAAAATGGCCGGTGTTCGCAGAATCAGTGATGGAGTCATCGAGGCGGATAGCATCAATGATAACAAAACCATAGTTGGATTATACACTAATTACTTTTATCATTTCATGACATGTTCTCTCGACTGTGTCACGTGAACGGCTGATTTTTGATGCAAAGAAAAATGATTTGAGGCTCTCCGGTTTTTCTATTGACTATGATCGTAGTTTTCAACCACTTCACTCTTTTTGGCGATAGTTGATTGTAGCATTTGTAGGACTAGACTAGCATACAAGGATTGCATCAGAAAGCATTGGACGAAGTTTGAAGAAAGAAAAACAATGTTCGAACAGGAGAATTCATTGGATATTGTAATTGCATTTCAATATGCAATTACCCAATCAGACACAATACATGACGTGGAACAGAAACTACTGAATATAAAATCTCTACTGAATGGTGGTGATGGCATAAGTATTGTATTGGTTCTAAAGATCGTCTTATTTTCTTTACCTAGTTTGTTGTGCACATCTGAATTAATTGGGTGCATTGAAAAACTGCTGGAAGCTGAGGACGATCTCTCAGAGAATATGGTTGATGCGTTCAGCATCCTTGGAAGAGATTCAGAGACCTTTAATATTAGAACCGAATCTGTTGAACGCCTTCTTAAGCTGAGGTATGAACAGAAAAAGAGTTTAGCTGACACTTTTATCTCCTCCGTTCAAGAGACTTCATTTAGGTACCTGTTTTCTCCAGATGAAGATTCAACAAGTTCCAACCTTTTCCAGAGTTTTGCAAAAGCCCTCATTTTTAGAGTCAACGACGAGTTTGGAAGTTTTGATATGACAGATTCATTGGTGGATACTGTTAGAAATTCAAAGTATGCAACTTTAGAGTTGTTGGATTGGATCAAAGGGTTTTACTTCCCAATCGGCCTTCTTTCATCGTATGTCAATTCCAATTTTTCGTTGTTAGACTACGAACATATCCTGCCTACAAACGAGGTCGTTGAATTAATATCGATCCAAATTTATGCACAAGTGAACTCCAAAGATGTAATCAACGCTGTGTTGATACCATATTCTAAATATATTGGTGAAGAGGTGTGGAACTGCTTCAATTTAGAGATTTCAAAATTTGGTAAAAAATGCACAACTGAAAAGGAGCATTCCAGAATCATTGCTAATTACAAAATACTGCTGGATATATTGAGAGAAAATTTTCTTTTAACCCAGTTGAACACAGTCTCCTCGACAATCAGAGAAAGACTGGTCTGTACCATATTAACTACTATATACCTATGCCCCAGTGCTATTCTAGAAGTTTTCGTCAATGCCAAAGAGATTTTAATATTGTTGAAAACACTTTCCTTGCCCAACTCAACAGAAAGTATTACCTTAACAGATTTGAACGGTAAATCATTTGATGAAGTGTCTGAAAGTATATCTGCCTCGTATGGAGCTATTGATTCTCTTCTGCATATTATAAATATTGGAGAAGTGCTTTATTCTAATGAACTTTCCATTGCTGATATCATTGCGTTGGAAAATTCGGATAAAAATGTTCAAAATGAACAACTTATAAAGTTTATCAACAATGAAGTTGCATGCAATACGACGCACAGGAAATGGGAAATGTTTTTACGGTCGATTTATTCTACCGTAAAAAGGACGAATGTGTTTAATAAGATATCAACGGAAGAACTTTCTGAAGTATTGTTAATTAAATTACTTGATTTGAAACAATTTACTGTCATCAAAGACGTATTTTCTAAGGATTTTAATTATATTTCTGATGAAAAATATAATGAGTTAACCACAAAGCATTGTTGGGATTCATATATGAAGGCAACCAACTGTGACCGAAAGATTGGATTTTTGAAAGAATGTTCCGATTGTGCGGCTTTATTAAATACTGACTCAACTGATTCACATAGAATAAATTCACTTCTAGAAGTGAATACCAAATTACTAGATTGGAAATTTTATTTGAATCCTGGAATGCCTGTTACTCCAAAAGATATTTTAGAGGTGAATAATCCATTCATTATTGTTAGGCGTATTTTGGAGTTGAATGAAACTGCGTACATGTATCCAGGTGATTTATATTATATTTTAGAGTTACTAATTGATGGAATAGACGCAGCTGAACAAAGCCCTATATTTTCCAAAAAGACTGAATCTTACGATGACAAATTCAATTTATTAGCCACAAAGTTAAAATTGATCTGTTTGGAGTTTGCATCTGCCACTGATTATGAATATTCTTTTGATCTTGGTATTGATTTACTTTCCTCTGCTATTAAAGAAAAATATGAAGTAGACGGCTTTTTTGATTTGATTAGTGAAAATTGGTTTACTTTTTTCCAATTTTCGAAAAATGAATATGAAGATATTGTCCCTCTCACTTTATTAAAAAGTAAATTAAAATTATTGGGAAAATTACTTTTGGTTACACCAACTGAGTTTAATACAATAGTCATGGAGCAATGGCAAATGTTAAATGTTCTTAAAGAGCAATCAGAATCTCAAGAAATGGATGAAAAAATTCAAAGCAAAAGTCTACCAAGCGCAGAAGTATCACTTGGTGACGTTCATACCCGCTTGCAGAGATCACTCAAGTCTTCAGCTGATGAGCTGTTCAATACAAACAGCACAGAAATAAGTAAGAATATTGTTGGTTGGATTATCGGGGCAAACTGATTAATATTCTAGATTGTGTACATGATTTTCCATAAATTTAACATGCCTAATCTTATATAATTCTATAAACAAGAGAAATTCTATATATATTAATATTCATGACCCAAAAATTTTCTGAAAGCTTTCTGTTTCGTCTTCAGATTTTAACATATCACTAGATAGCTTCGATATGTCACTTTCCATAATTTCATATGCCTTCGTTGTTTCTAGCTGCTCATCCGTTACAATCTGATTTTGGCTGTTGTCTGATAGATTGTTACTCTTTCGGATGGATGTTGCTCTTAGAAGTTCATAAACTCCCTTTCTTTCGTCTGTTTCGTTATTCGAAGATTTTTTGGCATATTTAGCAAAGCGTTCTGGACTTGCAGAAATTGCTTCAAGATTTCGTAGTTGGGTATTTGGACCAAGATCTCTATCCAGATTTTCCGAAATCATTGATGTATTTGCACTTTTACTGTTTAATTTATCCAAGGCAGTACTGGCATCAACTAAGCGTTTGTAAAATTCAATAACCTTGGGGTTTGTTGTTATTTTATCTGGCATAAAATTCAGAACTTGTAAGCCTCGTCTATGTTCAGCTCTGGATAATGCAACATAAGCTTGACCATTTTCAAAAATTCGTCTTAAATCAACAGAAACAAATTTTAATGTTTGGCCCTGAGACTTGTGAATGGACAACGCCCATGCCAACATTAACGGAAATTGAGTCCTGGAAACAAGAACCTTACCGTAATTATCCTCAATCTTGAAACTTTCTCTTTCGATGGCAACAGTTCTTGAAGATCCGTTAGATAGTCTGAAGCATACAACTGGAACCTTTTCGACTGGATTTTCATTACTTTTAAGAGCTCGAAGTAACTCTTCTTTTGCCATGATATTCCTTAAACGCATGTCATCAAACTCGGAAAATTGAGAATTATTATCAATACTCCCTTCCGTATAACTCGAGTCGCCTTCCGGTAAGCTGGGCTGGGAAATGTCTACTTCAATGGAGTTTTCAACATGGTGACTAGCCTTTTGATTGATTTTAAGATCTTCTAGAATCAGTTTTTTAGATTCAGCCAAAAAATCAAATATAGAGTCTTCCAAATCGTTGAAATTTCCTGTTGCCTTGATACGTCCAAAAATATCTGATTTTCCATCTACTTCCTCCAGTATATCTTTGTAATGCTCATAGGTGCTTGGATTTGCAAAGCCAATTACTGTTCCCAATGAACCATTGACAAGCGTTTCGTCAACATTCTTAATCATCATCACTTGTGCACCTACCTTCAGGGTAATTGTTTTTGGAGCCAAAAAATTCTCAAGCATTTTCTGACCTTGAGGCTCACCGGCCAAGCTTCCAGAATCTATAGCATCAAATCTCAGGGAATTACCATCCAACTTTTTCAACATCTCATTGTTGGATATATCAACTTCTCTTCGAGTTGAAAATAATTTTGTCGGTATAAGATTGCCAATGGACTGTAAAGGCCGTTCCAGAGCTTTGAATTTTTTCTTTGTTGATTCACTAACATCACCATCTCTGATTTCTTGAAGCATCTGCAAAAATTGTTTATCGCTAGCTTGTCTGAAAACTTGGGTTAAAATAACTTGAACTTTTATGAATCGTTTCCAAAACTTACTTTCAAAAGCAAAAGAGGTAGTTCCGGTTTTCGAAACTGGTGGCAACTGATAGAAGTCGCCACAAAATATAACTTGGATCCCACCAAAGGGTTTGTCCTTGTCACGTAGTCGTCTGGCAATGCCATCCAATTTATCTATCAATTCCCCATCAATCATTGAGATTTCATCAATAATGAGGACTTTCATTGTTCCCCACCTAGACTTCGCCTTTTTATTTCTCTTGATTTTGGTAACAATCTCTTGGACAGTTCCTGTTCCCAATCCTATACCTGTGTACGAGTTTATTGTCATTCCACCGATGTTATATGCGGCTAAACCTGTGGAAGCAGTGACTCCGATGCTTTCCATTCCGTGCTGTTTTCTCAAGTTTTCTATTAATGTTTTTAAAAGTAGAGATTTTCCCGTACCAGCTGAGCCTGTATAAAAGATGTTCTCTCCCAATCTAGCCAATTCAGCAACCATTTCTTGCTCTTTACTCAATGTGATAGTTTTCACGTGCTTCACAGAAGACACAGTGTTTAGCGGTCTGTTAATTTGGTGTTGGGTTGCCAGATGAATATGTCTCCTTTGCTCGGTAAATGTTGTGTGAACTAATTGTTTCTTAATAGGTGATGATGTTAAAAGTGATGGTATAGGCTGTGGTACATGTTTCTCCGTCTGAAATGTACTAATGGTTGGTACTTCGCATTCCTGAATCGAATCTTGACTTGCCGCATCTTTCAAGGTTTCTGTGTGCATATTTTCTTCTTTTGCAAAATATTTAGAAGTTTCTGTAACTATAGGAGTATCCTCCACGTTCTGGGTTGGTAATACAGCAGATAACGAAACAAAAGTCTGACGTTGGTCTGGAAATGCTTCGCTCAGAGAAGCAAACAAATGCTTAAGTTTTTTCAGCACTTCAGTATATGAACATAGTTGGACTTCCTTCTCTATATTTTCAAGAAATCCCAAAGTATCGTTTTGGCATTGTAACAACTTTTTAGACACTGGTGCACACGCCTGTGGATTTCCATCTACCTCGTGTCGACGCTTTCTTTGGTTGGTTCCAATGTTAAATGCTGACAATATATCAGATTGGGTGACATTTTGAGACATGCTAATGTGATGTGAAACGAAGATAGGATTGCGACCAATAACGAACAATGATTTGAAGTATGGTATTCTATATATAAGCATGCTATACCTGTGGTTGGAGGTTATTAGAATGAAAAAAGTCCTCTTAATTCACTTGCAGACACAACCCCGAATGTTGTTTTCAAATGGTAAATAAGGTTATAGTCAATATAGAGGGATATTCTTCACCATCCATAACAACCTTTCTTTGTTTTGAATCACTTCAATGCCATTTTGTTAGAGATGATAAAATCATGTATAACTGATAGACATATAAAATTTAACGTGTATCGACGATAGACGCAATTTCTAGTCAAATGATAGCGCACTCCTTAAAGGAAAGAAATTAAGTTTGGCATACCTAATACAGGATATAAATATTTATATTCTTTTTTTTTGCCACTGACAGGAACCACCACACATATGTTACCACAGTTCCTTTAAAGATAATTCATCAGTACCAGAAAAGTTTGGTTGACGATCTGACCAGTTTTGTGGAAAAGAAACGATTTACCATATTGGCATACTGTTAATTTAAACTATTATGTTGATTCAAACGGGCGATTCGATTGGACAAGAAACCAAAATTGTAAGTAGCCACCAATCTATTTTGCCTTTCAAACGTGGATCTGTATTTACGATCTGGAAATTGCCATTAATATCTTTGCAAGAATAGTTACTAACCATTTGTTTATTATGAAAAAATAAAAAAAACTGGAACAGCCTGCTGAAATTGAAAAAACAATCCAGCATCTAGCAAATTGTCCACAGGATGAATTGATCAAGCGGTTGAGCACACTTTATCCAAAAGACTGGGATGGATCACATCCTAATTTGAAATTTTACATTCCGTTGCTAAACAGAATCGACTCCATCTACGAAAAACACATCAAGAAATATAAATTGGATGAGGATCATATTTTGGCTCTAGACGTTCCTCATGGGGAAGTCGAAACGATTGTAACCTGTATCAACTATTCAAATCAACTATTGGAATACAGTACAAGCAGAGAAATATACAATTCACATGGTTATGTTGCTGATCTGATGTTCTCAAATAATATAGATATTAAAATATCAGCATTGAAACTTATCTGCTGCTTGTCTGAAAAATTTGCTTCCCACTACCCTATGAAGTTTTCTTTGTCAAAAAAACATAAGGATTTATTGATTACATTCATAAAAGTGTTTCCTCCCCAGTGTATCAGAGCCTCCCCGGGCCCAACCCCTATTGAAGTGAAAAATTACGAACAGCATATCTCATCAAATAAGACACATCCAGGGTTGTCAGATTCAAGATCTGATTCTCAAATATCATCCAAAAAACAAAAAAAATTGAAATCAAAAGATTCAAATAAAGATATCATCCATATTAGTTTGCAGGACTGCATGCGTCCTGAATTTGTAGTCCCCTCTTCTTGGAAGACACTTAGCTATGACTATTATAAAACAGGTACCGTTGCACATCGTTCCAAAGACAACAATAAAAAGGTAAAACTTGAAAAAGATAATACTGGTGAGGGTTTGCGTTCTTTCAAGTTGAATACAGAGTCGATTAAGAAGTTGTCCATGCAACAAATATTTGATAAGGCGGCCAACGTAATTCCAAAAGATAAATGGTGTGACTTCGTATTACATGTATACATTGCAATTGCTTATAGTGGAAAGTCATTTGAATGTTTGGCCTTAAGAGGTAAATTGGTTACATTTAAATGTTGCTCAATTGCTGCCGCTGCTTCGAATATTACATATAGCACCTTTGTGGGTCTTGTCTTTGACGAAGAACCATATCTTTTGAGTTATATGTGTGACTTAATAAATCCAGATAATAAGGTGCCGAAAGAAGCATGTATTGCCACATTACGAGCCTTTGTGAATATTTCCAGTAGAAAAAACGGTGCTTCAGATTTGATGAGGGCATTGGGTGGTAACGTAAGTCACGGTTTATTGTTTCACTTGTTGAAGACGATTTTAAAACAAACAAAAGAAGGTACATTCAATAATGATCAGGTTTATATGAACTACATATATAACATATTGGCCAATTTATTAGAAACAAAATCTCTTGCTATTCATCTTCGTGCGGCAGGATTGATGAAAATATTTTTGGAATTCTTGTCATTGAGAAATAACTTTAGAATGACCAGATCGGGTCCTTTGCACTTGATTGAAATTTTTATTGAAAGGTTATCAGAGGCCTTTGATGAATTTGTGTCATATGATGGTTTCAATATTCTTATCTCCTTATTGGAATATGAAGTTCAGTTTGCGATTGATAATCCAGACTATGCTGGTGGTGCGCCAAAAAATTCAAACCTTACGCATGTTATCACAGCAAGACAAGTCAAGCTACTGAATTTTTTGCTCAAATTGGTTATATCATTAATATCAACATATCCTGGTGATAGAATGAGAAATTTGTATGATTCACCGATGCTCAAGAGTATCATCAAGATTTTACAACACATTGATCTTTTTGGAAATGAATTGTTATTTAACTGTGTTCGTATAATTACCACAATTATAAATAGTGAACCTACGGCATATTCTATTCTCAATGAATCTGGCGTGATTGACACATTTTTTGAAAATTTTGAAACTTTCCTAATTCCAGATAGCGAATTGATTTTAGAACTCCCAGATGCTATAAATGCAATTTCGTTGAATAACGGTGGTTTGATAAAAGTTAAAGAAAGCAAAATCATTCCTCAATTATTCTCGATCTTCAGGAATGTGAAAATATGTGAACAACTAGTAATTGTTGAGACGGCTATGAGTTTTGGACATGCAGTTGACGAACTTGCAAGGCACCATCCTGAATTGAAGGATATCATTAACGAAGAAATTTTAAACTTGATAAACACCATACCTGAAAGCGTAAACTTTAATGCAGTTGACTTCTATAGATCACCCAACGGTTCACTTTACCATAATTCTACTGATATTGAAGTCCACACAGAAGAAAATTCGACATATTTAGAAAGATGGGAAGCTTCAACTGATGCTACTATTATTCAATGTACATTAATCTTTCTAGCTTCCATATTTGAAAATTCTAAAGAATGGAAAAGGTTATTTGGACAAATTGATATGAACAATTTGTTCAAATTTGTAACGCTTAAAAATGCCCCTTTTGATTATTCCCTGTCAAAAACTATTATTCATTTTAGAAATATAATTAAATGGATTGACCAGACTACTCGTTCATATTGTTTACCATTTTTAAAGGCACAGATTCAAGACACGTTAGTCAAACTTCATGATTTCATTCATTATCCTGATGACAATTCCTCGTATTTTATCCAGTTTGATAATCATGATAATACTTTCTCCGGTAATCCTCAAGAAGTTATATCCAATTTAGGTATTATGAATTGTTTGTTATTTGTTATGTCAGATTTCTATTCCAAATTGCATAAATACCAACCTAACAAGATATTAGACATAGCAGAAGCATTCGGATCAGAAAATGGATTAGAGGTTATACGTGAACTTTGTCTTCTTTATAGAAGATTAGCATTGGAGGAAATATTTTTGCAAGTCAATACGCCTGTTAAAGTTGCGGGTAATGCATTCACTTTAGTTCAATCTATTTCTCCCAAACAAAAAGAAATTGGATCTCCAACTTCGGAAAACCCAGATTGGAATGGAACCAGTGCTAAATTTAAAAACAGCTCTATTTTATACTTTAATTTTTCAAGATCTAAGTTTTGGCTCAGAAACATTTTTAACAGTTTTTGTTCTATTAACTTTGGTAGGAGATCCGATAATAAAGGACTCTTTGGAATTGCTACGCGGTTTGCTGTCGGTATAATTACCGAATATACAAACATGATGATGGATATGTTGGTTTCAATCAAAAGCACAAAGAAACAAGTTAAAATTGGGTATATATTCTGTATTCTCAATCAGCTTTATTTGAACCAGTTTTACTCATTTGGAGCTTCTGCACCAATTAATCCGACTATGAGTATCTGTCTTTTACAAAACAAAAACTTTCCAGTTTTAAAAGATGTTGCTGTTGAAATGTTTTCGATGTTGAATACTTTTAAATCTGAGACTATCAAGTCTGTTTCTGAATCAGCTCACATTGATGTTTCAGAGGAGAGTTTAGTGCTAGCAGTATGTCATCAAATATTAGATATATATGCAGACATTGGATCGGTTAATATTATTGGAGGCATTCCAAATGGTGATAAATTATATGCGTACCTAGGAAGCAAGTGTTCAGACTATTGTTCCGAAGTATTATTGTCGATTCAAGTGCAATCTGCGATAGCAAATTTTGTTTTGTTACAAGAGCTTCTATCTGATAATGGACTGAATATTTTATATGCTTTTCCAGAAAAGGTGCCAGAACCATTAGTGGAATGCATTATTCGGGTAAGTAAAGCAGCATTTACAAATTTCAAATCACATCACTTAAAATACAAAGGTAGAGTTTATCCAATTGATGCAAAAACTACCACGCCATCTGATTATAATGTGAAATTTTTGGTTGAAGCTGGTGTTTCCGAAGCTGATGCTCAAGAAATTTTGATATTCTTCAATGATAGTGTGGAAGCCTTAATGCGTGAATCTCCCGAAAGTCTCAATGAAAACTTTGAGCTTGAAAACATTGACTGGAAAGCAATTTGTTCAAGAAACTATGTTGCGCCAGTGATTCAGCCTATACATTTAAACTTTCATTCAAAGTATGATATTGACACTATTGATGATTTATACTTCAATACCAGTACCCAAGAGCCTATGTTTATTCATTATTGGATATTGCTTGCGCAGCTCTATCCAGATTCAGTTGCAAATATTTCTAATCTGATTGTCTCTGTATTTAACAAGCCATTTTCGGAAAGTATGGAAGATGTTCTAGATCCGCTTTTTAGCATGGTTACCAAAATGGATTTTGAGACTAATATTGCAAAAGAAAATGAGAAATTATCTGCCACTCTAACGTTGATAGGGTTTATTTTGAACCATACATCATTTAATAAATATTTTTCCAGAATTGAAAGCCTTGCGTCTTTTTTGTCTGGACAGCTTACAGATGAGAATGTTGAAAAAGCATGGTTTCCCGGTGCATTGATGATCTTTACTAAAATTTTCTCAGAAACCAAGGTTCCGTTTGCACCCTCAGTTCCTGAAGTTCAAGCAACCAAGAAGTTTCCTCCTTATTTGGTTTCTGCTGCAACCATTCCAACACTGAATTCAGATTATGAAAGTAAGTTACTTCGGTTGTTGTTGAATCTGAAAAACATCAATTCCGATAAACTTTTGATTGAGGTCACTAATTTACTTGTATTGCTTTGTAATACAGATGAATCAATTTCAAGACTAGCAAAATCAAGTGTTCTTCCTTCTTTAGTATACTTTGTGAAGAACAACAAGTGCTCTTCACAAGTCCATTCCCAAGTGATTAACGTATTGCGTAGATCAGTGGAATCAGACTATATCGTTAAATCATATTTTGAAAAAGAAATTAAACATATACTAAGTTCTAAGATGTTTTTAAAAAAGGGAAAAGCAAAAGAATTGAAAACATTTTTAGAGGAAAATTCGGCTTTAGTACTACGTAATCCAAAGTTATTTACTGAAGTCATTGGAGAAAATTGTATTTTAAAGCATTTCAACAAACATTTCAAATCGCCTGTCATTGCGATCCTAAACGAGGCTGATCAAAAAATTTTAAGTGACCATGGCATTATTTTAGATGAAAAAAACGAACATGAAAATACAAACACATCTGAAATAATGAACTTTCTTCTTTCGGAATTGATGCTAATCAGTAGGAAAGACATGATGAGTAATATTGTTAAAAACCAAAGCGAGAAGGAAAAGAATAAATTTTCTGAAGGAACTGGAGAGATCATAACTAACAACCGCAGTTTAGCATATGCTGTCTTTTTGCTTCAGACCATATCCGAATTGTTGTTCTCTTATACATCATGTAAAACTGAATTTTTGACATTTTCTAAAAAAATGAAAAATAAATCAGATAAAAAGCCACGTTCCACAGCTTTGAATATGTTAGTGCATAAATTTATAACTGTCAATCCATTTGAAAAGGAAGATACCGCAATTCATAACGTACATGAATTGTTGACTTCATTGGGCTATTCTTGTATTCTAGGTTTAATCTCCACAGTACCTGTTAAAGGTGCTGAATTTATTGACACAAAAGTTTCTGATGACGATGTTTGTTTTGCTAGAAAATTTACTGTTGATATTCTCATAAAAATCCTGAAAGATGCTGAAACATCAAACAAGAGCTCAATAATTAAATATGGAAGAGTTGTCGATATTATTAACCTTGTTAGAAAACTATGTGGTGAGGATATTGGCAATGTTGTTGCTATTTGTATCGATGCTAGTATTACTAAAAACGATAGATTTTACTTTGCAAAAGAATTGTTGGATAAAAAATTCGGTAATATCGCAACGAACATTGTTGCCAAGCTTGATATGAATTTTCCATATACTGAGCAAGTTTCTGAATCGGTGCTAAAACTACTTACGTTATTAGGAGAGACTAAAATCCAGTATCAAGATGCATTCAAAGCTACTCTTGAGGCCACAGATGCGGAAGAAGAAGTGTTTGATGAAGAATTAGAAGATAAAGACGATGAGCCTGATTTACTAAGAAACTCTACATTAGGAATGTATGATCTTGACGACGTTGAGGATGAGGATGATTTTGATGATGATTTCGACGATGATTTCCTAGCTGATGACGGAATTGAAATTATTTTATCGGATAATGATGGTCAAGGTTCAGATGTAGAAATAATCGATGAGCTTAATGGAGATGACACTGAACAAGGTGAGGATGATAGTGACTCTCATGATAACTTAGATGATAGTTTATCCCAAGATATTGATCTTGATGTCGATGATGATGATGGTGATATGTCTGATTTTAGTCGTGAAATGCATGATTCGCAAATAGACTTTGTGTATGATTCCGATCCTGCCGATGATGAAGATGCTGAAATGGAAGATGATCAAATGTATGACAGTGAAATGTCTGATGCGGAGCAATATTTGATGGAGGCTGATTCTGATATGAACAGCGAAACTGATGATGATGATGATGATGAAAACGTCATTGAACTTGATATTGATTCAATGGAAGGTGATGATAATGGCGATAGTGCCAGTGATAGCGATGACTCGGTGATTTTGCAAGAGTGGTTGGAAGAATTTGAAAATGAGGGAGAAGAGAGCAGACCAAGAAGTAGACGTGGGTCTTCCATTCGTGAGCGTGATCAAAATTTTCCAACTAGAATACTATTTCCTCAAATGGGCTCTAATATCCCACTTCCTATGGAGAGTATCTCGGGCAACGACGCAAGAACTTCGTTTATGGAATTTACGCAGTCACTATTTGATAGAAGAAACAATAACCAAATCCAAGGCTTGCTTGATTTCAGAAGAGTTTTTGAGCCATTAATGTTTTCAAAACAGGGAATTCAAAACCATTTTATAACTATTAGGTCGACAACACAAAGATGGCAAGAAGTTTCAGAGTTATACTCTGGTAAAAACATTGTATATCGTGTTGCGCCTGAAATTATAAACTCAACCTATCAGCATGGTGAAATTATTATGGAGGAGCAAAAGCGGGTTAAAAAAGAAAAGGAAATGAAGAGGAAGGAAGAAGAGGAGGAAAAATTGAAAAGGAAACAAAAATGGCAACAAGAACAACTTTTAGAATTTGAGAGAGAACAGCAAGAAAATTCTACGTCAGAAAATGCACCGATCAGTGAAGTGCCTAATGAACCTTTGGAGCCTGTATATGTTGAAATTGGAGGCGAAAATGTGGATATTAGTGGCACTGGAATTGATGCTGAATTTTTATTGGCATTACCGGATGACATGCGCCAAGAAGTATATGAACAACATTTGAATCAATCCAGAATGGAAGAACGGAGCAGAGGCGCTGTGGGTTTGTTTAGAAATTTACCGATTGCTCGTAATAATGTCTTTACTTTCGGTAATTTTGATGAAGAACAATTTAATTTGGATGACGAAGATGATGATGAAGATGATGAAGATGATGAAGATGGCAGTCGAAGTGACTATCAACATGCCGCTATTGATGATGACGACGCTGATAATGATCTTGATGAAGACGACGATGGAATTGATGATGGTGGTGACGATGATGATGATATCGATGATGACAGTGTTAACGGTTTGAATACAGGATTTGGATTTCGTATTAATGGAGATGAGAGTTCCGTTGAGATGCAAAGGTCTCAATATTCTTCGAAGGAAATCAATTCTAAATCAAAAAAATCTTCTAAAATATATTTCACAGCATTTGTCGACAAACAAGGGATTGCTGCAATATTAAAGTTGTTGTTTATTCCTCAGGTTTATTATAAGAGAGAATTATTTTTCAAAACGATTGCATATTTATGCTTAAGCAAACATTCAAGATCAGAAGTCATTGCTCTTATATTATATATTCTACAGGAAGGTATTAAAGATCAAAATTGTGTCTCTTTGGTTTATGCACAAATTTGTAACAGGGCAGCGTCGTCATTTACGAAAGAGACTAAAGAAGAGGATTCTGTCGCTTGTCCAGCAAGTTGTACAACCGTTTCATTAGCAACACAATGTATTGATGTTATTCAATATTTACTGGAGAATGAAGGAAGCATGCGTTTCCACTTTTTGACAGATCAAGAAAATATATCATTCATGAAAAAGTCATCAAAAAAGAGTAAACTGAAGGATAACAGTTATAAGTTTCCTATTAATATTTTGTTGAATTTATTGGAAAATAGAATTGTTAAGGAAGATACCAATTTAATGGACATATTATCACGTTCGATTCAAATTGCAACGAGACCATTACCAACTATGAAAACCAAGCTTAATGAGATCGACAAAAAGGAATTGGAACAATCGAAAAAAATACCACAGCTACCAAATGTTCCGGACAAATGTTTAAAACAAATTATCAATATATTGGTTGCAGATGAATGTGCGAACAAAGTGTTTCAACAAACTATTGTTTCTATTCAGAACTTATCAGTGTTGGATAATGCTAGGGTTGTATTCCCTAAGGAGTTATCCAAAAAGGCAACGTATTTGAGTTCCAAAATTGTCAAGGAATTGAGGGGTCTTATTACGGATTTGAATAATTATAAGAAGGATATTGAAGAATTACCGGCTTTAAGTCAATTTTCTTCTGCAGCATCTGATCAAGCCAAATTATTAAGAATTTTGACTGCCTTAGATTACCTCTATCAAACGAAAGACAATGAAGCAGACGACATTGAGGAATTGAAAACATTATACAGAAACTCAGCACTAGGACCATTATGGGGAGCGTTAAGTGACTGTCTGAAACTTTTAACGGAAGATGATAACATGAATTATATTGCGGTTATTTTATCCCCATTGATTGAGGCACTAATGGTTGTCTGTAAGCATAGCAAAATTCAAAGAATGAATACGTTAGATGTTTTAAAATACGAGGAGGAAAGGGTATTGGATTTTGCAAAGGAACCGATTGAAAGTTTATTTTTTACATTTACTGAAGAGCATAAAAAGATTTTGAATCATATGATTAGAAATAATCCTAAGCTAATGAGTGGGCCATTTTCCGTTCTTATAAGAAATCCCAAAGTACTAGAATTTGATAATAAAAGGGTTTATTTTGAACAAAAGATACATGACGAAAGTTCGGATGAGAGTAAAGAAAAAATTCCGATTAATATCAGACGTAATCAGGTATTCTTGGACTCCTACAGAAGTATCTTTTTTAAACCTACAGAAAAGATTAGAAAAAGCATTCTTGAGATTAGTTTCAATGGCGAAGAAGGTGTTGATGCCGGTGGTGTCACTAGAGAATGGTATCAGGTTTTATCAAGACAAATTTTTGATCCTAATTATGCCTTATTTATACCTGTTGCATCCGATAAAACAACATTCCATCCGAATCGTACATCATGGGTCAATCCGGAACATTTGTCATTTTTCAAATTTGTTGGAATGATTATAGGTAAGGCAGTATATGATGGATATGTTTTGGACTGCCACTTCAGCAGGGCCGTCTTCAAAAGAATTTTGGGTAAGCCTGTATCGTTAAAGGATATGGAATCGTTAGATTTGGATTACTATAAATCTTTGGTTTGGATGTTGGAAAATGATATTACCGACATTATAGTGGAAACATTTTCGGTAGAAACTGATGATTATGGAGAGCATAAGATAATTGATTTGGTTCCTAACGGGAGAAACATTGCTGTCACGGAGGAGAATAAACAAGAATATGTCAAACTTATTGTTGAGTACAGGCTTTTAACGTCGGTTAAAGAACAAATGGACAATTTCTTGGACGGTTTTTATTCCATGATCCCAAGAGATTTAGTATCAATATTTGATGAGCAAGAATTAGAATTATTAGTTTCGGGATTGCCTGATATCGATGTCGATGATTGGAGAAACAATACTGTATATGAAAACTATTCGCCATCATCGCCACAAGTCCAATGGTTTTGGAGAGCTGTCAAATCGTTCGATGCGGAAGAAAGAGCAAAGTTATTACAATTTGCCACCGGTACTTCAAAGGTTCCATTGAATGGTTTCAAAGAATTGAGTGGTTTGAACGGCATTTCCAAATTCAGTGTCCATAGAGTTTACAAGTCCACTGATAGGTTACCAACGGCGCATACCTGCTTTAACCAGATTGATCTTCCGGAATATGAAAGTTATACAAAACTGAGGAACGCATTGTTGTTGGCCATTCGTGAAGGCCATGAAGGTTTTGGCTTTGCCTGATTTTGATGATTCATTAAATAGTATTTATAACCTACTTACAAATAATTTGATTTTTATGTATTTAATTCAGCAGTACCTAGTATGATGAGCGTAGTGGCTAAACGTGCGCTACTTCAAACAAGGTGAACTTATTTTCATGTATTTTAATAGGGCCTATTTCGGGGGTAAAATACATAAAAAGGTTTTATTTTGAACACTTTTATAACAGCTTGCAGTGTGCATTTAGGTGTCTGTCTGTTCCCTCCAAAACAGAAGTGAAGGGTCGAATACAATATTGTTTTCAGAGCCGCCCTACTCAATTTTGCGGGTTTCATGATTCGCACTAAAAAGAGTTTTGAAATATGTTTACCTTTATAGATGCCATATAGATCAATGTGAAAAGAAGACCTGCTAAGGATTGGATCTTCACATCCTTAATAAGTGAGGGTTGCTGTTTCCTGGTAAGTTAGTTTTACAAAACAAAGATACAGCTGAGAGAATAAAAAAGGGTTGCTTCGTTATGGGTGTGAAAAGGAAGCATGAGGACGGAAGAAGTGGTATAGATGACAAGAACGTGGATGGTGAAGAAGACGGTAATCAGATGTTACAAAATATGCCACTTCATCCACTACTACAGGGCGATATTTCAAAACTAATGAAAGGATCTGAAGCCGGAATTGCAGAAGAAAATGGCCGTGGATATGGCCGGGGACAAAAGAAGAATGTACTGAACCCGATTCTATCGGACTGGAAGCAACGTGAAGGGTTCACGTTGAATCCGTATGTCGAGCAGGATGAGATTTCACGAAGACCGGAGCATCGTAGAGTGGTGATCAACTTGAACAGAAGCGGGTCGGGTGTGGTGAGCCAGAGTGAACGTGCCCAAAATGTAAGAGATAGGATCCGAGAGGAAAGACTTGCGAACGAACGAGAGGAAGAGCTGCGGAGGTTGAACCTAGTTGCAGATATAAGCAGGGGTGAAGAAAAATATGAGGAAGAAGGCTTACGGATGCCGCCCTATGTTGAGTGGTGGGATGAGAAATATCTGAAGAAGAAAGGTCGGGTTAGTGGGTACAAAGAGGTGATTTACGGCAAGGACAGCCAGCCCGATGAGGACCCGATAACGAGCTATATCCAGCATCCGGTGCCGCTCGATGCGCCATGGAGGAAGCTGAGGGTTGAGCTGAAACCGTTGTATTTGACGAAGCAGGAAAGGAAGAAGTTGAGGAGAAACCGTCGGATGGCGGAGACGAAGGAGAAGCAAGACCGGATCAAGCTTGGGTTGGAGAGTGTGCCGAAGAACAAGGTCAAGCTGAAGAACCTCGTCAACGTGCTCACCAACGAGAGTGTTTTGAATCCGACCGAGGTGGAAATGAAAGTCCGGGAGGAGATAGCGGAACGCAAAAGTGGGCATGAGCGGATGAATGAGGAGAGGAAGCTGAACAGGGAGGACAGGAGGGAGAAGGTGGAACGCAAGCGGGAGGAGGACGTCCGCCGGGGGCTCTTCTGCGGCGTCTATTGCGTCGGGCGGCTGGTGAATCCCAAGCACAGGTACAAGGTTGACGTGAATGCCAAGGAGCTGGGTTTGCACGGTGTGTGCTTGACTCTTATGGGGGGTAAGAGTGTGATCATTGTGGAAGGCGGCATCAAGACACTGGAGAAGTACAAGGCGTTGCTGCTGCGGCGGATCCGCTGGCAGGAGAACGAGAGGGCGAAGGGTGCCCGGGAGGACTGTGAGCTGGAGGACCTGGCGACGAACTCGTGCACGCTCGTGTGGGAGGGGGAGCTCCCCGACTTCCGGTTCCACAAGTGGACAAGCTATGTCTTTGAGGAGGAGGCTTCTGTGCTGGAGTTCCTGTCCAAGTTTGGGGTGGAGAATTACTGGCGAGAGGCCCGGTGAGTGGGGCGCCTTGGGGAGGGTGGCGTTAGAGAGATGGCATTAGGGGGATGTGGGTACATAAACGGCCCTGTGGTGGGACGCCCATCGGGGCGTCCGGCCACCTGGGCGTTGGTAGTATATACATGTAGACAAGAAAAGAAAGTATACAGCCGTAATGGTGTGCGGAGGGTGGCACATGTGAGCTCTTGTTTCCGCTTGTCTATTGGCGACGATGGAGGTGCCCGGTCCGCCTGGCATTTGGCGACGACGGCGTGCCACGTCCGTCCATCACTCTTGGATTCTGGCCAGGATGTCGGAGTCTCTGAGCAGGAGATACTCGTCCTTCTCGATGGTGATTGGGACGCCTCCGTGCTGAGGAATCATCACCTTGTCGCCGGACGCCACCGACGGCTTGACCAGCTCGCCGTTTTGCGAGGTGAAGCCCGGGCCGACGGCCACCACGGTGGCCAGGTTGTTCTTTGGCTGGTTCTTCTCTGGGATGTAGATTCCGGACGACGTTTTTTGCGGAACGGCGATTCTCTGGACGAGGACACGGTCCAGCGTAGGGATGATCGACTTGGCTGACTTGATTAACGACATGGCTTCTGTTTTGCTCTGTGGTGCTGTGATGCGGTGGCTTACCCGGCTCCTCCTCTTGCCCCCGTTTGCCCTCCTTCTCCCTGCTCCTTTTTCCACCTGGCGGATTCCTCCATGAATATATACCCCATTTCCATGGACCCCATCGACGCCCGTTTCGCGCCATCGGCGCCAGAAACGGAAGCCCGTGCTGATTGGAAGGTTCGTAGAAGGTTCTGGATTGCAGTTGCGAAAAAGACCGTGTGGAGAGTGTGTGCGGTTATGAGGGAGCACAGAGGGCAGACACTTCTTCTTGGGAGGAGGCGCCTGCGGGTGCCCCTGGGGAAGGGAAGAGTGGTTGCCATCGTCAGAGAAGAGCAGAAACATCACAGCATGGGTGCAGCATACACGATTCTAGGAAAAAACGTCCCATCCCACTACCTTGCCATTGGCACCTTGACGGCCGTCATTGGTGGCGTCAAGCTCAACAGCCTGCTGGGCGGTTCGGGCGACGCTGAGGCAACGCCTGCACCAGCAGCTGCAGCTCCTGCTGCTGCTGCCTCGGGCGAGTTGGATGTCGAAAAGGCCATCAATGACTTCCTGGCCTCATCCGACAAAAAGGACGCTTGAACAGAGACAGGCGGTTCCAGTGTTACATGGTAGTAAGAAAAACCAGAAAACAAAAATAAAAAAAATCTTGCACTCCTATTCGATTACCCAGATCCACCCGGATATTGCCAGCATTGTCGATCGGCTTATTTATTAAATTATTTATTGACCCAACTATGTAATGTTTATGTATTGATTAACGAACTGTTGTTTCTTACGACGCCACTATGTAATGTGTGTGTGTTGGATGGCGAGCTGCTTGGTTTGGGTATTGGTTTACGAGCGGTCGGTTCCTACAGCACCACTGCAGTGTTGGTGTGTTGGTTCACGAGCAGTCGGTTCCTACAGCACCACTGCAGTGTTGGTGTGTTGGTTCACGAGCAGTCGGTTCCTACAGCACCACTGCAATGCTTCGGTAGTCACCAACATATACGGTTGTTGCTGCATCCCCAAAAACCACAGTCTCCATAGTGTGACCTCCACAGGCTGTGGAGAAAGCGCTGAGCGCTAAAAAAAACAAAAAAAACAATCTCTATATATAGAGAGAGATGGAGATCTGTCTAGAGAGATACAAACTCTGAGAGAGAGAGAAGCTTGTGTCCCTGTTTTGCCCTCGGGCTGAGCAACGCCAGCAGCAGCCCCGAACCCCCCGAGACACACGATGTTGGTGCTGACACTTGGCGACCTGTACATTCCGGAGCGGGCGTATGCAATACCAGAGAAGTTCCGCAAGCTGCTGCAGCAGAAGGGCCGCATCGACCGGGTGTGGTGCCTGGGCAACGCCAGCAGCAGCCGGAGCACGGTGCAGTTCCTGCAGGGCCTGTCGCCCGAGTTCCAGATGGTGAGAGGCGAGTCGGACACAGACCTCACGCTGCCGCAGTCGTTGGTGTTTGCGGTGCACGAGCTCAAGGTGGGCATTCTGAACGGGTTCCAGGTGGTGCCCAAGAACGACCCGCTGAGCCTGCTCAACCACGCCCGCATGATGGACGTGGACGTCCTCCTCTACGGGTCCACCCACCGGGTCGAGGCGTACACCTTGGACGGCAAGTTTTTTGTCAACCCCGGCACCGCCAGCGGCGCCTACTGCACCGACGCCCTGGACCCCCACGACCAGCGGCTCGTGCACGAGTGCCTCGAGGACGGCCAGCACGCCGCCCAGCTCGACGACTACCTGGGCCCCTGCCCGTCCTTCTGCCTCCTGGACATCGACGGCCGGTCGTGCACCCTGTACCTCTACACGCTTGTGGACGACGAGGTCAAGATCGACCGCCTCAACTTTCTCAAGCCGTCCGAGGACGACGTGTAGCAGGCACACACACACACACACTCCACCCTCTTCCGCTCACATGCACTTGGTTGCTACCATATCTCTTTCTCTCTTTCTTTCTCTCTTTCTTCCTACTTATATATACATATATATATATATATACATGCCATTGTATCATCACGTGTATACAGAAAACCCCACTGGCAAAGAGAAACCCTGAGCGATGGATCTTCTTTTTCTCTCGATTTTTCAATTTGCTCCTTCTGGTGAGACTTTTCTCTTCATCTTCTCCAGCAGAGAGAGCGCACCACTATAAAAAGAGAAGTGTTTTCCCTTTCTCCTGAGAGCAGTTCACATAGATCTCGTCGTGTACGCAGGAAGATTAGGACTGGAATTCTATCGGGACACGGACCAGTCGGAGGGAAATAGCCGGAGGACCACGCCCCCCGCCTGATACCACGGAGAAAATCTCTGTAGTTCCGGAGAACTGCATCTGTGTTTTCCCGTCCCGTGTCTTCCAGCTTGTTGTTTTGTTCGACCTGATTCATATGATGACTAGAGTGCATTTGGCTCGAGACGCCTGGTGTGACGTTTTGTCTAATCCTACTGCGTTGATGTGGAAAAAACCACGCTACCTTTTTAACTTCTCTGACACGAATCAAGTTCGACCACATTACACAGGCCCCTTTCTTTCTCCTCGGATACATACGGTGGTGCCTCCCCGTTGTCCCGTAACCGTCGTAACTCCCATATGCAACACCCGTCCGGGTGTCGGTTGCAGTGCTTGCGGCTGGATCGATTCTGTTTGTTTATACAAGATCGTCTTCCAGACACCGCTGTTCCTGCGGCCAGGTGTGTTGTGTTCACACAGGGCCGCAGACGAGAACGTCTTCTACAGAGTGCAGTTCTTGCTGGAAGGTCTATTCTATTGTGGTAGTGAGATCTAGTGTGTCTATACAAGGTTGCAGACGAGGTCGTCTTCTTCTGCAGACTTCTGGAACTTGCTTGGCAGCAGCTCCTCCACCTTGAGCACCTTCTTCATGTAGTAGGCGTCCTCGCCGTCTTGGTAGTAGCTCTTCTCAACACTCAACACCTGGAACTCCAGCGTGTCCCTGTAGAGGTGCAGGGCGGCCCGGTTGCTTTCCCTCACATGCAACGACACGTACTCCCCCTGGAACGTCTCGCACAGCACAAAGAGACACTCCCTCATCAGCTTCTCCGCTATACCCATCCGCCTGTAGCTTCTCATCACCGAGAGCGACGTTATGTGCCCATGCGGGGTCTTGTCGTCGTCCGAGTCGTCGTCCGCCATCTTGCCCAGCACGTATCCCACAACCTTCTCCCGCTGGCCCCGGTACTGCACGTCCGCCTTGGTTTCGCCGACCGTCTCGCCGCCAGCAACGTCGACGTCCGTGCTCACCGCCACAAGTGACGCCTCCGGCCACGACAGCAGGTGGTACAGGTAGTATTTCATCGAATAATTTTCTGGTAGGTTGTGTAAATTGGCATTCTGCATTGCCTGCAAATCGTCCACCGTGGCTCTTCTGATACTGATCGGCATTCTTCCACTCCCTGGTATACTCTACTGTGTTCTTCGGTGCCGTTCAAGCTGACTGGATGCAGGACAGCCGAAAATGGCAGAGCAACATGTGCTGTTGATGATGCACCTCTTTCACCTTCCTCTGACAAGAAAAACTTCGTTTTCTCCTTCAGTTCTCGTTTTCGTCTTTTTTTTGCGATTTCCGTCTTCTCACCTTTTCCTCGTGTCCACCGCTTTTCTCAGAATCCGGCCACGAGGTGGACATAGAAGAGAAAGCAGTACCCACCTGGATATATGGTCGGCAGCAGATAAGAACGGTGAAAGAAGAAGCAACCAACCAGTCTAGAATGTCCTCCAGATTAATCCTGCAAGGTACCGGATACAACCCGGCCATTGGGCCTCAATCCACAGATCCACATCAACAGGATATACCCATGTACCGCCAAAACTCAACGCCTTCGTCGCCAGTCACGTCGCCCGGCACAATCAAAAAACAGCTGAACATCACGAGCATGATCTACGACAGAAACTTGTACCGGACGAAACACGAAATCTCGCTCTCGTCCCTGTCCTATCTCTTCATGCAGATCATCCAGCTGAATTTGAAAACATCGAAAAGTTTGCTGACGCTGGAGAGGAGCCTCAACAACCTCGGGTACACAATTGGCCTGAAATACCTCGAGCTCACAAGCTTGCGGCTGAACTTCGCCAACAACATCATCTCGAACGGCAAGTCCAACGTGGCCAAGCGAAACACCAAGGTCCTGGAAACGCTGCAGTTCATCGTCTCCACAATCTGGCTGAATCTCTTCGACAAGGCTGCAGACTCCTTGGAAAAGTCGTCGGAGAACGAGAACCAGTTCATGATCATCGACAACAACCCCGTCATGACAAAGTACATTGGCCTCCCGAAGGAGTACGAATCGCTCAACTGCGAGTCTTTTGTGGCGGGCATAATCGAGGGTATTTTGGATACTTCCTACTTGAAGTCGGAGGTGAGTGCCCACACCGTTCCTCAAGACACGCATCCAAACCGGACGGTTTACTTGATCAAATTCGACGTCTCCGTGCTTGCCCGGGAAGCCCGTCACGACAAATAGGGCTACCCACAACCAACGGGGAGTTGCCCTCTTTGGCGTTATCCTGCTGTCTTTGCACGCAGCTCAACCAGGACTCTTCCGTGTTCTTCTGTTTGGGTTGTTTCCACCGGCACCTCCCGGGTAGCAGCCAGCCGGATCCGTGTAATCGAATGCCATGGCGACCGATATCGTCTATAACATCGGCGAATCGACATTGGAGACCCTACCGGGTACAACAACTCCCCCCAGTGCACTATACTCCCCCAAAGAGAAGTTGACTGCCGAATGTATATCGGTGACCTCGACCCCGAAAAATGCGGTCCACTGTGAATTGGCCATCACAACTGAGTTGCAGGGCTTGATAGTGAAGTTCAAGAGCGGAGAGAAAAGAAGAAAGAAGGTTTGCTTTGAAGACCAAGCGGGAGGCCCCGATGGCGCTTCCAGAGGCCACGAACTCTCGATTGGTGAGATGAAGAGGAGAAGACGCAAACACTGCCGGGTTCTGAAATCTCGCAAAGTGCTCTGGTCGAATTATCAACGTGTAAAGCTCGAGTCACTGAAGAGGGCAACGTCCAAACTTGCTCTTTCCCGTAAGGGAGTTAGGATAACACGAAAGTCGAATCCTGGCGATTTACTAGGTATATGAAGTTCCTCTATATATCATAATGTTAGTCTAAATTTATTATATTATTTCCATTTCCATTTCCATTTCCCTTTCTACTTTGTTTCTTGCCGTCATTGATCTTCGAGTCGACTACTATTGATCTTCATCAGACATTAAATGACGGTAGGCGGTTATGAAGTGGCTTTCATTCAACTCATGTTTGGTTTATTTCTTACCTTTCCTATTCTCTAGAAAAAATCTTTGGATGTAATCAGAAAACATAGAAATAAATCTAGAGAAACAGACATTTCTTTTTCAATTAAGTAAGCAGATATAGAATCATGAATTTTTTTTTGTAGATTCTCTTTGCTATTACAACAGGTGGTTCACGGATTTTCTTTGGCACACTATTGGAGAGATGGCCGAGTGGTCTAAGGCGGCAGACTTAAGATCTGTTGGGCGCATGTCCGCGCGAGTTCGAACCTCGCTTCCTTCATTTGTTTTTTTAATTTTCGACCCTAATTTTTTCCAGATTTTTTATTTAATAAAAAAAAAGAAAAAGCAGGAAGGCGATTTTGAATTTTTTTTTACTAATTGTCTTTGGAAGCTGATATATATAGATATATATATATACTTACTGTATCATTAGCACAGATATTGCTCTCTATTTATTTTGGTTCCAACTGTTATTAAGACACCATCATAGTTCTAGAATTAAGAGACTGGTTGATCATCATGGGGTCGAGTTTCCATTCACAATATATTGAGCATGCAAGCCCAAGCAAAGAGATCCGGCCAAACTACTCAAAACTCACATATGCCAGCATTCGGAACGGCAAAAGAAAATGCCAAGACCACGCCAACGATGCTGCACAACACCAGGGTGAAGCCCAGCAGCAACCGTCTCATAGAGTACAGAGCAGAATTGCCAAGAGACAGAGAAACCCAAACGAAATTTTTGGTCAGAAACTGCCGTTGAACAGAATCATAGAGACGTTGAACAAAGAAAAGCTGCAGAATCTAATCAGCCACTTGATCAACTCGAACCCGGAATTGACAAACGAAATTGTCCGGCTATCGCCAGAAGTCACCACGGACGACGCCATGGAAGAGCTGGACAGGAAGTTGAACCTGATTCTAACCAACTTGCCATATAAAGTGGACCCTACCAATGACTATGCCTTCTTGAGGGTCAAACCACTGGTCAATGAATTTTTCCAATCCTTATCGGACTATGCATTGAATTTCATACCTCCCGTAGAAAACAATTTGATGGTCTCCATCTCGTTTCTGAAAAATTTCTTGTTGAAAATTTTGCACAAATTGCCAAAGTTTGAAGCAGTCGAGTTCAAATACTACTACAATTTGACAATCGAAAAATTCAACCTGATTCTGCTGAATTCTGTCAATAGTTTCTTGAATGAAAAAAGACAGAATCTTCTTCTAATTATAAATGAAAATTGGATTGACGATTTCCGAAAAATTAACGATTTGAACAATAATAATTTCATTAAAATCCAAGATTTATTACAACATGAAATGGATAACTATTACAATTCAGGAGCAGTTATTTTAAACAACGATTCAACCTCGGATAAGAAATTGTTGGGTTTAGATAATTTGTTAAATTTTGCATATCAAAATAGTCCCTTATCAAACACAACGTTGAATAATGTATAACCCACCCTGATTCTATTTATAATTCTCATCATGCAGTCCTTCTTTCATCTTGTCTCTTTTTTTCTCAACAATCTTCATCTTTGAATATCATCGGTCTTCCCCTTTGCATTGCTTTTTTTTTAATTCTCCCATATAAACATCGGCTTTTATATAACACTTTTTTTTACTTACAATAAACGTTTTTTCTTACCATTGCTTTATTTACATGAATCTATAAGTATTTACATAATTAAGATCAGGCTTAAATACTCACACCCAACGCTTCCAACTCTGCAGTTGGGGTGTTCTTTAAATACTTCCTGATTAAGTTCTTCTTAATATTCTTTTTGGTTTCGGACGTGATGTTCAGTTTCTCACAGATCTTAGCAACGGTTTCGCTCTTTGATTCATCATTCAATAGGTCGTTCAATGCATTTCTGATTCTCAGGTCAAACGATAGCAGTTCGATCTTCTTCGAAAGGTTGTCCATTGATGTGGAAAAAAGGTTGCTGTCCTTGACGGCGTTTTCGTCTTCCAGGCTGAAGGTGGACTCGGTGATATTATATTTTTCCTTTATCTGCTTGACTCTTTCGAGTTCCTCTTCACTCAAGTCCGTCTTTGTTCTCAGCTCCTTGACTTTCATCAGGTCATTGTACAAAGACTCATCGGCGTTTTTCTCAAACAGCTCCCTCGTCTTACCAAGGGTCTCCAACTTCTCCCTCTCTTCATTACGAACGTTGGCCTTTGCCTCCTTTTGGTATGTAGCAAACTGTTGACCCTTATTCTTCTTGATTTCCGCAACGGCAAAGAACTTTCTCGAACTCAATGGTCTGGTCTGTTCAATTCTGACCAAATCACCCTCTCTACAGATGTTGCCTTCGTCATGCACCAAGTAATCCTTCTTTTGAAGAAAATGCTTCTGGACCTTTTTATCAAACTTTTTCTGTAGAATACGAACTTTGATGGTCTTTTCCATCTTACCTTGTGAAATCACAAACCCTAAAAAGTTGAGTCTAGCCATACTTTCTCCTATGTTCTCTTTGCACTCCTACGGTATAATTAGTGTCTGTATTCAACCGTTCTCTTTCTTCTCAGAGGCCAGCCTCATATACAATCTCATCATCCAGCTATTATTTTCGACGAATTTAATGTCAGTAGCGAGTAAAGGGAAAAAACTGAAAAAAACAAGATCATGAGAATAAAATCTGAAAAAATACAAAAACTAGAAACTTCAACCCAACGGTCGATCGACGCGGCCAGGTCTATCCTTCGGCTCCATCTCTTTCTTTGTGCAGAGCATGTCTCTTTACGAATACGACATTCTTCCATTTAGGGTTTGGTAATAGCTTGCGTTTCTTGTAGCCCAGACATGTAGAGTATTAGAAGATCCATCGGTAGCTATACGATTAAAGGAAACAAGTTGCATAATTTAAAAAAGATGAATGAGCGGTATTTTGAATTACGGAGCTTTCCATGTATGTTTGGAAAAAAATGTGCTATTTAAAACGATAGTTTCAGGAACTTGCTACCAAACATTGTACAGGAGAACCGGTAATTTGCAACAGTTTTATCGCCTCCTATTGCGGAAATACCAAACGGTATCTATTTGTAAGTGTAGATATAAATTATATTTTACAGGTCGCAGTATATATATTTCAAAGAAAACAGAACAAATCTTCCGGAAGAAAACCTGGTGCAGCATAAAAAAGAAGAAAAAACAGAACTACTCATCAATCGAGGGTTCTTTTTTGAACCATACCGTCCTGTCTGAAGCAGGAGAATCAAAAGACAAAGAAAAAAACAAATAAACAAACAAAACTTAAGCAAACAAATCAAAATCAAGGGTTTCTCTGGCACGGTTGCTGTTCTTGATTCAATAATGCTTCTTTACCAAAAAACTCAGCAACACAGGACCCAAAAAACCAAAAAATGAGGCATAAAACCAGCTTTTAATGCCACCACAAATGTGTATAATCATTCAATTATCAATACTGTTCGGTAAATGAACGTATTGTCCGTTCCGTTTATGGATCTTGCTATGCCTGATCATATTAGAACGGACCGAAAAATACTTGCCACAGCCGGGCCAATTGCACTGATATGGCTTTTCCCCTGTATGAATATGCATATGTGTCTTCAATCCGGACGGTCTATTGAATACTTTATTACAAATAGGACAAATCCGGTTTTTCTTGATGACTTTTGTTGACGAGGTGATACTTCGGAGTGTTCCCCCTTTGACAGGAATTTCTGTCCTGGCATAATTGCCGTCACGGCCACCAGTGCCTTCATCGTCACTCATATTGCTGGTTTTCCCGTCTTGATTTGAATCGCTATTATTGCTAATTATGGAATTCGAAGATACACCATGCCCGAGAGGAACGGATGCTGGGAAAGCTGAAGGGTTACTGACGTTTCTGATATTGTTGCTGTAAACGCCCAGAGCATTGCCAGGGGTGCTGTAATTAGGATTCTGAGCGAAGTGCTCGTTTGAAGTACCGGCCAAACCATTATTATTTTGGCTCGGTATGTTCGTACTCCCATTATGAGCACCATTGTTACTAGCATTAACATTGTCATATGTGAAAGGCAAAAATTTCGAGTCATTGGTAGAATTCGTTACATAAGTGGAACTTGGATAATTAATGACAGGACGATAATGATCATTTGGATTCGCAAGAACATAGGGCATTTTCATAGCATGATTTTCCACGGAGTGTCTATCAATATTTGAATAATACCTGTAATTTTGTTGGTGTAATTGGGGGTCTGGCTGTGATTCTGGTTGTAATTGCGATTGTGACTGTGGGTGTGATTGCGCATGCGGTTGCGATTCAGACTGTGATCGTGGTTGTGATATCATATGAAGTTGGTGCTGATAAGCTAGCTGGCTTTCATTCATCAAACCTGTTGCCGTATTATAATTCTGTGTCGTTGCGGCAACATATGATGGTGGACTTGTCTGATATCCTATATTCGTTTGAACTTTGGCACCATTGTCAATTGCATTAGCCAAGTTGTTGTTGCTATCATCTTGCGGATTACTTGTATTATTATTACTACTGATATTCTTAATATCACCAATATTACTATCATTAATATTACTGTGATTGCCACCAATTGTCATGTTGTTATTATTAGTAGTCTTGTTAGGAGAATTATTATTACCATTGGCGATATTACTCGCATTGTTGTTGTGGTCGCCGCTGCTGTTGTTATTATCGTGATTGGCAGTTTTGACGCTGCTATTACCCAAACAGTTTGGTTCTACTTTAGGACCATAATGTGATGGATAATCCGGCGGATTAGGTTGCTGTTGAATATTTGGATCATCAGCTGCATAATATACGGGTTCTGCAGGATAATATTTACCATAGTTAGGGAAATAGTTTGGGCGTTGAACAGCATGATTATAGGAGTAATAAGCGTTTGTCTGCGCTGGTGGAAGTTGAACAGATGGTATAGGCTGCGAGTGAGTCTGTGGCTGGATGTTTTTCATATCGTCCATATATTTTTGCTGATTTAAGTTTGGTAACGACAACTGCGACTGGTTTGACGACTGGTTCTGGTTTTGGGCCCGTGGGGGCTGCTGCTGGATGTATTGCTGTGTATAGAAATTATTTGGCGGATTATACTGGATCTGATCCAGGGGTGGGTTGTTAGTTGAGGAATTCACATGCTGAATTGGGGGTAGCTGTTTATGCTGGAATTCACTCACTCCTGTGGAGTAATTTTGGAATTGTGGAGGTTGCAGTATTGGGTAGTTGCCTTGGTAGAGGTTACTCTGTGTTTGTGTATGAGGTTGTTGCTGTAGTTGCACGTGGTATTCTACATCCGATGGCAAATTGTTCCGCTGGGCCTTGGGGTCGAACTGAGGCAATACTGGGTTATTGATCTGCTTTGCCAGTGGGAACTGGGACGCCCCATATTGCGTGTTACTCGATTGATAATAGTAGTATTTCGAGTGTTGAGGAATCTGTGAGCTCATCATACACGGAATCTTGCTGTAGTGGGGAAGTTGGGAGGAGTTGACCTGATGTAGTAGTTCAGACGTGAGTCAGTCTCAATGGCAAAAGCGGGTTTTCCAGCTGATATCCAATGCACAATAAAATGGTGCCTGACAAGATAATCTAGTATCGTAGTATGGAATAGAACCAAACGGCTTGAATCCAGACCAATGAGATCAAATCGAACCACAAAGAAGAGAACAAAGTTGACAAGTATACGGCTGCCAAGGAGGATTTTTAACCCGAAATTCTTTTGATCTAGGTTTGAGTGATAGATAAGCCGTCCTGTATTTGCTGATTGTGACTCTATGGCGTAGTCGAGTCCTTTGATTTGACTTTATATAATATTGTTTCGTTTTGTGTTGAAGTTTTTTTTTTTCAATCTAGAAAATGTGCCCTTTTATCCAGAAACAAATACGACCAATTGAAGATGCTTGTATATAAACGCAGGTACATCAGTCGCATGTGCTATATATATATATGGATACGACGATTGATGGTATTGAGTATTTTGTAAGCCAATCTATATGGGTGTAAGGTAGATGCTATAGGTTGAAGATCAGATGTTTAGGGTGGGCTGGAAGAGTAGGGAAAAACAGACAAAAACAGTTAAATCCAGACAACGTCCACGACAGCAGTGTAAAATAAGATTCGAAGCAAAGGAGGGAAATGATTAGAGACTGGCTCAAACAGGCAGTGTGTGGAAATAGTGATGTATGGAAATATATCACGATGTAGGGGGAGGTAATCTTGTGTAGTAATAAGGGAAAACGGAAAGATTGGGTCCCGGTGTGACGATAGAGACAGGAATCAGGAGAAAATACGTCCGTATTCTATAGGGAAGGATACGGTAATTGCGAAAAAGTGGAAAATCAATAAAAAGAAATTCCCAGAGGATTAGTTAGGGGGCAGTGGTGGAGAATAAAAGATAAAAAGAAAAGTGACAAAGGAAAGGAACAAAAAAAGCTATTTAATTGGGGTTCAAATGGAAGTCCTGAATGGTTGTTTAGTTACTATTGTGTAATATATTACACAATGTGTTGCATGGATTGAGCTCCTGTAAAAAATAAAATTGGTTTACAGTCCAATGGTGTTTGATGCCGATTTTCCAGATGGGAAATAAATAGTTTAATTTACTCGGGTAGTTCAACCAGAGGTCCAAAAAGGCCAAAATTATTCTGTGAGGAAACGGGTAGATTTGGTTTCCTGCAACATCATATCATGATAACGAGTCAATAAGAAATGCTCAATAGGTTCCAGAAAATCAAGCAGGACCGAACTGCAGTTGCTTTAGTGAGACGATAGACAAAAGCATTGTTTATATTTACCCTAAGCCATTTGCAAGGTATCTTTTTACGGTACGAAAACCATATTTAGTTTTTCAGTTTTTTGTTTTGCCAGTTTTTTTCTTCTGACAAGTGACAGAAGGCTTTAAGGTTTTTAGCCTACCGTGCATGAGGTGAATAGTTTATTGAGGATTTCTTTTCCATCAAGATCAATGTGGATTCCTTTTTTCCAGTGTGGCCATCTAAGCCTGCCTATGGGTATCCACCACAGGGATACTTGCTAATGCCCACGTTGAAGATATATAAAAAAAAGACACAAAATAGCGCCGACATACGTTTCTAGATGATTCGGCGATACATGAGAAGTAGAGATGCTAAACATAGGGTGCATCTATTTATACCATGGTCTGTGTCTGGATTCTAGATTTCCAGACCGATGGACAAATTCCGGCTTTCTATTCAATACCAACAACTTTATCAGTCACATGGATGTCCAACATTTTTCCAATGTGGAAAGTTTTGGGTAAGAAAGAGGTAAACAAAGCCAAAGACCCACCGGCATAAAAAGTCAGAGCACAAAGCTGCTAACATAGACAACAAGTGATTCCAGTAAGTTCGAAATCTCAAAACCGAGGTTGCTACAAGACAAAAAGCCTTGTCGACCAATCCACAAAACGCGGTATGCAAAGGTACTCCTTTTTTCACGTAGGCAACTTAAAAAAAGAAAGTACAAAGAACACCTGTATTGGACAATTGAAAATGCGTGTTTACGCCATTCTTACGTCAGCCTTTCTAACCAGGACGCATACTCATATGCAGTGATAGTTACCAGCCCTTTGCAATTCCAAGCTAAATTGTTGGTCTAAGCCGATTACTAGTGTCTATAGCATCATACCAGTCCTGGCATATCCGGATTTTTGCCGATCTTTCGGAAGATCAATCGATCAAAACAATCTATTACCCAATTGGTAAATTCTCCGCAGCTGGAGGGTGTTTTTCTTATTTACTGTTGCTCTAGCATGTCCCAATTGGGAAAGGTGTCTATTAAAATTGTTTTCCTCCTCTTTTGTATCAATTAACCTATTCTTCTCGATAGACGTACATATTACACCTGATTTTGGCACTACCGGTTGTATTCATTTCTAGACGAGTTATACGATTGACTTATCTCTTGGAGGGTATGGGTGAAAATACGATGGCCAAGCCCTGTTGGCTTAACAAAGCCCGAGTCTTAACATGGCCACAACAACCAAGGTTGGTTCAACAAGGCCCGAATCTTTACAGAGCAGCAACTACCACACACCAGAAAAGTAATATCCAATCTGCGTGCATGATCAGCTGGGATGTGGTTGACAACACTGTTTCTGTTTTTATTTTTATTCTTATTGCAATTGTTTCTTTCTGTGTTATTTACCTTTTAATTGCCGCACCCCAATTGGGAAAAATTGACGTATACTCCAATTTGATGGGTTTGCTGTACAAAAAATTGCCTATTTGGATTATATCTAATCTCTAAAATTGGATGTAGATCAGGTCCGAACACGGTTTACAGATTTAAACTCGGGTCTAAATATAGCTTTCCATTTGTTTGGAGTTTCCTTCGGAAATTTCTTGAATATGCACTTGGCTGGCTTTCGGCGGCGCCGGAGATATCGCATACCCGGTTGGTACTGTTGTTCCTTCTCGTCAGTTTCTCTCGGTAGTGTCTACTGCCAGAAAAAATAGACTACTCTATACTCCAGTCGTCTATTAAAGCAATGATCAACATGGAGACTGGACATCAATTTTTCGAACAAACCACATTCTCCACCAATAATTGCTGAACAATTGCAAATTAGAACCAACCCTATTGGCAAAAAATGACCAACATATCCCTATAAGATCATTTTTTTTTGTTTTGGTTGGTTCTCTTTGTTTTAGCATTTTACATTAATGCTGGTTCGCGTATATTTTTGTTATGTTTGCGCCATGCGTTGTTTGTTTTGATCTGTTGTAACACCATTTTTAGTTTGCTGGAGCAATCCAAGGTACATACACACTCACACACACACATTGACACAGGTACAAATCTCCCGTAAATGCCTTTTCAAAACTTGTGGTCAGATACACTTGCTACAAATCAAAAGGTCCTTGTTGTTTGATTGGAAATCTGATTGTTTTATTCAAAACACTAAGAGATCCAATCCGTCGTTTGTCAACGCGCCACAGTTTTAAAGTTGCTGTTTCGATTTTTCTTCCAATATTGAAAACAAGGCTTGAGATTGGCCAGCTCCATCTCTCTATTTTTCTCTTGTCTTCATCGGCCACCCCTCGGCTATACATCAAAAGCACAGCAGGAAAGATCCACGTCACCATCTCCTACTACAGCTGTGTTAATCATGCTCTAATCACACAGAGTTTGGATTTTCAACATTCACCTCTTGATCTAGCAACAGTTTAAGATTGTGATGGTCAACTTCTGTAAATCCCTCCTCGCTATTTTTTGGAGCAGGAGAGCCCCTCAACCTTCCTAACTCCGAAACAGCCAGGTTTCTTGTCCACAGGGCTCCTGCTACAGCTTGTCTCTCGGGGTACATGACAGACCCATTCGAAGCGCAGCAGTTGCCGACGAGCGGCCCAGAGTAATGGCTGGCAAGCAAAAATAGAGTTTCTAGCATCGCAACAGGCATGCCACACACAGAATGACCCTTCTGGGTAAACATGTTTCATGGCGATGGGGTGATCCGTACACAGGGCGGTTTCTGGATTCTGTTCGGGGCCGGGAGTAGGACTATCAATAACTGGTCCACAGCCATCTGCAAATCGACGTATTCTCTTATGTTATTGACCAAATGGTAACTCTGCATATATCCAGCTTCATGGAAAGACAACCTATAAATTTCCCCGGTGTAGGGGTCCTTGGGTTCCCCCGTTAGTTGTCATCTCTTATGTTTTTTCCCATAAGGTGTATGATCAAAATAAAAAACAATCCCACTTCTTTGTTAATACTCAAGTGCAGAAGACTCGGCCTATTAGGAGTTCGCCCGTGATGCATCATCCAATGTGCGTCATATGACTCTATCACAGGCCCTTCAGGTGACGTGCTGATGCTACTCGGTTTCATTTCCTCTTACACCACGCAAGGATTCTGCATCCATTTCTACATCACCCCAACGACATGTGTGTTGGGTTGGATGAAAAGTCGCCAATGTTGACGCACGAGGATTCTGCATCCATATCCACATCACACCCGCCACAGGGTGTTTGACTGCACGGGAAGTGGCCCATGTCGACACCCTGACCTCGTCATGCTATTGCCGTGATTTTGACGTAGTGACGCATTGATGTCCGTTTCTGCTGCTCCTACAAGAATCCTATTTTATCGGGCCAATATTATATACAATATCACGTGCAACGCCAAAGACGTATCCACCAATGCCTTGCAGCATCACGAACTCAAGAGGCTAAAATTAGTTGGGATGCGAAATGTGTGCATCGTGGGTTAGATAGTCGATGCCTACAAGAGAGACTCTAATTACTCGGACTCTCAGTTTCTGCCTTCTGACCTTCTACACGATCCCTGTGTTCAGAAGATTGTGCATAACCAGGAACTGCCTCTGCCTGTCGAATCGACCGAGCCAGTCCTAACTTCTCGTATACGTCACCGTCGAAATAGTCACTTCTGTAACCGGGAAAACCACTTCTTCTGATCTTCTCCACTTCAACCGAATCTTCAAGTAGAATATTGGACCATGCAGGCCACCAGGCAAAACTTAGACACATATTTTAGTCATGACCTACTCTATTGAAGCCTTTTTTTTTGTTATTCCTTTTTTGGCTACTATTAACAACCTCTCTTCTTGTTCTTGGTAGTTTGTGCAGCATGCATAAACTTGTTTTTCTTTATATGGCGATTACATTTTTTCTCTATTTTTTTACGAGTTTGAATTTCTCCCTTTTTTACTCACGGGAGTACATACCCTGTGCTTTCATCTTGTCAACTTCGTAGCATGTGACACTTCTTAAATCTTAAGTAAATACTTTCGTAATATGTATGTTTTTTGTTCCTAATTTTACGAGATTGCGGAGTTCTGCACTAGTATCGGACCCAAGGAACTGTGGAATATTTTAAAGTACAAGAAGAAAACAGGGAGCAGGCCTCTCTTTCCTGCAGGCTTTCTTTTCACTAGGTTCAGCTGCAGATGAAAGGAGGGAAAAGAGCACTAATTGTAAAAAAGGTGTAGAAATGCAATCCTCAAAATACATGACGTAAGGTGAAACTGCAGTGGCCAATATTCTGTACGAACGAAAAAAAAACTCTATTTACGAAGTATATTCTCTGCGATAAGCAAACGTACTTACCGACCGACACAAGTACTTTTATTCTCAACTAATTTCTAGATTACGATGTTTGTTTGCGGCCCGATAACCTTAATAGAAATTACTTTATTTTATTGTACTCTATTTGATAAGCCATCCTCCCCTTCATGCTTCACTCACTCTGTCAAACAGGCTGTGGGCCATATTCCAATTAGCAATGTGATAGATCCATTTCCAAAACTCCTAATTACCAATAGGGTTGGTTATTCAAGAATATCACAGGAACAACTAAAAACAATTACGCCGAAACTAAATTAACATAAAGCGTCGATCGACGCTAAATTGTCTATTTTTCTCCACAAGCATAAAACGAGGGAAACGAAAACATTATGCCGACATCGACGGGACGCGTCGATCGACTTTAAAGTTCTGACTTTTTTTCCTTCTAAAAAAATATAAAGAAAAAAAATCTTTTCAGACAGCGTCGATCGACGGCTTATTTTGGTTTCCTTTTGAAATTGAACAGACAAGAAATAAAAAATAATTGTGGAAAATTACAAAATTGTGAAAAAAAAAAATCAAAAAATTTTTTTAGAAATTTTTTTTTTTCAAAGCAAAAAATTTTTTTATTTTTTTTTCACTCTTAACATAGTTATCAAATTTAACTGCTTTACCTGCTTGCTTCAATACTATTGATCTTGCCTGATTCAGGATTCTGTTTGATAACTCTAACCAAGGAATACCAAATCTTAACCCTAAACAAGATGCAATTAACTTGGAAAGATATTCCAAGTGTCCCGACCTCCAATGACATGCTTGACATTGTCTTGAACCGTACCCAAAGAAAGACACCAACGGTTGTCAGACAAGGTTTCCAAATCCAACGTATCAGAGCATTTTACATGCGTAAGGTGAAATTCACCGGTGAAGGGTTTGTTGAAAAGTTTGATGAAATCTTATCCAAGTTCCCAAACATTAATGATTTACACCCATTCCACAGAGATTTGATGGATACATTATATGAAAAAAATCATTATAAAGTTTCGCTCGGTTCCATCTCCAAGGCCAAGACCTTGATTGAACAAGTGTCAAGAGATTACATCCGTCTTTTGAAATTCGGTCAATCTTTGTTTCAATGTAAGCAATTGAAAAGAGCTGCGTTGGGTCGTATGGCTACAATTGTCAAAAAATTGAAAGACGCATTCTTGTATCTTGAACAAGTCAGACAACACATTGGTAGATTACCATCGATCGATCCAAACACCAGAACGTTGTTGATCTGCGGTTATCCAAATGTTGGTAAGTCGTCATTTTTGCGTTGTATAACTAAAGCTGATGTTGATGTCCAACCTTATGCATTTACAACCAAATCGTTGTACGTCGGTCATTTTGACTACAAATATTTAAGATTCCAAGCAATTGATACCCCAGGTATTTTGGATAGACCAACCGAAGAAATGAATAACATCGAAATGCAATCCATCTACGCTATTGCGCATTTGAGATCTTGTGTTTTATACTTCATGGATTTATCAGAACAGTGTGGTTTCAGTATCGAATCACAGGTTAAATTATTCAATTCTATTAAGCCATTATTTGCAAACAAGTCTGTCTTGGTTGTGATTAACAAAACAGATATTATCAAAGTTGAGGATTTGGATTCTGAGAGACAAAACCTGATCAAGACCATGACGGAATTACCAGGTGTTGAAATAATGCAAACATCTTGTTACAATGAGGACAACGTTATGCAAGTTAGAAACAAAGCTTGTGAAAAATTATTGACCTCAAGAATTGAACAAAAGTTGAAGGGCTCAGGTAGAGTGGATAATGTTCTCAACAAGATCCATGTTTCAAAACCAATTGCTAGAGATGATATCGACAGAGAGGCATATATTCCTGAAAGCGTCAAAACCTTAAAGAAATACGATCCAAATGACCCTGAAAGAAGAAAATTGGCAAGAGATATTGAAAACGAGAATGGTGGTGCTGGTGTTTACAACATCAATTTGAAAGAAAAATATTTACTTGATGACGACGAATGGAAAAACGACATCATGCCGGAAATTTTGGAAGGTAAGAATGTCTATGATTTCCTTGATCCAGATATTGCATTAAAATTACAAGCATTGGAAGAAGAAGAAGAGCAATTAGAACGTGAAGGCTTTTACGATTCCGATAATGAGATGGATGACGATAATGACGAAATCAACCAAATACGTGAAAAGGCCGCCTGGATCAGAGATAAGCAAAAGAAGATGATCAATGACGCAAGGTTGAAGAAGCACTTGAACAACCGTGCTATTATGCCAAGATCAAAGATCACAAAATCTTTTGGCGACTTGGAAAACCACATGTACTTGGTTGGTCATGATACAAACAAACTGAAAGAAAAGAGAGTTAAAAGTAAGAAACAACTCAACGTTAGGGGATCTGACCTCATGCGTGGTTCTATTGAAGACGAACTTAAATCTGGTGGTATTACTCCATTGAACCAATCCGACAGATTGAATGATGGTATTGACGATGGTGCATTGAGATCCAAGGCTGAAAGAATCGTCAAAATGGAAAGAAGAGAGAGAAACAGAAACTCCAAGAAAGGTGAAGCTGATAGACACATTGGTGATCAAATGCCAAAACACTTATTCAGTGGTAAGAGAGGTATTGGTAAGACTGATTTCCGTTGATTCCACAAGAAGGGAAAAATATTATTCTTTCTTATTAATTTATCCATTCGTGCTTTTCTATTATTATTTACTTAGACTTTTCTTTGTTGGTTACTACTTTTTTTCTGTTTAGTGTATTAAAACTATCCACAGTTTTGAATATTAGTAAAAAAAAAGGAAAGAGAGAAAGAGGAAAGTGATATATTTGAATTTTTTATGTGTAGTTAGTTTTGCGATTGCTTTTCTTTTAAAGTTTATATACAGTTTAATATAAATACTTGTCGACTAATAACCGTATATATGTAAAAGATGTATCCAGGGTAGATTAAAAAAGGAAAAAGAAAAAGAAGATAAACAAATGTAAAACTTTAGGCCTAAATTTCAAATAATGTATCGTAAAATGGAGTAAAAAAGTAGAATAAAATAGAATAGAGTACTAAAATAGAGTAAAAGAAAATAGAATGATATAACGTACAATATAGCAAAATCAATAAAAGTGTCCAAATCCCCAGCTGTTGAAAAAAACGATGATAACATGTGACATCCATGCTGCTTTTCCCATTTTATAAACCTCAACATAAACTTTTTTGTTTTATAAATTTTTCCAGAAAACTTTTTGAAGGTGCAATGTAATCTAACGTATCAATCCATAATAAATGGGGTATCTTGTTCTATTGAAGCGATTGTGTCTCTCATCAAAGATAAGGTAAAAGCGTTGTTCTGAGAACCAAACGAAGAGCGGGACTTCCTCCTGCTCAATTCTTGCGGCGTAAGCAAGTCATTCAACGAGCTTGGTATGTAATCTACGTCTTCTGCATCTTCACCGTTGGAGGATGACGCGTTTGTCATATTGTTCATATCATCTTCATCTGAATCTAGGACGGCATGCTCGGTACCAGGTTTTGAAGCTGACGATGATAGAGAAGGCAACGAAAAGATCGCCTGTGACGGTGAAGTGAGTGCAACCGAATTTGCAGATGGAATTGGAGTGAAGGTGTTCATCTTACCAAACGACGCTGGATGGGAAAACGAGAGTGATCTTATCTGTCCGGAGTTGGTATTATTAAGGGTAGCAGGCGCAGTTGCGGACCAAATGGAAGCGCTGTTGAAGGGAGATGTTGCCAAGGTTGAGGAGCTCGATGCTGCAGGCACTAGGGACGCCTCGGGGGAGGTTGGGGTAGAGATGAACTTCGTTGTGTTTTTGGAGTCGTACTCATAGCTATACTCACCGTTGTACATGTAGTTGTGGTTGTAGTTGTAGCTGTGGCCACCGGCCAAAGCGTTCTTGTCATATGGGGTGTTTCCCAAGGCCAAACTCCCAGCACCGTCCGCTAGTGGCTGCAGTTCATCGTAGGGGATTGCCGTGCCCCTGTAACTGTTGTAGCTTTCTGGACCGCCGTCCTCGGCCATGTAGGTGCTGTTGAGCGGCTCTGCGTAGGAGAAGTTTGCAGGACTCCGGTGGGCACTTGGGTGCTGGTCTGCAGCGCAGTGAAGATCGGTCTGCACGCTCTTTGCATTCACCTTGGTACCGTCGGGCAAGACATGGGCCAAGGCACACTTGATTCCGAATTTGCAGTTTCCTTTCTGGAAGTACTTGCAGGGCTGGGAGTCCATGGCGACCCCCATTGCGTGGGAGAATGGGCATGAGTTGCCGGCCTGGCAGGCTCCCTGGCGGAAAAACTTACAGGGAACATGGGATAAGTCTGATGGAGGAGGCAAACATGCACGATGTTAGTATCTGTGTTCCAGTTGGAGGGTCTAGACGCCATACATACTCTTGGAAGGTTGGTTTTTGTTGTTCAGCTCGGTTATCACCGACACTTTCTGTGAGGGAGTCAGGTTGGAGTTCTTGAGGACATTCATGATGTCCAGATTCGAAGGCAGTGTATCCTTTCCGGTCATGGTTGTGTGGTTAGAATATACAAAACAATTATAGCAGCTGGATGTGGGTGCAGAGCAACGTATATATCTCACCACACAGCAATGTACATACATATATATATATATATATATATATATATATGTATAAACGAAATGGGTGTGTGTTTATGTGTATGTCTATAGGAAGGGAAGAAAAGAGAGATAGATTAAGAGATAAGGAAAAACAAAGAAATCTCGCAATATAAAAAAATATCCGATAACACAGGAATATTATCGAAATTTTTTCACTCGTTATAGTGGTAGACCAGATAGTTTGGCAAACCAAAGACCTCATAGCCCAACCGTTTGCACATCTTGGCAAACCCTTCAGTTTCTATCAGATGGTAGAATGGGAAGTTGGGGAACATGGCGCCGTCTCTGTGGACGTCGGCCTTGACCAGCAAACACGTGCCGCCGACACCGTCGAGGGGCATCTCGTCGTTGGCGTTGCCGTTTTGGTCGTAGAAATGGGCCATCAGGGGTCTGTAGGTGACGATTTCTTGGTAGCCCTCGACGATGATCTGGTCGTCCGGGAGAACCGAGGCCAGACGGAGACCTTCGTCGGACTCGGCCCAGTTGTTGAAGTCGTACGGCCTGATCGAGTCCTTGTTTTCGTTTTCATCGAAGTACCGCTGGTAGCAGTTGGCTGCCAAAACGGGCTTATCGTGATGGGCCATATCCTGGATCAGGCTGCTGGGGGTCTCGACGATGTCCGAGTCCAACCACAGGACCCAGGACGTGAAGGGGCCGATTGTGGAGAACAGGAGGGAGTTTCTGGCGGTGGCCATCTGGGAACGTCTCTCCTTCTGGGCCTTCCATGCGTGCCTGTCCTTCTCGAGCTGCGACTCTGGCGAGTCGTTGTCCTGCCTGAGAATGGTGATCTTCGAGAACCGGTTTTCCTCCGCCCTGTCCTGCTGCACCGCTTTGACTGCGGCCTCCAGTTTTTTCAGGGCCACGTCGCCCTCCGGGGTTCTTGGCAGAATGAACCCCAGTTCGAGCAGCTGCCGTGGGTACGAGAGGGCGAGCAGATTGGTCCAGTACTGCTCATGGAAGTTGGCCATCGGCGACAGAATCAAGATCTTCTCGTTGTTTTTCAGCGGGTCCGACGTGGCCTTCAGCGTGTTCAAATCGTAATGCGAGATGTGGTCGGAGGGCAGGTTTTTGGGGACCCACTGCTTGTTTCTGCGGCCTGCCCCGTTGCCGCTGCCTGGGCCCGAGCCGGAGGCGTAGCTGTACCTTGAGTTTTTTCTGTTGATTTCCACGACTGACTTCGGCGTGTTATTTTTCGAATGCTGGAAGATGACATAGAGGGCTATAAATAGGACGCAGGTCAACAGGGCCTTGACGTTCACCTTTCTGGCCATGCGTTGTAGAGATCGTTTATAGTGGGACAACAACATCCTATGAATGGTGCATGGGTTTGTCTGTCGCTTTTGAAGACCTAGACCTTGGATGTGGTTCCGCTTTATTTCCTTTCCTCAGGGGTATATTTACCTTTATATGTATATGTATATGTATATATATATATATATATATATATATATATAGAGCACGTCTTGTTGGAATCAGAAGAGCGTGAAGAGAACGTCAAAAAAAAAAAATAAACAAAAACAGAAAAACAAAAGAAAAAAAAAAAACAGGCCGAGTCGATCGACGGCGTGGCGTCGACCGACGCCACGCCGTCTTTCCTTTTCTCCTCTCTCTTCCCCTCGGTAGGGGTGTAAGGAACGTCACAGACACCCAAACAAGACCCCCTCCTGGCAGCCATCGCCTCCGCATTTCCCAGTGGTTCCATCGGAAGTCCGAGGTTTTCACGGTTTTTTTTTCCATCTCTCATCTGATGTTGGATGATGGCACAATAGAATCCACTCTGGTGTACACCACTAGCTTGGTTTTGGAACCATATAGGTGTTGTCAATGCATTGGTCATAATAATAGCACCAATCTGTTGCGGGGGTAAGGCTTTAACCCAATAAGAGGGGGTTTCTACCTGCATTGGGTATCTTGGGAGCTTTTACTCTGTGTGTGTGTGTCTAGCTTTGGCAAGTAATTGCACGGATGTAGTATTCTGGAAAAAAAAACAAGAATAAGGGAAAAATGAAAAAGTTAAAATGGGGAAAAGTGGGGGTGTTGTTGGTCTGTTTGTGCTTCTACTGCGTGCAGTAGCGTATGGTGTGCACAATAACTAGAGGAAACACAGCACGAGAAGAACGGAAAGAATGGAAATGGAAAAACAGCCCTGAGACACGGAGACCTGGATTCCAACAGTATTTAAATAGAATGGCATCTGTCCATCGTCGAACTTCTGCTTCCCGGTTGGAGTGTGCACTATTTCCGTGGCCTTGCTTTTTCAAGTATCGGTACAAAGTAGTCTAAGAATATACTTGCTCCATATACACACTTTCTTCACTTCATTCCTAACAAGCAGGAATCCAGCAGACCGTTGTACTAGTATAACCGTCTCTCCATACGCAATATAGTCACGCATACGTCGGCAGCTATATCTCCCGAACAGGAACCATCCATACAATCGGCCGCCACACCCCAGCACCGCTGCATCGATCCAACCACCCATCCCCACTCGGACCCCCTATCAGGAAAAATGACATCGGCAACACTAGCAGACTCGGCGGAGTTGGACCAACAACACAATAGCTCGAGCGACGGCCTCGCCAAGATGGACCACGAAATGACACACACCTCGTTCCGCCACGACGAAGACAACATCTACATCAACGACGTCCCCATCAACAAGAGAGAATTCACCCAGGCGTTTGGCGGTACGTTTGAAATCGGACCAAGAGAAAAGACCCGGGAGCTGGCGGAGTACGGCAACCCCGTCCCCGCCGGCTTGGGGGCGTTCAGCGCCTCGGCAATCTCGTTGGGCCTGGTGCAGATGCACGCCCGAGAGGTGCACTTTGCCAACACGCTTCTAGGCGCCTTCCTCACCACGTCGGGCTTGGTGGAAATCATCGTCGGGATCTTGTGCTTCATCATCGGCAACACCTGGGCGTGCTGCACGTTTTTGATGTTCGGCGGCTTCTGGTCCTCCTACGCGTTCGTCTTGATGGACGTGGGTGGAATCTCCGAAAGCTACCCAACCACCCACGAGTACGGACAGTCGGTGGCCATCTTCTTCCTCCCTTGGGCCCTCTTTGCCTTCTTTTTGTGGATCTGCACGTTCAAGTCCACCGTGGCCTTGTCCCTGTTGATGTTTTTGATCTGGTTCTTTGTCTTCCTCTTCACCATTGCCCAGTTCATCTCCTCCGTCAACTTGTTCAAGGCAGGCGGGTTCTTTGCCATTTTTGCCGGCTGTGTCGGCTTCTACAACATGCTTGCCGGGCTAGTCGACAAGTCCAACTCCTACTTCTCCATCAAGCCATTTCCCTTGCCAAATGATTATGATCCAGCAAAAGAAGCCTGATCAAACGGCCCTGCTACCCTCTTTTTGTTTCTTTAATGTCTCTTTGCCCTACTGTTAATTTTATTTAAACGTAATGAAAAAAAAAATCTCTAGCCATATTTCAAACCCAAACCATGTCTCCAGTTTTGGCTCTCCTATCTCTACAGTTCTTTCCACAAACATTGGCTTGAACAACATAAATGAAAAATAGCAAAATTTCAACAATCCCCGAAAGTTAATTTGACACAACGTCTTTTTCTCCTCGGCTCTTTCTCGGCAGTTGCTCTAGTCACCATTTCTTTTTTCCAGATATTCAATTGTTCTTTCTCTCTCCCTTCTTTTTCCACCGTATCCCTCTTAGACTACCCAACAAGTGGTACTTATCGCTGTAATTCTCCTCCTTTCTCTTGTTGCCGTCTCTTTGGAGAAGCATAGCTGTTGTTGGAATGGTATAAAACGCAGCGAATCCCAACTCCAACAGCAAAGCTAAGCCCTACATCATTCCTTCTGGATAGGCTACATTTCACCACACCCTTTTGCTTCTTCGTTACCCGTTCAGATTTCTGCTTTACCGTTTTGCCTATCAAGATGCTGCCTAATTGGGGGTTCAGAAACACCGTTCATGCGTACCACTCAGAGGAGACGGTCAGATTGCCATTGAAGCCAATAAGCGGCTCATCGTCCGCACGCCCACTACTGGCCCTTGACGAGTTTGTCAGAACCAGAGTCCCCGAAATCAAGGAGGGCGCCAAACATACCCTGAAGCCTTATCTTTTCTCAGGTACCTTGCAAACCCTATACACGTTCAAGGCGGACTTCCACGAGCAGTATCCGGTTTATTTTGCCCGGGAGATCGAAACCATCACCGAGGACCAGCCAATAGAGCTGAAAGCCCAATATAAACACCTGTTGGCCGGCGAGTTCACCATGGACTACGTCGTTGAACCTTCCGCCGAGGAATTGGACCCAACGGTTTTCAAAAAACTGTACGAGGAAACGCTGCCAGAGAACTACCCAAGACTGCATCCCCGCTGCCGTTACTACAGAGAAGCGGAAATGGCCAGCTTGAAGAAGTCGTGGTCGGACGACAACAACCCAATCACAATCATTTTGCCGGGCCTGGCAGGTGGCATCCAGGAAGCTCCAATTAGAGCCACCTGCCATAGATTGCACAGCCAGGGCCATCACGTTGTGGTTCTCAATCAAAGAGGTTGCAGTCGCTCGAAAATCACAACCCCGTATTTGTACACCGGGCTCTCCACAGACGATTTGAAATTCATCATTGATAAGTTCCACACCTTATATGCCAGCGAAAAAACAGGCCCTAGGAGACAATTCCATGTCATTGGATACTCGTTTGGTGGTCTGCAGTTGACCAACTACTTGATTAAAGAGGGCAAGAATTCAAAACTCACGTCGGCAATCACAATCTCGTCTCCTTGGGACCTGAACGAATCAATGGACCATATTTCCCGCTCAATCTCTGGCCACTATTTCTTTGAACCGGCAATCACATTTTTCTTGATGAGGTTGGTTAAGAACAACATGAAGGCCTTGAGCGAAAACTCGGAAGTTTTCAACCAAGAAGTCTACGATGAGTTGAAAAAGAAAATCGAACACACCTGCCAGTTTGATGATACTTTTACTTGCAAGTTGGTTGGTTTGCCAAGTGCCAAGTCTTACTATTATGCTGCTTCCCCAGCTATTCAAATGTACAAAATCAAAACACCGCTATTGGTTATAAATTCCAGAGACGATCCAATGATTTCAACAGATTTTCCTTACATGGATGTGCAGAGAAACCCTTGGATTTACATGGCTACAGCAGATCTCGGTGGCCACTACTCTTTCATTAAAAACAACGGTGACTTTTGGTTTGCTGATGTTGTTGAAAATTGGATCGATTCTTGGAAGGAGCTTGATGTTCAAAACCCTCTCGATATTGTCGACAATGACTGGAACCTCGACGTACACTACAATTTTTAATCTTGTTTTTCTAGCTTCAACTTATATATTTCACTTATAAATTCTAGATGGTTATAATCACATATCTTCTCCGGCCGTGCTTGTATCGTCTTTGCAGGATACCTGCTCTACATGATCCACTTTCTTATTTCTCATTTTTCTTCATCACCAAATTCTCGTTCTCACTCACTCCTTCTGTCAGAGGAATCAACTTTTTTTTTTCCTCCACTGATGATAACCTTAATTGCCTAGTTCTGTTTATACTCTCTCCTGTCATGTCGGAAAGCTAATTAGAGCAAGCAATCATGAGCAATCCACCAAATAAATCAGGATCAGGTTCGGACGAGCGGAAAAAGAGGACGAGACAGAAGAAGCCAGCTGTTGCTCCGTCTTCTACTGACAGCAAAGCTTCCGCTGGTTCTAGTAATGAAAAGAAGACCGAGAAGGAGAATCAAAGTAGCGGCCCAGAACCGAATTCAAAAGAAACAAAGAACCGTTCAAAAACTAAACTGGAGCAAAACAGTAAATCTGTTAGACCAAAAGGAGAGAAAACCATTGAAGCTGGAACATCAAATTCAAAATCCAAATCCAAAAAGAATTTGAATGCCAATACCAAATCTACTTCTAAAACCCTATCCAAGAAAAAAGGTTCTGATAAAACAGCAAAAGCCACTGGAAATCCAAAAAGACATGAAAAGCCGAAATCTAGTTCTGGAAAGGAAAGACAGAGTAACTTGGAGCTGGAACAGGGTTTGGACCAGATTTTCTCAAAATCTATTAAAAGTGGAACACGCAATTCGAAGGGAAAACATAGAAGAGACAATGGAGAAAAAATGATCCCAGAATTGAAAAGCTCACAAGAGGTGGAAATTTGCAACTTAGCAGTTTCCCCATTATCCCATATTGACACAATTTCTGGCTTCAAACCGCTTGTTTTAAAACAACCATCAAATTTATATGTTGATCTACACCAACATTTGGAATTTCATTGCAATTCTTGTCCTGTTGAGTCAAATGGTTATGAAAGCGCAACAAGTCATAGAATGGAGTTTGATCATAATAATGTCTCAGTGTACCATAATACAGTAAATGAAACAATTAAATGTCTCTCTTGTGACGAGGTTGATTTGAATTTACTGAATGCAGTCTTACTTTATCCCGCTGAGATTTCGATATGTTGTAAATCGTGTTTGGATAATTCCGGATATGACCCGTTAAAATACTCATTCTCTTCAAATTCGAATTTTTTGAGATATGTCGATAATATGTATCGTCTCAATAGTTTAAGATGCTCCAAATGTGATTCAATTGATAATCTGGCAATCAATTCTGATAGGATTAGTTTTTGTGAAACGTGCATTAGATCAGATAAAAATTTGAAATTATCAGACTTCAATAAGCGGAATTCACCTGATTTTCTTGAAAAATTATTTCAAGACTCTTCGTATTCAGAATTTAATAATATTATTAATTTAATAAAAGCGCCAACTGCCAACCAGCAATCAGGTATAAAAGAGCAAAAAAATCAGGCGAATTCGAAATCTGTGCAAACCACTTCAACTTCGCCAAAATTAGAGACTAAGGATGCAAAAGATTACAGTAAAAAGAATAAAAAAGAAAACAATGCTAACAAATTGGGAAAAAATGTTACAAAAATGAATGGGGGCAAAGCTATGCAACAATCATTATCAACAGCCACTTCAAAAGCACCAAGCAATATTGGAGCGGTAAGGAAATCACCTGAACCAACTGTTAAAAATGATCTACTAGCTGGTTTAACCACTGATGAATTAAAAGTTGAAGATAAGTTTTCAAAACTCAGAAAAATTGTTGCAAATACTTTGCCGAATGATATCAAATTATCATTTGATGATATAAATGAGTATTATAATTATTTAACATACAGTTTATTTTTGGAAGAATTATATGCTGTAGATTTATGTTCTGAAGTTGAACTGGACTGGATTAATAGTGAATCATGTGTTATGACAGGCTCAACTAAGACCTGGTTTGATATGTACGTTAACGATGACGTCCATCACTTGAAAAAGCACCCATTCACTAGGGATCAACCAATTTTTATTATTAGAAAATCTGATATTAATCTTGATTGGACGTCACCACCGGAATTTTGGGCGGCTTATGTTTCTGGAAGTTCATTAGCAAAGGTAGATCGCAAGGGTAGGAAAATTAAAGCTAGACCAAAGAAGCACGCAGTTCAAAAAAAGTCGAATCAAGTTTCATCTTTTGATTTAAAGTTATATCAATGGAATAGGACAAAGTTTCCACTTAAGGAAAAGGGTAAAAATTTTGCATTTTTACCTGCAAGTAATGTACTTGGAAGAATTATGAATTCGATGAATAAAATTGAAAATAAAGACTTCATTAATCTGATCTTAGGTAAAACTCCGATAAAGAAAATTAAATTCCATAACAATATTGGTAAATATTTTAACCAATTGAATGATTCTCAAAAGGAAGCCCTACAATCATCTTTTAATAACAATGTTACAATTTTACAAGGTCCTCCTGGTTCGGGTAAAACTTCAACCATTTACGAAATCATTTTACAATTATTGGAAAACTTACACTATTATCCAATTTTAGTCGTTGCTGCTTCAAATTTAGCTGTCGATAATATTGCAGAAAAAATGCTACCGCAGTATAAAGATATTGTTCTACGTATTACATCATTATCTAAGGAAAGAGAATATAACGAAGATCATCCTTTGGGTTCTGTTTGTTTGCATAACAAGGTATCAAACATTTTGCCACCAAACTTGCAAGATATCGAAAGAAGATTAAAAAGAAATTCATCGAGTGTTTCTTCCTCTGAATTTAATAAATATTTGGATGCATGCAATCGTTATGGTTCACAGTTGGTCTCTCAAGCGAATATTATATTTGCAACAACTGCAGGTATTGCAGGTCCATACTTGAAAAATGTTAAAAATATGCCTGTTATTATTATGGATGAGGCAACTCAATCATCTGAACCTTCAACATTGATTCCACTTGGTGCAAACGGCTGCAAGAAAATTATTTTAGTTGGAGATACTGCACAGTTGAGTGTTTTCACAAGAGTTAAAAGTTTAGAAATGTCTTTGTTCCAGAGAGTTTTAGAGAATGGTACGGTTAAAGAACCGTCAATGCTTGACACTCAATATAGAATGCATCCGGATATTTCTGAGTTTTCAAGAGAAAAATTTTACGGTAGCAGACTAAAGGACGGTATCACAGCCGACGATAGAAAGATGAAGTCAATTCAATATCCGGTGTTCTTTTTAGACCACAAAGGTATAGGTGCCTTGGAAAGTAAAATGTTTTCGGTGTCAGGTGAAGAGTTTGGTTTTTCGTGGGTCAATTTCAAAGAGGTGAATTACATAGAAAGAATGGTTGAGAAGTTAATTGTTGATCACAAAGTCTCTCCGTCTAAAATTGGTATTATGACAGGATATGCTGCACAAAGAGATTTAATTGTAAAGGCCCTGGAAAAAAATCTAATCATTAATCCTTATCATATGAAAACCAATAAATCCGTGGATAAGGAAGATTTAAGTGAAAAGAAAAATGTCACAGTCTGCAACATCAATGGAATCATTATTGCCACAATAGATGCATTTCAAGGTCGTGAAATGGATTTCGTTATTTTATCATGTGTTAGATCTAACAACAACAACAACATAGGTTTCATGTCAGACAAGAGAAGAATGAATGTTGCGCTAACCAGGGCTAAATACAGTTTTATTATTTGTGGTAATGCTAAATGTTTGTCATCAAATTATTTATGGAAGCAATACATTGACTCTTTGTCTGCCAAGAACTACGTGAAAAATTCAGTAAATGATTACTAGGTAATAAAAATCCTCTATTTTGTTATGCTTTTATAGATCAGTTGTACATGTTTATATACAAAAAGAAGAAAGTTAATTATTAGATGTACTAACTTTAGCACCTTGCAACTGTGGAGCAACTTCTTGCAACCACTCCAGTTTAATGTTAGAAACATTACGGGCATAACCCTTAACTGTATAAACAAATTCAATGTACATTATAGCGTCTTTTTTCTTTCCAAACAGCAAGGAAGATGGGTGAATTGAAATCAAATTACCGTTAGTGACTGTTCTGTAGCTTCGATCCGGCATTCCAATTGCTGTATTTGAAATAAATCCACTCAAGAAAGATTTTAAAATAAATTCAACATTTATTGGTCTATTTAATTCATTATTATTTTCATCCATGTCAAAATCATTATAGGTATCATTAGCACTATCATTCAAACTATTTTTATTGTTCAATAAGCCCATGTAATCTTTAATTTGCTTACGAATTCTATTAACATTTTTGAAACCTTTATAAGAGACAGCAATTTCCTTACACCATTTTTTCTTTTCGTTCGGGTTTTTCATTGAATTGAATATATCAAAGAGCTCCTTTAACATAATCAGATCACCATATGAAGTACCTAGTGAACATGTGTCACTACGAATTGCATTAACTTCATCTCTTTTTTCACTTGCTGGCGTTTGAAGTAAGTTATCAACCGATAAACATGATACAATATCTATGACATCGTCTAATACATTATATTCCTGTGCCTTGATTAAGACTGATGCTAAATGAGGAGCAACTGGTAAAATCACCATTTTTTCACCAAGGTCGGTGATTTTACCAGAATTATTGAGTGCACCCAATGTATATAGTTGTTGTAATGATGCAACCAATGATTGTTGTCCAGGATTTTCAAGCCAGTGCCATCCTAAAATATCATCAACACCCAGTTTTTTTAACATCAAAACCGGTGATATTATTTCGGATCTTAAAATTTCAGGCTCTGTTGTGTCTACTAGTTTGAAATAATCCGACTCTTTGTACAGTCTAAAACACTTACCAGCAGACTCTCTACCAGCTCTACCAGCTCTTTGTGTCGCAGAAGCCTTTGAGATAGGAACAGTCAATAGGGTGGAAAGACCCAACTGATGTCTCCAAACTTTAACCTTTCTTAAACCACTGTCAATAACATATTTAATACCCGGAACAGTGACCGAAGTTTCTGCAATATTTGTAGAAACAATGATTTTACGTTGTCTTGGTTTCAATTTCGAGAATATTTTCAATTGCTGCTGTGGTGGTAACGCTGCATATAATGGCATTGGTACAATTAGTGGTGCCTCTTTTGGTAATTCAGACGCTATATTTGTAAGTATGTCAACAGTTTTATCGATATCTTCTTGACCTGAAAGAAAACACAAAATATCTCCTGATTGTTCTCCCTGGTTTATCTGTATTACCGACTTAATCATGGCATCCACAATATCATCTGTTGCTTTGTCCAGATAATATCTTTCAACGGGGTACATCTTACCTTCCACAAATAGAATCGGAGCATTGTTAAAAAAGTTGGAGAATTTTTCAGCGTCCAAAGTAGCCGACATGATGACAACCTTGAAATTGGGGACTTCACCTTCTTGGTTACGTTCTATCAAGAGCCCTTTCAAAAATCCAATCAACAAATCTGTCAAAATAGTTCTCTCGTGAGCTTCATCGACAATGACTGTGGAATATCTAGATAAATATGGGTCTATCATCATTTCCCTCAGCAACATACCGTCGGTGATATATTTCAGTTTGGTTTTTCTCGAGGTGACGTTGTTGAATCTGACGGAGTAACCAACTTCCTCACCCACATGGCATCCATATTCTTCGGACACTCTCATTGCCAAGTTCATCGCCGCAACTCTACGTGGTTGTGTGACGGCAATGTTTTTGTCTGTCAGGTCCATTAAAAATTGAGGAATCTGTGTAGATTTACCAGAACCTGTTTCACCAATGAGAATTGTGACCGGGTTCTCCGACAGCTGAGAGACCACCTCTTCTTTCACTTTGAACACCGGCAACGTTTTCCTAATTTCCAAAAGCTTTTCTGCCTTGGCTCTTAGCTCGGATCTGCTTATCCTTTGGCTATCTGCAAAAAACTCGTCATCACTGTCTGGATTTTCTCTCATGTATTCATCTTCTTGGTCTTCGGTTGACTTGTCATCGAAATAGACCGTTTTATATGTATTGTTGGTGGCTGTGTGCTTCTTGTTGTCTGCCTGAAGTCCTACTTTTTGTTTGTCATCTCGGACTGGCAATCCCGTCTTTTCCTCGACGGGTGCCTCATACTCGGTGTCTGAAAACACAATCTTCTTGTTCTGTCTCTGTTTGCGTCCCATCTTTGCCTGTTTGGTACCTACTTCTTGATCTTTTTAATCAAAGACCACCGGTCTTGCAGTTTCGTCTTCAACTTGCCTTTTAAAAATTTTTCATCTCAATGAGCCTCCTCATAAAATCCAGTGCACCAAATCCGTGCGCCAATTCATGTTGCGACGAAAAAGTGCTTTGAGGCACAGTCATGAACGTGGCATAGGACACGTATAGCAGGCTGGAGGTGTTTTAGAAGAGGAAGTCCAATTGTATTAGACATATCACTAGGCAAGGTACAACAATGAGAGTAAGCGGCTTGTTATTTTTATGGGCATTGCTTTATTCTGCCGTCTCAGCAGTGAAACCCTTTGAAAAGGTGTGGGAAAACACCGAAGTCAAAAAATCTATTGATGTTGGGAAATCCTATGTCAAGGAAAAGAACGACGTGACCATCAAGAATATATATAACGAGCCACTCTCCCAGTACATATTTGGAGTTCCAAAGACGGTCAAAAAGGACATTTCTTTGATCATTGCGATTTATGAGAATTTGAACGGTAAAAAAACGATCCTGCAGCCAAAGCCAGCACCAGTTCACGATGATGACTTGGTCTATTATGAGCTCAGTCTTCCATATCCCATTGCACCAGGCTCCGATTTCTCCTTCATGATTTCCATGATTGTAACCAACCAGATGGTTCCGTATCCAGAAATGGTTGCGATGACGGCTGATCAGAGAATAAAATTATCGACTAATGCCTACCCTCTATCGCCATACGACACATTAGAATATACACTTGATATATTTCGTGCTCCATCGGTGGTCCAACTGTCATCCGAAGAGTTCCCAATTGCCCTCGAGAAGCATGAAAGTGGAACCAGCGTGTCCTTCAAGGCCAGTGAAGTCATCGAGGGTAATACAATGTTTGACCTCACATTCACCTTTGTCAAGAACGCCCCTTTGCCATTTGTTAATTATCTTCAAAGAGACTTGTGGGTCTCACATTGGTCAAATAAACTCCAGTTGGAAGAATACTATGAGGTCACTAACCATGCTGCTAAGCTGGATTCCGGCTTTTCCAGAGGCAAATACTTGGCCGAAGGGGTGGGCATGAAAGCACACCATTCAATCTCGGCGCTAAGAATTCCCTTTGACCAAACCAAAACCATTCAAGATGGTTCAATTTATTACGTTGATAAGGTTGGTAATGTTTCAACCTCTCAATTCTACCCAGAAGAGTTGATAATTCGTCCAAGATATCCATTGTTTGGGGGCTGGAATTATAACTTTACTATCGGCTGGAACTACGATTTGTCCCAATTTTTGAGACAAGAAAACAATGAATACATTCTTACTGCACATATTTTAGATGGTATTTCCGACACCACATATGATGAAGTAAGCTTTAGTGTCTATCTGCCAGAGGGCGCCGAGATCATCGATTATGCTTTACCGTTTAATATTGATGCTCCTCAAGTCACCCATGAATTTTCTTATTTAGATGTCGAGTCTGGCCATGTTAAAATTACTTTCAAATTTGAAAATTTAATTGATGAGATGAAGAACCTCGTTATTATTTTACGTTATAGATACACCACATACAATATGATCGAAAAGCCATTAAAAGCAGCGCTTTATATTTTCATGGCACTGATGGGTTTGTATGTTTTGAAAAAGATAGACTTATCTATCAAGCCAACGAAAAGTAGTGACAAAATTGAAAAGGAATCAGAGGACATCGAAAGTGAAGAGCAAAAGCAAGAAAACTCCACATAGTTTGAAAAAATTACAATCTTAAGCTCTATGTTTGTGCTTGTTTTTGTTTTCAAAATGCACGAATTAACAAAAGAAAATCTAATAATTTAAAAGGTTTTGATGTTTTTTGTTTTTATGAACTCAATACTGTTTATATTAAAGTTTATGTATAGTTGTATTATCAACTAAATGATATTTCTATAAATCTATAAGGTCGTCGTCATGCTTTTGGTATTCGCCACATTGCGTAGCATCTATTAAAGGGTTCGCAGGTGATATCTGTAAATCACCTGAACTTTTTATAAAATTATTGTTTAATATTTCATCAATCACTGTGAATTTTTCTATAGTATTCTCATTTGAATTGGCTTTATCATATGCTAGAGATTCCTCTGATTTTACGTCCCCACTGGTGAAAGCTTGTTCTGTTTCAAAAACCAGCGCAGAACTAGCGTACGCTGCAGGTTTATAAACAATGTTGGATCCAATATCATTGGAGAGGCCACTTGTAGTATTTCCAGAGCTACTATTCAAACCTTCACCGCTAATTTTGTCAATTGAGTTAATAACACTACCATTAATATCAGGAGTATCAGAAAAAAATATTGGTTTGTTGTTAGTTGAGATGCCACTATTACCATCTTCTGGAATGAAATCGCCAGTTGATTCATCATCTGATTTAATATAGTCTGAGTCTTTCCTTATGTGGCTATTTAACTTAACATTTTCGTCACCTAAAACGCTTTTAGTCTCTACTGATTCATTCTCATTAGAAACTTTCTCCAGTTCGTGTTTTCTATCAGCTATCGTATCTACTTTTTCTAGCAGACTGGTAATCAACACTTCATTTTGTTCAACCAAAGTCTCACAGACTTCTTCATATTTGGTATCACTTGTCTCACAAGTTCTCTCTCTATCTATGGCGTCCTTTGAATCCGTATCAACTTTTCTAACCGTCGTCACTATTTTATCTTCTGTGTTATCCTTGTGACTTTTAATTCCAAAAAATGGTTCTACTGTTTCGTCAGATTCAGGCGGGCATCTTCTGTTTGTTTCAATATTTAAAAGTTTTTTTTCTTTCAGCTTCTCTAATAAATGTTCCATAATATCTGAATCAGCCTTTGAAGGTGATTTTTTCTTGTGTCTTAAATTTTCCAATGCCTTCTTTTTAATTTCTTTATTTTTCTCTTCTTCTTCAATTCGAATATTTTCTAAATGTGCCTTTTTGTATTCTGTTACAAAAACAGCAAACTTCATAAAAAAAGAATTTCTACTGTGTTCATCCAAGTAATTTTCTGCGTAATATGTCATAGTGTTTTCCAAATCCTCTAGAGTGGAAGTCAAATGGAGCTTCAAAGCAGTGGATTTTTGCTTCGCTTTTCCAATAACAGCACTAAAATATTCTCTTATATGATCCTTTGGATGTAATTTAGTTGGGTCACTCAAAGAACCCGTTTCCAGCTGCCTCGAGCAACTAGCAATCAAAGCAATAAAGTCTTCAATACTTTTTTCAAGATCATCAATATTCAATGTTGCAATCTTTTTAATATCAGCTAAATCATCGGCAAAATCTTTGTATTCGGGAAAATGCGTTCTGACGGTTTTTTCTATGTAATGAAGTAAACTCATTTTATTTGTAGTATCTTTCAGAAAACGAAGTCTTTGTAGGGTGGATAATTTAAAGCCCAATGCAAGTTTTGAATCATCATTCATAAAATTACCAATATTTTTAATCAAGGATAAAATTTCTATTAATGATTTGGACGATTTTAGCTTGTTTATCCCAATTTCCAGCAGATTTAACCTGTAATTTAAATCATGATAATCAGACTCATAAGTAATTGCAACTGATAATGCACGTGATCTTGCTTTCCAATAACTTGATAAATTGTAACATAGTTCTACGTATATTCTATCGTACTTTTCTAATAATTTTGGGTCCTTTTTGGGTTCTTTGACGCCCAGTCTCATATTTGTTGAATACGGACCCAAATCTTTCATCAAAGAAGGTGTTAATTCCATTGCTAGATCGTTGTTAAAAAATTCAATCACATTGGTTGCCTTGGTGATTTCATCCTCACAATGTAATACTTTCGTAACAAACTGCTCTGCTGATAAAGAGTTGAATTGATGTAAATTAATTGCAAATGTCTGCTTTAATTCTCTCGGTAAAAATGAAATTGCTTCATTTTCCTTCAACTTCTCAGTGTTATTCGTTTTCTTCTTAATTCTTGTTTCTTTGATTTTAAAAGTGTGCTCTAAATCTGTCAAAACACCTCTTTCATCCAAAAGCTTATTTATTGTCATATCATCCGAATCACCCCATAATGTGTTTGCAATATTATCAATCTTATCCCAATGAACTTGTTTCAATTTTGTTTGCGACCTTTTTAAAGATTTGATTTCATCCATTTTTTCAGCATTCGGATCAACTGTTTTTTCTTCCGCTTGCTCAATTTCATTTGTGACACTTTCTTGTGAAGTATTCTTTTTTAAGGTAACCGGCAAAGGGGGTGGTACGGGTGGTAATAGTGCCAAAGATTGGCATGATTTCTTTGCCAACGGTGGAGGAACGCATTTAGTTGAAGTAGTGATTAATTGTTTGGGTAGTGGGGGTGGAGGTGGAGGAGGTGGGAGTACCGAAACTGGATCTTTTTTTGGTGCTACGTTACCAAAATTCAAAGGAGGAGGTAGGAGGAGGAGGAGGAGGAGGAGGAGGAGGAGGAGGAGGAGGAGACATATATGCTAACATTCCGCCGTTACCAGAGTTCAAGCTTGGGACAGAACCACGACTCAAACCAGGACCCATTCCAGGACCCATTCCAGGACCCATTCCAGGACCCATTCCAGGACCCATTCCAGGACCCATTCCAGGACCCATTCCAGGACCCATTCCAGGACCCATTCCAGGACCAGAACCAGGACCCATTCCAGGACCCATTCCAGGACCAGAACCAGGACCCATTCCAGGACCCATTCCAGGACCAGAACCAGGACCCATTCCAGGACCCATTCCAGGACCCATTCCAGGACCAGAACCAGGACCAGAACCAGGACCAGAACCAGGACCAGAACCAGGACCCATTCCAGGACCCATTCCAGGACCAGAACCAGGACCAGAACGAGAACTATTTCCTAATCCAAAACTAGGTGCCAATCCAGGATTTGCGCTAGAATTAGAACCAGAACCTAAAACACGAGAATGTGGGGATGTTTTGTCCCAAAACACACTGATATCATAATAGTCGTAAGGCTCGAAAAACGTACCCGGAGACACCGTTTTAGGATTTTCAGCTATTTTGTTTTCTATATTTGAGCCAATATATCCATATCCAGTTCCATAATGAACAAAGTTTGTAGTATTTGAATCATCTTTATCAAATGATGAGTGATTTACATTATTTTCGTTAGCACCGTATTGTACTTCTTGGGATTTTAAGCCATTGTAAGTTTTAGTTCCCGTGCCTGAACCGATATTATTATTTTTGATCTCTTTTTCCGATATTTTTCTATTGAGAAGAATACTGTCGAGTGTAGTATATTTTATTGTTACAGGGTCTAACGTCTTTTTATGTTGCAAATCAGGAACTTCCAATGTGAGTTCTATTTTATTATTTCCTTTTTTGCTTGCTTCTTCTACCCCCTTTTTTTCCCACGGGTAGCCATATTTGTGTATCATCTTCACCACCTTTTGGTCATCTTGAAATCTTCCTAATAGCATTTCAAAAGTTGCTTCAGTAAGATTTGGGGTTTTTTCTTTTTGCTTAACCAATAAATCTAGCAGTTTGAAAACGGCATTATAAAATTTGTATTTGTCCTCTGCTCTTTGACTTAAAGTTTCTAATCGATCCAAGATTTTGTTTAATTTGTCATCCGCATATTTATCATCAGCTGCAATACCTTTCAATAAATCAAGGTTGTTGTTATTCATCGCTGCGTTCTTATCAGCTTCTTTCATCCTATAATAATCATTTATTAAATCAGTGACAGGATCAGAGTTTAACTTTTTTACCAAGTTAATAAACTCAAGCAAACCGGATTCTTCAAGCTTTTGCCTTAATAAAGTTCTTGCTTTAAAATTATCAAAACTTGCAACCAGTTCACAAATCAAATATAAAGTCAACATTGAAAATTCATCAATTATATCATCTGAGGAACTTGACTCAACTCTGTGCAATAAATCGATTGCGTTTCTGATCCATGTGTGAAAGGGATTATCATTAATGTTTAAAATTGATTTGCCTTCTCCTCCATTCAAAGTATAACTAAAAGAATTGGATTCCATGATCTTGTTCAATACTTGCAAAAATATTTTGGTGGCAGAGAATCCATTATTCACAACCAACAAAACAAGTATCCCTGTTGCTAGGTTCATAGACCTTATTTGAGGAGTGACCAAACTGTACGTAATTGTTTCCGTGAGCGATAAAAATTGGGAATAGTCTTCTGTTACGGTTGCCTGCTTAAGAATGATGCATTTTAATATTGAAAGAATACAGTACTCAATTTTTAATTGGTCATCTGATTTAATTGATACGGAATCTATTCTCTTTATTTCCATATCCAATAACTCAGTGATGCCTAACGACACTAACAAAGAGTACCATTCATCCGTTGATTCATGATTGGCTATTATTCGATTGAGAAGTTTGTAATGTTTGATTTTCATGTCACTATTCTGCAATTTGCTTACAAAATATTGAGGCGGCGGAATTAAAAGTTGTGCTTGTTTAGGAATTTGTTGTTGCTTTGTTATTGTCTGTTGGGAAGTTGATGAGGACGTGTTTGATGTATTTGTGTATACTGTGCCCGTATTGCTCTCCTGAATACTTAGCTTTCTTTCTATTTTCCGGTAGTGTTCAGACTCAGGCTCAGGCTCAGGCTCGAGCTGGGTTTGAGTTTCAGCATCAGGACCCCCCAATTCCATCATCGTACTTTCAACCACGTCCTTTCCGTTGTTTTCATGAGCAGAAGTAGTCACAATTGTTGTAGGTGTACCACCATCATCCACCGGGGAAAAATACGATGGCTCAGTTTTGCCCTGTGACGAATAGCCTTCCACCGGTTCTGCACTTGTCGTGTTGGTGGGCCCTTTAGAGGCAATGCTTGAAATTCGTTCCAATCCGGATATTGATTTGCGTCGTATTTTTTGAAGCCCTTTACTGAGGGAGTTAGACGGTATTCTCGATCTTACTGTTTGGCTGGGGTTTGTTGTTCCTACCTGCTTTGTATTTCTCATCTTCTACCTGTATGTGTCTCTGGGGTTCTGTTTCTTGTTTGTCCCCTTAGAAAATTCAAAAGCAACGGTATAGTATATAATAAATAAACAAAACTCCAACTTCGATGTCCGGAATTCTCTGCAAGGTTCAAAACAGTAAATAACATACTCATGAACCTGTACCTTATTCGGTAACATTGATTCTCTGTTAGCACGTAAAAATGACTTGTAGTGACATAATGTGAACATTTCATAATAAAATGTGTTGTTACGCGTGAAAATGAAAAATTTACATATTTTACATACATTATTAAATAGGAAGGTATTATACTAAAGATACAGAGGTGCGTATGGGCTTTCTACAATATATGTCTTAGAGCTCATGATCTAACTCCGTCGAATTAGTTTTCTCTTGTAACAGCTGATTCATATCCGTATTGGCCACATACCAACTTTGGAAATCCGCCCTTTCATTCATGAACTTTTGGATGTTATGGATGAAAAAATTAAGCTGACTTGTAATTGTCCAGTAAATCGGTGTAGAGACCTTGCTATCAGAACAGAGGGTGCCTGCAACATCACTGGCAAAGGTATCAAAGTTTTTTCCAATATTATTCATGAGCTTCACAAAGATCAGCCTAACGCTGGTGTCTTTGATGGAGTTGACGAGATCGATATTATAGTCATTCGACATATCTATTGCCAACTTCAAGCCCTTTCTGGGATTATTCAAATATTCCTTTGGCACGTTCAGCGTAATGAATAGTTTCTCTATACAAATTTCCGAACATTCGTCAAACTCCAGAGTCAAATGATCGTCTTTGAAATACAGGCACAGTTTGAAAGTGGTTCCTTGTGGATTGTCTTTGATAACCTTGATAGAGTTGTTCCTCAGTCTTTGTTTAAATTTTTCGATCTCCACAGTTCTCTTTGCATACCTCTCTTGATCAAGCTTGGAAAGCTCGGGCTTATGAACACTTGCCGAGTTGCTTGCATTTGCATTTGCATTTGACTTTGGTGTTTTCTTCTTTTCTTGCTGATTTACCACTTCTTGTTTTCTGTTTATAACCTTGACAAGCTTGATGGTATCCTTCTTCTCCATCGACAAAAATTTTTCCAGATATTTGTCCAGTGTTCTAACCATACCCAGAAGATCGTTACCTCCTACAACATCGATTCTTAGTTCCGAATCGCCTTCACCCTCAGCTGCTTCCTCTTTTGTCTCCTTCCGGTCCTTGGAATCCTTTGGCTCCTTTTTATTCTGATTTCTATCTTTCTTTTTTTCCCATCTTTTCTCCAATATCGTTGAAACAATTTGCTTGAAACCGATTTCGATGTTCAGACTATAGCCTCTTGGTATATCGTCGTTCAAAACCATGAGGGTGGGAGTTGACAATTTCTTGGGATACGATTGTGGAATACACAGTGTGAGTGTAAGCAATTCCAAATCAAAGGGGAAATCTGGATCTGAAGGTTTCAAAAAAAAAGTCATGAATATTTCGTCTTTGTTCGTTTTGTCATTGATGATCTTCTCTAAAAATGGCAACGGTTCACTCGAAAGGTTTTTCACAGGTATGCCATTTATCGTTATTGGCGTTATGGAGGACAGCAGCTTCTGTAATTCCTTGTAAAGCGCTTTTGGTGGATCGGGCTTGTTACTGGTGCCTGATTTCGAGGATTTGGTATCTTTTGGCCCTTTCTTCGCCTTAGAACCTTTATTTTCAGACTTGGGTCTTTCGTCAGTGGCGTCACTAGTAGCACTTTTATTCTTTTTATTCTTGTTTCTATTTCTCTCCCTATTTCTATTGTTTCGATTGTTACTCTTTGAGTTCTCTACCTGATTCTTGCTGCCCGTGACGGCAGTTGGACCCGGTCCTGTTGTATCCGAAGATCCTGTTTCCATTTCTTTCGTTATCCACTATATTGATGCTATCCACTTCTAACCAAAATGTGCACTAAGAAAGAAAAGGAAGAAATATGGTTAGCACTATGAGAGTGGCCTTGCAGTGAAAAAATACAAGAATATAGGAAAATTGGAAAAAAAGATAGAAAATCCCACGGTCACTGTATTCTTCACCCAAAAGCTCCTGTTTACGTAAGCAGTACCTGGACCATTACTGCTATTCCAGTTTTGATTCATCACATTCGTTACAACATTATAGACATTAAGATATACTATGCTTATGTTTATTCTTTCAGAAACAAACTTGCTGCCCCTTGACCTCCACCAATACACATGCTGACCACACCCAGTTCACCGGTCTTCAACTCTCTGAGCAGGGTGCACAACTGCCTTGCACCAGTGCATCCTAGCGGATGGCCCAACGCAATTGCACCTCCTCTAGGATTGACCTTGGAAATGTCAATGTTATTTGACTTGATGGAGTAAAGAGCCTGGCCAGCAAATGCCTCGTTGATTTCAAACACCGCCACGTTGGAGATGTCGACATTAGACTGAGATAGTAGCTTTGGGATAGCCACTGCAGGACCAATGCCCATGATATCTGGTGGGACGCCAACAACGGCAGTTGAAAGGTATCTGCCCAGGATTGTCAAATTCAAGTCATTTGCCAGTTTTCTGGTCATCAGCAAGACTGCGGCAGCACCGTCGGATATCTGGGAGGAATTACCGGCGTGGGAGGCGCCGTCCTTCTTGAAGGCGGGCCGGATCTTCTTCAACGACTCTGCCGTGACATTTTTCCGTGGTCCTTCATCAGTATCCACAACAATTGTTTTGGTTTTGGCCGAGTCGTGCGTGCCTTCTCCGTCCTCCTCCGCCTCCTCCTCGTCTCCGTCCGCTTCGACTTCCACCTCCACCTTGATGGGTAGAATTTCATCTTTGAACAAGCCGTTTGAAACTGCCCGTTCCGCCTTCTGATACGAGTTTGCGGCAAATGCGTCTTGGCTTTTCCGGTCTATATGGAACCGCTCATTCACATTTTCGCTCGTGTTTCCCATCGGCAGCAAGCAGTTGCGGGCATCTTTTGACGCCTCTTGCACTATTTTCGAAATCTTCGGTGCTGCCTGTGGCCCGTAATTATGGGACATGCTTTCCACGCCACAGGCAAGGCCACACTGGATCTGGCCTGCCAATATTTTGTTGGCGATGTCATTCACCGCCATCAACCCGGACGAGCATTGCCTATTGATGGCAATGAAGGGGACCGACGCCGGGATGCCCGAAGCGATAGCTGCTGCTCGATGTTCGTTGACTCCGGCTCCGGGATTCAACACGTTGCCCACCACCACGTCTCCGATGATTGCCGGGTCGATGTCCACGTGCTTGAAGAATTCCACGAGCAGCTTATATAGGATTTCGTCCGAATTGATATCTTTGAACGAGCCTTTTCCGGCCTTGGTGAGGGCGGTACGGTTGGCGCCAACGATAACGACGTCATTTTCCGAGCCGCTTGCCTCAGGTGATTCCTGCGCCGAAGTGAGATGAGCCTCGATTTGAGCCAATCTGTCCATTGTTTAATACTGTATCTTGTTTCTAGTAATTGGATTGACGTTTAACTGTTTTTAGAGATGTGTTTGTCTGTTGAGTATTCCACCTGTCCACATTCAAGGTTTACGATTTACTCAACCGCACAGGAGAACAGTTGACATGAGGGCAATACCCAACAATTTTATATTCTGTGCCAAAAATGCCAAGGTCATCCTACCAGGCGTGACAACCATACCAATGTGGGGAGTGTTCACACGGCACAAATAGGGAGGGACATCATCGATGCTAGGACAGGAAAGGGGAGTATCTGGGAAAACGGGCGGAGAAGTATCAACTCCGAAAAGTGGTGCCTATAATCCAGGCCCAATTGGGCCGAAGGGGCAGATTACCCCGGGTTCCAGACTAATTTGGCCGAGCACGGTTTCTCTTCCTCTGTTTTTCAGTTTTTCCCGTTTTTTTTAGACTCGCACGTTTCTCCACATTTTCGCCTTTTTCTTGACACGTCTTTTGATAGGGACCGCCCCCAAAGAGGCTTCGCGGTTTTTCTGTCAAGCCGATCAATTTCTCAGGGACAGGGAGCTTCTAGATTTCCACTGTGTTGCAACTAATTGGCCTCCAGAGAAGGTTATTTTAGATCCCTTTTGTTTCTGTATTCTGCATGATGGAAGTATCACGATAGGTTGTAAAAAAAAGAGGAAATTCTGATGAGTGTGCTGGGGTTCGAACCCAGGAAATCCTAAGAAAATCAGGTTCTGATCCTGACGCCTTAACCTCTCGGCCACACACCCACCCATTACTGACAGCACAAAACCCAGATATCCCGGAAATCTCCAACTTTCAGTCAACGGGCCACTGTGTCCCAGGTTCGACTTCCACAGGATACTTCTGTTGTTGCATTCATCTTATTCGACCCTCGAGCAACAAAAGAGGGGCCTCATCAGGATGCTGAGCTTATCTTCCATACACTGGATATACATTTCCTAGTTATTTCAATGATGTGGATTTTGTAATTGGTGATGCTGTTTTCCAATGTGTAGCTGCTGGCTCTCTATATTCCAGAAGATCTGTTCCGCTGCTGATATCTCCAACTCTATATTACCACCTCAGGAGGCTCATCATTCCTGTTTTTTTTTTTTCCTACTATGGGAAAAATAAAATAGCGATGAATAAGTGGCGGTTTTTTATTTTGGGTTCTGTTCAGATCTTCACTCTGCGTCGATCGACTCAACAGGTATTTTATGCATTTTTAAACCCACTACAACCACAGCTCCACGTTTCACAACCTCCATCTAGACGCCTCCTTTCTTGTCATATGTCTGCTTGTACAAGTGGGACAGATTGAGATGACAGCGTGGATTGAATACGTAGGGTTTCCTGAAGGCACGTTTTCCTACTCGGTTTATACCTGGAGTATAATTCTGTTATGGCTGTCCGTACCACTTTTGTACGTTGTTCTGGGAAACTTGAGTTATATCCGTTCCACGTATCGTCAACGAAGCAAAATTGAAATCTCAAAGGATATAAATGAAGTGGTCATAGTTGTTCTGGGCGATTTGGGACATTCCCCAAGAATGTCTTATCACGCAAGAAGTTTTGCAAATGCCGGTTATTCGGTGAATTTATGTGGCTATTTGGAAAGTAATTTGCCCGGCTACTTATCGACCCCCGACATTTCCATCTATGATATCCCAGTGATCAAAAATAAGAGAAATTTGCCATATCTCATCTTTGCAGTCTTGAAAGTTTTGTCCCAGTTTTACGATTTGACGTCTCTGCTGGCGTACGTGATAGATGGCAAGACCAGGTACGTCCTCATCCAGAATCCTCCGTCACTGCCTGTCGTCTTGATTGTTGGTTTGCTCAAGAAATTCTGGGCTCCACAGGTCCAAATCATAATTGACTGGCACAACTTGAATTGGAGTATCTTGAATCTGAAATACCAAAACGAAGGTAATTGGGTGGTGAAGCTTATGAAAGCTTACGAAAAGTTCTGCTGCCAAAAAATCTCGGATTTTAATTTCACCGTTACAGCAGCTTTGAAAGAGTATCTGATTGAAAATTTCAAGGCACCCGAAGATAAGGTCATCACATTCTACGACCGGCCAAGCGATATTTTTACGCCTCTAGATTCGCAGGATTCTCTCCAAAACATCCTCCAAGCCAATTCGCAGTTATTTGATGGTATTTCATATAACCAGTTGTCCGACAGAATTTTGGTGACCTCCACATCATTCACACAAGATGAAGATTTCACAGTTCTCGTTGAAGCCTTAGTTTTGTTGGAAAAAAAACTGAAGGCTGACAGTTCAAAACATCGAATTATAATGCTTGTAACAGGGAAAGGACCGCTACAGGCAGACTTTTTGAAATTGGTAAAGCAATATAGATGGGAATTTGTCTTCATCAAGAATGTATGGCTGCCTATAAAGGAGTACCCAAATATCCTGAAAGTTGCAGATTTGGGGATTTCCTTGCATTATTCGTCTTCTGGATTAGATTTGCCAATGAAAATCGTCGACTTGTTTGGTTCTGGTATCCCCGTTCTAACTATGAATTACCCAGTTATAAAGGAACTGGTTAAGGATAACATTAACGGTTTAATCTTAAAATCAAATAATAACGCTGATGAAATGGCGACTAAGATCTTCAACGTTTTATTCCAAGACAATGAGCTGTATAAAAAGCTTAAACGGGGCGCTCTATTGGAAAGTCGAAGACATTGGAACGATGAATGGAATGATAAACTAGTGTCCAAGTTGTCTCTCAATAACGTTCTGCCATTGTGATCCTTTGTGTACTTAGACATCGCACCTTGTAGTGGCTTGCGATTTTTTTGTAGAGTGATTTGTGTACATTTCGGAGTTGTCTTTTCTGGGAAATGTGGGAAATGCCCTGTTTTTAGTATTATCCATTTTTCTTTTGCAAAATCAACCACAACTTCACAAAACTCGTCAAAGCTGTCTTTCTGATCGGTAAATATTTGCTACTTATATATTTCTATGGGGACCGTTAAAGTGACGGATTTTGTAGAGTTAAAAAGGCAAAAAGTTAGTAACCTCACCGAGTTCACCGTTTCGCTTGAAACTTCTTGCTCTTCGGCAAATCGACTCTACGGCGACTTTCCAAATGATTTTTTGTGTAAAAGCAATGCAGCATCGAAAAGTGTGAAATTCGATGAAAAAAAAGATCAAGACCTTGAGGATACTGAAAGCGCATTAAGCTTGCAAAATATGTTTCTTAATAAACGATCTTCAAAAATGCAATGCGCAGTAACGGCGTCTGAAAAAACTGATGAACAGGAGAGTGTCTCGACTCTTGAACAGGAAATGCTTGAAATAAATAGTACTGATGAAGAGCCCTTGGATACAATAAAAATTACAAGCTTGACTTCCAAAAATACCCCCCAAAACAGAAAAGAAGAGGCCGATGATGTAGAACAAGTTTTCGCCAAATCAACTGAAACTATAATTAATGATGACAAAAAGACAGATATAGCCAAAATCACTGCTGAGAGTTCCCCAAATGAGCGCTCTCGGAAAGGGGTGTGTCTGGAGAAGAAGACTTTAGAATTTGAAAGAGAGATCAAAGCTTTGAGGGCGTGTGTGAATATCCAACAAAGATCCATCGAAAACTATGAAACTCAAGTAAATTCAATACAGTCTGAGCTGCGGATGTTAAAAGATGATTACAATTTAAAAGTTAGAGAATGTACTGTTGCAAACGAAGAGCTTGAAAAAACGCAGCGGTCTTTGCAACGTGCCAAAACTGAAATAAAAACCGCTCTCTCCACGGTGGAGTTCCTGGATAAACTAGAGGATTCAGAAGCAAGTATGCAGTTTGGATTGAATGGAAACACGCTCCATATGGGGAACTTTGGAAATGTGAAGAAAGTGATGGATAATATGCAAGACAAGAACGTGTACTTACAAAACATATTTACACTACTAATGAAAAAAATAGACAATTTTTATCGTACTATTTTTGGACCCATGGTATTTCTAACAAAAGAATTGCCAGAATCAGAAAAAGGAGTTGGTGAGCTTTCTTTCGGAAGACTCATTACTGGCATTTCTTAACCGCAATTCGACAATACTTGAACAGGTTGAAACGTTAGTTAGAGAAAGTGGTTTAGAAAACCCAACTCGCCATAGAAAGGCGCAACAAAAATCCCTTGCAGACCTAGACTCATACTTTTTGCTGATTGAGGAAATAATCGCCCATGATATTGAGCAGATGGTACGCCAGAAGGCCTGTGTGTAATGCTTCGGCGATTGTATAGTAGGGTTTTCAAGCACGTTCTCTTTTGGGATACCAAAACCGGCAAATTCATGTTGTGGCACAGGAGTCACGTTGTAGAGACCATGGAAAAAAATTCAGTGTCCAAAAGACTCGGTATGTGGCGCATGACTTATGAGTAATACCACAACAATAGGAATTTGACTTCCTGCGCCGGAAAAGGATGATCTAATGACAGAGGGTAGAGTAGGTGATGGCGTAATGTGGACAGAAGAATACCATGATGGATACTTTGGGGATTGAAAATTTCACTTCTCTTTAGAGCAGTTGTATAACTAACTCTGGGTAGTTGGTATTCTTATTATAAGTGAATCTACATATACAGATATTGATATATCTATATATATACTTGATACTTGTGCTTAACGCAAACATAGCCTGGTATACTGTAGACTTATACATCAGACATCATGGTTCAGGCAAATGACGTTGAAAAGGTGAAAATCCTTGGAAAAGATACGATCCATGTTGGTTATCAGATACAAAATCACATCACAGATGAAATCGTCAGCACATTGAAATCCTCAACATATGTTATTGTTACGGATACAAACCTAGTTAAGGCCGGACACTTGGAGAGATACAAGAAGGCATTCTTGGAGGCGATTGGCAGAATCAGACCGGAGTCCAGACTTTTGACATATGTCATCTCCCCAGGTGAAGCGAACAAGAATAGAATCACCAAAGCAGCAGTGGAAGATTACCTCTTGGCCGAAGGATGTACCAGAGACACGGTGATTGTTGCTATGGGTGGTGGTATCATTGGAGATATGATCGGTTATGTTGCAGCAACCTTCATGAGAGGTGTTAAGGTTGTTCAGATCCCAACGACATTATTGGCAATGGTCGATTCATCCATTGGTGGTAAGACTGCAATTGACACCCCTCTGGGTAAAAATTTCATTGGTGCCTTCTGGCAACCGCAGTATGTGATGGTGGATATTTCATTTCTGTCCACCCTGCCAGTTAGAGAATTCATAAATGGTATGGCTGAAGTTATCAAAACGGCAGCAATCTGGAATGAAGCAGAGTTTGATAGATTGGAATCATATACGGAATTGTTTTTACAAGTCATTAATACTAGATCAGCAGATGACGGGAATGTGGACTTAACTCCAATTTTGGACCATATTTATAAGTTAGTTCTTGAATCGATTAAGGTCAAGGCCGAGGTTGTCACCCTCGATGAAAGAGAAGGCGGCTTGAGAAACTTGTTGAATTTTGGTCACTCTATTGGACATGCTTATGAGGCTATTTTGACACCACAGGCATTGCATGGTGAGTGTGTTGCTATCGGCTCGATCAAAGAAGCAGAATTAAGTAGATATTTGGGCATTTTGCCTCCTGTTGCTGTTTCAAGATTGAGAAAATGTTTTGAAGGCTACGGTTTACCCGTCTCAATCCACGACAAGGTTCTGCAAAGTAGAGTGAATGGTAAAATATGTCCTGTTGATACCTTATTGAAAAAAATGGCCATTGATAAAAAAAATGATGGTTCGAAAAAGAAGGTTGTTTTATTGAAGAAGATTGGTGCATGCTACGAGCCTAGTGCATCATATGTGAATGATGCTGATTTGAGAGTTATTTTAACAGAAGATGTTAAAGTCTCACCTTTTGATCTTGCTGCAAAGAGAGAAGTCACAGTTGTTCCACCAGGCTCAAAATCCATTTCAAACAGAGCTTTGATCTTAGCGGCTCTTGGTAAGGGACAATGTAAATTGAAAAACTTGCTTCATTCTGACGACACACAACATATGCTCACTGCTGTCTCCTTGTTGAAGGGTGCAGAAATCACATGGGAAGATAACGGTGAAACTGTTGTATTGAATGGTAATGGTGGTAAATTAGTTACCAATGATGAAGAAATCTATTTGGGTAATGCAGGTACAGCTTCGAGATTCTTAACAACCATTGCTTGTTTGGTTGGCACTAATGGCGATTTAGACACTATCAAATTGACCGGTAACAAAAGAATGCAAGAAAGACCTAATGGTCCTTTGATTGATGCTTTGAGGGAAAATGGTGCCGATATCAAATGTTTAAATAAAGAAGGTTCATTACCAATTGTTGTCAAATGTGGCAGAGGATTGAAGGGTGGCAGAATTGAACTAGGTGCAACTGTTTCATCTCAGTATGTTTCATCAGTTTTATTAGCAGCTCCTTATGCCCAAAGTCCAGTTACATTGTCATTGGTTGGTGGCAAACCAATTTCTCAACTCTATATTGATATGACTATTAGAATGATGTCATCATTTGGTATTGAAGTTACGAAATCCAAGACCGAAGAATATACATATGAAATTCCTTTAGGTAATTATACCAATCCACCAGAGTATGTCATTGAATCTGATGCATCTTCGGCAACTTATCCGTTGGCATTTGCAGCTATGACTGGATCAAAATGTACAATTCCAAACATTGGATCTTCTTCCTTACAAGGTGATGCAAAATTTGCAGTTGACGTCTTAAAACCAATGGGCTGTACAGTTACTCAAACTGAAACAAATACCACTGTTGAAGGTCCAGCAGTTGGTACTTTGAAACCTTTGAAACATGTTGATATGGAGCCAATGACCGATGCATTTTTGACCGCAACTGTAGTTGCGGCAATTGCAAATGATCCAAACAATTATACAACAATCACAGGTATTGCTAATCAAAGAGTTAAAGAGTGTAACCGTATTGAGGCAATGAGAGTTCAATTGGCAAAATTCGGCGTTGTAGCAACGGAACTAGATGATGGAATTGTTATCCACGGTATTGATTACAAAGACTTGAAGGTACCAGAAGAACCAGGTATTTATTCGTATGATGATCATAGAGTCGCTATGAGTTTTTCATTATTAGCTGGTATGGTTCCGAATGGTCCTGTCATTATTCAAGAAAGATATTGTACTTCCAAAACTTGGCCTGGATGGTGGGATATTTTGCATACTCAGTTGAAAGCTACATTAGATGGTTATGAACCGGCATCTTTTGCGGACTCTTCTAATCATTCCAATCCATTACCTTCCAAGAATGGTGATAAAAGTATTGTTTTGATTGGTATGAGAGCAGCAGGAAAGAGTACTATGTCTCAAGTTATTTCATCTACAACTGGATTTAAAATTCTTGACATTGACGAATATTTTGAAAAGAAGGTTTCGAAAACCATCAAGGAGTTTGTCGAAAAAAATTCCTGGGAAGAATTCAGGAAGCAAGAGTTGGAGACAGTCAAGGAAGTTTTGAAAAAGTACCCAAATAATCACGTTCTTTCAACAGGTGGTGGAATTGTTGAAATTCCACAGGCAAGAGATTTATTGATCGATTATAAGAAGAAAGGTGGAATTGTTTTACATTTACACAGAAACGTTAATGAAATGATAAGATTTTTGAAAGAAAAGGACACTGAAAGACCAGCTTATGGTGAAGAGATTTTGGCTGTTTGGAATAGAAGAAAACCATGGTATAAAATGTGTTCTAACTACTTTTTCTATTTACCACATTGTGAAAGTGAGAGTGAGTTGACTCACTTAAAGAGAACGATGGGTTCATTTGTTGAAGAAATCATTGGAAATCCAATTTCAATTCCAGCTTCTAGATCATATTTTGTTTGCTTAACTTATCCAGATCTGAAGGCGGACTCTGCACTGAAACATATTTCTCAAATCACAAGTGGTTGTAACGCGGTTGAATTACGTGTTGATTTGCTTAAATCATATGATTTGGAATTTGTTGCTGAACAAATTGGATTGTTGAGAAACCACACAGAAATTCCAATTATTTTCACAATCAGAACTGTCTCCCAAGGTGGTGCTTTCCCAGATGATGATTATGACACTATTGGAAATTTGACTGAATTGGCTTTCAAAATGGGTGTTTCATATGTAGACATGGAACTATCATTGCCAGAGGGTTTATTTGCAACCCTAATTAGTAAGAGAAAATTCACAAAGGTTATTGGATCACATCATGATTTTTCAGGAGATTTCAAATGGGATAATTCTGAATGGGAAAACAAATATCAATTTGCTGTTAATTCCAATGTCGATATTGTCAAGTTTGTTGGTACAGCCTTGGACTTTGATGATAATTTTGCCCTAGAAGAATTTAGAAAGACCCACGTTTCCAAGCCATTAATTGCAATTAATATGCGTAGATCAGGACAGTTGTCGAGAATTGTTAATCCACTCTTAACACCGGTCACACATTCATTATTACCAAATTCTGCTGCACCTGGTCAGCTTTCAATTAAACAAATCAATGCATCATTAGCGTTAATTGGTGATTTAAGTCCTAAAAAGTTCTACGTGGTTGGTACGCCGATTTCACATTCCAGATCACCAGCTTTACATGGTAAGGGTTATGAACTCTTTGGTTTACCAAACACCTTTGAACGTTTTGAAACCGACGACGCCTCAAAGGTATTCAATGAGATTGTAAAGGCGGAAAACTTTGGTGGATGCGCAATCACAATTCCATTAAAGATTGATATGATGAAATACGCAAATAACTTAAGTGAATCTGCCAAGACTATTGGCGCAATCAACACATTCTACCCAACCAAGGATGGTAAGTACTTCGGTACCAATACTGATTGGATCGGCATCACTGAATCATTTAGAAGAAATGGTGTTTACGGTAATATTAAGAATGGTTTGATTATTGGTGGTGGCGGTACCTCAAGGGCTGCTGTTTACGCGTTTAAGCAGATGGGTTGTGAAAAGATTTATATGTTGAATAGAACTGTTGGTAAATTACAAGAGATCAAAGACTCATTCCCAGCTGACTACAACATTGAAATTTTGAGCGATGCTACCAAGATTGCACAAATTAGAGATATTGAATTGGTTGTTTCAACTGTTCCTGCAAATGTCGAACTTGAAGGTGAATTTATTGAAAACATTAAATCTGTTTTAAGCAAGGGTGTTAGCGGCGGCAACAAGTACTTTATTGAAGCTGCATACAAACCGCTTGTTACACCACTAATGAAAATTGCGGAAGATGAATTCTCATGGAAAGTTATTCCTGGTAGAGAAATGCTAGTCAATCAAGGTATTGCTCAGTTTAGAGAATTCTGCGGCATTGAGCCACCTTATGAAGCAATTTTTACTGCCGTCACTTCTGAATAAATATTGTCTATTTCTTCTTTTTTCCCTGGTATTTTGTAAGTGTGTATATATAAGATAACATAATTTGATTATTTAGAATGAGAATTTTTTGCATTTTTCTCTCCTAAGACCGGAGTAGAAATTGAGGTTGTGTGTAGTTGGCCTTTACTACATATAGCACGGCAAAGCACTTGAAACATAATCCGCTTGCTGCAGTTTATACGTGTATCACATACGAGAATATGGTGATTTTTCATGAGACGTCTTGGAACTCAGGGGGGTGGAAAACTACAGAAGCAGAATCTACTTTATTGACACAATACCAAGAACAAGAGAGACACGTAATAAAAGAATGTGCAAAAGGTGACCCTGTCAGAGTCGAAAATGATGAGGGTGTAAATGATTTGGTACATCATAGTGAATGGTTTCCTGATGTTAAAAATTGGGAAATTGAAGAGATAGAAAGAATGATGGGGTCTATAAGAGCAAGGCTTGGTTCCAAATGGTCAGTAGTTAAAACAGCCAGATTTTTTAGGTATATTGAACATATACGTGACACACGTTTTATCCGTGGTACACGCTGGAAAAGCAATAATCGAATCAATGATTTGGATTTGGGTGTTGGGTTACACACACTGATCACGGCAGCAAACCGGTTTTTTGGGCACAATAATTGGATGAGTAAAGTTGGAGATAGTAAGATTGTTTCGTATAATAAGTCCAATAATATGGAAACAGAAGATACAAACAAGCGTATTGATTGTTTGAGTATGGAAACTGAAGTAATCATCATACTTGCAGATAATACAATTGTCGAAAAAACTGGTGTTGGATACAGCTACAATATGGACAAGGAAATGGCATTTAAAAAATGTAAAAAGGAAAGTGTCAGTGATGGTATGAAGAAATGCTTTGCTGGCTTAATTGTCTTAATGATGGATTACGAGGAAAAGGTACGCAAAGGTTATTATACAAAATACAAATGATAAGTATGGTTCACTTTATTCATTTAAGAAGCTTTCGCAAACGAATTGATAAATCCATCACTTGTTAGTAGACCGGTAGTTAATACGATAACTGATTTATCCTTGGTGAAAGGATTTGATTTCAACACATATTTAATGGTTGCAATTTCACTCCATGTTATACCGCCAACTGCACATATGATGATAGTGCTTTTATTGCTATTCTTCAGGTCAGAAATTTTTGGAGGAATTATTGAACTGAATAATTTTTTCTTTGAATCAGGTACCAAAAATTCTTGAAGTGTTGTGCTGCTAAGTCCTTCTAGATCGATATTATTCCAACCATATTTGATAGCACGCTGGGACTCAGTTTGCTGGTTTGAATCTTTTAGTTGGAAAGATCTTGAATAAATGGATTGGACAAGTCTTGCAAATATTGGCACGTATCCTGGATAACCAAAATCAGCATCATTATATAGAGTTGTGAAATCTTGATCGATGCTGTCTACACCCGGATTTGTGATTTCCTCGGAGTAAGTTGGCAAAAGTGACAATGATTTTGCCAACAGAGAGAAATTTTGAATATTCTGAGTGGCTGATGGATCAGGATTTAGAGCTGAAAACGTCAAGAAAGAAGCGGGATGTGAATTTGGGTTTGACTTTGCTGAGAAATGATTCGAAAACTGGATTATTTTCAACTTTTGTAAATTTATTAAAATTGGCAAAGTCTTGAGAATGCCAAACTTGTTAATAATTACATTATATAGCGGCAAAAATTCCGATTCTTTAAACCCACGTTTTATAATAGATGTCAGAATAACCAATTTGAAAACATCAGATAGAGTGGTAGAATCAAAAGAATTCAGTAAAGAAGTGATTCTGTTGAAAGCCGACGAGACACTCAATTGATTTGAAAGAATATCTTGCTGTAGTTCTATCAATATTTTATTATACGAGTGCAAAACATTAAAGCCGGGGCCCGAAATTGAAGTATCATTGCCTATATCGTCATCCGGTTCATCTAAAATTGGAATTGACACGGTATCATTTATATCTTCAAATGTATGCATAATAAAAGCTGCCAAATCTGTGTGCTTTGAAACGTACGATTGTAACGATTTCAAATTGTTCAACTCGTTAACAAAATTTTTCATTTCATCGATATTGTCTAACTTTTTGTAATCGTCGAATTTCAGTTGCAAGATTTTTGCGTGTTTGTTTAGTGTCGGACCCACATGACTGAAATTCAAATATTTAATCAGAGGATAAATCTTGTCGTTTGAATCGTTCAAATTGATCGACGGCGAGTCAGTTGAGTCCGGTTTGATATTGATTTTTGTGAGTTGTGATTTTATATCAAAGGTTTCATTGCATAAACCAGAATATGATAGTTGAGATAGAAGACAGGAAATCAGGTCATTTGATCTATCCAGCGAAATCAAGTCGACCGAGTTGGTATAAAAGGAATGTACATTCAAGAACAACATATCATCTATGTCATCGATTATTTTCCTCTGTGTGTCGGACAAGGTTTGCAGATGAGAGTTTAGCAACCTCCTATAAATTTCCCAAAACTGGACTGATTTGGGGCCCTTCAAATAGATGTTGGTAATTCTGAGTTTGTAACTTGACTCGATGTATAGCTGCAACAGAGACTTGGCCAGCAATTCCAAAGGCAATGCCGAATCATCCAGATAGAGGTGCTTAAATGCAGCGTCTGGGCTGTATTCGAGGGAATAAATCTGTTCGTTTGAAATTGGGAGATACAGTAGGGTTGACCAGACATGATGAGAAGTTAGATCTCCCAATATACCGGATAGTGAGAGATACTTGGTGAGGGCTTTATCAATGGAGTTATGTGACACAACGAGATGGATGTTTGTTGAGGCGTAAGTTGAGGAGAGAGTTGTGATCAGCGGAGACAGGGAGTTCAGTTTGGAAAAATTGGCGTCTGACTTCAGGTCCAACAGGAACACAATAGAGACCGGTATTTCAGGAAGCGACGGCAGCAGGGAGGCTGGGTCGGTGTTGTCGAACCAGATGATTTTGCCGATGTTTGACGATTTTGAAAAGTCTGAAAAATGGTTGTTGGTGAGATAGTCCAACGGAACGGAGATGTCATGATCCAATACTAGGGTATTGGGGCCCTCCTGATAGTTTGAAATTGTGGCAAAGATCGAGATCAGATCATCAAGAGGTTGCATCACTGATTGGCGGTCAATTGTTGTCTGTTTTCTGCAAGATATGACGATCGGTGGAGCACAAGAAAGACTGCATGGTTGGAAGTTAGAGATAAAAGTAACAGGATAGGGGGGATTTTGGGTTTTTTTTCTTCTGAGTGCCCCACAAGTACAGAGAGAAAGGGTGGTGGGAAAAAAAAAGACGTGGGATCGACACTTGATGGGGGTTGTGCTGTAACGCGGACAAATATTGGGGGGGAGTTCCAACCAAAAGGGAGAAATTCCCACGAAAAGAGGAGCTTCGAGCGGCAGACTCGTGGGCAGAGCAGGCAGAAAGGCAGAAAACTCCCACGGAAAAGACAGCTTTGCAGCGGCAGGCCCAGTGGGGCTGTGGGCAGAAAGGGGCGGCACGGTTTTCAAGGGCCACGACCTGTTGTTTTGGGAGGAGTGTGTGGTTCTGGTACGGTTATATGATTAGCATTTATATATATATATATATATGTATGTATGGATATAAAAATACCAACGTATCCATGAAATGAATACCATAAAAAAAAACTCAATCTATCAGAACGATCCTCAAGAATAATAAATCAAGGAAGGATATGGAGTAAGAAGTAAAATAGGATAAAATAAAATAGTGTAAGTAATGAAGTGTTGGAATCCAATGTTAAGGATTTCTCTTTTTTTTTTAAAATGATCAATTATTTCCATTTCATCAATTCACTCTACTTTTTTCTTTGGTGAAATACAGTTTGTTCGATGAATAATAATTAATGAGATAAATGGTTGAAGCAGAAACAAGTGGGAGTAACAGTGAAAACAAAACAGAGAGACGTCAGTCGGGTGATGGACCACCTACGCCTGATGTGTTTTGTCGTTGTTTTTGGAGTTTTGTGTTCAGTGTCAGAACCCGGAGCTTATGTGCTTCTGTGGGGGGGGAGGAGGGGGGGTTCGATGAGAGCAGGGAAGTGTCGAGCCGATTAAGCGGAATCTTCGATCTTCTTCTTCTCTGCCAATGCTGCATAGTAGTTTTCTCTGGTAGCAACCATGTTTTTGTGGATTGACCACCACCAGACACCTATTGCTGAACCGATTGCGATACCCATGGAGATATCGATGATGATCTTTCTTTTCATGAAGCCTGTGATAGGAGCGATAGCCATTGTTGTGTTGTTATTTGGATGTGGATAACTTGGTGAGAGAGGGATCAAAGGCACAGAGAAACAGAGACCAGAGCATAGAGGCAAGAAAACACCTCTTTCTTCTATAGAATAGAGAGGTGTCTATATCCCATACAGAAAAAACAACTATTGTCACAATAATGCCTATAGCGCTACTGGTATACAGATAATCCTACAGAGAGAGGATCTCTCTCTCTCTCTCTCTCTCTCTCTCTATAGTCACTCACCATTCGCTTTCCCTATTGGGACGTTTGTGCCTATTGCTAAGAGACATTTCCAAGAAAAAATGGTGCGAGAATGTTTCTGGAAAAAAAAATTGCAAAAAAGACATTACGCCCGTGCACCGCGGACGGTTGCCGGACTGGCCAATCACACACGTGGATTCTCTTCCTCCATGTGTGGACGCAAAAACTCGCCACAAACAGGACGCTCCGCCGGCGCCGCTGACGTAAGCCGTTCTTTGCGCGCGCCCGTGTGGCGCATGCGTAAATCTCGAACCACTCTTGGACCGTTTTTTTTCTTTTTCTTTTTTTTCTGTTTTTTTTTCAATGCCCGTGATGCACTGAGCACTGTTCATTGGCAAATAGTATACTATGGATATGTCGATACACTGTTGTTGGAAATATATATAGGTGATATTAGAGGTGGGTAGAAAAACAAAGATTATTTTTTTTTTTAATTTGCCTCTGTTCTAACTCTCTGCGTACAGTGTGTAGAAAAAGTCCATTATATCCAGTTAGTTGTTGAACTTGTAGATACCAGAGAATCTTCGACCCGTCTGTTTTTGTTCCTAGAGAAGTCTTTTTATCACTCATCCACACACACACACACACACACCATGTTTGCAAGAGCCATCCAAAGATCCTCAATTAGACAATTCTCCGCCTCCGCAAAGACCCTCTCGGGCCCTCACTTCCCAGAAGGTGCCTACAACAACTTGCCATTCAAGGTCAAGAACAGAAGAGTCCCATACGCAGTTCCTCACTTGATCTTCTGGATCCTCGGTGCAGGCATTCCTTTCTTCGCCGTCGCCGTCCAACAAAAGAGAGCAGGCTTGTTATAGGCGCCCCTCTCTCGGGGGCGGGCGGCACAGGCGTCATCGCCCCCGTCTGGGCGTCCCCAGAAGGGCAACTCACATCCATGCGCAATGGAAGAAAGGCCGCCACACTACACAGTCTTGTTGCTTCGATCCCTCCCGTCAAAAGTCGGGTCTGGCGACAGACATGTGCACCGTGGAGGGCTCCTCCCTCTTGCACACGCTGACCACCCTTCTGCTCGTTATTATTCGTTTCAGATTTTAGAAAAAGAAACCCCTTCTCCTATATAAATCCATATCTTATGTATTTAACTTATTTCATTATTTAGCAAAGACAAAAACGCAGGACAGCACCCGTGGTCTCGGAGACAGACTCGGGACAGAGTGGGCGGGCAGAACCCAAAGGTCAGCAAACCCTCCGTGCTCTACATCGCCACACACACATCCACCTGCTCCGTGCTCTACACCCCGACACACGCCCAATTGCTCCGGGGCATCGGCCCCAGGCACCTGGCAAAACACCGGATCTTCCCAATGGATGCTCCCCCACACTCTGGCGGCGTCTCGTCTGAAGATCGGCCCCAAACACACACTCCACACAGGCAAGTTCTTCAGCACGGATTTCCACGCTGCCACAGAACCCGTCTCTGCATCCACGCTGCCACCGCTCGTGAGACCGGGCATCTCGTATCCCGTCTCCCTGTGTTGGTCTTGGCTGGTTCGTTGGCTGCTCTGCAATCGACGCCGCCACCAGCAGTGCCCCAAAAAAGACCCAACGTCTGCCATGGCCCCATTGGTGCTGTTCGGCAAACTCCACAATTGCCATCTTCGGCACGCCCTGTGCTTCTGGTATGCCATCCGTTGTCGTTGCTCTTGATAGCCAGTGTCAGCTGCCCACTCCGCCGTCTGGGTTCGCAAACCACACACACCCCTCCAGCCCACTTCGGCAATTTGCCCTCCCAGCACCAGCATCGTTATTCCAGACCGCCTCGTCACCTGTAATAAGCTCGCAGTGACACACCGCAATAGAAAATACTGCTTGCTCTCCTACAGAAGTCGGCTCATCCCTCCTTGGACTTGAGGCTGGCCCGTCTGCATGCTTCCTAATTGGTTGGTCTATCCTAGTCTCATCACTATCACGCTTGCTGTTTGTCTACGGTCATAGTGATCAATAGACGTGAAAGTTAGGTGGCAATGGACGATCCAAAAGTGGTGGAACGGAAGAGAAACGAGCCGGTACAACACTACTTCTGGTGGGTGTATTGTGGATGAAACGAGAATCCAAATATTTCTGACGCTCACCTCGAATGTGCTCTTTTGCTGTCTGTGTTACCTCTACATGAATCACGTGCACACAGTATCAGTTGAAACTCTCAATAACTGTAGCTAAGGAAACGCCCAGCAAGGGCCAAGTAGCCGTCGACTCGAGACGTGGTTGCCACTCGTAGTTCTGAATGGTGTTTGATTTTATATATGGTGTAGATGCTATAAAAAGTCAAATGCCAAATGTTAAATGTCAGGTGCTGAAACGTAAAAAGGAGGACATTGGCCATCCAGCTCTAATCTAAGTCCATCTCTAAGTCGAGTTCACCCTCAGCGTCAACACTCCCTGTGTGGCCATCACTATTGTTGCTGGCATCGCCATTGCTGTTGGTTACCATACTGACAATGTTGTTTCCTGTCGCAAGCCCACCAAGAACGCCGGATGCAATAGAGGTCAGGTTTTGCGCCAGACTTTGGATGGCACCGGTGTTGGGAGTGGCACCTGGGGCAACCTGGCCAGCGTGCTGCGAGGCTGCATTGGTCAGCTGGGTAGCAATGGTCTGGGCAAAATGTCGTGCAAAATCTGTACCTGTGGTTGTGTTTGTAGTGGAGGCAGCTGCGGTGGCTGCGGCTGCGGCAGCTGGTGAAGGCGACGCCGGTTCTGGTACGCCGATTTCCGGGTCTGGTACAGTCGACGTGCTGGAGGAAGCAGCATTTGCCCTCTCGCGTCTGAGTTCTGCGGCCCTGTTCAAAGCTGTCTGGTGTGCTGCACGATGTCTTTCCAGGAGATCTGCAGGCAGGCCTGTGCTCGTGACGGCTGCAGAACGGGTGATTGGGGCGTGGATGACGGTCGGGGTGGTGGTTGTCGTTGTCGTTGCAGGTGTCTGTGGTGCCGGCGTCACATTTGCTGCGTGTGACGCTGGCAATGGGGATGGAGACGGTGATGTCGATGACGACAACGATGACGCCTGCGCGTTGGTTGTGACAAACGTGTTGTTGGCGGTTAATTCTGTGTTGGTGAGTTCGCCCAATGAGTCCATCAATTCCTGGGGAGCCTGCGGTCCCCCGATGCTGACCGACGCACTGACTCCTGGTGCGTTCAGGAGGTCTGCGAGGCCTGGGATGTTCAATGCCCTTGCCAAAGTTTGCATTCAAGTTGGCGCCGGTTGGGGCTGTGACGTCGCTGTTGTTTCCCGTTCCACTCGGCGCCGGCGTGGTGGTGTTCACCGGGTTCACGGCGGACGTGGTGGCTGCACGTACTCCGTTGAGTGGAATGGGGATGCTTGCTCTGGCGATGATGGCAGCGGTGTGGTCCGCCCCGTGGGATATTGGCACGTTTCCAAACGCCACGGGAGGAATGCCCGACTCGACCATGTGGGTAGGCAGATTAGGGTACGAGTCCACCGTGGCTCTGATGTCGGGTGTGATGATGCTGTCGATGAACTCCTGCGGGTACTCCTGCTGCTTGCATCTCGACTCCGTCAGTCGGATCGCCTCCTTCAGCTGTGCTTTGAATCTGTTCAGCTGGTTTGGCAACTCCATGTTGGCCTTCACCGCCCTGACGTACGTCTCGAGTGACGCCGGCGTGTTGCCCTGGTAGAGGTATACGAACCCGAGCTGACACAAGCTTGGAATGTACGTCGGGTTGATTTCCAGCGATCTCAGGAGATCGCTCTTGGCCTCGTCGATGGCGTCCATCTTCACAAGCGTCACGGCACGGTTGTAGTAGATTGCAAAACTGTCCCCCTCCTTGTCGATGGCCTGTGTGTAATGCATCAACGCTGCTCCATAGTTCTGTGCACGGAACTTCTCATTTCCAAGTGTTCTCAATTCGTCAACTGTCCTTTCTGCTGGCTCCGACGACATCCTGTTGACTACCTGCCCCTAGGTGCTTTCGGTATTGCTTATGGAAGAAACAGAATCCAGAAGTGAAAGGAAGATATGCTTGTCCTCTATCGATGAATTTGCCCTCCGTGTTGAAATTCCCTTCCCTACTGTTTTTTCCCCTTTTCTCTCTCCTGAAAAAAAAATCTTATCCTTTTTCCGTTTAACAACAAGTCACTTTCTCGTAATTGCTATTCAGAGAAAAAAAAAAGAAAAAAGAGCTATTGTGTTATGCATCTGTGGATTTGCCCTTCTCTTTGTGCTGCTAGGCCTGGGACTGTTCAAGAACACATTGCAGTTACAGTATGGCCATGTACGCCTCCAGCAGCCAGTCTGGCGACGAATCCAAAAACAGCGGACGGCGTTCCGAATGGGATATCGATCCAATCCATTCTGTCCCCCAAAAGCCGAGCCTTTCGCCAAAGATTTGTTTGGAAGACTCCAAAGGGTTGCAGGCGTTCCTAAAACTATCTCGATACGGGGTAGACGACAATCTGAGGTCCAATTTGAACAACGTGCTGGGCCGCAACGAGGATGCGGGCAACTCCATCTTCAAGTACCTGCGGTCAGCCGGCACGAAGGAGTCGCAATGCAAAGACTTGTTGGCACAGTTCATCTATCCCGAGTGGAAAAAACGGGTCGATGTCATCCAGTACTGCCAGGGGGAAATGGTCAAAATGAGCACCGAAGATCAAATGGACGATGGGGGATTCACCGCTCTGTCGGCAGAGGAAAAAAACAACCTGTTACGAATCGACCCGTATACCTATAAAAACCTAGAGCAGAAGTACCTGCAGAGAAACGCCCGAATCATCGAGCTTCAGACTCTCTACGACAATGAAGAACAGGTGGAAAATATCATCAGAAATCGATCGGTCGATCTTCTGGGTGATGTCTGCAAACTCAGAAGTGCCGCCATAAAACAAGGGTTCCTGGACTATGCCAGATCCATGGCAGATAACACCAATAGCCGTTGAGACCTTTCATCAACATCCTTATCCAATCGTGTAAATAGATGATATATATATATATACATATATATATATAACTTGATATATAATAATCGTGCTCCAACGCACTGACACCGACAACAGATGTGTTGTTGTGCTGATATTGCCATATGCCAACTACACCGATCGGTACGGATTCGGCTCTCGCAACATGAAAAGAATATTTTTCTTTTGTAAACAACAACTGTTGTTGATGTTTCGTATCTGCTCCTTCTTCCGTTCTGTGTTGGGGCCCTGTCAAAGGAAGCCTGACACATGGAGCGCAGGTTGTGATTGCCGCAGTCAAACACATCATGGACGGGCAGGGTCAGAAATACCTCACTCTCATAACACATTCCGTCAACGCAATCACTTCATCAGCCAGTGATTCGACACGGTTCGAAAAACATTACACCCAACTCCAGGCAGTCGTGCCCCAATATGGTCTAACTCTCCACCAGTTGAACCAACTCCTCGATATAGTTGTTGATGCGGCGTCGGAATTCAAAAATCCCGTCAAGAGGAAACTCACCTCTCTTCTATATTGCCGTGAGCTCCTTGATTTTCGAACCGTTCTAAAGATAATCTCCGTCTTTAAAGTCACCACATACTACAACGAAAAGTCCAGGCTCAAAATTGTTCCAAAAATGATACAGATTCGACTGTCCTTGTTCCTCCTGAATAACTTTGTCAATATCAAATGGGACAGGAACTTCTTGCTCATATTGAATACATTGTTCGATACCTTGTCAATAGGTTATCTTAGATACAACCTCAGTTTGTTTCTGATATATCTCCTGGGTATAGCAGACAGAATTGACCCAACTTATAACCTCCGATATTTTTTCAACATCAAGAAATGTAATATCATACTGGAGTTCCACGATTTAGATCCTAAAAGCTCACTGCCCTTACTACTCTACACACATCTGTTTCTAAACTCTTACGACAAGGGAGACTCCTTCGACATCCTCGCATTGAAGTATCAGATGGTTTTGAATGAAACCAGGATTCCAAAAGATGTTTTTGGAAAAATTAACCATCAGTTTATAAATAGCCTCATAGAGATGAACTCCAATCCTGCCAGATTGGACAGCCTAACAGAAAATCTTGAGTGGCATGGAAGTACTTTGGCTGTTTTGAATTCAACGGTTTCCCTCACATTGCTTACCAACAATAACAAAAGGAAAAGACATTCCGATGTTTCAATATCGGATGCTTTATTATCCACCAACGCATGCAATGTTGGGAACATGACTCTTTCTCTTTGTGGTGGGCCGATATCCCGGATTTCTGCTTTGGAATACCTCTTGACGATAAATGACAAGCATTACGACCAACAAAATATACTCGATGGGCTAAACATCAAGATGCATTTTTCCACTGCATCTGCCTCATTCATTCCCTTGTTGAAATGTTTGATTTCTCTCGACAACAAAATCTTGGATTCCACTCTTCGCAAAATACTCAATGTTAAAGAGAATATGTTTGAATTCAAGGGAGATATGACATGGTTATTTCAAGTCATGGCCACGCTTCTCAGTATTGGTACCAAATTACCCCCTGTTGTTGACGAAATGCTTACAGGATATTTGGGCGTGGAATTTGGTGGAACGAGAGAAGAAGCAGTCTACTCCGCGTGTGTGCACAAGGTTCTTCCATATCTGGCGCCAGATTACGATAAATACGGGACAATCATAGAACTAACATTGGATACCGTGTTTAAAACGAACGATAGCAAAACAATGTCTGGGATTGTTCTACTGGCTTCCGCATGGGTCAGCGAACCGGATCAATTCTACCGTCTGATGAGCTCGATTTTCAAACGGTTCAAATGGGACAATTTGGCATTAATTAATGAAATGCTGATTCTTTGCACCATATCCCAAACGATACCACCCGAACTGATCGACATGGGACAGATGATACTGAAGCCCGATTTTGTTTTGGCGTGTCTGTTTTCGGGAGATGTTTTCAAACTCAATCTGCTACTGCAGCATTTTTCCTTCTGTGAAAATCACTACGCAAGATCTGCAAGGTGGAGAGAAGAAGGAAAGCACCAAGAGCGGGCTCTAAAGTACAAAGGGCTCCACGACAGATATATGGAGGACATCAAGAGGCTCCTGGTGGCAGAGAGTCGTGTGGACCAACCTTTTTTTACCCTGCCGGCCGAGTTTACTAAAATATTGCAAGATAATAGACGTTTGAATCTTTTGCATATCCCTGCACTCCAGAGCATTACCCCCGGTCTTACATCCACCGCTCTTGATCACAATGATACTGCTCTTGTCTTGGACTCTCTTAGACAGCATTCGTTTTGGGGAATTCACAATTTCCTATATTCATGTACTCCTGAATTGCAAAAGATAAGAACCAATTCACTTTCCTAATTGGGAAATCGGCGACCGGGGTAGCAGATGTCCATATTATATGGGGATATGGGGCTCTAAAGGGATTGCAAGGGCGTAGAATTGGCCTTCAACTGTATACTATATAGGATTCTTCCAAACTTGTATAATAGATAAAGTATCTGGACGATATCGAGACAAAAATAGATGAAAAATCAGGAACTTGACTCTGAAACAGAAGAGTCACATGGATTCCACTAACGGAAAAGCAATACTGAACAGAGAGGAAAGAAAAGATAAAAAAAATTATTCATTTTTGGGAAAGATCTTCCCCCAGAAGTATATTTTCCTTTTTTTTTCTCTCTCTCTCTCCTTTTGCTAAATTTATCATACATTTTTCTTTCTACATTATAGAACACCATCTTAATTTGTTTGATTCTATAGCTAAAGAAAAAGGAAGAAGAAAAATCGAAAAATCGAGATTTACCTAGTAGCTACTAAGTAGTTCTAGCAATTTGTTCAACCAAAAAAGAAAAGAAAAGAAAAGAAAAAACAAAAAACACCAATTGATTAAAGGAGTCTTGGACCTAGTACATGCTAAGATTTGTGAAGTTAAACCATGATCAGTGAAAATTCAAACGGAGAAGTCTATGATACACAGAGCGAAATCTACGCAGACGAAGAACATCTATCTCCGCTCCATAGCAATGCAAGAGGTGGCAGCACAGGAAAGGCGGTTCCATTGAGTGAATTTACAATGGAGTTGGAGGAGCCAATTGAACATTCGGACTCAAAACTGTTCAAAAGAGTCGAGTTTGAAGGACATGTGGTGGTTCTGGAGAATCGAGATATCACAAAGAGTCACAAGTTGAAGTTTCAAATGCTTGGGGCAATGCTGTGTCTACTGTTCATTGGGCTCTGTGATCAGGTTATTGGTTCATTAATTGAGTATGTCCTGGCCGAATACCAGATTGACAGAGTGAAAATATCGTATCTGTTTATGGCCCAATTCTGTGGTTACATTCCATCAAGTATATTCAACAACTATCTGATGGGCAAATACGGGTTATACAAACTATACGCATCATCATGCATTATTGGGATTTTTGCATCTATTATTTATTTGCTGAAACTGCCATACATCTTTTTGCCCTTCAGCTCGGTTCTTTTTGGATGGGTGAATGGCACGTATGATTGTTGCATGAATTATTTTGTGGGAACATTGGACTATTCAAATCAACTTTTGGGTATCATGCACTCGATGTATGGTGTTGGGTGTTTGATTACCCCAGTTTTATCGATTTACTTGGTAAAGCATGGAATGCTATGGAATCATTATTATTTTTTCTTAATAGGAACCGCCTTTCTCAACCTATTGGTGGCATTTTTCTTCTTCCAAAATGAAACAAGTTATAAATACAGATATGTTGCGTCAAATGGTATCGATACAGACGTCGAGTCGGTCGAACTAGAAGCAACATCAACAGCCAACACCAATAGCTTTGTGGAAGAAAAGGGAGAACCAACGATGTTTGAAACCTTGACAAATAAATACATAATGGTGTTTTCATTCTTATTGTTTTTGTATGTTGGAAGTGAATTGAGTGTTGGAATCTGGTTAAATAATTACCTGTTCAGAATTAAACAAGTGACAGAAGAGAAAGCATCTTATATTACATCTACGTTCTGGTTTTTTATGACTCTTGGAAGGATCTTTATGGGATTCTACACTGGAAAATATTTTGAGGACACAGAAATTCGTGCATGTGTTGTCTACTCCTCGATAGTTTCTCTTTCTTGTGTCTTATTCTGGTTTTTACAATTTTCAATCACATTGCAGGTAATATCAATTTGTATAGCTGCCTGGTTTTTAGGACCACTATTTGGCACAACTATCATTATTGCTATAAAAACGTTGCCAAAGAGATATTCATTAAATGGCATTTCCTTAATTGCTGGCTTTGGAGGTACTGGTGCTGCCATAATTCCTGCTGTAATGGGGTATATTTCAGAAAATGTTGGATCAAATCTAGACGGTGATGAGAATGATGGTGCTGGATTGGTATACTTTCCCCAAGTTATATCTATTGCATTTACTTTCTCCGCCCTTTGTTGGTTATTTCTCTACCTATATTACAAAAGAGTTTTTGACCAAAAACTAAGATTGACCTAGTTTAAAAAAAGTATTCTTTTATATTTTTCTATAAAAAATTTTACACCAGTTTTGGTTTCCAGATCACACTATAAAAATTATTTGTCAATTCATAATCTGTTTTAGACTCTTGCCGTTGTCAAGATTTTCAGTTTTAGAAACTATTTGATAACGAACACAAAATACTTTGTCTTGACTTATTAAATGTTGTCGATTACACGCAATATATGTTTGAATGAACTCTATAAACAATGTTTATAATACAAAAAAATTCAATATTGGGTGTTACTTCATTTGATTTAATGTATACTCTTGTGAAGATTGTGCATACATATTGCGCTGCTGTGAATTCATTTGGTGCTGTTCAAAAGGTGAGTGTAGTAACTGTGTTTGCATCTGTGATGCACGCATTTGCGGTGTGTGTATTTGCGTGGTTAGCATAGGTCGTGCTTGCATAGGCCGTTCTTGCATTTGCGGCACTGTCAATTGCGGTGCTTGCATTTCTGGTGGTTGCATCTGTGATACATCCAGGTGTGGTTCTTGCACGTGAAATTCATACGTTGAAGGATTTTGCATTGATGTTTCTTGTATTAGAGGCTGTTGCATTGGTAATTCCTGTATTGGCTGTTCTTGTATTAGATGCTGTTGCATTGGCTGTTCTTGCATTTGTGGTGCTTGCAGTTGTGGTGCTTGCAGTTGTGGTGCTTGCAGTTGTGGTGCTTGCAGTTGTGGTGCTTGCAGTTGTGGTGCTTGCAGTTGTGGTGGAATTTGTTGGTGTGATAGGTGTTGTTGGTTTTTGTAGAAAGTTGAAGATGTAAATGCATATGGTGAGTGATTGTACATTGGATATTGGCTGGGAATTTGAGTACTCATTACTTGAACGTCGGGCTCTTCTTCTTGGGATTTCAACTGTTGATTCACAGCAGCAACTTGATGATAGAATGGGTGCTGCGCTGTTAAGTTGTTTTGATATTGTTGGCCTGGTGATATGTTTGTGCTGTTTGGTAACGAACCGCTATTCACGTTAGAATAAGAACAAAAGTTGTGTCCATTTGGCTCTATAGTCCCAGAATTATCATTAGTATTCATTGCGCCAGGTATATTCGTATCTAGATTGCTGTATCTATATTTGTGTAATGGTTCGCTATCAGTATCATAAGATTGGGGTCTTTGATCATACGTTAAATCGCAATCATAATTACTATTACTTTTAGGCATAGGAAACATATTATTGTGGTTTGTGTTTCCACCTGTTAACTGATAGATGTTTGCATAAAATGGATCTAATTTGGTGGAGTCCAGTGAGTCATACAAATTTGTGGAATCTTTCAAAGTCTCACTATTTGAATTACCATTTTCATACGAGCTATCGGATTGGTCATTCTCTATATTGAACTTTGGTTGCCAATTAGTTTGCATCATCCATAAACTTACTGGTATGTCCATTTCAGGCAAAATCGAATTTTTATGATCATCATTCGAAGATGTAGTCTCGGTACAAGTTGAGCTGTGTCTGTTATCTTCCTTTGCGGAGTGATCTTCACAAGCCTGATAATCACTGTTATTGTACCCTTGTTTCTGGGAATTGGTTGTCTCCTTTTTACACGGTAATGAATTGTCATATCTAAGATCAGTGATATCATTTTTAGTTTCTCCTACTTTTCCATTTTTATTTGCATGTTTTTTATTTGTTTTGTGTTTGGTCAAATTTTTCAAATCATTTTTTGAAGAATTATTAAGGGAAATCTGCTCTAAGTTTAATTTAGGTAAGAGAGTAGTACCTTTCGTAAACACACTCTCAGTAAATAATTTATCAAAGTCTATGTCCGAAATATCGATTTTTTGTCGTTTCTGTTTTGCCTTCAAATTAAGTGGATCGTGCATTTTTGATAATCTGAAAGTAGGATTTGTTAAAAAAGATAAATCTGGTAGTTTTAACGAAGCGGTTTTATCGACATTTTGAAATTCGGTCTTATCATGTTTGGGGGTCTCCCGAAAGTTAATTGTCTCTCCTTTGGAAAAATTGGTATTTGGCTTCCGATTTTTGTTGGTTGCATTTTCTTTGGCATTTTTATTATGAGAATATTCAGGTGCCACAGATTTTACTATCTGCTTTAAAAGATCTTCTGAGTTATAAATGGTGCCAAAAATACACAACATTGGATAGCAACTAGGGAATTTTCGATAAGATGCACCCCATATACCCAAAACTCTTAAAAAAAAATCTCTTGCGATTTTTGAAATTTTTTTATCTTCATTTAATAGATGATATAACATTATAATACCAGATGAAGTTAAGGTATTGTGAGATAGCATTGCAACCTTTTTGATTAAATTTTTAGACACCAGACAGTCACTTAACAACTTTATCATTTGAACTGCCTGAAATGAAATTGCCCATGATGGATACTCGCCAGTAGCATGTCTTAAGATATTGGCTCGATGTATAACAACCAATAGAGTGTAATAATGTGATAAAAGCATTAAAGACAAAAATGAATGTGTTGATGTATCATTGAATTTGAATTTCAGTTCTCTGGGTAAGGAATTCAAATAATCAATCATCAAAAGATCGCATTTTTTCATTAAACTCAATTGAGACATGTTACTTGAATATAATCTTGTAATCTCATGCTGAACAGAGGCAACTTTATCTAATAGTTTAGCAAAATTAATTAAATGTATTAAATATATTTTTTCCAAGTGGGTCATCCCGGAATTTGACAAATCCTCAACCGTTAGCATTGCATGTTCTGATTCGTCCAAACTAATCAGTGACGGGCGTGAGTAGCCAAATGCAGTTAATCTATCTTTCAAATACAAAATCCACCATAATCTTTTTTGCATACTTTTGCAATATTGGGATATGGAAGCAGCTGGTTTCAAATGAAATCCATACTGAAGGGCGATATTAACCGCAACATGGGTCCAGTAATAGTCGTTTTTACCCAAGCTTGACATACTATCATGATTAAAAGTAAAACATAGTACCGATTGTATCAAGGCAATTGGTTCTGTTTCTAAACCGTAACGGAACAGCAATTTTGCACGTTTGAAAAAGACCTGAGAGATCTCCACACTGGCTAACTGTTCTTCTTCTTTATCTGATTCTGAATTTGCATGCCAAGCACCAAGAAATAAAATAGAATATAGTAACAACAATGAGGGAGGGTTTTTCAAATCTGAATATGTTTTATAAAAATTATGTTTATCAACCAAAGGTAACTGGGGGTTAATAAATTCAAAATAATTATCAATGAATTTCCAGCAGGTATCGGCATCTGGCACGCTGAAACACCCTGATGATTCTAACAATTCAAAGTCCATCTGATCCAAAGAATATGATCTTTTATGGTTCTCTGTGATTTTGTCCAAGGCGATCTGAAAGATTTCTTTCATAAAATAATTGTCGTTCAAGTCGTTTATTCCAAATTCTGTAAGCATTAAATCATACATATTTTCCTTTAAGACAACAGTTGGGTCCAATTTAATAGCACTTAAATGTGGATATTTGTGATGTGCTGGCTGTTTTAAAAATTTTGAAGTGAAGTTGGGTATATTGGTTGAAATCTTTTTTTCTGGGAATTCTTGAATATTATTCAAATTGGAGCTCAAGATACTTATATTTCTAGCACCATAGGGTGGAGTGTCCATATTTTGGTTAGCGTGTTCATGGGGAGATAGAATTTCATGGGGGTGTGCAATTGAGTCTGCGGTGGCATTGGAATTCGACTGATGAGGTGATTTCAACATGGGACTCGAATGTGTACGATCTTCTTCTGTGCTGAACGGGGGGTCAAGTTTAACAGCGGGACTTGCCAAGTTCTCTTCCAAGTCTCCTAGACGATGCTTTTTTCTATTGGCAGATCGTTTCTTTCTCACGTACACGATACACTCGGAGCTGGAATAAATGCAATTGGTGCATTTTGTGTTTGGTTTTTTTGAGGAGATGTCACACTTGACCTTTTTGTTGTGGCAAGCAACGCAGGCTTTGGTTGAGCGTGACCGTTTTTTGGAGTGTGACGACGTGCCTGCGACAGACTCGGACGGGCTGGCGGGATAGTCTTCATCTTTTAATGCAGGACTTTCGTCGATGACATAAGTCGGTCCATCGGCGCCACCAATGCCAGGAACGGTGGCGGGCCCAAGGTTGGAAAAGGGGACGGTGCTCCTCGTACTTGTGTTTGTGGTTGTATTGACATTGGTATTGGTATTGTTATTAATATTGGTATTAGTGTTGGTATTGGTATTAGTGTTTGTGTTGGTATTAGAATTAGTACTGGTGTTGGTGTTGTGACGAGCGTCATGATTGAAATTGGCGTTGGCGTTGGCATCCATCCTGGTGAAGTTTACACCGTCACTGTCGCTGTGGATGCCGCTATAGGGAGCCGTTGGAATATCTGTGTCATTGCTCAAGGATGGATGCTTGGCGATGTGTGTATTGGTATGGTTGGTACGATTGTGGTCCCACGACATGGTTGAACGATGACTAATCAAGAAGTTGTTCAATAGGGGGGGTCCTGCTTTCTGAACTCATTATCCATCTATGCACAACTATGTATAGATAGAAAGATATATATATATATATATATAATATCGGTTTGTGTGCCTGTGTGTGGGGGGTATATATGTATATGCAAGTATGTATTACCAAACGTATAACTGAATTTGCCGTGCTGGAATTGGTCTGATATTTCTTTCCAGAAATCTAAGGTTCTGATTGTTGTTTCTGAGTCGGGTCTGTTGCTGAGCTTTGCAAAAGAAGACCAGCTGAGCTCTATTAGGAATACTAAATAATAATTCACCTAGCTGTGCTACAGCAAATGAATAGGAAAAAATAGTTACGAGGCACGCAACACCGAACAATCGGCGGAATAGAACAACCGAAATCGTTGGCACATAGGAAAAGGGAAAAAAACGGGTTCATTTCTACTTTAGTTACAGCTCTATCGAAAGCAAACCATATATTACATCTGGGACCAACAATAGTAGGAGCGTGGTTTAGGCGAGTGGATGTGCGCTCTCTGTACACAAGGATAGGACTATTCGGGATAACCCTGCCTGGAACAATGCTCCGTCCAAGAGACGCGCCAGAGTGACAGTAGCAATTAGGGACGCTGGAATCGCCCGTGAGGTCATAGCACAGTAGAGTTGGTTAATGCTGCAAGTGCACACGAATGCAGCCCTCTCAGGCCCACTTGAAGCTGCTGGGACGGCGGTGATTATCTATTGGATGGAACACAACACTGGAGGCGGCGTTTTGCTCCCGATGGCCTTTGAGGCGAAGGGCAGGGGTGTAGGAAAATACGGTGCAGAGAAAGAAAAACACAGCTCGGAGTACCAGAAGAAAAAACAACAGGTGTTGGGTATGCACTTTCCCGTCTCGGGCTGCACCACACATGTATCACCACAACAGACACTGGTCTATTGTTGTTTGGGTGGCTCTAGGCACATCTGAGAAGCGAAGGAAACGATGCACCTGCCATCGTATGTCCCGGCACAGATGTATAAATATGTATATCGTAGCCGAGGACGCCACGCAGACTTTGTTTTTGGCCACAATAGTGCGCCCTCGGAATTAGGATCGGCCATCTTGGAACATTTCGAGATAATGTGGAATATATATATGTCCCAAAAGACCACGACAGCAGTGCTGAGGAAATCGGCTCGCTGGGAGGGGGGGCAAGGCATTGGCAGATCCGTAGCGTGAATGTGTTCAGCCACGGTCTCCGAGAACAGCGCACAGGCGGACAACGAGGGAGTCGAGATCCGGCGGCATCGACACCCTACACACACTCGACGACGTGGGAGGCAAGACCCAGCGGTATCGAGACTCTACAAACCTCCGTGGCTGGAAGTCAAGATCCTGTAGCATCCACACTCTGCATACACACCTCCGTGGCTGGAAGTCAAGATCCTGTAGCGTCCACACTCTGCATACACACATCCACAGCTGCTCCGTCTTCTGCGAACAGGTGAAAACCAGACGCCTGCATCTTTTCTAATTATAGATTGTACACGGGGAAAGTGAGGCAAATAATGGCCGCTTGCTCCCCATCCCGTCTGGCCCTTTCTTCCAACAACATAGTACTGCGGCTGCATTCTGATTTCTGTTCAGCAAACATCTGGCTTGTTTCCGGCTCAAAACAGAACCATTAATTGCTCAACTCCAAACCTAATTACTATATATCTGGTCTGGATGGCCGTGGTCGCTCTTTGTTTCTCCATCAGAAAGAAGGTTTTTATCCTCGGGCCTTAGAAGAATCGCTCCAGCTAGATTTTTGGATCGATTCCAACCCTGGTTGCAATGTATAGTATCTGCATGGCTCCTCATGGTTGCTTACTACACCATAACAAGCTTTATACTTTGTCTGTGCTCTGAAATCGTTATTTACATCATATGGATTTTCTTCTCTCCTGTCTGTACCAGTCAGGTGTTTTTTTTTTTTTTTTTGTAAACAGAAAAAAAAGAAACAAGTTCTAGATTCATCATGAAACCACAAAGTTTATCTCATTTGCCGTAGTAGTATCACCTTTTTTTTTTTTTTCCAGGTATATATGGATATTATAATATAGAAATTATCAGCCAAGGTAAAGGGAACAAAAATAAAAAAAAAGAATTCATTTTCAAACCCTTTTTCATGTTCCCCCTTATTATTGGCACGTGACCGTGATTGTTGCAAAAAATAAAAATATGTTTTTAATGTTTTTTTTTTTTTTTTGGTTTTTATTTTGCTCTTCGGTAGCTGAGAAAAATTCAAGTCAAACTGTTAGAAAAAAATTGAAACGAGTCAATGCTTACAAAACCCAAGTCAAAATCAAGTAGGAATCAAGTCAGTTCAGATGTGGAAACAAGTCAATCCAAAAAGGAGTGAGGTCAGACTTCTCCTCTCTTTGTAGAGAACAGAAGTCAACCAACACAGGTCAAGTCCCCTCTGTGCGATAATGTATATAAGGAGAAATTGGTCTATAAAACAAGAAATGAATCCGTGCAATTGTACAATTGGCAAAGAAGCTGGGCCGGCAGAACAGGCAGCCATCTTAGCCAGAATTGAGCGGTTGGGATAACTCTTCAACGTATAGAGACATTCACATATACAAAAGTAACAAAATGTTGAGAACTACGAATAAAAAGGCATTATCTTGCTCTGCTAAAGCACTCTCAAAATCATACTCTACAGCAGCCGATAATGAACTCCTAAAAACCCCGTTGTATGAAACACACGTCAAGTTGGGTGCCACAATGGTTCCATTTGCAAACTATGCAATGCCAGTGTTATATAAGGGTCAAACGCATATCCAATCACACAATTGGACTAGAGCCAATTGTGGTGTTTTTGACGTCTCTCATATGCTTCAACACAAAATCTCAGGCCCAAATACCACCAAGTTTTTGGAAAAAATTTGTCCTACGGATTTCCACGCTTTGAAGCCTTTCCAGAGCCACTTGAGTGTCTTGCTCAACAAAAACGGCGGTGTTGTTGACGATACCATCGTTACAAAACATGCAGATGACTCGTTTTACATCGTTACAAATGCTGGATGCAGAGATAAGGATATTGCATTCTTCAAGGAAGAATTGGCCAAGTTCGAGGGCGGTGACGAAATCGTCCACCAAAATTTCGAAGGCACCTTATTGGCAATCCAAGGTCCAAAGTCCCCAGAAATCGTTTCCAAGTTCACAAATACCCCACTAAACGATTTATACTTTGGTAACTCGAGATTCATAGATTTGAAAGGCTTCGGTACGGACGCTAAATTCCATATTGCAAGGGGCGGTTACACGGGTGAAGACGGTTTTGAAATTTCGATTCCTGATAACAAAGTCGGCGTTGACTTCTTCAATGCCCTACTAGAATACGATCAAGTTGTCAAACCAATCGGTTTGGCAGCTAGAGACTCTCTCAGGTTGGAGGCTGGTATGTGTCTTTACGGTCATGAACTGAATGACGATGTGACACCAATTGAGGGCTCGCTAAACTGGCTTGTTTCAAAATCAAGAAGGACTCCGGAAAACGCCACTTTCAATGGGGCTGAAAAGATCTTGGAACAGATCGGTAATCCGAAATCCGTTTCATTCAAAAGAGTCGGTATTGTTTCTAAAGGTCCTTCCCCAAGACACGGAAATAAGATTTTCTGTGCCGAAGACCCAAGCAAAGAAATCGGAGTTGTCTGCTCGGGTTCTCCATCACCTAGCTGTGGTGGCAATGTTGCACAAGTTTTCCTCAACAAACCTTATCAGAAAACAGGAACAAAGGTCAAGGTCGAAATTAGAGGTAAACTGAGAGACGCCGAAGTTGCTAAGATGCCATTCTTCCCGACTTCATACTATAAGGGCGAGTAGATTACTTTATTATGTCCAGAATAATAACATACAAAAAACTATCTAGTATGTAACTCATTTTATAAAATATATTTTAATAGACCTTCCGAAAGTAACGCGAAATATTGAGAAACGTGCAAAGTAGCAAGGCGTCAACACACATCAGCACGCGTTTGCAACATGAATTTGAGCAGTTATGAAGGTGAGCTTCTATGATTCAACACCTTCTGGAGGTCCTTTCATGAACATCCGCTTACCCTGGTCGTAAGTGTCAACAGAAATGTATATTAAAAGAGTTGTCATCCGTGGTTTTAAAACTTACAAGAACGAGACGGTGATTGAAGATTTTTCGCCACATCACAATGTCGTTGTTGGTAGAAATGGTTCAGGTAAGTCCAACTTTTTTGCTGCCATCAGATTTGTTTTAAGTGACGCATATAATAATATGAGCCGTGATGAGCGTCAGGCTTTAATTCATGAAAGCTCTGTTAATATCATGTCTGCTTTTGTTGAAATTATTTTTGATAATAGTGACCGTAGAATTCCAATTCCAAAGGACGAGGTCTCAATTAGGAGGACCATTGGCATGAAGAAGGATGATTATTCACTAGACTACAGAAGTGCTACAAAGTCGGATGTCATGAATCTTCTAGAAGCTTCGGGGTTCTCCAAATCAAATCCATATTACATTGTTCCTCAGGGTAAAGTTACTGCACTGACAAATGCCAAAGACTCCGAACGGCTGGAGTTATTGAAAGATATTGCTGGTGCAAGAGTCTTTGAGAATAAATTGAAGGATTCCTTAAAGGAGATGGAAATAACGGCACAAAAGCAGGAGCAAATTAAAGAGATGGTTTCAGATATTGAAAAAAGGTTAGACGAACTAAACATCGAAAAGGAGGACTTTAAAACTTTTGAACGATTGAACAGTAAAAAGAAAATGCTGGAATTCAATATTTATGATCGAGAATTGAAGGCTTTGACCAACCAGATTGATACTATAGAGAATGATTATTCAACGTCTGCGCAAGAGACAGAGGCTTTAATCAAAGAATTAGAAACCAGAGAATCGCAAATTGCAAAATTAGAATCAGAATTAAAAGATTTGGACGCCAGAAGGAAGATGCTCCAGATTGACTTGGAAATTAATAATAGGGAAAACCAAGACGTATTACAACAAATATCAACTACAAACATTCAACTACAAGATGCAAAACTTTCTTCAACCTTATCACAATCACATGACTCCTACACCGAAAGAATTCAAGATTTAAAGAAGGAAATTAATGAGAAAAATATAGAAGTTGACGCTTCAAAAAAAACTCTACTGCATCTCAAAAATAATGAATTCACACTTCACTCCAAAATTAAAACTTTACGAGAAAAACAATTGTCTATTATCTCTAAAAAGTCAGAAAAATCGAAGTATTCTTCAAAAGAGGAAAGAAACAAACAATTGAAGAAAGAAATTGATATATTAAATGAAGGAAAAGTTAAAAAGGAAAAATCTTTATTTGCTTTAAACGAAGAACTAAAGACTTCTCGTGTAACGCTAGATGCTTTATTATTGGCAAAAAGAAAAATTGATGATGATGATGCATTAGATACAGAAATTACCAATTTAACTAATCAGATTTCAGATTTAAAATCAGAGGCTAGAAATTTGGTTGATGAACGTAGCTTGTTGTGGAGAAAAGAAAGTAAAATTAATAGTATCATTATTTCCAAGGAAGAAGATTTGGCAAACATCGAGCAATCACTAAGAAGTGGAATAGATCATATGGCTTTAAATACTTTGGATACGGTGAAAACAATTGCTAAGAGACTTGGTCCAAATATTGAAAACGGTGTTTTTGGCTATCTTGGTGAATTGATAGATGTTTCCGAGAAGTATAAAACCGCAGTTGATGTTATTGGTGGTAGTTCTTTGTTTCACATTGTTGTCAATAACGATCAGACGGCAACTATTTTAATTGAAGAATTGAAGAAAGAACAACGTTGTAGAGCCACCTTCATACCTCTAAATAGGTTAAGCAACGAAGAATTTACTTTCCCTGTTGGAAATTCTTCTGTTCCATTAATTAAAAAAATTGCATTTGAGGACTTTTTAGCACCTGCTGTCAAACAGGTTTTTGGAAGAACTGTCGTATGTATAAATTTACAAAAGGGTTACGAATTAGCAAACACCTATCAAGTTAATGCCGTTACTTTGGACGGTGATCGTTGTGATAATCGGGGTGTCTTGACAGGTGGTTTCAGAGATATGAAAGTTTCAAGGATTGATTATCTAAAAGACTTGAGAACTTTAAAATCTGAAATATATGATCTTCACCAGGAACTAAAGAGCATAAAAAGTGAAATAAACTCAAAAGACTTTGTTATAAATGCTAATTTCCAGAAAACAACAACTTTAAAAAATCAATTAAGTTTGAAAAACAATGAAAAGAATGTTTCTCTTTCGGAACTATCAAAGATTGAAAGTTCTACTCTGCAAAAGCAACAGGATATCTCAACTCTCGAACAAAAAATTGCACTTTTAAATTTATCAGTTGAAGGTATTACCAAAAAGATAGCTGATCTTAATGACGAAATAGCGTCGCCGTTTTCAATAAACACATTCACGAGGTTAGATGACAAAGAATTGAAGGAAATACATAATGAACTGCCTCTTTTGGAAGAAAATCATCGTGATGTTTTGCAGAAGATTGAACAGGCCGAATTATATATTTCTTCATTATTAACTACGATATCTGAAGTTTTAGCACCCCGTCTTAAAAAGTACGTATTAGAACTTGATACGTTTCATGATCTGAAAAAAAATTCTACTTTTTTGATGGAAGATTTAGAGTCCAGAGCAGAAAAATTAAAAGAAAGAAAATTAGAATTAACAGATGATGAAAATGAAATCAATATTGAGCTTTCTAGTATCAAGGACAAAAGTGAAGCAATTACGGCAGAAATTAATGAGCTAAATACTGTGCAGGAATCTTTTGTCAAAGAATTTGAAGATTTTGGGAAATCAACCGATAAAAATTTAGTCCATAGAGTAAGATTGAGAAATAGAAAATATGAACTTGAAAGGAATATTGGTGAGTTGGGTGTATTGCCAGAAGAAACTTTGACTGCATTTGGTAATGATTCAACTATTGCGTTGTCAAAAAATCTTACAAAAGTTAATGAAAACCTTAAAAAGTATAATCACGTTAATAAAAAAGCAATGGAGCAATTTTCTAAATTTGCCAAACAAAAGGAATCTCTTTCAGGACGTATTAGTGAATTGGATGAAGCCAAACATTCGATTGAACATTTAATTGAGGTGTTGCAAAATCGTAAAAATGAGGCCATCATAAGGGCTTTTAAAGAGGTTTCCGTAGGTTTTTCTAAAATATTTGAACAGCTTGTTCCTGCTGGTAAAGGCAGGCTTATTATTCAAAGAAAAAGTGACGAACAAAAGGCAAGTACAATATCATTATCTCAATATCCAGATACTGCTGAGCATGTAGGCATCACTGGTGATCAAGAACCTGGAAGTCAAACAAAATCCATTGAATCATTTATTGGTATTTCTATTTCTGTCTCTTTCAATTCTAAGAAGGATGAGCAACAAAAACTTGAACAGTTATCTGGTGGCCAAAAATCTCTATGTGCATTATCTTTAATATTAGCTATTCAAGGCTGTGATCCTGCTCCATTTTATTTGTTTGATGAAATTGATTCTAATTTAGATGCCCAGTATAGAACTGCGGTTGCTAATCTAATCCACAAATTATCAAAAAATGCACAATTCATCTGTACAACATTCAGATCGGAAATGCTAAAAGTCAGTGATAAATTCTACGGTGTTATGTTTAATAACAAAGTTAGTACAATTAGTAATATTGATGCCGAAAAGGCGTTGGATTTTGTTGAAGATCAAAGGCAGAGTTAGACTTTTTGATAACTTTTACATATATTGTTTTTTCTTTAATAATTTTGCTATTACTGGTCAGAGTTCTAAATCAATATAGTAAAATAAAATAAATATAATTGAAGTAAAGTTAATAATATAAAATACAAAACTAAGATATGAATATAAAAACTCAAATTACCTTTTGGAGTCTTTCATTAAAGCACTAAAGGCTTTATTCTTTTTCAGTTTAATTTTCAACTTTTTGGTAGATACAAACTTTTCTGCAGTCTTTGCATCAATAAATTTATTTGAATGAGCTTTCGATTTTGTATCATCCTCCGAATCATTGCTGCTGTCGGAATCACTATCTGAGTCAGATGATGACGAATCAGATGAATCGGATGAATCGGATGAATCAGATGAACTAACAATTTCATCTACTTTCTTGACAGTAGGTTTTTTCTGTAATCTAACTTCTGGTAACTTTTTATCAATAAATGCTGATAATCGAGGCAATGATGAACGCTTTGAAATAGGTTCTTTTGAAGGTTTAGTTATCTTAGAGAGCTGTACTCCTTTTGAAAGTGAAGTTGGCTTACTTTCAGGCTTCGATATATTTTTTGGAGAAGTTAAATCGGTCTTTAAAACAGCTGCAGATTGTGGTGTGTTCTTGGAAGTTTGTTTTGGTGATGTCCTTAAGCCCTTTGGTGCGGTGACGATTTGTGGCCTTGAAACGTCTTCATCCGATGAGTCTGATGATTCGGAATCGGAACCGGAATCATCATCTGAGTCACTATCTGAGTCGCTATTAGAATTATTATCTGAAGATGATATATCTGATTTCAAAACTGCCGTGTTAAGATCATTCTTTAATGGCATGTTCCTGACCTTTTCTGGTAATATATTAGAGGTATTTATGTCACCACTGATTTCGTTGTGTCTGATGGCATTATTTGATGGTTTATGTGGTGTGGGAAGAGACGACTGTGTGATAACAGCATCTTGATTTACTGTTTGTATTGTTGTTGTTTTTAACTTGGTCGGCTTAATTACTAACTTCTGGACTTTAACTGGTTTAGCGGAATTGTTTATCATGCTATCCTCTGGTGTATCATCTCTAGTTAATTTTTCAATAGCTTGAATCACATCATCATTTTCTGCATCTGATTCCTCAATATTATTCTTCAATTTTCCAGCAATCCTCTTTACAGGCTCAGCAACTATTTGCTTAAGTTGCGATTTCTCCTTTGCAACCTCTTCACCTTTCCCCTTGGCTAAACGTTCCTTTTCAGCTTTTTCCTTTGCGACTTTCTCTGCCTTCTCCTTAGCTAAACGTTCCTTTTCAGCTTTTTCTTTTGCGACTTTCTCTGCCTTCTCCTTAGCTAAACGTTCCTTTTCAGCTTTTTCTTTTGCGACTTTCTCTGCCTTCTCCTTAGCTAAACGTTCCTTTTCAGCCTTCTCCTTTGCGACTTTCTCCGCCTTCTCCTTAGCTAAACGTTCCTTTTCAGCCTTCTCCTTTGCGACTTTCTCTGCCTTCTCCTTGGCTAAACGTTCCTTTTCAGCCTTCTCCTTTGCGACTTTCTCTTCTTTTTCTTTAGCTTCCTCATCCGTTTTTTCTTTAACAGTCAATGATTTTTTGTCAACAGCTATACCTTTCTTCTGAACCTTCGAATCTAACACCTTTTGGGATTGCTCTGACTTTCCCTTTGCAACTCTGTCTGCCTTCTCTGCTTTCTCTGCCTTTTGTTTTGCAGTTTTTTCAGCCTTCTCCTTAGTCAAACGCTCTTTTTCAGCTTTTTCCTTAGCCAACATTTCCATTTCAACTGACATATGTTCCATAGGGTAACATTGATACTTGTTTAATGGGTAGTTGGGGGGTGTTGCTAGTAGTCTTTGGAGAAACACTCGAATTTTGAAGCTTCCTATCTTCAAGATTGACAACGAGTGTAGGTAAACTATCTACCGATAAGTTTAAATTTTGTTTATTGTTTAATTTTCTGACTAATGGACTAGATTCATCGTTTAATTTTTGTTTTTTATTGTTATCTTTGTTTGTATGTTCATTCTGTTGAGAAATAGAATCGGAAAGTTTAGAAGAAAAAGCAATGCCAAATTTATTTGATTGCGGAGTTTTCATTTCGTTGATTGAAGAGCTGGACAGATCTGCCTCATGAATCAATGAATCGTTGTTGTTTATATTGGTCAAAAATGGAGCAGATGAATCTTCTTTAGTAGCATTTTTGGAACTCTTGTTTTTCATTGCGTCTTCTTTGGATGGGACACTGGACTTTTTCGCATCTTGTTCGATATACATGGAACCGTTAATATCTTCTGCGTAGTCAGCTTTTGATAAGTCAGGCTGAGATTGGACATTCAGCATTCCTGATGTGATTCGTGTTGGTGAGCCGGTTGCAATTATAGGAGAAGCAAGTTTCAAATGTTCTCTTTTAGCTGGATGAATGACTGTATCATCAATATCAGGTATTGCAAGTGATATGTTAGCATCAAAATTGGAGTGATTTTCGTCTTCTCTCATGCCTATTGGTTTATTCAATGCTTGCTTTGAGCGAGATAACTGTTTTTGTTGTGATTCTTCATTAGACGACCAAATTGAAGAATTTATTGCAGACGTTGAATAATTTGGGTTGGGCGATTTCCTTACTTTTTTCATTATTTTGTTGAGATCGCAGGTCAACTGACGTTTACCATTCTTGGTAATCAAATTATTGTCATCATCGAAGTCGTTTGCAACGATTACACGGCAAATGTTGCTAGTGTCAAACACTAGCGAGACTGTATAGTCCGGATCCAAGTCACACTGCTCGGAATTCTGGATTCTCAAGATCTGCAAAGGCTGTTCATTTGGGTAGAGTTTCAAAAACCTCTGGCCGATTTCTTGGGCCACTAGGTCCAACGAGTTATTGGCCGACGTGATATGCAAGAATTTTTTGACTCTGCTGTTCAGCAAACTTTGATAGGGATTTGGGGGTGGAACAAATGGTGGTGCTTGCGCATACATGTAGCTTGAATTTGGGTTGAACTGTTGCACTCGGTGCATGTACATTGGGGTACTTGCAGCATTGGCCAGTTCTGTCTGCTGGCCGTGTGTTGGCGAGGTTGCGTAATTGCCAAATATCGAGCTGTTTGACTTGGCAGAGTTGTTGTTGACATAGAGACTGCTGCTGTGTCCTTTCTCCGGATGATCGGTATGCATGGCAATGGGCTCAGGTGAGCCGCTGTCGGTCCTCTCGTCTGCTAGAGAAAAGACATTCTGCGGTATTACCAGAACCTGCAACTTGAACATTGCTAGTGCTCTCCGAGACTTTTTCGTTGGTGTTTAGATGTTTCAAACCTGCCAGGTGTCTAAATGGTGGACGACCCGTTCAAGAAGAAAGAAGAACAGGAGATCACTGTGGTTGTTTTTTGATTAAAAAAAAGCCATGAAAATTCCATGAAAATTCTCAAAATCGCAGGAAAATCAACACTTCTCGTTTATAAGGTGAGAGTTATCTGGGCTTTATATGTACGGTGGTATATAGGGGTTATAGAGGTTCATGATCGGGCTGGACAGCGGGGACGATATCGACCCCATTGTCAAAAGGCACCGGCAGCTGCGGGTGCCCGTGTGTGCTGTCGTGACCCCAGACAGCTATGTTTCCGTCTTTACAGCCGGAGTAGTACCGGATCTGGTTATGGCCTGCAGAGACGACGGAGTAGGATCTTGTGTTGGCCCTATGCGATCCACGGTGGAGCCTGGCCAACAGGCTGCCGTCTTCCACCCGATACACCAGGATTTCTCCGCTATCGGAGGGGAGCCAAAGAAAAGAGATGTCTGTTTCTAGAGAGGGGCTCAAGCACATGTCGACGCGTTGGCGGGTTTTGTTCCGGATCAAGGGTCCGAAGTTGATCGATTTGTTGGTGGGCTTCGGGTAGGAGCACATGTCCCAGATGCGCAGCTTCTCGTCGTTGCCTAGGGTGAGAAGCTCGGTTCCGCCCGGCGTGAACAGCAGCGAGTTGATGTTCCCGTGGTGGGCCTTGCGCTGGAGGATCGGGCTTCTCCTGGCGGCGGCCGGCTGCTTCCGCTCGTAGGCTGAGGCGGTGAGGCCCGAGTCGAGTTCAAACAGGTACTTGGCCGAGCTGCGGATGTCCCAGCCGTAGCAGGAGCCTTCGATGCCGCCTCCGATGCAGAGAAACTCGTTCGACGGGGAAAACACACAGCTGGACATGTACCCTACGCCGCCGGCGGCGAGCCCGCCGCCGCCCAGCGTCTGGGAGTCCGACAGCGTCCGCAGGTCCAGCAGCTTCAGCCCGCCCACGCCGCCGTCCAAACACGCCACCACCGTCGGACTGCTGCCCAGCGCAGGGAAGTCGAGGTCCAAGACCCGGGCGCCCAGCCGGAACGAGTGCGCCGCCTCCATCGTGCCGGCGTCGTAGAGGTTGACTTTGAAGTCGTAGGACGCCGAGAGCCACATCCCGTTGTCGGGCCACCACTTGACCTTGGTGACGCCAAACGCATGCACGCTCTTGCGTGGCAGCACGTGCACGGGGGCGTACTTCAGCGCCGAGTCGCCGTTGGTCCTCTCTGCCGCCGGCGCCTGCAGGTCCCACAGCTTGATCGACGAGTCCGACGAGCCTGAGAGCAGGTATCGTCCGTAGAGGGGATCCAACGAGAGGGTGTTCACCGCCGCAGAGTGGGCCTTCTCCTTGAACGTCCCGATATCTTGCCTGTAGTCCAGATTGTTCAGCGCCCCATACTTTGTTTCGTTGTAGATCTGCAACGACGACAGCAGGTTCTCTTCCTGCCACTGCAATGCTTGGAGTAGCATGCTGCCGGCTTCAGGGCCACACAGCTCCACAATGGAGGCGTCCTACCGTCTATCTCCTGTGTATCGTAGTGATGCCTTGCTTTTTCTCTCTTCCCTATATAGTTTTGTTTGTCGATATGTTCGTTGCGCGTTTAGCGAGTTGTCTGTTGTTGTGAAAAGCTGAGCAAAAATAGGGATGCAAAAAGTGGTTGACACAGGAGGCTCTTCCAGGTGGAGCTTCCAGAGAGGGCAGAAGAACAGAGAAGCTGCAGTGGAGATTGCATCACATACCGATCGAGAGGCTAGGATGGAATTCAGAGAAGAAGAAGGCGGCGAGGCCAGCCAGTTTGAGGTCTACAGACACAAAGCAGAGGTGTTGAATCGACAATTCTTGGACTACATCACACCATTGATCATTCCAAGATGGATTGTGGGATACATCATCATCGTTGCGTTCATGGGACGCATAGTGTACGTCGAAGGGTGGTACATTGTGTGCTACACGTGGGCGATATTTGTCCTCAACATGTTTTTGAAGTTCCTGACACCAAAGTTCGATCCATCGCTCGAGCAGGATATCCAGAACGACTCGGTCGAGTCGGGTACCGGCAAGATGGACGAAAACGACGAAGAGTTCAAACCGTTCATCAGAAGATTGCCGGAGTTCAGGTTCTGGCTCAAGACGGTTGTCTCGACAATCGTTGCGTTGTTCTGCTCGTTCTTCTCCGTGTTCGACATTCCCGTGTTCTGGCCGATTCTAGTTGCCTACTTTATTATCCTCTTTCTGTTGACAATGAGAAGACAAATCCAACACATGGTGAAATACAAATATCTTCCCTTCGATATCGGCAAGATGAAATACAGCTCCAAATGAGGCGCCTCGTCGCAATGTGGGTAGAGCCGTTCAGACAGATGGATCTGAGTTGGTCCAGGCTATCCTGGGCCTCGTATGCTGCATCGGTTGAATATATGCGTACTATACAGAACTCATATGGTGAATATATGCGTACTATACAGAACTCAAATGGTGAATACATGTGTACTATATAGAACTCAGATATTACAAGAACCCCATCGTCCATAAACTGTAGATCACAATCAGAACCGTGACGACAATCGCCCTGCCCGGCGCCGTGGTGCCGAAATACAGCAAGAGTCCCAGAAGATAGGTCATCAAACTCGAAACCTTCAGGGCAAATCTGTTGTGCCTGCTGTTTTTGAAGTTTCTCCCATATTCCACCAATTGGGTTGATCTATCAATGAGGTACCCTTTGATATTGATTACCGATTGTGGTGGCGTCGCTGGCATTCTGACAATCATGTAAACGGGTATATGATCCGACACTAAACACTCCGATATGGTGTTGTATTCCACAACATCATAGTTGTCGGACTGGACATCCTCATTGTAACTAAGGAATAGAATTCGGTCGCAGTAGGAGGGTTTCCTCTTGTTGTGATAAGAATTGGTGCCAACGATGAACTTGTAACTCGGATTAAACCTCACTGGTGCCTCCTTGAGATCTTCAAAAATGACGCCATGCTCTTGCAGAATTGATAACTCATCGTGTCGGATGAGAGGATTTTCATTGCGAGACGCAGACAGCTCTTGCTCTCCAGCGGTACGGCTTTTGCCATAACAATTGAAAGCACCAGTTGTTCTATAGTTAAGATCCCCCATTATAAAACAGTGGCAGTTTGGCTTGAAAACACACCAGCCATCATCAAACGATAGACATTTTAAAATGTTTGTCAGATCCAGGTTACGCCGGAGCATATGTTGGATTTGTTCACCTGCATTAAGATGCACACAGATAAATGTGATTTCCGTCTTTTTGTACGAGACCCTTATACCAATACCGCCTTTCAGGTTGGTATAATAGTAACCAACCGGATGGCCATTGGATTTGAAAATAGTATCCACGTTCGACATGAAGGGGGAGATGATCACCAATCCAACAGCCCCAAAATGAGCAATTGAAACAATCTCAAACGCTTCAACACCATATCTATCTTGCAAACACGTGATCAAATTGTTGGTTATTCTAAGGAAATGCCTGTTGATTTTATTTTTATCCGTTGCATCTAAAATGGAGCACAGCTCCTGAAACCCAAATATGTAAAGATCTGAGAGGTCCGATGGCAGAACCTGTTTTAACGATTTGGTGAAATCCGATTGAATTGGTATTTTTTTACCGCAGTTAAAAGTTGTGATGAACAGCTGCAATTCCACCATTGCTGGTCTGCATTATTCAACCTGGTTGTTGTTTATTGCGTTAAGCAAATAGAGAATAGAGAAAGGAGTTTTGTAGCAAATGATCAGGAAAGGCAAAAGAAGGCAACTTACACATCACAGTAGGGAAAGGACAGAAAAAGATGATCTGCAATCACGTGACATTGTGTATATCATGAAAGGCACAGACCTTGTGTTATCAAAAAGTGACTTATTTCGTACTTTTATTCAGTTGGATAAGCATAATTGTGTAATAAGCTCAGTGGGAAAACCCAAATGACCAGGGAAGACTATGTGAGGCTAGTCCGACTAGTTTAGATTAGATTAGATTAGATTAGATTAGATTAGATTAAATTAGATTAGATTAGATTAGATTAGATTAGATTAGATTAGATTAGATTAGATTAGATTAGATTATATCATAAAAATTAGAAGCAGAAAGAAAAGAAATTGACACCAGTGACACAACTCGTTATTGTCAATGACGACGAAACCAACAGAGTTATGATTTCAACTGAAAAATTCAAAAAATTCAATCACTTGATCCTTTTATTTGAGTACTTGATTAAGTTCTTGTTGCAGAACTTTGAGAAGTTGAATTATTTTCAGAAACGTCCTTTTCCTCGTCGACAATTGGAGGAAGGGTGTTGTCGGTCTTTGTTGAAAATAATAATGCCTTGTGTTGTTTTGATAAGGTGTCAGGTCTGTAAAATCTCAAGTCGATTCTACCAACCAAATAGAGGACATTACAGACGGTTTCTAAGGCACCCCATAGAACGTACATGACAACAGGATCATAAATCCAGCTCTGGTGAGCAAAAGTCATATCCATGAAACAACCAATACATCTGAATAGAGAACCAATGAAAACAAAAATCGAAGTGATTGTGATGATGAAAATAGAGACGTTGTGCTTGATGGAGAATTTTTGATCTCCAATCTCTTCAAACTCGTTCAACTCTTCCAATTCGCTTGATTCTATGTTATTGATTGTGTCCATGCCGCCACCGACAATGGTTCTCATTGGGGTTCTTGAGTCATTTTGGAATCTTTCTACAAATAATTCCTCACCGATTTTTTGAGCATTCTTTGGAGTGAAATAGAATGGGGAGAAAGATTTGATCCAGAATGGTTGGTAAATCAAAGCATCTTTATTTGATTGAGTGACAGGCAAGATATAGGTCAATACGACAAATGCAATGGATAGCAAAGAATAAAGCGTGATCAAAATTGACGTAACTTTCACAACGTTACGACACATGTCGTAGTGGGAACGGGATAAGAAATACAAGTATGGAACGACACCGGCCACAATGGTCATGACAACCACTGCAACAACGACAGAATAGAGGGTCAACATCAAGTACCAGAAGTACTTGTTGTTACCGAAGACAGGATGTCTCCAGGTGATCAATCTCTGGGCCAAGACCAAGTTGAACGAAGCTAGAAACACAATTGGCAAAATCAACAACACTTCCGAGGCAATACCGACGTGCAATCTCAGAATGTCTTTAGCCCAGACGATTCTCAATGCAAAGCCCAACCATCTGAGGGTAGCGTAGAAGCAGAATGCAAACGAGAGCCAGAATTTGTGGCCTCTTTTGAAGTTGATTGCAAACAAGGTTCCATGTGCAATTGCAATGATGATGAAGATCGCCAAAAACACGGCACTTGGAGCAACATCTTTATGATCCGGGTACGATCCGAACTGGGATTGCTGTTGGTCTTGGACGTAGGTGACAAGGATTTCCGGAATTTCGCTAGCGCTGTCCAAGTTCAAGAAGTTTTTGGTGATTTCCACCAATTTGACGATTCCTGTGCCATCTGCGGCGTTATCTGTTTGTAGTTTGATCAAGCTTGCAATTCCACTCATTATTGATGGGAACGAAGGTATCACTTTTTTCGGTCTGTTGATTTAGAATGGAAACAATGTGAAAAGAAAGAAAAAGTGTATGTATGGTTAATATGATAATTCACCTTTTTTTTGTATCTTTTCTTTATCAGAGTTTGTTTATTTTATTGTTTGACTTTAGTCTTTCCAATTTTGGTTTCTCCAACTGGAAGGGAGAGTGAGAGCAAGGAGAAAGGAAAGAAGAAAAGCTAATAAAGATGAGAAAGAAAAGGTAGAACACACCGATGCTGAAAATCTTTTAAAGTTACGAGAACTGGCATCAAATAAAAGGTAAAAACAGAGAAGGAACAGACAAAACAGGTAAAAAAAAAAAACGAAAAACTGAAACTCAACACATTGAACAATCGGAAACAGAAAGAAAATGAATAATACAGCAAAAAATTTCCAAAAACAATCCGAGAAAGTGAAAAAAATATAAACACAAAGACACAGCTGAAAGGCTAAAAATTGGAAATAAATTGAAAAAGAGTCGGAATACAGCCAAACTAAATGAGTTTTCCATGCACACCTTCCCAATTTCCAATTCCCATCCACCAACACACAAAAAGCAGGAAAATCATCAATGTATTTATATACGAAAGCAGAAGTCCAATTGATGTTGTCAATTTTCTTCCGTAGTTTATTTTTCTTAGTCTCCAAAGCCTAATATGTATCCTAGTTACCATATAGAATGTTTGGTTTACATACTCCACCCAAGCGGAGATATCTGTTACAGTGCCACACAGTCGTATAGCCCTTTGGCCAGATTCATACAGGACAGGAAAACATTGTATGGCACAAGAAAGCAGACCATGCGATAGTGTGATTCAAGGCCAAACTAAACAGGCAAACAGAAACCTTATATTTGCACCCACAGCTCGTAACGGTTTTCCTGAGTGGTGTCAACAGAATGAGGAGCAAGATCTCCTCATTTTGGCATTTGTGTCAACCTGCAATTGGAAAAGATGGATGAAAAAAAAAACAAGTAAATAAAATAAAAGTATGATATAATCCCACCCATTTTGTTTGGAACCGCTCAACCTACCCAGCCCTATAGCACCTCGGAGCTGTTCATTTGGATTCCCAAAACGGCATTTAATTTTTTGTTGGGGTGTGGCTGTAACAGCCATGCATAACCTTTACGTTGTCTATGCGTCAAGGCTGTGTCAATCAACGATGCCATGTTTTTTTGGGACTGCCTTCCCTTTCCGGCACATGTGTGATATGTTGCCTCTTTGGGAAAGGCAAATGGGAATCACAATCAGCTCGTTGGAAAAGGGGGCGTAAGAGGGCAGTCTAAGAAAAAATGGCACCACTTCATAGAAATCCAGAAAGGCAACGATCCGATGATGGTATAAGATGGTGACCATTCTCTTGCAATGGTGACATGTGAGTGGAAGGGTTTTTTGTTGTGATATATATATATATATATATATCAGGGACATTGCTTCACACATCCGCCAGGTAAATGACAGTAGACGTAGAATTAGAAATAGCACCAACATCAACAGGCTTTTGTAAGGAATTCGACCATGTCGTGTTCTACGTAAGTTCACCAAGATTGGTGGCAAAATATTTTATCAACGTGTTCGGGTTCTCCATGTATGCATACAAAGGATTGGAAACAGGATCCACAACCATATCGGCGTCTGTAGTCCAAAATGGAAAGGTCACCATAGTGTTTATGGGCGCAATTGGCCGTGTGGGTATAGAACAGAACGATGGAATGGTGGAAGAAATCCATACCCACATCGCCTCCCATGGCGAAGGTGTCAAAGATGTGGCCTTCACGTCGACAAACTTGGAGTCGTTTCTTGATACTATCAAGCGCAAGAACTCGACAGGGTTGTTGCTCAACTATGACACGATCAACTTTGCGCCAACCGTGGTGGAGGATGAGTACGGCACACTTAAGTTTGTCACCATCAAAAGCTTGAATGGTACCCTTCACACGCTCGTCGACAGGTCAAACTATAGGGGATTCCTGCCGGGCTATACACTGGCGGGCACGGAGTGGAAACTGGAAAACAGAGCCGGCTCCGTGAAATTCGACTCCATCGACCACTGTGTTCAGAACGTGGATTGGAATAAGATGTTGGCTTGCTGTGCCTTCTATCGAAATTATTTGAATTTCCACATATTCTGGTCGGTCGATGAACGGCAAATCTCTACCCCGTATTCGGCGTTGAAATCAACCGTCATGGCTTCGGAGGGTGAGTTGATCAAAATGCCAATCAATGAACCTGCGCTTGGCCTGAAAAAATCCCAGATCGAAGAATTCCTAGAGTTCAATAACGGTGCAGGGATTCAACATATCGCCTTGAAGGTCGACAACATGGTTGAAACAATAAAAAGATTGAAACTGCTGGGGGTCGAATTCATAGGCGTCCCCGACAAATATTACGACAATCTAGAGAAGAAGTTGAAAACAGAAAAACATCCTCAGATCAGAGAATCTTTCAAGTCCATCAAAAAATTGGGCATTTTGGTGGATTTCGATGAACACGGGTATTTGCTTCAATTGTTCACAAAACCCATTTTTGAAAGACCTACCTTCTTCTTTGAAATCATCCAGAGATCAAACCACAACGGTTTTGGCGCAGGGAATTTCAAAAGTTTGTTTGAGGTTTTGGAAAATGACCAACAACGAAGGGGCAATTTGACTGATCAATCACCGCCACATTGATACTAATGTGTTGACCGTCTTTTCCTTTGAAAGAAAGAATCAACAAAAAAGTCCTGCTGTCCAAAATACTTTATTTATAGTACATCTACACAACAAATTACACACCATATATAAGCATGTTGCGTAAAACATGTCGCATATATTTCTAACAAGCATACAAAAATACAGTGCGATTATAAAAAAACACCACGATACCGAGATTTGATTGATATGATACCCTTACTGGATGCTATTCTATAGCCATTCCATTCATTCTCTTTTTGATTATATTAAATACCACAAGAGAAAGTGGATAGAATGGGACCCGGCAACAAAAAAAACTCTTCCACAACTACTAACCCAACGCTTAGGTTGCTTGGAGTTTCGATGGCGCTCGCCGGGCTTGCATATGGATCGTATAAATATTTGACAAGCTCGGAACCGGTAAACTCCAATCAGTTGGGGCCAATAGAAAGTACAAAAGAAGCCTTGAGCAGCAATCGACTCAGGTTCAAGCAGAAATTGGACACATCGGTTTCGTTTGTGATCACGAAATCTGTTCTAGAACAAATTGATGAATATAACGACAAAAACGAAGATGGTATCGATTTTGTGTCATATCTAACGGCATATCCAAATTTAGTACTCATATTGTATCCGGGATTGGGAATAGAGGATTTGGAGACCTATTTTGAAATCAACCAGGACATGAAATACAGAATAATGACGGTGCAATTCGAAGAGAGTATTTTCCATATATTGAAACATCTAAACAGCGAGCTGAACCTAGTCCGTTTTAAAGACTTCCAAAGCGATGAGGACACGATTAATCAGAGGTTCAGACTGGGTGATGTCTTGAATAATCTCATATCTCTGGATGATGCACTGTTTATAGATTATATATAAAACTACTTTCTTAAGAGCGCTTTTGCGTAATGTCCCTGCGGCCCCCAAACACAACGCCCTCCTTCTGTTGGTTACTTCCATTCATATAGCCATACTCAATCGAACTCCATGGAACACCTCCCTGGCCAAGCATTAGATGCTTTGGTTTAGCAGGCACCTTTGGTCTCTCGTGTTTTTTGGCAATCGCAGGCCCTATGATGGCGTATTTGCCTGGAAACGTTTTGTTCAACATTCTTGAAAACGACTGCAAGGACATGATAACTTGATACGGATCTTGTTCCTCATATAGGTCAACCGTCTGGAAGAGCTCGTCCTGTGGTACGCCTTGCGACTTGCAAAAGTTCAAAAACTTCTCGATATTCTCCATCTGAACAAACGCCATCTTGCTTTCCTTGAACTTGACTGTGCCCTCTCCAAATGTGGCGTTGATGATCTGGCACAAAATAACACCGTCCTTCAAAACCGCCAGTAAATCGTTATTAAGAACCACTCCCTTATCTATCTGATCGCCCAGAATCGTCACGACCCACTCTTTAACATCCTTTTGGAGTTGGGGGTTCTTATACTTCAATGTTCTGGATGCCTTTAGGTCTTGATCTAAGTTGGTGTCCGCCTGTTGAAATCCCGACATGTTTAGCAATACAATCTAATAATTATATGTCTTAACTTATTTTGAACAAATTTCCAGTACTAAATAAAAAAGATGTCAAAAAAAAAAGGCTGATGGAGGTGTTGATCTTCTGTACACGATTTAAATATGCGCTCCTTATCTTACGCTCACTATGACATTTATTGTGAAATAGTGTGTATCACTTGGATAACGAATGGAATAGTACGTTTTTTCGTTCTTTTATCTCCATTTTTAAGTTCTGCTTTGAATGCTAGAGACTGAAATATATAAAATTGTACAAGGAGTGTGTAGGGGACGGTTAAGATGTTTTAATTGCGTTTTTTTGGGTGGTTTGCTAGGCTTGTGGTGATAGTCCATCTGGAAATAATTTGACGCAGGTTACTGTAACATCAGTAACCGCCAATGTAGAAGACCTTTCTGCCGAAAAAATTCTGAAGAGATGTGTGTTTTCGTTTGCCGGTAGCTGTACAAGTTTGTCACACCCATAAAGCAAACAAGCAGTTATGAAAAAACATGTCACGGGCCGGCCTCTGTCTTGAGTAGCACATACAACATAACTAGCAATGTTTGGTTCATATATGAAAACACTGTATGTAACTATTAAACCCATGGAATAAGATAACTAGCGTTTTTTTGCCATAATCAAAAATCCTTTGAACTCCAAATATTATGAGTCATCTGCTTACGATAGTTGAACTCCAATGTGAAACTCTAGTCTCGGGAAAATGCATTAAATAAATGATTGCAACTGGCTTTGGAACAAACTAATTTTGACCGTTCTCTTCATTTGTCTTGCCATTTTCTTTAAATCATTCACAGGGGGGTGGCGCATCTATACAAGTGCCAAGAATAACGAATTCGGAAATTACAGCTATACCGGCTATATCACGTTGTCAGGGATAAACACTACCTTCAGAGAGTGGTTGTTGTTGTTGTCTTTTTTTTTTTGAAGTTCAACAACCAGTTCAATGGCCAGAAAATAATCTACTCAGAGAAATCCAAAAAAATATGTATGAAATTCCATTAACTCTTGCTATCTTGCTGAAATTTTGAGTTACAATGATTAACCACATGTTTAATGAACTTATTATTTGATGTTTTCATAGAAGTAGCTGGAAGTAATAGCTAGATTTAAACCTTTACTTTGCTGTAGATTTGAAATGTAAAACAAAAGCGTTTCAACCGTTTCAAAACCTTTGATGTTAGTGGAAGTGGAATGTTCACGTGATATCACATGAATTCCGCTGTCTCCCAGTGGATCAATCACAAATATGATAGGACCTGAAGATATTCCTGGATACTGTTTGATTTTTCTGCTTAGAAATAAAGGGGAAAGAAAGGTTGTTTAACATCTGCATGTTTCTACAATCTGTACTTGTGAAATACATTAACAGGTCATATAGGCAAAATTAGTAGTTGATTAAAAATGATATATTAGTATTATATAAGAAACTGATACGCTTCAGCTTTCAGTCGTGATCAATATAAATGCATCACAAAAAAGCAGTGTCCTCAGACTTTTCAGCATTGACATGTGCATTTTTTCCATACCCAACACCAGGAGATAAAATGGCCATAATTAATCCTGACAGAGCCATAGTCAACCCTTCGAAAATGTTAAAGTAAATTTCTTTAGTAGCCACCGTTGAAGTCATGCCACAGGCAGCCTTGACAACTCTGTAGACAAATCGAACATAAAACAAAAGGATCGTGAGTGAGAGACCAATCTGGAAATAGGAAAAGAGTTTTCTGCTACGGACATGGATGAACTTAGGGTTGAACTGTTCATCACCAAACGTGGCTCTTGCTTTGTGTTTGTGGTATAAGAATTTGAACCAAATGTAAGCAAAAATACCGAAAATGAAAAGTTGGAGTGTGGTACCAGCAATGTACAAATCATTGCCAGTTGTAAGGCTGCTTTCTGTTCCATTTGAAGCAATGCCTCCTCCGACACTCTGCAGAACGACAGCGGTGATATTGGAGAATAAAAAGATCTTTCTGTAAAGTTTGGCCTTTTCGTGGGCACCGTTGCCGTAATATATCAAAACCACTTGATTATAAAGAAAATAGAGTGCAAAAATGAAAGAACCGGCTGCTGCACTGATACAAACGTATTCTAAAACGTACGCTGTGACACTTGCTTCGTTCAAATGGAACCAAATCCGACCTGCATAACCAATGATTTCTAGCTGTAATCCAATACCCCAGTGGATCATGAACCTCCATTGGTGGTATCTAAAACTTGAAAACAAAAGAAGAACAAGATAGAGTGAAAATAACACAAGAAAGACGATTCCGCCAGCCAAAGAAGGTGTCACAATGAACATGTTGCTGGTGTCTTCCCTTTTGAGTACTTCCTCCATTGCTTTGAACATTGCTATCGAATACCTAATTGTTTGATCGTGTTGTTTCCGTTGAAAGTAACTCCCAAGAATTGTCTGTGTATCTCTCTGGTTTATGTATTATTTCATTTACGATTTCGATAGTGTCAAGTCGAAAATACGGCATACCTGGATAGTTTTATAGAACCATCGTTTTGCCACCTCAAGGGATCACTACAGGTTACAATCGAAAGAGGTAGTTTACCTCCGGCAAGGGTTGCTTGTCCAAAATCCACCAATTGCATTTCTCTGTGGGCTAAGGAACAATAGCAGTTTATGTCTCAAAAGGCCTCATTAATGGAGGCAATCAATGGATTGTGGTAATCGGCTTGAAAGGATCACCCCAAAAACATGTAGCAATAGCTCACGTCACTCTATTTTCCGACACATAATGCAGCACAAGCCCAGTTTATGAGTCCCAGTACTACAAACTTGCACACGCTTGTAACAAAAACATCATTTCCTCTAATTGTTCCACTACTTCACTCCAACAATGCATAGCATAAGTTATTCAGTGGGGGGTTATAAGCCTGGATTCTCAAATAATAGCGACTGTTGTTCGCTCTCGATCGAGTTCAACGTCCAACTTGCTCGCAAGGCTGGAATAAGCCCTGTAGTAAACAGGCTTTTCTCGAAACGGCAACCGTTTGCTCCTCTATTGTTGGATTGCTATGTCAATAAGCAGCCTAAGTTATTTGTAGATAATATTCAAAGTCGTTATAAAAGAGCCGGATTTTACGGTGCGGCGCCGGAGATAAGAGGGTAAAAGAAAGGTAGGGAATAAACAATATGATGCAATGGCATGCCATGCAACCTCGGCTATCAAAGCTCACTGTATGGAATGTTGAAATGTGGTGGTGGATATGGAAGGTTTTCGACACATTCCATTTCCTTGTATATGTCATGCACGTAGTTCTCGATATTCATGCATTTTTCCACAAAAGCCTCCTGCTCAAAGCCTTTTCCAGACTCGTAGTTCTGCACAACGGACTCCCTTATCTTGCGCAGGTGGCCCTCCAGTTTGGCAAACTTGTACTCCACCCAGTCCTTGTAGAACTTGTTGAACTCGTTTTTTGGCAGCACGGAGGGCTTGAGAGAGGTGGTGACGCAGTTGTCCAGCTCGCCCTCGACACCCGTCGCATAGGAGAGAACAAAACTGATTCTGTTATGGTTGGTCACGGGCTTGGACGCCAGATGTCTCAAGACCCGACCTTGGATCAGAGTGCCGGAGCCGATGGGTGGTTCGGGAACCCTTGTGGCCTTGTTATTACCCGTAATAACAGTTGTTTGGCCACCCTGCGCTTCCTCGGGCAAATCCAGCATGATGACGAGCGGAACGGAAATGGAGTCGTAATGAACCCCTAGAGTAGATGGAATATCTTGACCGTCGCCTGCGTCTTGTCTTTTCAACTCGTAATCGATTTCCTCCTGAGTCTGGGGGTAGTTTTGCATCTGCTCCTCGAGATCGTTGGTTGCCAGACTGACGTTGATGTGAACCAAATCCATCTCCCAAACTGGCTTCATTTTGTGTCCGACAAAATTGGAAACGATCTCAGCGAGCTCGTCACTTTTAGCGAGTGCCTCGGTGAATGGGGCATGTTTGAAGTGGCCGCCAATGTGGAAGTCTAATCTTGTGGCACCGGTTGCAAGATTTGGCAGTCTTGCGTAGCCGTCAATGACCTGGGGTTGGAGCGCTTCCCAAAGTAGCATGTTCACAGCCTCTTTGGACAAGAGTTTGAATGGAAAGGCGGCACCAAAGTCATTCAATGGCTGGACGTGAGTCTTTTCGATTTCCAGCTCACTTAGAGAGTATGTCTTTGTTGTTTTGTACGAATCTGCGTCAAAAATAATATGTTTTTTAGCGTCGAACTTGGTGGTTGGATCAAACCCTGGTGTCGATTCGATTTCCGAAACAAACGCCTTGATTTCAGAGTCCAGGGTTTTCTGTGGCACTTTGTAGTCCTCACAGTGTGTTTTGTATGATTCAACTAGACCATTAGATTTAAGTGGATTAGGGTATAAGGTTTCAATACCAATTGTCATTCTGAAGTTGCGGTGGTTGTTTTCTTCAAGGTGATCGTATTATACAAACACTTGACCCTTTCATTTCTTCACCGTGATGCTTGCAAATTCCCCATCAACCAAGGAAAACACAGCTATTCTTATATTCTTCTTGGATCTAAAAAAAACCCTCAGCTTATGCTTATCTTTGGATTTGTACATTGCATTCCAGACTTTATTTCTTGTCTGGAAAAGCAAACAAGAGATTACAAAAAAATTTCCATCGCTTATCAATACGATAGTTGCCTATTTAGGAAACTTTTTTCCAGAGCGAGCTGACCCGAAATTCTGATTGGTGTCTATTCAACCTCGCTAATTGTCGGCTTTCCCTTCAGGATTTAAGAAGAAATAGAGGTATATTAGTCAACTACAGTGTTATGATTGATGGTTATATATGGAGGAGAAAATATTAAAAAGAGATTAAAGGGTGGTTAGGAGTATCTCGGCATCGGAGAAATCCAACCAATCTAATCGTAACAACGCCCAAAAGATATTTTATCTATGATCTTGAACCATTCGGAACTGCGCATGTGTTTCAATCCCAGTGATTCGGCACGCAAAATCATGTCGTTATCATCGGTAATCAGAATATTGTATCGGAACTCAGCGGCATCAGATTTGTTCAACGTCGTTGATTTGGAGGAGATAAACAGCGTTCTTAAGGATTCACCTCTAATTCCGGTATGCTCCATTGGGGATGCGGCAGCTACGGCGGTTCGTGTCGAGTCCTTCATAGGTGGCGTGGGATTCAGTGTAGTAGGAAAGTGGGAAGTAGCGTAGCCACCACGATATGATCCGTTGTATACGCCAGCAACCTTTCCAGGCTCTTCAAACACTGGTAATTTAGGCAATTCGCCAACCGAATATCCATATCCCAGCTTTAGACTTTTTCCAAACGCATCGTTAAGCTTGATACTCTGTAAAATCAATTCATCCGAATTCAGACGCCAGTTCTCATTCTGCTCAAATTCCCGAGTCTCATTAATGTGCGAAGCAGTAGTTCCATCGGATCTGCTAGCCAACACCACATTTTCAGAATACAATTGACGTGCAATGATAACAGCTCTAGTTGCACTTTCGGCAACTAGACTATCGCTCGATTTTCTTAATGACCTTAGTTCCTGGAAAACAGTTAACGGAATCGCCAGCTTGAAAATTCTGGACCTGACACATTTGAAAATTCTACCACAATGTTTCAACCAAACATTGGTGTCTAATGAAATAAATGTGATCGATGTATCCATTAACCCACCTATGTCGCCCTTAATGATATGACCCTTGTCGTCATTCCCTTCATCGGAAAATGTGCCAAGAGTAGAGGACAAAGGTGCGTTGGCATTAACAGATCCACCTTCTGAGGTGACTTCGTACCGCTCATTGAAGTTTTCGTGATTGTTATTCTCATGATGTTGATACTTGTGGGCACTACCATTTTCCTCATATTCATCTGTAGAATCCTCCTCGTATTCATTATCCACTTCGGCTTCAGTGTACGACACTGAATCTAGAGTTGATCTGTGTGCTAAAACTGCTGGATATTGGTTATTTATAAAATCAGTCATAAATCCGTATGAGTTATAATCCCACATCGGAAGCTTTGGTGATTCATTTTCACCTGTCCACTTATCAAAATTGAACGGTTCACCTACCTTTTCATTGTCGACTGAAGTTTTAGTTGCCTCATCATTTTCATTCTGTGATTGATTTGCAGTCGATTCTTCATCTTGAACTCCTAAAGCTCTATTTGCTTTCAAATCATCATTGTTTTTCTTCATTGAAAATCCAGAAAATTTTAAGAGTGGTTGTAATCTCGAGTCGCCCAGGAAATATGAAAAATATGTCAAATTAGTTGGTCCTGCTACTACAGAATCATGTTCAGGTTCAAATTTAAAAATATTATCTGAAGTTTTTAATCCAAATTCCGTAAAATTTCTGCAAATGTATCCACCTAGTAAAAGAATTCTCAGATAACGCTCACCATCTTCATAAGACTTGTATATTTCACCTGATAGTGGTGTATCAAAAATATTATTTTTTATACCCGTTTCAAAAACGTTTGAATAATCGCCCTTCGGACAGATTCTATCGAACCACAAAGAACCCCAACATTTCCAAACTTCCCATAATGTTTCGTTATTACTAAACGCTTCAAAAAGAAATTTGTCATTATCACTTGCTATCATTTGATTAAGTAATAGTTTATATCTCATTCTCAATTCAGGAACAGATCTAACAATGCATAATATATCATTTAAATATGAAACTAAAGTCTTCCATGGAAAAACAGCTTGAAATAATTTATAAAACATTGGCTTTGAAGATGGATACAATTTAACAGATTCGCATACACTGATTAAGAAGTATAGCCACACAATTGCATGAGATGTCGAGGTTTGAATAGGTCCTGAAAGATATTGTTTAAACATTTTCATGGATAACTCAAGTACACCTTTGTTAATCTGTTCTAATAACAAAAACCAATATTTTTCGTCCAATTTGTTGGCTGTTGAATTTACCAAAAACTCCGGATCATTTGGATCCAGTGGTTGAGATGTCACATCATTCAAAGTTGAGATACTTGCAGAATCACTCCTGGATCTTCTCCTCTTTTCTCTTCTTTCTTTTTTGTCCTTCCTTTCCTTTAATGCATCTGGCAAATCAAAAAGCTTGGCAAATGGGTTGGAACAAATACCAAATCCAATTAAATGATATATATTCGACAATGCAAAATTTGCGCCCTTTTGATACCAAAATGTAATTTTATCATTTATGTCTAAGGTTGTGCAATCAGGCCTAATTTGAAAAAAATCTATGTGAGTATTATCAACTCCAAAATTTGATGAGTAATGTGATACGATATTGATCATTTCTTCATTCGTGTTATAAGCAGGTAATAGTAAAATTTTGTGGATTTTCACAAAATCAATCATTGCCATTTCAATTGGAGTCAAAATATTTCTTTGAGAACAAACATTATCAACGATCATTCTTAAATATTGCTGGGTAGGTACAAATGGATCTCTACAGTTGACACCCTTTCCTATCAACATCAAAGCTTCCAAGTTATCGTTTTCTACAGAGCACATATGATAATAAATTTTTCCATGACCAAACTGAGTCTTAATTGCCTCTTGATACCAGAAAACAGAAGACATTTTCCAATCCATATACTTCGCTGGATATAAAGCAATTGCCATTCTACTCAAATCGCCCAACTTTTCTGCCCACCAACATTCAATACCTAATTCGGGATCTGTCAAGCAACTTATGATATTAAATGAATAGGAGACAAAACAAGAACAAACGTCATGTTCAACACAAATCGCCACCACATTTTTAAGAACTTCCAAGAACGCCACAATTCCATAGACCCACATTCTTTTTAAAATTCTATAATTTGAAACCAATGGCTTACCAGTTCTTGTCGAAGCCGGTGATAAGGCATAGAGTAAGAAGTCGTAATAATGGTCTAATAGCTGTATAACATTTTTATAGACAATCCAAAGTTCCTCATTTAGATCTAGTCTAGTGTTGTTATCAAGCAGTTGTTGATTAATTTCAGCGCATCCTTGTTGTGTTTCAACTTCCAATTTTAAAATTGCCTTATAAGTCTCTTGAAGATTCGATATGAGCAACTGCTCTTCTTCTGTTAATATTATTCGCTGTGGTTGGGGTTGTTGTGTTGAAACTTGCTGTATTGCAGGTTGGGGTGGTATAGGTGATTGTGATTGAGCATTCTGTTGTGGTACTTGTTGTGGCATTTGGGGTGTGATATTTTCTGGATTAAACATTTTTCGACTACTGCTTCCGCTATATTTATTATCGAATGAATCAGGTGATTGTGAAAACGACTTGCCTTGATATAGTTGGTCTGGTTTCGAATTAATTTGTTTTGAGTAATAATTGATTTGATTTTGATTAATTACGGAATCTAAGTTCAAATCTGGTGAAACTAACGTTGCAAATAATTTGTTTTGGTTTAACGCTTGATTATTTCTCTTTGCTGATGATTGAAGCAATTGATGGTGTAATTTCGGTGTAGGCTGTGGAGCGGGAGTTAGATTTAAATTGTAGCTGGGAGTAAAATTCTGATTTGAAGTTGTTGCGGTATGGTTGTTTGTTAGTGTTGTTATAATAGTTGGAGTATTGCTGTGCCTGTATGTGGAATGTTTGAAAGAATGTAGATGCTGTTGTGATAAGGCTGGTACAAATGGATATTGAGATGTGATAACAGAATTCAACTGAGGAGTTGAATGGTTGCTCGTAAACTTAGGAGTGGTGGGAGTATTTATAACAGTGGGAAAGATGCCAAGATTAGGGACTGCGTTTGGAGCTGGAGATGACAAAGGAAAATGGGCTCCTCTTTTATTTGAAAATTGATTGTTGATAGAGGACTGGGAATTATGCCTTTTTTGCTGAATTGAAGATGTAGTGTTCAAAGGGTTAGGCAATCGGCTTCTCTTATTCGGATTGGAACTGGAGTTCGTGTTGGGATCTATGTTCGTATTTGGAATTGTGGTTGGCACTGGCAACTGCAGCTGGATGGAGTTTGGGTTTCTAGTGAGAGCTATATTGTCAGTCAGGTTCTGCTGCTGCAATAATTGGTATGGGTTTGAGGTGCTATTTTCAACTGTCTCTGATTTCTCGATATTTGTATTCAAATTATTTGATTTTAGATTTTCTATGTTCATCTGAATTTCAAGAAAATGAGAATACAATGCAATTAGGAGATTCTTAATAAGAATGAACCTGAAGGGAAAAAAGGTGTTGAACAAATAAACGAATATTTATTTCTTCAACTGGAGGCCAACGTAAACAATCTAATGGCGACTATTCTGGTACTTTGATATCTCTCGGATCGGCACCTATTGATGATTCAACTGAACCGATTAGATGATCAAGTGAATTTGCAACAAAAGAACTATGTGTGATTCGCAACAACGACGTGTGCAAATATCGATATACCTATTTTCTATCTGTGTCTATCTGTGTCTATTGTTGATTATTCAGCAAATATTAGTATACAAGATATTTAAAATTGATGTGATTGAGAGTGGGATTTTTTTGGGAGGGGAGGTCGGTAAGAAAAAACTCTTAGTATTTCTTGATATCGATCACCTCTTAGTAATCCCCTAGTTATCTTTCAGGCCTGCTGTTGTTAAATTATAAAAGGAATGGAGAATGATTCAAACAGAGATCGAATTGTGGCAATCGGCAAGAGAGATATAATTGTTAGTGTTTTATTGCTCCTCCTGTTTAGCTCCATTTCTCACTTTTTTTTTTCTTTTTTTTCTTCTCCTAATGGACTTCGGCCCTTCCCTTTCCCATCTCTTTGTTGTCAAGCAACGAGGCAAAAAAGGCGTCGATCGACTGCCGGACACATCTCGCTCGGTTCTGCTATATATTCTATTATATTACATTATACTATCTATTTTGCTATAAGGTTTCCAGAGTATTATTCATGTACTCTACAAACAAAGGTATAATACGATGGGGATCAACATTACGTACTCTGTTGAGATTGACAAACGATCGTTTAATACGCTGCAACGTGGCAATTGAAATCTGGGAAGTGGGGAGTTCCACAAAACATTCGGTTCCGTCGATATTTTTTATTTTGAGAGAACCAAATTTGTCGATCTGTTGGTAACTGACAATGTCACT